>CM031372.1:63877784-64477784 GCA_018208015.1 Medicago ruthenica | reverse complement strand
CGGACGTCCTCGGAGGATTGCGCGTTTTTTAAACGAGGTGCGCACACTTTGCATCAAGAAATTAACTCTTTTGGAAAGCATTTCTAGCTCCTCAGCTTCTGAATCCTCTTCAGAACTTTCCTCAGAAAATTCTTCATCAGATTCTGAAGCTTTTAGAGCTTTTGAAAACTTTCCTTTGGATTTAAGTGCTACAGACTCATAACTTCTAACTGGTTCATCTTTATTGAGTCTCAGTTCATGCACCTTAAGAGAGCTTATAAGATCTTCAATACTTAAAGTATTTAAATCTTTAGCTTCCTCAATAGCAGTCACCTTAGGTCTCCATTGAGATGGCAAGCTTCTGAGAATCTTGTTCATATGATCAGCAGTAGTGTAGCTCTTTTTCAGGATTAGAAGTCCAGAAACTAGAGTCTGAAATCTTGAGAACATGGCCTCAATATTTTCATCCTCCTGCATTTTGAACAGCTCATACTGCTGAACCAGAAGGTTTGCTTTAGCTTCTCTAACCTTCTTATTTCCTTCATAGTTGGAGCATAGAGAAGTAAAGATGGCTTTTGCTGTTGATCTGTCACTCAGCTTGAGATACTCATTGTGGGGTAAACAGTCCACAAGGATTCCTCTAACATTGTGATGCTTACTGTAGATTTTCCTCTCAGCATCAGTCAGCCCTCTTCTGTTGATAGCAACACCTTCTTCATCAACTGGATTAGAGATTCCATCTTCAATTATATCCCATAAGGAATCATCAATACCAATAATGTGGCTGTACATTTTGCTTTTCCACCATGAGAATTTCTCAGCATCACCACTAAACATAGGGGGTTTGTTGTGTGAGTGAGATTTCTTGTTTTCTGTACCATAGCCACCACCACCACTTCTGGATGTCGATTCACCATAATTACCAGATGCCATGTTTTTCTCAGGATCAAAACTGACTCACTGTTAAGTGATTGAATATCAGAACCGGAGCTCTGATACCAACTGAAGGTGAGAAAAACACCCAAGAAGGGGGGGTTGAATTGTGTGTGGGCAGTTTTTCCTTTCTCAAAAATTATGTTAAGTTCATAATCAGGTTCTGAACTTTTATCAAAGAGTTTATGCAGCGGATTCAAATGTAAAGAGAGAAGGAAAGAGAGACACACGATATTTTTATACTAGTTCCTTCCACAAGTTGGAAGTAGTCAAGTCCCCTTGTTACTAACAAGAGATTTGAACTATAATCAAACTGATTACAATTGCTCAGAACACAAAGTAATGAGATTTCAATGCTCAAACATCTAGTAAGAGACTTCTAATGCTCAAGACACTAAGTCAAGAGACTTCCAATGCTTAGAACACAAAGTAATGAGACTTCCCTGCTCAGAACACAAAGTAATGAGACTTCCCTGCTCAGAACACATGAGACTTCTAATTGCTCAGAACACTAAGTAATGAGACTTCTGGTTGCTTAGCACGCAGGCTAAGACTTTGGGTTCAAACTGATTTACACAGAAAATAAGTTTGAGTTAAACACTTGATCAAATATCAGAGGTGTTCACCAAATACAACTCAATTAAGACTCTAACACTTAAGGAATTCTAAGATAAACAATTGTAAGAATTCTTAAGTTAATTTGTGACAGAAAACGAAAACAGAGTATTGCAGTTCAGGTTTTGCAGCTTGTGTTTCTGTACAGAGTCTGGGCAATTTTTCTTCAAATCTTCTTCCTTATATAGAGAAGAATATAGCTGTTGAGATTGCCAGGATTTAAGCAAAGAGCCGTTGCAAATCTTGAGCTAGGTCAGGCTGAAATTGTAAGCTAAAACCCAGCAGAAAACAGAGCACGCAGCCAAGTTTGAATTTTCTTTCCTTAAAAGCTGGGGAATGTTTGAGCCAGGGAGACAACTGTTCCATTGGAGTTGTTCTGACACTGCAGGCATTATATGCTGAAGGAAACAGTTGCTTTTCTTTCCACGTCAGACTTCAGAAGCTTCTTCAGGAACAGTACTTCAGAAGCTCTCTTCAGAAGCAGGACTTCAGAAGCACTGTTCATCAGACGCTCCCTTCAGACGCACTGTTCATCAGACGCTCACTTCAAAAGCACTGTTCATCAGACGCTCCCTTCAGACGTTGACTTTTGTTGACCCTCAGACTCAGCCTTCAGACGTTGACTTTTGTTGACCTTCAGACTCAGCCTTCAGAAGCACCCTTCAGACTCTGCCTTCAGACGCACCCTTCAGACGCACCCTTCAAACTTTGCCTTCAGAAGCTGCTTCAGACCCAGTTTTGCTTCAGACTTGAAACAAAGCTTCTATGCTTTCCTTCTTGCTCTTAGCTTGTTCTTCCATAACCAATATTAATTAACCAACATTAAGAACATGGTTCTGCACAACTTAGAACAAGACATTAGCAATACCAATTTTCTTTTCAACACTTTGTTATCATCAAAACCTTAAAGAGAGTTGTTGATACATTTTGTTTCAACAATCTCCCCCTATCCAAAAGAGAGTTGTTCATACATTTTGTTCCAACAGTCATGGTACCTAGACAGTGGTTGCCCGCGTCACATGACAGGAGAAAGGTCTATGTTCCAAACCCTGACCATGAAAGAGGGAGGAACTGTGGGATTTGGAGGAAACTAGAAAGGCAAGATCATTGGTACTGGTAAGATAGGTAATTCTTCCATTTCTATTAATAATGTTTGGTTGGTAGATGGACTAAGACATAACCTACTTAGCATAAGTCAATTTTGTGACAGTGGTTATGATGTCTTATTTGATAATAATTCTTGTGCAGTAATCAACAACAAAGATAAATTTGTTGTGTTCAAAGGAAAGAAGAAGAACATTGTTTATAAAATAGATTTTTCTGAACTGGTTGATCAGAAGGTAGTATGCCTTCTATCTGTGAGTGATGAGAAATGGGTATGGCACAAAAGGTTGGGACATGCTAACTGGAGACTAATCTCTAAGCTTAGCAAGTTACAACTGGTCAGAGGCTTACCAAACATTGACTATCACTCAGATGCTCTTTGTGGAGCATGCTAGAAAGGAAAAATTGCTAAAACTTCCTTTAAATCCAAAAACATTGTTTCTACCTCCAGACCTTTAGAACTGCTTCACATTGACTTGTTTGGTCCTGTTAGCACTGCATCAATCAATGGGAAGAAATATGGATTGGTAATTGTTGATGATTACAGTGTTGGAACAAAATGTATGAACAACTCTCTTTTGAGTTTTGATGATAACAAAGTGTTAAAAAGAAAATTGGATATGCTAATACTTGATTCTAGTGTGTAGAACCATATACTTAAAGATTGGTATCTAAAAATGGTTATGAAATAACAAGTTAAGAGCAAGAAGGAAAATATAGAAGCTTGTGTTGCAAGGCTAAAGAAAATCAGCGTCTGAAGAAGAGCTTCTGAAGGCAGCGTCTGAAGAAGAGCTTCTGAAGGCAGCGTCTGAAGGCCTGCTTCTGAAGAAGTGCGTCTGATGAACAGTGCGTCTGAAGACCAGCTTCTGAAGACTGCGTCTGATGAACAGTGTGTTTGAAGCCAGCTTCTGAAGAACTGCGTCTGAAGACAGCTTCTAATGAACAGTGTCTGAAGCCAGTTCTGAAGAGAAGCTTCTGAAGTCTGAAACGCAGAAGTCAACAATTGCAACTGTCTACAGTAAAGTACTGTACGGTCAGAACAACTTTTTGCAACAATTGTCTCCTTGGCCAAAACATTCTCCCTGTTTTAAGGAAACAATTCAAATTCCATTCCTCTGTTTTCTGTGTTACGCACACAATGTCAGGAAGGAATTAAATGCTGGACATAGTTTCTATTGCAACGGCTCTTTGATGATATTTGGCTCTTCTCAACAGCTCTTTAATTCTCTATAAAGGATTGAAGGATTAAAGAAGAAGAACAAGACTCAATACTCTGAAAATGTGTCACTCTATTTTCTGTAAACGTAACTCTGCCAAATTAGAAAGAGTCTTAATCTGTGTTGTATTTTGTGAACACCACTGATAGTATATCAAGTGTTCAACTCAAACAAATTTCTTTGTAATTTTGTTTGATTAAAAGTCTCTTGCTTGTGTGCTTGAGCAACTAGAAGTCTCATACTTTGTGTTTAAGCAAGGAAGTCTCAAACTGTGCGTTTGAGCAAGGAAGTCTTAGACTGTGTGTCTGAGCAAGGAAGTGTCATACTGTGTGTTTGAGCAAGGAAGTCTTAGACTGTGTGTCTGAGCAAGGAAGTCTCATACTGTGTGTTTGAGCAAGGAAGTTTTAGACCGTGTGTCCGAGCAAGGAAGTCTCTAGCTGTGTGCTTGAGCAAATTGTAATCTTTGTGATTATAGTGAAAATCTCGTTAGTAACAAGGGGACTGGACTACTTCCGGATTGTTGAAGGAACCAGGATAAACTGCTTGTGTGTCTCTCTCTCTCATTTACTTTATATCCGCTGCAAAACACTCTGAAAATAGTTTCAGAATCTGATCTATATCTGATTTTGAACTAACCTAAGTTTTTGAGAGCTCCGGTTCTGATATTCAATCACTTAACAGTGAGTCAGTAAAGATCCTGAGAAAAACATGTATTCTGATGATTCTGGTGAATCCTCTCAAAGAAGTGGTGGTGCTTCTGTATCATTTGATTATGATACAGATGACAAGCAATCATATTCACACCATGAACCTCCTATGTTTACTGGTGACCCTGAAGAATTTTCATGGTGGAAAAGCAAGATGTACAGCCACATCATTGGTATTGATGACTCCTTATGGGATATCATAGAAGATGGAATATCTATTCATGTTGACGAAGAAGGAGTAGCTGTTGATAGAAGAAGCCTTACTGATGCTGAAAGAAAGATCTACAGAAAGCATCACCATGTAAGAGGTATCATTGTGGACACTTTGCCTCACAATGAATACTTGAAGTTGAGTGATAAAGCAACAACAAAGGCCATCTTCACTTCTCTCTGCTCTAACTATGAAATGATAAGTGACAATGAATCTGAGTCTGAGAAGGAAGATGAAGAAGAAGCAAATATAGCTCTGATAGCTACAACATCTTCTAATGAAGAATCAGGTTCAGACTCTGAAGATGAGGTATATTCTAAACTCACTCAATCTGAACTTATTGAAACAATTAAAGAACTTATGAACCACCTCAGAAGCAATTTAATTCAAATAAAATCTTTGAAAAAGAAATGTAACTTGATGGCTGATGAGAATCTTCAACTTCAGAATCATATCAATGAGATTGATGAAGAAGTTAGAGAACTAAGAGAAATGGTTCATAAGAAACCTGATGAAGTTCCAAGTGAACATGAAATTGCTCTTCAAGATTTTATCTTAACTGGAATCAACAGAAGTAAGATTGCTACTATGATTTATAATATTAGCAGAAACAGAGGAGAAGGTATTGGATTCAAAAATGATCCATTCAATCAGTCAAAAGAAACAAATATACCATCCTGTTCTGAAAATATTATGAAACGCACAAAAGTGTATTTTGTACCTGCATCTGAGATTTCTGAGAAACAGAATTTACCAAAAACAGAGACTGCTGACTCTGAAGTTCTAAACTGCTGAGAATCCAAAACTTCTGAACCTAAAGGAAAGATGAAGGCAGAATCTAAAACTTTGCCAAAGTCTAAACCAAAAGGTTATAAGTCTAAGACTATGAGGAAAACAGACTTTAAATCTGAAAAGGTTCAAAGTCTGAAGAGTTCAGAACCTAAGACAAGCAAGTCTCAACCTCTAAAAAATTCAGACTCTAATTTTAAAAAGGCTGTGTTTATGAAATCTTCAAAAGATACTAAACTAGTTTATACAAAAAATTTTTAATCTCAGAATGTCAGACAAAGGATACAAAAGAAAGCCAATCTGTCATCTATTTCTTATTGTATTAAGAAAGGTTTGAAAGTTTGCCTTGAGTTAGGAGCAGGCAAAACTGAAGTTCTTAACAAATCAGAACCTTCTACTTCTGAATCCAAGATTCTGAACAAATCAGAATCAAAGACTCTTAAGTCCAAAAGTTCTGAAGAAAACAGAACCAAAGTCTTCAAAGGTTCAGACTCTAAAAAGCTCAGAACCAAAGACCTTCAAGTCTAAGGTTCTGAAGAAATCTGAGTCAAGATCATTGAAAGCTCAGGTTCTGAAGAACTCAGTGTTTGATACTACTCCCTCCGTCCCAAATTGTATGTCGCTTTAGAGAAAAAAAATTGTCTCAAATTATATGTCGCTTTACAATACCAATGAAACATTAATGTTATTTTTCCTATTATATCCTTAACTATTTATTACTCTATATTTTTTCAATTCTTTAATTTATCTTTCCCATACCATTTATTAAGGACAATTTTGTAAAACAACTCATAATATCTCTTTCCCACACAAAATTAATTGTATTTCTTAATACGTGTGAAATGCCCAAAACGTCATACAATTTGGGACGGAGGGAGTAATACTTATTCAAGATTAAAGGATTCACATCCAAGGTATCTGAACAAGTCTGAGTCCTATAACTCCAAACACAAGGTGCAACAAAAGACTAAACCTTTCAGAACTAACCCAAGATGACCCATATGGGTACCTAGGTCTGAAATTATTTCTGTTGCAGGTATAATTAAGAGCCAAACAAAAGGGGAAAGTCTATGTTCCAAACCCTGACCATGAAAGAGGGAGGAACTGTGGGATCTGGAGGAAACCACAAAGACTAGATCATTGGTACTGAGCTATTGAGAGTTTTGCAGATATACGGCTCTCAGTGGACACTTCAGAACCTGAACATAATTCTGAGTCTAAAGAAAGTCCAGAAGCTGAAAATTCTCCTGAAGCTGAAAAACTCTCAGAAGCTGACACTCCTCCTGAAGCTAATCAAGTTCAAAATGGTTCTGAACAAGGTCTTAATGATTCTTCAGAAGCAAATCCACCCAAAACTTCATTCAAATACAAGTCTTCACATCCTGAAGAGTTAATCATTGGAAACAAAGACAGTCTAAGAAAGACCAGATCAGCATTCTGTCAGAATGACTCCTTGATTGGACTACTTTCAATGATTGAACCTACAACAGCTGAGAAGCTCTTGCAGATGATGGATGGATTGTGGCTATGCAAGAAGAACTCAATTAGTTTCAAAGAAATGATGTTTGGGATTTAGTTGCAAAACCAAATCACAAGAACATTATTGGAACAAAATAGGTGTTCAGAAACAAGCTGAATGAACAAGGAGAAATATTCAAAAACAAAGCTAGACTGGTTGCTCAAGGCTACAGTCAGCAGGAAGGAATAGACTACACTGAAACATTTGCTCCAATTGCAAGACTGGAAGCAATCAGGTTACTTCTTTCCTATGCAGTAAATCATAATATCATCTTATATCAAATGGATGTTAAGAGTGCTTTTTTAAATGGAGTTATTTCTGAAGAAGTATATGTCAAACAACTTCCTGTTTTTGAAGATTTAAAATATCCAGATTTTGTTTTTAAACTTAAGAAATCATTGTATGGTCTTAAACAAGCTCCTAGAGCTTGGTATGAGAGACTAAGTAATTTCTTACTTAAAAATGATTTTGTAAGAGGACAAGTTGACAATACACTTTTCAGAAAGACACTTAAGAAATATATCTTAATTGTGCAAATCTATGTTGATGATATTATATTTGGTTCTACTAATGCCATTCTTTGCAAAGAATTTTCTAAGTTAATGCAGGATGAATTTGAAATGAGCATGATGGGAGAATTGAAATTCTTTCTTGGAATTCAAATCAACCAATGCAAAGATGGAGTGTATGTTCATCAATCTAAATATACAAAGGAGCTTCTGAAGAAGTTCCAGCTTGAAGATTGTAAATTGATGACAACACCAATGCATCCAACCTGCAATTTAAGCAAAGAAGACACTGGCTCAAAGGTAGATCAGAAGCTCAACAGAGGTATGATTTATTCTCTGTTATACTTAACAGCTTCTAGACCAGATATTTTGTTTAGTTTATGCTTGTGTGCAAGATTCCAATCAGATCCTAGATAATCTCATATGACTGCTGTCAAGAGAATCTTCAGGTATCTGAAGGGAACAACTAATCTTGGACTTCTGTATAAGAAATCCTTAGATTATAAGCTGGTTGGATTCTGTGATGCTGATTATTCTGGGGACAGGATTGAAAGAAAATCCACCAGTGGAAACTGTTAATTCCTTGGTGAGAATCTGATATCCTGGGCCAGCAAAAGACAATCAACTATTGCATTGTCAACAGAAGAAGCAGAATACATCTCAGCTGCAAGTTATTGCACACAACTGCTCTTGATGAAACATCAGTTGGAAGACTATCAGATTCATGAAAACAACATTCCTATCTTTTGTGATAATACTGCTGCAATCTGTTTGTCTAAAAATCCAATTCTTCATTCAAAAGCCAAGCATATTGAAATTAAGCATCATTTTATTAGAGATTATGTTCAGAAGAGAGTTTTGGATATTCAATTCATTGATACTGATCATCAATGGGCTGATATATTTACAAAACCCCTCACAGAAGACAGATTTAATTTAAAAAAAAATTGAACATGCATTTTATCTCTGAAAAAACTGCTTTACTTTGAATAGAAAATGAGAATTTGAAGTTCATCAGAAGCTAAGACTTAACAGACACTCACTCTGAGAGTCTGAAAAAAGTTCAGCCTCTAAAAACATCAGAGTCTAAGTTTCAGAATCTGAATTTTTGACTTCTGATTAAACTCATTGCAAGTTGACACTTAACACATGGCCCACTAATGAGAGTGAATCTGAACAGTTCTCTAACACATGGTCAGAATCTGATAAGTTATAACTACTGAGCAGTGATGAATTAAGCTTTGAAAGTTGTACTTTGCCCCTCCTAAAGTCATTAATGTGCAGTTGTGCTTAATTTTTTTTTTTTCTGTTTTCAGTTTCTGAAACGTTTTAAACACTCAAAACACTATCACACTTTCAATTTCTCATCTTATATGTTCAGTTTTCAGACCCAATTTTAAACTTTCAATTCTGTTTGAAAAAGTTCAGTGGTACTGAACAAAATACTCTGAACATTTTTATCTCACATTTTTAAACTCTCTTGTGTCTTAAAATTCTTGAATTTTCTTTTTATTGATGACAAAAGGGGGAGTAAAAGTAACAAGTATTTCAGGCTCTGAGCTCAGAACATAAGTTAATTAACTTAGGAGAACATTTTCTCATCTTTTAGCCTCTGAATTAAATTATGTGAGATAAACTGAATTTTCAATTCTGTGAATTAAACTGAATTTAAATAACTTGGATAAAACTCAAGGGGAGCTTACAAACCTCACCTTGTGAATTATCAGACTTAGGGGGAGCTTACAAACCTCAGACCCTGAAGTCAGTTTGTTATTTAAATTCTGAATGTAATTACACTTTGATTTTTCATCTATTTGATTTAAATGGAATTTAATTAACCTGGATAAGACTCAGGGGGAGCTTACAAACCTCACCTTGTGGATTATCAGACTCAGGGGGAGCTTACAAACCTCAGACCCTGAAGTCAACTTGTTAATTAAATTAACAACAATTTTCTATTAATGCTTATGTTTGTCGTCATCAAAAAGGGGGAGATTGTTGGAACAAAATGTTTGAACAACTCTCTTTTCAGTTTTGATGATAACAAAGTGTTAAAAAGAAAATTGGATATGCTAATACTTAATTATAGTGTGCAGAACCATATACTTAAAGATTGGTATCTAACAATGGTTATGAAAGAACAAGTTAAGAGCAAGAACGAAAATATAGAAGCTTGTGTTGCAAGGCTGAAAGAAGAGCTTCTGAAGGCAGCGTCTGAAGAAGAGCTTCTGAAGGCAACGTCTGAAGGTCTGCTTCTGAAGAAGTGCGTCTGAAGACCAGCTTCTAAAGACTGCGTCTGATGAACAGTGCGTCTGAAACCAGCTTCTGAAGAATTTGCGAGTGGCTTACCCTTGGTTCACGTATAGGTGGTCTCGCGTTTTCCTATGACATTTTCCCAGGGGTTTCTATGGCTTTACCCCTCGAAAATTAGCCAGGGGTACAAGACACTGTAAAAAATCCTTGGCAAACTACCATATTTCTTGTAGTGGATGATGAATCTTCAAATAAACATAGAACAACTTGAAGCTTGAGAAACACGCATCCATGGAGGAGAGAAGCGTAACTGAATCGTAACAACCTCTCTCTCTCTCTCTCTCTCTCTCTCTCTCTCTCTCCTCTCTCTCCCTCTCTCTCTCTCTCTCACTCACTCTCTTAGATAAGGGCTCTGATATCATATTAAGAAAGTAAATTCAGAACTCTAAAGAAAAAAATAGAGAACATTGTGCGAAGAATTATATTATTTGTCATTGAATTAGTTACGATAGAGATGAATAATATTTATAGGCAAACTATGGACTAGAATAACTATTATGTTCTTATATGGACTCTAACTTTCTAACTAGTTCTTACTATGTATAATAGTCATGACAATTGTCAATAAGCTATTGATATCTGTTAGTGATGATGTGGCGAGTTAGTTGGATCAAGGTTAGATAACTTGTTCCTCGGGCAATCTCTATTCTTCCTCCTTTCTTAACAATCATGCAGTCACGTTTTAATAGCCGTTTGATCTTGACTGAATGACTCAGAAAATATTATTTTCATTTTTACTGTCACATTTAGATTGTTCTGGTGATGTTGACTTAAAACCTTAAAATATATTTCTCTCAAAGTATCATGTTCAATTTTTTTCGATATCAATTTTAATGGACTGATTTAGTTTTTTTTTTTAAAAGATAAAAAAATAGATACATTACCGTGTGGATTTGCCCAATGCATCAATTTCAATGAAATAGTTTAGTTTTATTTTATGAAGAAGCGGTGGTGGTCATATTGGTCATTTCATTTTGTAGGACTAGTGATCATTGGACACAACACCGCCGAATTCGAAAGACAGAAAAGGAATAAACACCATTCTCCTTTTCTCCTTTTCTCATTCTCATTCTCATTCTCATTCAGAAAATTCTCTGTGTTTTCACCTCTGAACCTTTCTCATCGATTCAATAATAAATCAATAATAATAATGGGTGGAAAAGTTAAGATCTGGAATCCCGTTGAAATCGCAGAACAAGCTCGGAACGATTACGCTTCGCAGATTTTTCCTTCTCTTCTCTCCATTGATCCTTCTCTTTCCCTTCATCAAATGACACCTCTCGTAATGTTCGTAACTCTCTTAACCCTTTTTTCACTTTGTTGAGAAAATAACCCGAAAATGAACCCACATGATCTTAGGAACATTTCAATTTCTTTGATTTGGACTAATGGGTTGTGTAATTTTTTCTTGAATTTTAATTATCGAGTTTTGGGGTTTTTTTTGCAATTGAATGTTTATTTATTTTTCTTTTTTCTTGTATTTGAATGCAGTAATTTGTGCAAGGACATGTTCCAGACCTGGTCAAGTTTAGGTGATTCTTGCTTTAAAGTTGAGAAAATTTCTGGAGGCATAACAAATTTATGTGAGTTTTTTCTCATTTTAATTTGTTACTTGCTAAATCCAGAAAAATTGCTAGCTTAATTAATTATTACTTTTTGTTCATTCAGAGTATTTTGTGATATTTTTTTGAATGGAAAATGTTCGTAATTAGTTGGTAGATTAGAACCCAGGACCTCAAACTAGTTGAGTTATCCAACCCCCCCTAGTATTTTGTGGTTGATATTTGATAATTTTTTCATTATTTGTCAGTACTGAAGGTTTCGGTTAAACAAGGGGACTCTATTGATGATATTATAACCATCAGATTGTATGGCCCCAACACTGAGCATATCATTGATCGCTTTCGCGAATTGCAGGTTAGTTAGACAATGTACTACAATTTTATGTACAAAACATTTACTTTGAATCAAATGTCGCCATTATTATGTATTGATGTTGCTGTTTTGATTTTGTTTCTGTTGCCTGTGGTAATATATTTCTGAATACTATGTGTATAGCTGTAAAAAAAGCCCTATATTGAAAAGCCCCCTTTACTAGGCCCCATATTTTTGGCCCCCTTTTGAGTGAATCTGTATTAAGCCCTAGCCCCACTT
The DNA here is from genome assembly GCA_018208015.1 of Medicago ruthenica. Lineage (NCBI taxonomy): Eukaryota > Viridiplantae > Streptophyta > Magnoliopsida > Fabales > Fabaceae > Medicago > Medicago ruthenica. The sequence goes on along the minus strand of CM031372.1, from coordinate 64,465,734 downwards.
TTGTTGTTTTATTGATGGCCCTCGCCAACTCTTGGCCCACTCAAATCACCAATTTTTTGTTGGAATTTTTTTTTTCGATTTTTTTTCAAAAAAAAAAAAAAGTTTTTTTGTTGAGAAAAAAGAGTAAAGAACAAATTAATGGAAAAGGGGGCCAACTTTAGGCCTCCTTCATATGTGGGGCCTACAACTTTGGGGCTTATGGAAAAGAGGGCTCATTATCCTTGAGTATTTTAGGCCCCCTTCTTTTTGAAGTAGCATAAATTAGTTTTATGAGACTTACCGTGTGTCTAAGTTAGAGGATGCTGCATAACAAAAACTACAGATGCTTTTAGTTTTTCGGAACCAGAATTTAAAATGTATTTCAATGTAGATAGATATATCAATTCCTTTAATATGTTCTGTAGTTCTGTAGATTTCGTTTTCCTGAATATGCTTTAATAAGGTCATATTAAAAATCATGATAATAATAACAACAATAACAAAGATTATGAAGAGGGATAAACAACCTGAACTTCCAATAAATTCAAAATTATCATAAATATATATATTTTATAGTTATATAGGTGCAAATATTTGTTTATTTGCCTAAAATGAGAAAATAGAAACCATTTTTTCATTTGATCAGAGTAAAATATGAGTTCTAATGGTTAATTTTAGTTGATTCTTGAACTAAGTCTTGCAGTGGGATAGATTAGTTGCATCTCTTAACATACTAAATAGCTTACTTGAAATTTCTTTATTGTAATTGCTTGTGAAATGCTGTTTAGGCCATCAAATACGTCACTGCTGCAGGATTTGGTGCTAAGTGGCTTGGAATATTTGGAAATGGCATAGTGCAATCTTTTATTAATGCGCATACTCTTACTCCATCAGGTACAAATTAAAAAACTCATTTTCAGCACAAATGACAAAGCCAAATAGATTTTGTTAGATTGCGCTTTTTTGGTGTTATTGATAATATTTATAGGAAAATTAAGCATCACTAGACAGAGAATACGTATCTAATATTGCATTGTATGTGTGCAAATTCGTTTTTACTGAATGCAGCATATCTAGGGATAATATTAGGGGTCTCCTTTAGAGCTGTGGTAAACTGCTCACTAGATATGTACCGAAAATACCCTTCTGAATCAATTTCAATTTATACCCAGTTGGTAACTGGATCTTAACTTTAGAACGCCATAGTCCTGAAGTAAATTCCTTACTGGATGAAGTTGTGTTGTATTGAAATTGCATCGTTTTGAGCTTGTCTTCCCCAACCTTGTAGTCTTTTCTCCTAACAATTGACCATGAGAACTTAATACATATTATGACAATTTGTTATTTAAGCCAACTTTTTAATTAAATCTCAACAATATTGTGATAGCCATGTAGAAAATCGGGTTGAGGAGTAGTAGGTTGGATGGAAGTGCAGGGATGCATTTGTTAGGAAGAAGATGAAACAGATGAATTGAAGAGCATTGGAAAGTACCCACTGCAAATAAAATACCAAACGGAAGAGGTTCGTTGAAACTTGGAAGAGACTCGGAAGGCTATAACGTTGTCATGTGTTGAGGAGAGGGAAGGAAGGCAAGAATTGAGTAGGATGGAATAGTTTTGGAGTTGTGATATTCTGTCCTGCAGAATTCCGTTTATATTGTTTCCTGTATTTTGTATTTCCAGTTTTACAGAGGGCTGCTTTTGCTTGTAGCGAGCTTGTCCACCCTATTTTCTAATCCATTTCCAAGTTCACACACACACACACACACACACACACACAGTATTGCTTCTTTGAAACGTCTGAATTAAGTATCATATGGAGTAAGTTATACTATGATATTGGCTTTCATTTAATAATTATGTACTTTTAACACTTTTGATGACCTGTAGAACAACAACCTAATTAATGCTTCCTGAATGCTTTTCCCTGATGGCAGATATGCGAGACCCAAAACTGGTTGCCAAAATAGCCAAACAACTGCGAAGATTTCACGGTGTGGAAATTCCAGGTTCTAAGGAACCTCAATTATGGAATGATATCTGGAAGTTTTTTGAGAAAGGTTCTTTCTTCTTCCCTATAACTAATATGAACTTTGATCACTTCTCTTTCTTTTGTTTTAGTTACTTCTGTAATTTTTCTTAAGGTGAATTGGATTTGTGTCGATGAGCTGTAGGATTTCAACCATGTCTCGTAGGCCAAATTTTCAGCTTCCCTTCAGCTTTGCCTTAATTTTAGCACTTCCCCTGATTTCAAATTTGAGAGAAATAGCTTATGATATTAGAATGATTTGTTATCCTATGTGAGGATTCTCTTGGGTGGCTAGTCTAATTGGCTTAGAATTTATCTATTTAATGTCCCCATATTTTTCTTGGAAGGTCCTTGCATTTTTTATTCTTTCTCCCTAGTCCTGAAAAGTACTTGATCAGTATATTAAAATGGTTATCAATATAAAGAGTTACTTCGTGCAATTTTCTTTTGTCATGGTCTAATGTATATTGATAGAACCCCAAAATTCAAGATAAAGAAATTGTATTATTGAATGTAGATGGGTGAGCTTAAGAGCTCTACAATGGTGGAAAAACTAAAAAGGAAATGATAAACCAGAGTTCAGAGAACTCCTACCAGAGCTAAGCTCCTAGACCAGAGAGAACTTCTCTCCTAAACAACTCATGAGAAACTTTCTGAATGCCTCACCCTCTAGGCTTTCCTCTCTTTTATAACCCTATTGACATGACTATCACTGTCACGTGAATGGATGATTTAGATCCCTTTTCTTCTCCCCATTCACATGACAATTAGTGCCACCTTATTATCTAACTTTTTCTCTCCATTCCTGAATTCACTTTGACCTTTCAGGTTCCTATCATATATCTTTAAAGGTTGGTATTTATAGTATTTGAGCTGCCTTAACTTTTTGTTTTCATTTGCAGCATCTGTTCTAGAATTTGGTGATACTGAAAAGCAAAAGACTTACAAGACAGTTTCATTCAAGGAAGTTCATGATGAAATTTATGAGCTCCAGGTGCTTATTCTTTTCTTATTTATCTTAGCCGTTATGTTTGTATATTATTTTGTTTGTAATGCATGATCAAATAAATTACTACTATAAGTCCAATCCTAATCACTAAGTGTGAAAACTTTTAGATTTAAGATTGACTCTTTACATCTGTTGTCCTCTTAAATTTTTAATGACTTTTACTAAACATTCGAACTACATTAGGATTGGGGCCAAGACAGAAAGTTCCCCGATGAATGCAATTACCAAGTGCTCCTTAGAATGAAGACGGATAGCTTATGCAAAACAAATTTCTCACATCAAAACAAATTTCTCACATCATTCTAACTAGTATGTCATAGAGGTATCATACCTGTACAAAGAGAGATTTACGCATACAAATGTTACTTGCACGATAGATTTAATGTGAGAAATGTTAATCCATAATTTGTTTAAAATTCATTTGCTTAATAATAATTAATAAAAAAATTAAGGTGGTGTCAAAATGGGAATGATATCTACAAATTCAATGAAACTGAAATTCAAAATAAAAATGACATATCCTTCTCAATTATGCATGTCTACATGCATTTAGTTTATTTTCAGGGTTATTTTGGCCATTACAACACTCAGTGCCATCCCAATCCAATCTCTCTCTTAACCTATTTGCACTATGACTGTAGGCTGCACAACTAGATTTGGAACGGTAGCTGGATCTTCCAAATCCAGTGCAGCCTACAATCATAGTGCAAATAGGCTAAGAGAGAGATTGGAGCGAGATGGCATTGAGTGTTGTAATGACCAAAATAACCCTGAAAATAAACTAAATGCATGTAGACATTCATATAATTGAGAAGGACATGTCATTTTTATTTTGAATTTCAGCTTCAATGAATTTGTAGATATCATTCCCATTTTGACACTTAATTTTTTTATATAATTATTCTTAAGCAAATGAATTTTAAACAAATTATGGATTAATATTTCTCATATTAAATCTATCGTGCAAGTAACATTTGTATGCGTAAATCTTTCTTTGTACAGGTATGATACCTATATGACATACTAGTTAGACTGATGTGAGAAATTTGTTTTGCATAAGCTATCCTTGTCTTCATTCTAAAGAGCATCTTTTCATATTCATACCCCAAAGAAAAATAAGTTTGTTCCTACTTTTTATTTTTTTTTTATTTTTTTTCATGTTGTCTCTATTCAAATTATAGAATTTGATGCGCATATAAATGAAATTTTGGATTATAGAATCCAAAATCTATCAAAACTCATAACCAAGAGTTTTGCGAATAAATCACATCCAATCATGTATTTTATTAGTTCGACATATAGTACGCCAAAATAACTTAACATTTCAGTTTATATAATATGAACTATGTCAAACCCTCATGACACCATTTTTTTAGCCACATTGAAATTCTTTATGTTGACATATTTCAGTTATATAAGCTGAATGTGTAAAATATGTGTTCCGTTTATATAATTTGAAATGTATCAGTAGCCAACACATAGACACCACAAAGTAAACAAAGCATAATTGTTAGCACGAACTCCACGACTATTTGTAGCCTATTTACAAGACACATATTAACAACACGCATCAAACATAACTCATCAAATATTATATAGAGAATGAAATCTTAAAATATAATTGATTTGAGCTTCTTTGGCATAATGGTTTTGACAACGTGGCTCCGCCACCCTGCTCGAGCCTTCCTACAAGTAATGTGGATGAGTCGAGTTTTGTTCCTACTAGGTTGTGGTTCCGATTACCAGCTAGTAATTCTAGACTGATTGTAAAGTACCAAGATATTACAAAACGGGATTATAAGTAAAATGTGGATGAGTCGAGTTTTGTTCCTACTAGGTTGTGGTTCCGATTACCAGCTAGAAATTCTAGACTGATTGTAAAGTACCAAGATATTACAAAACGGGATTAAAGTAAAATAACATAAAACTTGTGACCTCTGGAGCAGAAACACGAGCACACAAAAAATCACAGTTTACAAGTAGCCATTATTTAAAGTCCAAATATCTGATGTTCACATTTGTAGTTAAGCGTCAATACTACAACTAAAATCCCTGTTGAATAAGAGAGAAAAGAGAGACATATGATGAAAAACCGTGTGGCTAAATAGCACTGCGGAATGTCTATTATATAGGAGTTAAGTAGCTTAGAGACTAAGCTATGATATATTTACAGAATGAATATTCTACATAATATTCTATCCTAAGTAACTTAGAGAGTAAGTAAAATATATTTACAACTAAAATATAATTATTTACTAATTATTTAAATATCAACAATCCCTAATACTTTCTGTATATTGATTGAAATGTCCATTAAGCTCAGGAATTTACAAGATCACACAAATATTAAGTTTTATTCCTAGGCAATCAATCAATAGGACAACAAAAACTTAAGTTAGGTACCGTTTGGCCTGACTTTTTTTTCTACTTCTCTACAATTTTAAGAAGGTAGGCCAAACACAATATCTATTAAGTACTTACTAAAAAAAGTACTCTTTTTAGAATGCATAAAATTGAATGGAAGGAGCTTTGATCAAAAGTTGTTTAAAGAAACTTTAGAACTACTTAACACGGCTAATAGATTCTAAATTGTTTTTAACTCTTTAGATATTTAGAAGTTGAATTATAGAAAAATTTGTTTTGATTGAGATTAAAATTAAGTTTGTTTGTTCTTTAAAAAAAGATTAAGTTAGTGTGTTTTATCGAGTGAGTTTGTTTTAATTTGTTTTTAAGAGAGAAAAGATAGGGGGAGGTTGAACAAAAGACACAAAATGATATAATTTTGATGACGTGTCAAAAAATTAAGAAGGGGTAAGATTGTATTTTTGGTAAACATTAAGTTTCATAATTAGAGATAAAGAATAGATGATTAGAAAATAGAAGATTAAGTATGTTTGTTCTTTAAAAAAGATTAAATTAGTGTGTTTTATCGAGTGAGTTTGTTTTAATTTGTTTCTAAAAGAGAAAACATAGAGGGAGAATGAAGCAAAAGACACAAAATTATATAATTTTGATGACGTGTCAAAAAATTAAGAAAGGGCAAGATTGTATTTTTGGCAGACATTAAGTTTCATAATTAGAGAAAGATTCATAATAAATTCAAAACTTTGTACAATATTTTGCCAAACAACTTTTAACTTAAAAATAGCTTTAAAACTAAAAAAAAAAATAAAGAAACAACTTTAACTTCTTTCTTAAAGCCCTTAATTTTAACTTTATTTTAAAGTAGCTTTTAGACTGTAAAAAAGTCAGGCTAAACGATACCTTCATGAGATGAATCGGGAAAGAAAGTTTAGATTGAGAATCCTAAATCCCTAACCTAAAGATTTGAGAGAATCAAAAACCAGTTGCATTATGTTCACTCTATAATTGGCTTAGAAAAAGTTGGCTCCTTTGAATTCCTACCTCAAGGTTGTGAGTATTCAGCGCCACCATCTATTTATAGTTGTCACTATGAGGCTGAGTGTGGACACAAGACTGGGGCTTTTGGTCCTGTGCACCATCAAGTCAAAATTTTGGTCTGTTTACAAGCCGTGTGTACGCACTTGCTAATTTGCCTTATGTCTACATGCACAAATAGTAGCCACAGGAAAGGTTTCTGTGTCAACACTGGCTTCTTTCATCTTCCATTTGCTATCTTCTCTGTCTAGCGATTCCTACATCAATCAAAATGTGAAAGTTTGATTGCAGGACGATAAAATTGCTGCAATATCTCTCTTTAATCTATGAATAAAGAGAGATGTAGTAATTGTACCCAAAAAGAAGAAGAGTCATGTAATAACATAGAACTCTATCTCATTGAAAACCAAATAAATAGAAATTGGATTAAAAAGTATATTACAAATCCATTCATGAAGTAGATTTATCATGCCCAAGTGTCAGGCTTAGGGATATAACATATCATCCTCTTCTTTTCCAGTTTCGTGTTTGTGATGGTAGTTTATGAATAAGCTTTGGTAAATTCTTTAAAATGGATGAAGTAGTGGCAGTGAATGATGTACTTTATATTCGTAAAAAATGTTCTTTTGACATACATATATTTTTTATTTTGCAACAGGTGTTGTGTGATCGTCTCAAATCTCCTGTAATTTTTTCTCACAATGACTTGCTTTCTGGAAACATAATGATTAATCACGAAGAAGGTAGCCACATACCTCAATAATGTAATAGTTATGCTTCCACCTTGTTGCTGTATATTTTAGTTTTATTTATTCATTAATTTATTGTAGAAATTACTGCTGACAATAAAACATATTTTGCTAGATGCTTTCTATTCATAGTTTTTTCTTATATTTGCCATTTTGTGTATGTTGCATTTATATGAACCTTTGAGAGTATGATTATATCTCAGTGCTCATCAAAACAATAAATATTTATTTTTATGTTTCCTTTGCCATTCTTCTTCCTAGACTGTGTTGATGTTATTGAAACTTGAAAATACATGACTCAATGAGTCAGCACATGCGGCAAATTACTTATTACTGAGCAGTGAGCAAGTTAAAATGTAATGGTGTTGCGTTGTCTGTTAAAAACGAGTATTATGTGTGTGTTTCTTCAATAGTTTTGAAATGGTTGAGTACAAAAGTCACCTTAAAGGTAGGGTCATGAGCTTGGTATAAGTTCTACCATTTTCAATTTTGACGAGTTAAATTATAGCAGGAAAAATGGATTATACTAGATTAATGATGATCTAAAGCTTACCGAGTTTGTTTGATAACAGGAAGTTATGATGTGAATTTATTCTATTAGTTTATAACAAAGTCATAAGGAGACAAACACGCCTCTGGAATATGGGCATTTGGCATCAGAAATCATGTAACATTCTCATGTCAAGAGAGAATGGTTTGATAACCTATTTATTTATTAGTAAATCTAAGTTTTTAATCTTTGATTTGTTCTGACAAATGTCCAGATAAACTCTACTTCATTGATTATGAATACGCATCATACAACTTCAGAGGCTTTGACATAGGGAATCACTTTGCAGAATATCCTGGTTTTGAATGTGACTACTCCTTGTAAGTTGTTTATGCTTGCTTTTCTTGCTTTACTCGATCATGATTAATTTCTTAGTTATTCAACATTTTATCATGCAGATTAATTTCTTAGTTATTCAACATTTTATCATGCAGGTACCCAAATATGAAGGAACAATATCATTTCTTCAGGCATTACTTACAGCCAGACAGACCTCAAGAGGTAATAATCACAGTGAAAGGGATTAATATTTAAAAATGCAATTTATTTCATTGTTTCCAGATTATCAAGCATCCGTAAAACGAGATCCACATAGTCTATCAACTATGGCCATGATCATCATCTTTTCTGTCACGTGTGTTTATTTAGGTTTTTTACTGTCTACATTAAAACACCACTTCAGTGTTAGTATTTGTATGTTATCTTTTTATTTTGACTTTAGGGTATGGGAGGGGAGTCAAGTTGACAAACTCTCTCATACTTGCTACAAAATTCACTGACCTGTCCGGGATTAATCTCTGTATTGTTCAGGAATGGAAAATGTCAAATTGATACTTGGGAAATTTACTTGGCTAGTGGTGGTGATATTTTGTTACTCCTAGCCATGGTAGTTACAATCCCGATTTGAATTGTAAAATCTTACGATTTTGCAATTATGTTTGCCCTCAACGATTAAGAGCACACAAATAATCCTATTTTTGTAGAATAGGGTGGAATCCCGATTTGAATCGTCCACCCACACACACACACACACACATATTTTTGAAATCTCGGTATCCGGCCCAAGGAATGACTAATCTGAGGGGTCCAATCCCACCGTCAATTTGCGGGGCCCCGTTTAAAGCCAGAGCAAAGCTCTGTATGGACCAATCCACCGAAATTGGCACCGGTGGGAATCAAAACTGAGACCGTGAGAGGAGCACACTCAAGGTATATATGAATTTTGTATAATCTTACAATTAGCGTGACGATTGCACAATTTACGATTTTAAGACTTTACTCCTAACGAGGCTACAGTCCTTCAGGGCATCAGTTGTATTGTGTATCTGCGACATAAAAATTTAATCTCCTTGGAACATCACCGCTCTTATTCCAACACTTATTGAAACTTGTCTTAGACTTGAATGCCCTGTTCCTGTTGAGGACATGTAAATTATTCGTGTACTATATAACTGTAATACCGGTTATTATCTTTTCCGGCTGTATTGCATTTCTATAAGATCTTTAATACCAATTCACAATACAGGTGTCTGAGAATGATCTTAAAACTTTGTATGTTGAGGTAAATACATATGCACTGGCCTCACACCTTTTCTGGTCTTTGTGGGGGCTAATTCAGGTAATATATTTTCTTCTTTTATGCTTGTTTTGCTTTCTTATTAAAATGATATCCATGGCTATTGATATTTCCTTGCATAATAAACAGGCAAAGATGTCCCCAATAGATTTTGATTATCTTGGTTACTTTTTCCTTCGATACAATGAGTACAAAAGGCAGAAAGAAAAGCTTGTATCGATGGCGCTATCCTACCTTTTAGAAAGGAATGAGTAGAGATAGTTTCTACTTCATCAAGGTTGTATGTCAAGTTTGTAGCACGAGAGACCCTGATTCATGTAGTTAAATGTTTCCTGATAAAAAAATGTAGTTAAATGTCTGTGTAAAATATTTTTTGTATGTGCTCATTACGATCAAGGCAAATTTAGGCATTTAGTTTGAGCTCTGGTAGCTCCTTATTGTTGTATTGTAATCCAGAAAATTAGGCTTTCAAATGGATCTATCATTCTTTCTCGATGTATTGTGTTGATCTTTACAAATTTTGATCTGGTTACTTTTCATCTCATTTCCTACTAAAAAAATCCTTATATTTTCAGAAGTGTCATTTCAGATGACATAATTTGTTCGGCAGTGCATTTCTAAGTGATATAAAATTAATTTTTTTTTCCTCCTTTCTTTATGATGTGTAGATTCGGATTCATGTTAGTGAAATACTGAAGGATAAGTATAGGGAAATACAATTATAATGACAAAAGATCCACCACAACCTTAGGCTATCTATTCATAAATTAAAATACAAGGAAAATAAACCCGAATGACAATTGATGGTGCTTGTGCTTATTTGTAGCTTTTCAAATCACTTTTAGGTATTTTAGATTTTTAACATTTTAGTAACAATTAAAAAAAAATATTCTTTAGAAACTTACATATTTTTTGTCAAAAAAAAGAAATTTACATATTTGTTTAAATATATTTAAGATATTCAATGACAAATTGTAATTGAGTATCATAACTTTTAGATAAGCTATGTATTAAGTTACAATATTTTCAAAAAATAGTAGTTAAAAGTGATCTCAAGAAATACAAAATAGATTCCCTAAAATAAAGAAATACAAAATAGACGGTTAGTATTATTATTTTTTTGGTAGATAGACAAAATGACAAAACCATTAGAAACTCACACACAAGGTAAAAGATGTGGTTCGAATTCCGGTTACCGACCTAACAATTTCGACATTTTTACTAATTGAGCTGAGACTTGTACACTAGTTATTATTATTTTAGTCTATCCTTTGTACTAATTCGAGGTGTGTTATTCTATAAATTATTAATTAATGCTTTTGATAATTTAAAGTCTTTAGCAGTATAGAAAAGATAAATTATTAATGTTTTTGAAACTCACAACATAAAAAATAAAAAAATGCAGAAAATGATAATTCAAAGTGATTCCTATAAATAGTGACAATGAAAATTTTCAAGATAGTTTAATGTTTAGGTATGCAGGTAATATATCATGTGGTTATATTTATCCCTCACCAATTCCATTCCAAGGTGGGTATGGTAGGTGTGATTTCACCTGCCATTAACTGTCTCCAGTGCTAGTCAGTGTAACGAGTCAAGCCCCTCCTCCTACCCTTTTCTTTTGATCAAGAAATAACACCAAAACAATGTTACTTTTTTTAGTTCCACCTCACATACACAACAAAATCATCAAACTTTACCTGTCCATATCAATTCTGATTTGTTGTTGCCCTCAAAATCTTTAAATTCTTGTTCCCTAAAAGGTAGGTGGTGGCCGCTTACCTTCCTTTTGTCATATTGTTTTGACAAAAAGGTGTTACAATGATGAAGATAAAATCACCCTTTTAAACACCTTAAGCACACTACTACTAAATCATAAGTCAGAAATATCATTTGTAAAACCTCTCTTGGTTACTTACTCTCCTTTGTTTCTGTTGATGATCATTATGATAATGCTCATGTGGTTACTATAAAAAAAAATAACCAACCTTTTGAGAAGTTACTTTTTTACATTTTGTTTCTTTATGAAGACCATAATGGCAGCCAAGTCACCACATGACTCTTCTTTCTCCTTCTCTAGAAGGTATTTCCATTGGAAAAAGAAGGCTTTGGATGAAGATGATGAGGAAGTAATACTCAACATAAGTTCATCATCACATTTTCCTGAGGATGATGATGATGATGTTGGTGGTGAGAAAGAAGGGGATCATCAACATCATCATAATCACCTAAGAATCCAAATGCCATTAGAAATTGCTGCTCTTGAAAAGAAGAAGAATTCAAAATCAAAGTTCAAGTCAGCACTAACAATTCTCACAAAGAATCGTTCACCTCACAGTTCTAGTGCCACACGTATGGTGGGCACCCTTTTCGGATACCGTCGTGGACATGTCCATTTTGCTTTCCAAGATGACTCAAAGTTGAGCCCTACATTCTTAATTGAGCTAGCAACACCAACAAGTGTTTTGGTTAGGGAAATGGCTTCTGGAGTGGTGAGGATTGCATTGGAGTGTGAGAAGAAAGGAGGGAGAAAGAGTTTGAAGTTGCTTGAGGAACCAATTTGGAGGACTTATTGTAATGGAAGAAAATGTGGTTATGCATATAGGCATGAATGTGGATCAGAGGAATGGAAGATATTGAAAGCCGTGGAACCTATTTCAATGGGTGCTGGTGTGTTGCCAATGCCAAGTGGTGGGAATGGAGGTGAGTTTGAAGGTGAGCTCATGTATATGAGAGCTAAGTATGAGAGGGTTATTGGGTCTAAAGACTCTGAAGCTTTCTACATGATGAACCCTGTTGGTAGTGGTGGTCCTGAACTCAGCCTTTACTTGCTTAGAGTTTAACATAGGCAATGTATATGTATTGGCGTCGACAGCCAACATCTTATTTTGTCGAATCTCTGTGACATGGATTAAGTACGTTGCTTTATGTATTTGTGTCTCCCTATCTCTTTAGGTTTATGTAATTTTGATAAGTGTGTTTTGCATTCATGTGTAAAGAAGATGCAGAGACCATAATTTTAAGTTATGGCTGCAGTTACGCTTTGAACTTTTATATTACGGTAAAATACGGACAAATACTGTCATAGCTGTTGTGACTTCAGTTACGATATTGCAGAACCTCCAAATTCTTTATATTAGGGATGGGGATGCAAATCGGAGTTGGATAATGCAATTTAGACATATGTAAGAGAGTACCTAATTTTGCAGTTTTCTACTGTAAAATCTCAGAGAATCCATAGAATATTTTGTAACAAACTTTGAATTTGAATTTCTGTTTTTCATTGAATGATTGAAACAGTTACAATCAGCTTTATATATGAAGCTGAAGGTTACCTGCAATAGCAGGTTAACCGATACACAACAGACAGGTGGCAGTCACTTGACAGTTGTAAATAGCTGTCAAGTGCCAGCTGTCACTAGTTGTAAAACACTAACCTATCTGTTACAAGGATATACTAACTGCTTCTCTTATACTCCCCCCTCAAACTCAGAGTGGTGGGAAGCCACATTGAGTTTGGATCTCATGAGAAGAAACTTTGCTGTGGAGACAGGCTTGGTCAAAACATCTGCCCACTGATCTGTTCCAGGAATGTGAACTATAGAGAGTTGCTTAGCAATGATCTTTTCTCTGACAAAGAAGAGATCTATTTCCATATGCTTTGTTCTGGTGTGCAAAATGGGATTATGTGCAAGAAGGATAGCAGACTGGTTGTCACAGTAAACAATGGGAGTGGTAAAAGGGACAGTGAGTTCTGTTAATAATGTCTGAACCCAGAGAGCATCAGCTGTAGCTTGAGCCAAAGCCCTGTATTCAGCCTCTGTACTAGATCTGGCCACAACAGGCTGTTTCTTTGACCACCATGAAATAAGATTGGGACCAAAAAAGATAGCAGCACCAGAAGTAGATCGTCTGTCATCAGGATCAGCTGCCCAGTCAGCATCACAAAAGACATGAAGGGAGAGAGGTTTGTGAGTAGGAGCAGGATGTAATTGAAGTCCAAAAGTGATGGTGCCTTTCAAATATCTGAGAATCCTCTTGACAGCAGTCCAATGAGACTCAAGAGGATTGGACATGAACTGACAAACCTTGTTGACAGAGTAAGCTATCTCAGGCCTGGTGATAGTTGCATACTGCAGAGAGCCAACTACAGATCGGTAAAGAGAAGGATCTGAAAAGGTGTCTGATCCAGTCTTAGACAGTTTACAACCGGACACCATAGGAGTAGATATGGAATTGCATTCAAGCATATTTGTTTTGGCTAGTAAGTCTTTAATATACTTGCTTTGTGTGAGCAGTAGAGAGTGATTGGGAAGATGCTTAACTTCAATACCAAGAAAATAATCCAACACACCAAGTTGCTTGAGACTAAACACTGAATCCAGTTGCTTAACCAAAGTGGAAACCAAGGAGGAAGAACTGCCAGTGATAATGATATCATCCACATAAACAAGGAGATAGACAACTTGTGTGTGTTTTGCATAGGTAAATAAAGAAGGATCACATTTACTAGCCTGAAAACCAAACTGAAAAAGAGCAGTAGTTAACCTCTCAAACCACTGCCTAGGTGCTTGCTTAAGGCCATAGAGGGCTTTGTGGAGCCTGCACACTAGTGTAGAATCAGGCCCTTCAAAACCTTGAGGCTGTTGCATGTAGACTTCTTCCTCAAGAATGCCATTGAGAAAGGCATTATTAACATCCAATTGGTGAATGGGCCACTTATAGGATAAAGCAAGGGTAAGTATGAGTCTAATAGTGATAGGTTTGATCACAGGAGAGAAAGTCTCAGTGAAGTCAAACCCCTGCACTTGATGAAAACCCTTTGCAACCAAGCGGGCTTTGAATTTATTTAGAGTACCATCAGAATTTTCTTTTACTCTAAATACCCATTTACACCCAATTGCTTTTCTATTCGGAGGTAAAGGCACCAGGGACCAAGTACTGTTTTTCTGCAGAGCATCAAATTCTTCCTGCATTGCAGCACGCCACTTAGGATCAAGTAAAGCCTGCTTAACATTCTTTGGTTCAGTGTAGGTAAGGAATAAATTCTTTTTAGGAGGAGGGATGACAATACCAGACTTAGAACGAGTCTGCATAGGATGGGGATTAACAGGTAAGTTTGTAGGTATATGAGGGAAGATGGGGGAAGATGAAGATGGGGAAGATGCAGTAGGGGCAGCAGATGAGTTGGCAGAGACATGGACAGCAGTAGGACTGGGTGAGACAGTCTGTGGGTTAGGAGAGGGAGCTAGTGGAGAAGGAGGGCTAGTGGTGTTGTGAAGGAAGGTTAAGAGGTCAGAATGATTAATGGGCAAAGAGGACAGAGAGACATCTTTGACAGGGTGGAGAGGATCATGAGAATGCTTTTGAAACAAAAGGGGAAAGGGAAATCTGGACTCATTGAAAAGAACATCCTTGGAGATAAAAGTACGACCACTAGGAGACAAGCACTTATATCCCTTATGAATAATAGAATACCCCAAAAATAGACATTCATGAGACCTAAAATCAAATTTATGGGCATTGTATGGTCTTAATAAGGGAAAACAAGAGCACCCAAACACTTTCAAAAAATTATAGTCAGGAGTTTTGTGAAACAAAGTTTGAAAAGGAATTTGAAACTGCAAGGAAGAAGTAGGTAATCTATTTATGAGATAAACAACAGCTAGAAAGGCATGATCCCAGTAAGTCAAAGGAAGGGAAGCATGACTAAGAAGAGTAAGCCCTAAATCAACAATATGTCTATGTTTCCTTTCCACTACACCATTTTGGTGATGAGTGTGAGGACAAATAAGTCTGTGAGTAATGCCTAAATTGGTAAGATATTGTGTGAAAGGTCTGAATTCTCCCCCCCAATCAGTTTGGATAGATTTGATAGACTGACCTAGCTGAAGTTCCACCATAGATTTAAATTGTTTGAAAACAGTAAGAGCATCAGACTTGTTTTTAAGCAAATAAATCCATGTGAACCTAGAATAGGCATCAACAAAGGTAATATAATAATGGTAACCAAGGGAAGAAACAGTGGGTGAAGGACCCCACAAATCACTAAACACAAGTTGGAGAGGGTGAGTGTATATAGTTTGTGAAGTGGGTGAATGTAATCTGTGAGCCTTACCTATACACACATGTTAGAGGCAAATTGAAGTGTAAAAAATACACACATTTCAGATTATAAAAGCCGAACGTTTCTTACAGTTCGGTTTATAAAATCCGAAATGTATGAGGACAAAAACAAAACCACTATTTTTTGGCTGATACATTTATTTCGCAAAACGACAAATCCAAATTGATTTTAACATGCATACAATCAAATTACAAGCAAATACATTAAGGTAAACAATATGAAATAACATAAACATATGTTGTACAAAGTAACACCAATATCCATAGGTTACATCAAAATATTCAAACACAAATTAAAAACATCAATTGTTCAAATATTACATCAACATCAAAAAACTACTGGGTAGCCCTAGCACCCCTACAACCCCTAACATACCTACAGAGATAAGCCCGCCCTTCATGAACCTCTTGCAGAATTGCTTCCAAAATCTCCCAAGCTTCACTCCCCTTTTGCACCACACAACCGTCCATGATGGCTAAGACATGGTCTCTGATGCACCCTAACCGTCTGTTCATGTTTAGCCACTGAGTGTCTCCCTGCTCCTCGACAACAATCCCATCAAGGGCCTTCTGCTCAGGTGGCCTCAAGATATGAACATCATCCAACAAAGTTATGATGCATGGATGTGAAATGGAAAAAAAAAACCACCTCATGTATCCATCGACCGTCTCTACACAAGTAGGAGCAATCAGACCCAAGTCCTGCTCCCTCAGCACATAGTCAAGATACTACACATAGCACTGACTGATCTTCTAGTTGGTCGTCTAGGGATTTTCACTTTCATGTGGATGCCTTGGGACGGTTTGGACATAACGAAACTGGCGCAACACCCGCTTGGCATATATCAGACCCTACGAGGTCTGTATCTGAGCCATCTAGAGTAGAGGCTGATAAGCTCAAATGGACATGTCTCACTGTGGTGCTTGTACGGGGTCATGACAACAGATCTAAGATCCATCTGATCCAGATGCGATCTAACAGGATCCACGACAACATGACCCTTCAGGGAACATACATCAATGCACGTGGTGCCAATCACTCCCTGATCGAAATAGTCTATAACCCCCGCTCCATGAAGTGCTAAATACCAGACTACAAGTCACACATAGGTATACACACCGTCCAGTGGTGATGACATGTAATAATGCTCCAAGGTATAATTCGCCATGCTTGTCTTATAAGTATAAGTAGCAAGAGCAGCTCTCCCCATGCATATGTGAACTAACTCCGTCTTGATTTGAGGTATGTCAGTCACCTGTGGTGCTCTGTCATGAGAGCGTACCAGTAGCAGATAATGGAGTGTCAACCCGCTTCACCGCATCTTTCACCTCTCGTAACATCAGCTTGCTACTAGGGAATTATCCCTCAACCATTCAAAACGTGCATGAGCACTATTCATCTTCTCACTTGGTACTCATCCTCCTCAGGATCATCCCACAACAACTCCACCATCAAAGCAACTGCATCAGGTCTGAAAAGAGGACCATTGTGGTCCAAGAGCGTGCCCTCGATGGGGAGATGCATCAAACATGACACATCATCAAGTGTCACTGTCATCTCCTTAATCGGAAGATGAAAGCTAGGGGTCTCCATGTGCCATCTCTTAACAAAAGCAGACATAAAGCCGTGGTCAAGAACAAAATAGTTTACATTTTGTAGATGACAAAGACCAATGGCTCGTAGGGCATCTTTGAACCATCACTCTTGCATCCAATCGAGATTTTAATTATCATGTGTTTTATGCAGCTTTTTCCTGTTGTTAATGCACTTTAAATTGGTACACCCTTGCAAAAATTAAAAACGAAACATTAACATAAGTTTACATTAATTAGAAAAAACATAGCATTCAGTTTACATAAAAGACATTACACAAAAAATATTAAAGGTTTAGAATCTTACTACTCCATCTGACATTAGTCTGGCCACGTAAACATGGTACATGGTGAGCACAAACAAGGTTTGTGGGCTACCAGCTGGATAGTCCTTTAGCGGATGTGGCTCCACCTCCGCCTCAACCTCATCCTCTTGTGGTTGCCGCTCATCATTATCATCTGCGTTCTCAACCACCACTTGCTCCTCCTCCTGGGGTTCAGGCTCTTACTTGGGTTCAACCTCCACCTGCTCCTCATCAACACGGCGACCCTACCCCTGCCACGACACCTTCCCACTCTCCCTTCTGCAACATTCTTCTCTAATTGCTCTCGCCTTGTAGAAGCAGTCATGGAAGGTTTGTTGTTTCAAATGTGGTAAAGTTATCCATATCTGAAACATGCAAAATCACATATAAATACATTTAACAAGAATCAACAAAGGTGCAAAAACGAGCATAATCTGATACAATTCAAATTTTGAAACCCGAACAAGGAATAATCTGGTTTGGTTTCCAAAATCCTAACCACTTCAGTAAATTAGAAGAAAAAATCAAACCCAATAGTGATAAATCGAGGGAATGAGAGCTTACCTTGTGTTGATGTTTGAAGAGGCCTTGAATGTGATGATTTTGAGCAATAAACCTTCAAGAATCACCCAATGAGGGAGTTTCGGATTTTGGGATTGTGAGAGAGAAGATTAGGGCAAATTGTAGAAACTGTAAAAATGAGGAAGTTTTCTGATTTTGAGATAGATATAGGCATTGTTTGGATTTTGGAATCCGAAATAGTGTTCGGATTTTGTTATCCAAACAAAGGGTATTTTGGGAAAAAATAGGCCGCGTGAGAAAGACATAGGGTGGAAAAATTAATAGTCAAAATTAATAACCATAGGTCTATTTTTTGACGGTTTTAGATTTTGGCAGATCTAAATCCCCACAAAGTGGTGTATTGGCACATCCGAAAAAATTTTAAAATTAAAAATCAGAAGTCCATTTGTAGATTTTAAACAATATTTCAATGGTTTTTTTATTTTCGGCGGTTCCAAAAGTGGTATACTTGATTTTTGTCATGCTTATACCTTCTAATTTGCTGAGAGTTTTAAGCCTCCATTATATTGTCCCATCAACTGAAAATTCCCCCATTTAACAGTTGTAATATAAAAAAAAACAGTTTCATAATTTATAACAATGTTAGAATTTGTAACTCATTTTTTAAAGTACCTACCCCTTCTTTCTAGTCAAACCCCACCACTTCAACTTCTTGCTTAATGTTTATTACAACTTTATTTTTTTGTTTGTATATTATAGTTGATTTTAGTGCCTCACCCGAGTTTTTTTATGACTCCGCCACTGTCTACAACTGCCCATGTATTCAGCTACAATAAAAAACAAGTGATGGAGCTTAATACATGGGCAGTAGTAGACAAGGGATTAAAATATAAAGACATGAAAGTAAAAGACATGATAAATAGCTGAAAATGTAAAGAACAGGAAAATAAAAGGCCGGAATGTAAAGAACAAAAAAGTAAAGATCAAAAGCTTAAAGAAATGTAAGAACTTTGATTTGCTCTTTGTAGCAAGATTACAAGTGTGTAAGATGCTCTTTTGAGTATGATATGAGGCCTATTTATAGCCTAAGACCTTAGACAATTACAAGCCATAAACCAAGGAATTCTAAGAGTTTGTAACAACTATTTTTCTCTGCACAGAATGCACGGTCGTGCTTCAAAGGTGCACGGTCGTGATCACCTTTCTAATTCTGACTATTTTTTTTACAACTATTATGACTTCTTTTGTTCCCCTCACTAAATTATACACCTTTTTTTTGTGCATTTTTAACTTATACTTACTACCAAGGTTCTTATTGTTCCTTGTGGTGCTATTTACACACTTACTCAAAGTCTCCAACTGTGTATCTCCGAATGAGAAATATTCACAATAAAACTGATGTGGGTTTAGAGAATTAGTTCAAACAAAGAGTTGTGCTTACATGTGAAAAATTCATCATAGAACACAACCTTTTTTTTTAATACACTACTAAAACGTGTTGCTTCATTACGTTTCAACTTGACACAAACAAGACTCAAAACAAGAAGAATTCAAAACAACTTTAAAAACAACCACTAAAAGAACAAAGTGAAGTAAAGAAAGCAAAGTAAATGCCCCCCATGCTTGGACTAAGCATTGTCCTCAATGATTTTAAAAGACAACATGAAAAGGGTAAGAAAGCTCACATGATTCAATGCTGCTCAGGCGGAGGCACTTGGTGGATATGGAAATGTTGCATCTGGGACATATATGTCACGTGCTCCATTTACTGAATTTTTCTCAACTGCTCTTCTCTTATTATCCAACAAAAGAAATATCATTAACCCGTGAGTTGCCTCCCACACAACGCTCTTTTAAGGTCACTAGATTGACGATTAAGAAGAACTTGTTTTGCTCAGTCTGGGTCGTGTTGAGAACCAAAGTGGTTCCCTTCTGAAGAGGATCAAAATTTTCCTCAACAATTTCTTTAGTATGTGCATTGTTTACTAAACATACTTCCAAACCATCGCATGTAGATTATGCTAAAGAGAACTATTTCACACAATGGTCAACAATATCAATTATACAACAAGAGTCATGAATGGAAGGACTTTTCATGAGATTAGCAATTTTAAACTCAATCTTTTCTTCACCTACATTGAATGCCAACTTACCATGCTTGATATCAATTATGGCACCTGCAGTGGCGAGGAAAGGTCTCCTAAAAAGAATTGGAACTTTGGAGTCCTCCTGTATCTCCATCACAACAAATTCTGTCGGGATAAAAATTTCTCCTACTTTGATAGGAATATCCTTAAGAATTCCAGCTGGATGTATAATGGAGCAGCCAGCCAACAACAAAGTCATATTGGTAGGTTTCAACTCTCCTAGGCCAAACCTCTAGAAAAGGGATAAGGGCATCAAACTCACACTGGCCCTTAAATCACACATGGGCCTCTCAATAGTTTTATTTCCAATCACACAAGGGATGGAAAAACTAGCAGGATCTTTAAGCTTTGGAGGCAATTTGTTTTTGATTATAGCACTACATTCTTTAGTTAGAGCTACTGTCTCATTGTCCTCAATCTTTTTTTTATTGATAAAATCTCTTTCAAGATTTTTGCGTATGACGACATTTGAGATAGAGCATCAGTGAATGAAATGTTAATGTAGAGTTTTTTCAACAAATCAACAAACTTCTTAAACTTCTCATCCAACTTTGATTTGGCAAGCCTTTGTGGTAATGGTATTTTAGGTTTGAATGGTGGTGGTGCATAAGGTTTTCTTTTTCTTTTTATAATTTTACCCCAGCCCTCTCATTTTGTGGTTCTTCACTATCTTTCTCACTTACATTATTCCCACTATTTCCCTTGGGTTCCTCTAGTTGTTTTCCATTCCTAAGGGTGACATCATTCATTTGGGCTTTACGATTTGGTTCAGGCTGTCCGGGAAATATTTAGGAGGATCTAGAGGAAGAAGCAACTTGCTGGGCTACTTGAGAAATTTGGGTTTCCAACATTTTTTTGTGAGTAGAAATATTGTCCACTTTTGATGTCAATTTTATGAGAGTGTCATTCAAAAATCCAATTTGGTTTTTAAACTCTTCATTTTGTTTTGTTTGACTTATCACAAAACTTTCCAATAAAATTTCCAAATTAGACTTTTGAGGAGTTCTTTGATTACTTTGAAAACCGGGTGGTGATCTTGTTGTTGGTTGTTCAAAGGGACTGGATGGAGGATGAGAAAAATTTGGATGATTCCTCAATCCAGGATTATAAAGGGGCGTTTCTTTATTGGATGACAAATTTATACCCAGGAATAATGTTCCCAGGAATTAAGAAGTGGAATCTTAATCCTGGGTACTTTTTAAAAAAAGCGTTTGGTTAATATTTACTACACTCCTAGGATTATTTGTAAACATAGGGAATATGGGTAGTTACTAGGTGGTTACTTAAGTTTTATCCCCACCTTCATGAGAATATTTTATTCCCACCCATTTTCTTGGGAATAAAAACATGGGAAATGAAAAATTATTTTATTCCTGGGAATGATTTATACCCGGGAATTAATTTGCTAACTTTTTAATAAACATATGAACCCTTCTTTGTAACTTCCATATTCTTGGGAATGATTTTTACATCCAGGAAACAAACACACCCTAAGTGTTTGAAAAAGGATACTCTTTTTGAGCATAGTTAACTTTCTCAGAACCATTAGCAGACACCCCTTGTTGGCATTCAATGCCAGTTTCGCCTACAATTCCACATATTTCACAAGGTGGTACAACAGAAGGTGAGACAACACTGACATGGAGCAGTGATGGCTCACTCATTGGTCCATTGGTAATGGTTCTGTGCCATGTCCTCAATTAGAGCATAAGCTTCTTCTATAGTTTTGTTAATTAAAGCCCCACCTGCAGCTGCATGATGGTCGGATTTAGGCAAGTGTACCAAATCGTTTACCAAGTAATAAAGTGATAAGTAGAGTATCGTATCCACATGAATTGTCGTTTCAACCAAACAATTCACGTTTACTTATTTAGGAACAATAAAATAAATTAAAGATACAGGTTTAGAGTTTTGAAATTTAATCTGTTTGCAACAGAGCAAAGTTTACCTGTTTTGATTGTAGAATGTTAGCGGCGGTTAGGATTCTTCTAATCCCCTCTATTTAATTGTTGGAATTACGTAACAGTCAAGTCTTATTCATGCTATTTATCGTTATCTATCTAAGTGATGAGTTCATGAGGTTTTACTACCTATCAGCTGTCAAGTTGCACCTGATGATCACATTGGTAGGTACGTGTGGGGCCTTACTCTCTTAGAGATATGGGCTCATCCCCCTCCAGCTATCAAGTTGCACCTATTGATCACATGGGTAAGTACGCGTGGGGTCTTACTATCTCAGCGGCAAATGAAACATAGACTTGAATTAGCGTTCCTAAATTCCCATAAGTGTGGTCCCAATCTTCTTAAAGGTCCGCTCATCTATGAATCTTAGAAGTACATAGCACACTCTCCCTCTCGGTAGTTTTACAAATGGGCAGCCCTATCAGTGTCTACCTTACCAAGGTTCAAGGAGAATGAAGTTACTAGGCTGATTTAAGTCGTGAAGTCACATGTTTCCCTAATTACTAACTAGTTACTTCCTGATTGGAGTAGGTTTGCACCAATATTAGGTTATGTCACCTCCCTAAGTACTTTTATCTCAGGGTTCTGCTTTATGGCTTGTTTCCCTAGTTACTAATCAGTTACTTCCTGATTAAGACAGATATAAATATCAATATTAGGTATGTCACCTTCCTAAGTGCCTAAGTATCAGGGTTATGCTTTAGAGGATACAAATCTTACGCACAACAGTAAAATTAAATAGCATAAAGAAAATAACCAAATAAAGATTTTAAATTAAATAATTTATCCAACAACCAGAATATAGGTTCATCTTAGAACCCTAGCCTAAAAAGATTTAGTTACACATGCTAACTAAAGACAAATTACAAAAGAAATAAAACATACCCTAGAAAAACTTGGAGTGAGGAGAGAAACTCCTCCCTTGAAGCTCTTAGTGCTTGCCTTCCTCTTGAACCGCTTCGTTCTGAATGAGAAATTATGAATGAGAGGAGTCGTATTTTGATAAGTAGTAATTTATTGGTTTTTAAGGGTTTCTTTTTATGCAAGTTTAGTCGTTTTTCTTTATTTTCTTGAGCTATATTACTTCAGTACCTTTGTTTTTCTTTCTAGGCAAAAATAATGATGAGCATGCACTTTGGAGCAAAATTACAAAAAGTTGGGCAAGAAAAGTCAAGTTTCAAGGCAAAAGCGAGATGGCACAGTCGTGCCATCATTTACACTGGTTGTGCGTCCCAACTGAGCCAACCGTGCCATTTAAGGCAGTGGGATCACGCACGGCCGTGCTTTCAGAGAGCACGGTCGTGCGCCTGTCCAGTTCTTCAAATTCCAGCATTTTGAAACTTGACACGACCGTGCGCCCATATGGCACGGTTGTGCGCGTTATGCAGTCAGATTTTATGATTGAAAACTCTTGGTTTTTTTTTTTCCAATTATTGCTGTATAATTCGTGGTTAATGATTTGTCCATGGCTTTAGGCTATAAATAGAGCTCTAATCAGAGTTGTTTCTCATCTTGGAATAAGTGTAAAGTTACTATAGTGAGATTGTAACTCTATCTTGTTCTAAGCTCAAACACTTTATAAAATTTTTACATTTTTACATTTCCTTGCAATTTATTTTATTGTTCTTTATATTTCTGCACTTTATTTTATTTCACATTTACAATTCCTGTCATTTACTTTCTTGTCTTTACAATTCATGCAATTTACATTTTGTCAAGTGTCTACAGTGAACTCTTGTGAGTAGACTAGTCTAGTCTTGGGATTGTTGGAAAAGTCTAATGACTAGATCCTAATGAAACCAAGCCTAGACTCTATTTTATTAAAAATAATTTTCCTATCTAATCTCATCGTTTTTAAACTCAGTAGCAAGTGTTGAACGAAGTACTAAACGGAGAAGTTCAACAACTACTACTTCATTTCAAATATCAAGTGAAGTATCAAACGAAGAAGCTTGATATTGGAACATGTTGGATATTTGGTTGTTGGCTTCATGTTTGCTAAAATCAAATAGACAAGAAATTTGTGCTTCAGAAGCTGAAATCTCAAGGAGTATGTCTTCAGAAGCTGGGTCTTCAGAAGCTGGAACAGTACTTCAGACGCACTGTTCAAAAGCTGACCTTCAGACGCACTATTCAGACGCTGACTTTCGTTGACCTTCAGACGCACTGTTCAGACGCTGACTTTCGTTGACCTTCAGAAGCTGCATTTCAGAAGCACGTTTTCTGCTTTCATTCTTGTGCCTTGGTTCCGTTAATTCTCTCACAGTATCTTTCAAAGATGATTGAAGATTTATCCAAGCTGATGTTTCTAGAAGGCAGATTAATTCGCGTGCAGATATTGGTTGAAGATTCGTTTCTTTTATTTGTGAATATAGTTTCAAAGAAATCTTTGGAAAATATATTTCAGAAATATAATTGCTTCTATTTGCTTCTAAAGAATTCTGGGAATATATCTTTGCAGAAGATTTGATTCAAGAATTATGTTGCTGCTGAAGCTATAAATAAAGGACGCTGCTGTCGTACCCTAATTTTGTCCCAAGCTTTTCAAAACAAATTTCAAAAATTCAAAAAAAAAAGAGAAAAGTCAAAGTCAACAAAAGTCAACAAAAAAGTCAACATTTCAGAAATGAGGACTTCGCAGAGCAAAGTCCCCTTCGCTCTGCGAAGTCTGCGAATTTTTTGCAGATTTTTAATCTCTTTGATTTATTTTCATTATGTTATTATTATTATTACCTATCATTATTATTATTGTTATTATCATCAATGGTGGCTGTTTTGACTCAGCAAAGCAAGAATTGAAGCATGTGCCATTAAAGCCAAGGTGAGAAACTTTTTCTTCCAACCAAGCATGTGCCAAGCAAGTTGGCTTGCCCTTGGGCAGCTCTTATCCCTCTGTAATTGACCTGTTAATCACCCTAAGCTTGCCAGCCAGCAGCTTGTTTGTTTTTCTTCCTGCTTTCTCCCCCAAAACCAGTCAAACCCAGCTGGTTTTGCTTGCACAAAAGCCATGAGTGCTGCCCTGTTTTCAGCCGTTTTTCTTCCTCCTCACACCAGCCCACTGTGCGCACCTCGTTTTTTTTCCTGAGAAAAAAGACGCGCAAATCCTCCGAGGTCGTTCGTAAACGCTCGGAGGGCCTTGTGAAGTCGCCACCAAAGTTTTTGTGTAAAGGGAACGTTGATAAACCCTTAAGTTTTTTTTGTTTAAAGGGAAACGATAATAAAACCCTTTGACGATGAGGAAAGGATGGTCATCGCAACCATTGTCGGGTTCGGGAGTCGATTACGCAAGGGGAAGGTATTAGCACCCCTCACGTCCGTTGTACTCAACGGGAACCTTCTATTTGGCTAAAGCTTAAATTGTTTTTAAATGTTTTGCGCGCATGCTTATCTATGTCAAAATATAATAAAAGGGGGGAAAGAGATAAAAACAAACGAAAGAGAAAAAAAAGTTTTTATTATTGCGCTTGACAAGATGTCGATCTTGCTCCTACGTATCTCCCAGTAGTCGGAGAACTCAAAGCGTACGTAGTTCTTTGGTAGAAAAACGTACATGTGTTGGTTAATTTTAAATGGACGATGTTTTAACCGAATTCTTGCGATTAAAACGTAGCTTGTATGCTCGCGCTCGGGAGACTTATTAAGCGTTTGTTCACGAATCGCACTAGAATTGTTAAAAGGTACGTCCGTTAGGGTAAAAGGGTTCGAATTGGTCGCTATGGGACCAAGAGAGGTGCAATGGACTCAAACAAGTCAATCATTGACCGAGGGGACTCCAACGAGTCGAGGGATTGTTCGATTGATCCACTGAGATCAAGAACAGGTACAATGGACTCGGGCGAGTCGAACATTGACCGAGTGACTTAAACAAGTCGAGGGATCGAATCTAATGGCCACGGGGGACCAAAAGGTTCGGATTGACCACAAGGGGCCAAGATTTGGTTCGGTTTTGGTTGGATACATTGAAAAATGGAATGACGATTGTCCGAACGACGAGACATACGTCACGCATTCGTACAATCGGGGCAATGGAGAGACATACGTCACACCATCCCTTTTTCATTCATGTTTTTGGGTAGAATTCTTTTAGAAATCCCAAGGTATATCAAAACATTTGGTTTGAAAACCCAAAATGGAAAGATTTTAGCAAATTGTTAGAAAACGCACAAGTTCGGCTCATTTTGCGAACGGTTTTGAAAAGCGAACAAATTCGACGTATGTTCATGTTTGGGTTTTGAAAATCATGAACAATGTTTATTGTTCAAGTTTGGATTGAAAATGATGAACATAGCTTGTTTGTTCATGCTGTTTTGAAAGTTTAGGAACATAACTTGTTTTGCAAGTTATCCACAAAATGTCACCCGGACTTGCGAATTTTCCAATATTGTGCAAAATCCTTGTTATGGTTTGAAAAACATGGGTTTAAAAACTCTTAGGTTCTGAGCTCCTGGGCTAGAACCTCAAAAATTGGTCATTTGGACACCTAAACTCAGATTCTGAGTTCTGTCATGGTCGCTCTGCGACCATGACTTCGCACTGCGAAGCATGCAAATTTTTGAGTTCAGAAGCTGTTTCTGAACTTTTGTTCAGAAACAACTTCTGAACACACTCAGGACCTTTTAGGTGAGTGAAAAGCTTTGAGTTTTTGGGATGAAAAAGGCTGGACAAACCAGTTTTGGTGTTTTGAAAACCTTGGGATTTCTTTGAAATTCAAAAGGGGTTTTTAGAAACAAAAGGTTTTGAATCAAAATTGCTATGCAAACACAATTGAAAATGCAAAACAAAAGCTTGGAATACTTACAGAGATCCTTAGCAAAGCTCCAGCTGCAATGGATTTGAATTGATTGAAGGTTCTTGCAAAAGGTTTTGAATGTTGGTAATGGTTTTGAACTTTGTGAGGCTTTGTGTTTGGATTGGTTTTTTTCTGGTTATTTGTAAGTATTTGTAAGCTGGAATGAGTAGTGTTTCTGCTCTTGAAATGCTGTTATGAGAAGTTGTAAGCTTGGGCATTGCCTTCTATTTATAGGCCAAAACCAAATCAATTTCATCATTAGAAATCCCCAAAATCCAGCTGATTTGTGGGCTAGGATCAGGCTGAATCCCTTTGCATTAAATGCTAATGGATAGAGGCAACCTTGCCTTGTTCCAAGGGGCAAGACTCAGCCTGATTTCAGCCACAAATTCAAAGGTTTTAGGATAGTAATGATGATGAAATAGGGCTGAATTGCAATTGGCTAAGCTTGGGGATCAATCCTTGCAATCTCAATGGTTGATCAATAAAAACGTGCACTGTGATGTGCAGAGATTGGGGGATGCAAAAGGCTACAATTGGCTGGTGTGAGAGGGTGAAAAGCTGTTGCAAAACAGGGTAGGCACTCATGGCTTTTTCAAGTGAAAAATCCAGCTGGTTTGACTGGTTTTGGGGGGAGCAAGCAGGAGGAAAGTCATCAAGCAGGTGGCTGGCAACCTTGGGGTGGTTAACAGGTCACATGGGAGGGACTAGAGCTGCCCAAGGGCAAGCCCACTTGCTTGTCACATGCTAGGTTGGAAGAGAAAGCTTCCAACCTTGACATTAATGGCAAGTCTCTCATTTCTGGTTTTGCTTGGCCCAAATAGCCATGAATGCTGATTAAAATAAATATGGAAATGATATGCAACAAAATCTGGAATTAAATCAAAGAAACCAGAAATCTGCAGAAAAATCGCAGACTTCGCAGTGCGAAGTCATCATTTTTGAAATGTTGACTTTTCTGTTGACTTTTGTTGACTTTGACTTTTTCTCCCTCTTTGATTTTTTTTAATTTTTGTTTTAAAAGGCTTAGGACAAAATTGGGGTACTACACCCACATGTTCCCTTTTGTTTCCCCCAACCTCTGCACATCACAGTGCACGTTTTTCTTGCTTAACCCTCAAGATTGCAAGGACCAATCCCAAGGGACAGCCAATTGCAAACCAGCCCTGTTTTTCTCCTTTTTCATCATCATTTCTATCCAAAATCAGTTGCATTAATGGCTGGATTTGCCAAAGTCTTGACCATTGCAGCAAGGCAAGGTCACCTCTTCACTTTTGCATTAAATGCAAAGCAAGATAGCCTGGTTTTAGCCCACAAATCAGCTGGATTCTAGGGATTTTCCATCATGACATTGGATTTGGTTTTTGCCTATAAAAGGGATGCAAGGCATAAGGATCAAAGACAGCAATTGAAGAATTGAAAAACAGAGATTTGAGAGCAAAAACACAGCACAAAAACATAGCAAAAAAACAGTCCAAACACAGAGCAATTGCACAAACTCATTGTTCTTATTTCATCAACATCCCAACTTTTGCAAAAAACCATAAACATTCAAGGCTCCTTCATTCTCCTGCAATACAAGCTTTGGCTAGGAGTTCTGTAAGTGTTCTGAATCCTTTATCTTTCATTTTGCATTGCTATTTGCATCTTTAATTTTGTTTAATTTCATTTTGCACAAAAAACCCCTTTTGAATTTCAAAGGGATCCCAAAGTTTGCAAAACATTTAAACTGAGTTGTTGCACTCCTTTTATTGCTGATTTCAAAAGCTTTTCACTCCCCTAAAGGTTCTGAGATTGTTCAGAAGTTGCTTCTGAACAGCAGTTCAGAAGCAGCTTCTGAACTCAAAATTTCGCAGTGTTCGCAGTGCGAAGCTCAGGTCGCAGTGCGACCATGACAGAACTCAGAATCTGAGTTCAGGCTCCTAAAAGCCAATTTTTGAGGTTCTAGCCCAAAAACTCAGAACCTAAGAGGATTGAAACCCATTTTATTCAAACCATAACAAGAATTTTGCATAATATTGAGGGATTCACAAGTTTGAGCAACACTTTTTTGAATAACTTGCGAAACAAGTTACGTTCATAAACTTTCAAAATCAAACTTGAGCAATAAGCTAAGTTCATCACTTTCAAAACTAAACTTGAACAAAAACCTTGTTCATGATTTTCAATCAAACGTGAACTTAAGCCGGACTTGTTCACTTTTCAAAATCTTTTTCAAACTTGAGCCGAACTTGTGCGTTTTTCACAAATTTGTGCAAAACTTGTTCATTTCATAAACTTGCTCATTTTTCATGCGCATAAACAAGGCAAACTTGTTCATAGGTTGCAACAACTAATTTGAACATTAAAACCTTTTCATTTTGAGTTTTAAACCAAGTGTTTTGATAAACTTTGGGATTTCTTAAAAATCGAACAAAACTTGAATGAAAAAGGGATGGTTTGACGTATGTCTCTCCATTTCCCCGATTGAACGAATGCATGACGTATGTCTCATCGTTCGGACAATCGTCATTCTATTTTCAACGCATCCGACCACACCAAACCAGTTCTTGGCCCTTTGTGGTCAATTTGAACCTTGTGGTCCCCAGTGGCCACTAGATTCAATTCCTCGACTCGTTTGAGTCACTTTGGTCAATGTTCGACTCGGTTGAGTCCATTGCACCCTTTTCTTGATCCCGTTGGATCAATCGAACCCTTTTTCGACTCGGTTGAGTCACTTTGGTCAATGTTCGACTCGGTTGAGTCCATTGAACCTTTTCTTGATCCCATCGGATCAATCGAACCTTTCTCGACTCGGTTGAGTCATTTTAGTCTTTTTGGTCCCCTCGCGGCCAATTCGAACCCTTTTCCCCAACGAACATGCTTTTAACATTTCTAGCACGATTTTAAACAAACGCTTAAGCCTCCCACGCGTGAGAATACAAGCTACGTTTGATCGCAAGAATACGGTTAAAACATCGTTCATTTAAAAACAACCAACAAATACGTTTTTCTACCAAAGAACTACGTAGCTTTGAATTCCCCATCGCACCAGGGGATACGTAGGAGGAAGATCGTCATCTTGTCAAGCACAATAATAAAAAACAAACTTTTTCCCCTTTCATCTTTATTATCTTTATTTATATTCAAGCATGCAAGCAAGACATTTAAAAACATTCCAGCCTTAGCTAACTAGGAGGTTCCCGTTGAGTACAACGAACGTGAGGGGTGCTGATACCTTCCCCTTGCGTAATCGACTCCCGAACCCGGTAATGGTTGCGATGACCATCCTTTCCTCATCGTCAAGGGTTTTATTATCGTTTCCCTTCAAAATAAAAAACTCAAGGGTTTATCAACGTTCCCTTTAAACAAAAACTTTGGTGGCGACTTCACAACAGCCTTGCCAGCGTTTGCGAACGCTCGAGGCTTGCGCGTTTTTAACGAGAGCGCACAGCTGCTATTGAAGAAATTCATTCAAAACAGAAGAGAGAGTCATACTTAGAGTTTTGAGTCTGTAAGCTTAGTGCTTTGTTCTGTACACCACTCATCTGTTAGAGTTGGTTTAGGTTTATTGAGTTGTAATTCACTTAAAGCTTTTAAGAAAAAGTGACTTTGTTGTTTTGAAGTGTGTCTTCATCATAGTTGATTGGTTTAGAGTTTACAATCACTAGGGCAGTGATTGCTTGAGTAGGAAGTAAGAGGGGTTCTTATATCCAGGAGTTCCTAGGTAGAAATACCACGGGTAATGATTAAGTGAGAAGGGGCTGTGAAACAGGGGTTGTTGTCATAGGGGCTGTGAAACAGGGGCTGTGTCATAGGACTTCGAATTGATACTATTTTAGTGGATTTCCTTCCTGGCTTGGTAGCCTCCAGATGTAGGTGAAGTTGCACCGAACTGGGTTAACAAATCAACTGTGTTCCTTTACTTTCTGTCTTTTATATTTCTGCTTCTGAACTGCTGTTTGCATACTCTGTTTTACGGTTCAGAACCAGGTCCTGCCAGAATTTTCAGAACAAATGAGATTAGACAAGGCATTGTAAAGCTTGATGGGAACACCCCAAATGAGTAGGTTTACAATGTCTTGAGGCCATAAGATTCGCACTTAATGTGTCTCATATAGCAATCAACCATGAGAATAGGCGTGGTTGCTATTGGGATACATTCATGTATTTCGAGAGGAAACTTGAATTATCTTAGGGTGTACTAGCTGTGAGTACAATGTATGAAAACTAGGGTTTCAGAGTCTGTTTAGGTCATGCCTTGGGAATGATCCCAAGTTTACTATTTGTAGCCTCGACTTGGGCCTATCCGGCCATGGTTTTGGGTCCAAATTGTAAAGGGCCAAAACCATGACTAGGGCGCCCTCGTAAGCTGCCGAGGGCGCCCCCAGAGGGTGCCCTTTAGGGAGGTCACCTAGGGTTATTTATGACTGTCAAGTGGGCCCTGCGCCCTCCTGGAGGGCGCCCAGCCTTACTCCAAGGGTTCAAACCCTTGTCTTTAGGATGTCAAGGCCTAAATGGTGAGATCTACAGTCCATAGCCCAACAAGCATGAGTCTTGGGACAAGGCGAAGTGATTAAACTGTTAATGGGGGGATTTACCTATGACCTTTTACCCGACAATTTTATGAGTACTAGCCCAACATGGATGCTAGCCCAATCATGGGGGCTAGCCCACAATGGGTGCTTGCCCAACATGGGTGTTTAACCCAACATGGGTACTAGCCCAACACGGATACTAGCCCAACATGGGTACTAGCTCCATGTTTCTGTTTTGGGAGCCTTAGTTGGTGCTAGCCCGACGAGAGTATTCCTATTAGTCCAACAAGCACGATCTTTGGAACGAGGCGAGGTGATTTAAACTATGTAGAGAGAGTGACTTTATTGAGTGGTTCAGATCGCCACGCCATGACTAGCCCAATATGGGCTTGATACCTTTTGAAGGTTTAGGTTGAGGACGCGCCTTAGTAGAATCCGACGGTTGAGATGAGGCGACCGTTCGCTCTCGCTGACGTGTTCGCATCGCAAAGGTTCTTGGAAATCGTGCCAAGTTAGGTGACATCATCTGCGCGTTTTCCCAGGCTTTTGTACTTTAAACTGATTCGGATCTACTTTTGCTCTATTTTCAGATATCTTTTACCCTTTTCACCTCCCTTACTGCCGTTTTCTTCTCTCTAAATCGTCTTTCGTCGTTCAAACTGTTACAGTCTTTGTGGATCGATGCGCCTACCGTTTGCGGATCGTTCGGAGCCCGTGTTCGTTCTCAATCCTTTGCTTGTCTAAATCCAGGTAACCCTATTCGATCTTGTTCTTTTTAAGTTAAATTAGTAGTATGGTGGTAATTAGGGAGTGCGATGAGGCGGGTAGGGAGTTATCCCCAGCGAATTCGGAGGAGAGGTGTAGGTTGTGGAGGGAAAGTGTTAGGCATGCGAAGCGGTCAGATGGAACCACTGATTGGGTGGTGTTCGATAAGGCCTACTACAGCCAGTCCCTTTTAACAAAGTTTTCGAGCGATTCAGACGAGGGTAAAGGAGGGAGTAGTAGTGGGAATTCATCTGACTGTGTTATTCATTCTCTTCGCCCAGGTCCGTTTTGTAGGAGAGGAATTTGTTACATGGCGTCCTCCAGTGGATCAGAGCAGGAGAGTTTCGCCGACGAGGTGCTTCGTTCAGAGTCCGTGTACATGGACCCCCAGCGAGTGGCGTTTTTTCGGAGTAAGCTGCACGTGTCCTCTACGGGATTTGAAGAGGACGTGGTCTTGGAACATTGTCGCCCAGGTGAGAAAGTGTGCTTACAAAGGCCGAAGGGAGTGAAGAGTGAGATGTTTCACATGTATACGGCTATTTTTGAGGATCTGGGTGTGAAGTATCCCTTCACGCCCTTTGAGGTTGACGTACTCAATTGTTTGAATGTGGCGCCTTCTCAGCTGCAGCCAAATAGCTGGGGCGTTTATACGTGCTTTTGAGATTTTATGCGAGGGGCTGGGTTTCCAGCCCTCAGTTGGATCCTTCTTCATGTTTTATGGCACGAAGGGGGTAGATAAGCTGTCTTGGGTGTCCATCAGTGCGCATCCTGGCAAGAGGTTGTTCCCGCCCTACGCCTCTCATTATAAGAATTGGAGACAGACGTTCCTCAGGACCTCGGGACGAATGGATTGTGAGGCAGCTGCTGTGTGGGTTGATGGTAAGCTGAGGTTTCCTATATGTTGGACGAGTGCTCCGGCGTCTATCATGGGATTTGACTACGAGAAGCTGGATGCATACGACCAGGGCGTCGTCTGTTTTTTGGATAAAATGCTGCCCATGAACATCCGGGAGTTGTTGAATAGGGAAGGGGTTGTGAATAGCTTAGACGCGTAGTTACGTGAGTCGAATTTATTTATTTATGCCTATACTGTGCTTTTATATTTTCTTGTCCTCTTAACTTTTCTGTTTTCATTTTCTGTAGAGGACATGGCGCCCATGACTGCGGCGGAGAGGAAAAAATATCTCGAGGAAATGAAGGCCAAGAAGGCTGTTAAGGGGTTGGCAGCCACTGATCCTGCTGGACTCATCACACGCAAGACAAAGAGGAAGGCTGATCATCCGCCCAAGTCTCAGGCTGAGTCCCTCACAGTGGCCACGCATGATAAGGCATCGCCCGGGAAAGATGATAAAGGGAAGGCAGTAACTGAGAAAAAAGGTAAGAAAACGCCTTCCCCTTCCTCGATTAGCACCATCAAGACCAGTGGATCGGTGCAATCTTTCTGGGATAAATGTTTTGACTACGGTGCCTATGTCAAAGAGAGGTTGGTTTTTAATCTAGAAGACACGGAGGCGGGGAACCAGGGCGCTGTTCCCTTTATGACGAGGGATGTGGGAGTTCATTGCTTACGGTCTATAATGCTTTTGGACGCGGTGGATCGGAAGTATGAAGAATTGGTGCAGAATGAGGAGGCCCTTCAAGCTACGTTGAGGGCATTGGAAAAAGAGGTGAAGGAGGCCAAAGACGCGAGGGAGAGAGAAGTGAAGGAAGCCAGAGAGGCGGTGAAGCTTGAGTGTGATAAGCGCATCTCCGATCTGAAAATTGGTTATGCAACGGATCTTGCTGGGAAGGACGGGGTTATCGCTAAGCTGCAAAATGATGTCGCGACTGGAGCGGAAATGGAGGACCAGCTTAAGGCTGAGGTTTTCGAGGCGAAGGGTGAGCTAGCTCTGAATTTCGATGCTGGCTTTGAACGGGCTAAAGCTCAACTCGTCCTTTTGCACCCTGGCGTCGATCTTTCCGCCCTTGATTCCTTTAAGGTTATTGTAGATGGCGCCCTAGTGGACGAACCATAATCTCACTTGTTGTAATTTTGATTTATTTTGAACTCAGTATTCTTCTCTGAATTTGTAATGATGCATCGTTTTCCTTAAACTTCTCGTCTGTTCCTTTTATCTTCGAATTTATTCATTTTAGAAAGCACCTCATGGGCGGTGGTCATTACTTGTGTTCGTTTCATAACAATGTTGAGAATTGTCGGGTTGTTTCATTTGGCGCACGACGCCTTAGGGCCCTCTTTAGAGGGTTGAGGAATTAGGTGGCGATCTCTTTTTAAGCTCACGACGTCTTAGAGCCCTCTTTGCGTTTAAGGAATTAGGTGGCGATCTCTTTTTAAGCTCACGACGTCTTAGAGCCCTCTTTGGGGTTAAGGAATTAGGTGGCGATTTCATTTTCGGCTCGGAGAGCCAGTGAAGCTTGAGTGTGATAAGTGCATCTCCGATCTGAAAATTGGTTATGCAACGGATCTTGCTGGGAAGGACGGGGTTATCGCTAAGCTGCGAAATGATGTCGTGGCTGGAGCGGAAAGGGAGGATCAGCTTAAGGCTGAGGTTTCCGAGGCGAAGGGCGAGCTAGCTCTGAATTTCGATGCTGGCTTTGAACGGGCTAAAGCTCAAGTCGTCCTTTTGCACCCTGGCGTCGATCTTTCCGCCCTTGATTCCTTTAAGGTTATTGTAGATGGCGCCCTAGTGGACGAACCATAATCTCACTTGTTGTAATTTTGATTTATTTTGAACTCAGTATTCTTCTTTGAATTTGTAATGATGCATTGTTTTCCTTAAACTTCTCGTCTGTTCCTTTTATCTTCGAATTTATTCATTTTAGAAAGCACCTCCTGGGCGGTGGTCATTACTTGTGTTCGTTTCATAACAATGTTGAGAATTGTCGGGTTGTTTCATTTGGCGCACGACGCCTAAGGGCCCTCTTTAGAGGGTTGAGGAATTAGGTGGCGATCTCTTTTTAAGCTCACGACGTCTTAGAGCCCTCTTTGGGTTTAAGGAATTAGGTGGCGATCTCTTTTTAAGCTCACAACGTCTTAGAGACCTCTTTGGGGTTAAGGAATTAGGTGGCGATTTTATTTTCGGCTCAGAGAGGCGGTGAAGCTTAAGTGTGATAAGCGCATCTCCGATCTGAAAATTGGTTATGCAACGGATCTTGCTGGGAAGGACTGGGTTATCGCTAAGCTGCAAAATGATGTCGCGGCTAGAGCGGAAAGGGAGGATCATCTTAAGGCTGAGGTTTCCGAGGCGAAGGGTGAGCTAGCTCTGAATTTTGATGCTGGCTTTGAACAGGCTAAAGCTCAAGTCGTCCTTCTGCACCCTGGCGTCGATCTTTCCGCCCTTGATTCCTTTAAGGTTATTGTAGATGGCGCCCTAGTGGACGAACCATAATCTCACTTGTTGTAATTTTGATTTATTTTGAACTCAGTATTCTTCTTTGAATTTGTAATGATGCATCGTTTTCCTTAAACTTCTCGTATGTTCCTTTTATCTTCGAATTTATTCATTTTAGAAAGCACCTCCTGGGCGGTGGTCATTACCTGTGTTCGTTTCATAACAATGTTGAGAATCGTCGGGTTGTTTCATTTGCCGCACGACACCTTAGGGCCCTCTTTAGAGGGTTGAGGAATTAGGTGGCGATCTCTTTTTAAGCTCACGACGTCTTAGAGCCCTCTTTGGGGTTAAGGAATTAGGTGGCGATCTCTTTTTAAGCTCACGACGTCTTAGAGCCCTCTTTGGGGTTAAGGAATTAGGTGGCGATTTCATTTTCGGCTCACGACGTCTTAGAGCCCTCTTTGGGGTTAAGGAATTAGGTGGCAATTTCATTTTCGGCTCACGACGTCTTAGAGCCCTCTTTGGGGTTAAGGAATTAGGTGGCGATTTCATTTTTGGCTCACGATATCTTAGAGCCCTCATTGGGGTTAAGGAATAAAGTGGCGATTTCATTTTCGGCTCACGACGTCTTAGAGCCCTCATTGATGTTAAGGAATTAGGTGGCGATCTCTTTTTAAGCTCACGACGTCTTAGAGCCGTCATTGGGGTTAAGGAATTAGGTGGCAACCCTCGCTCGGGTTCACGAATCAGATGGCGATCTCATTTAAGATTTGGCGTTGTTGATCTGTTACAGGCCATGTGAGTAATATAAAACAAGTGATATATATATGTTAATAAGTGAAATTCCTGGCAGGACTGGTTCTGAACCGTAAAACAGAGTACAACTTCTGGTGCAGTAAAACAGAGTAAGTAAAAACAACAGTTCAGAAGCAGAATTAAAAAGACAGAAGGTAAAGAACACAGGTGATTTGTTAACCTAGTTCGGTGACATCCATACCTACATCTGGAGGCTACCAAGCCAGGAAGGAAATCCACTAAATAGTATCAATTCAAAGACCTATGACAACAACCCCTGTTTCACAGCCTTCTCACTTAATCACTACCCGTATAGATTTCAACCTAGGAACTCCTAGACCTGAGACCCCTCTCACTTCCCTCAGTCAATCACTGCCCCAGTGATTATAAGACTCTAACAAATCAAACAAAGATGGAGACACTCTCCTAAAAACTCAATACATCAGTTTTGCTTAAAAGCTTCAAGTGAATTACAACTCAATAAAAACAACCAACTCTAAACACTTGAGTGGTGTACAAAATAAAGCACAAAGCTCACAGACTCAACACCTAAAAACACTCTATTAAAACTGACTTCAGTTGAGTTTATTTTCTTCAATGACAACGTCCTCTATTTATAGCTTCAGCAGCAACATAATTCTTGAACCAAATCCTTCAAAGATATATTCCCAGAATTCTTTAGAAGCAAATAGAAGCAATTTATTTTCCAGAAATATATTTTCCAAAGATTTCTTTGAAAATATATTCACAAATAATTGAATCCATTCTTTAGAAAATATCTTGCGAAATTCTTCTTTCTTCTAGAAACGCAGCTTGGATAAATCTTCAATTAAATCTTCAAAAGATAATGTGAGAAAATAAAACAGCTCCAAGATACAAGAAAGAACGCAGCTTCTGAACGCAGAAAACCAGCTTCTGAACGTGCTTCTGAAATGCAGCTTCTGAAGGTTCAGCTTCTGATGAACAGTGCTTCTGAAGTTCAGCTTCTGATGAACAATGCTTCTGAAGTTCAGCTTCTGATGAACAGTGCTTCTGAAGTTCTAGCTTCTGAAGTACTGTTTCTAGCTTCTGAAGACGCACAGCTGAGGACCAGCTTCTGAAGACGCACACATGCTTGTATATTTGATTTTAACAAACATGAAGCCAACAACCAAATATCCAACAATAAGAAAGCGGGGCCTCATTAAAAACCCCCACTACTGCGGGGGAAAAGAGTGCCCCTTGATCCTTTTCTTTTAGGCTGTACAGAAATATCGCAATACATAAGATAAAAGACAAAGTAAAAATTAAAATGGTTTTGTTGACCCTCTAGTTCTCCTTTGAATTGTTGTGGCGAGCTTCTCTCTGCTTTGTAGCTGAATCACGGACGTGCTTAGGTTTGTGAAATCCCAGAATCATGTTTGTTCCCTTTGGTAGGTCTGTCTTGCTAGCTTTCTTTGTGAAATTTCCGGTACGCCCGGCAGGCGTGCTGACTGGCTTGAGTACATCTATCTGCTGGACTAGATAAAGAGCGAGGCGACGACATACTTCGGCGGGGTGAACGCTAAGCATATCTGTCGGCTGACGAGCGGTAAGATTCAGATTTGTCTTTAGGGGCTTTGTTATGCTCAGCTCTTCATCCATCAAACTTTCCTTTGGACCTCTCGCTGCTTCTATGCGTTCTTGCTGAAACTCTTCTTCTGGATTTGTGCTAACGATGTTCACCTGGTGTGCTTTTGGGTTGCTGGTTCCTTTCCTTTCTCTCTGCAGCTTCAAGCTATTGTGATAACATTCTCGTGCAATTTTCTGATCTGCTCTGATGGTGCTGACCCGTCCATTGTCCAGCGGGTATTTCATGACGAGGAACTTAGTGGAAAGATAAGCGTCAAGGATGTTGAAGGCCGGGCGGCCTATTACGATGTTGTAAGAACAAGGTGAGTTTACTACTAAATATTTAATCCTGATGGTTTTGGCGCTGTTACCTGTGCCGAAGGTTGTCCTCAAGGTGATGTATCCACGAACGTGTACCTGCTCCCATGTGAAGCCAGCCAGGATTCCCTTGAAGGGTTGCAACTGGTCCTCGTCCAGTCCCATTCTTTCAAAAGCAGAGTAATAAAGGATGTCTGCGGAGCTTCAAGGATCAATAACCACCCTCTTGACATCCCAATTGAAGATTTTCACAGTAATGACCATGGGATCGTCATCGTGGGGGATCACTCCTTTGCGGTCTTCGCCTGAGAAGGTGATATCTGTCTGGCGCTCTGGCTCTGTCGTGGCGTGGTCATCGACCAGCATTACCTGCCTCACAAATCTTTTTCGGGAAGTGCTGGATTCTCCTCCTCCCGCGAAGCCGCCGGATTTCGTGTTCAAAGTGTAGCGCTCACCCTCCTTCGCCACATCTTTCTCCTTTTGGGGGTCTTCGGGGGGACGCCTGTTTCCTTCTCTGCTTTCCTTCACGTATCCTCTTAGCCTACCATTCTGAATCAGCTTCTCAATCTCTCTCTTCATGTGGATGCAATCATCTATGGTATGTCCTTTTATGCGGTGATACTTACACCAGGTTTCCTTGTCGTCTCCCATGATGTTTCCTTTTGGCGGTGGGGGTTCAGGGATGAGTCTAGAATGGTACACATCTCTCGAGATCTGCTCACGGCGAGTGTTGAGGGCCGTGAAGGATTCCGGCAGGGGTGCACGCCTATCTTGGACGTGACGCTTGTATGGCGCTCTGTCTCTGTGGGCGGGTGGATAATAGTTGCGGCGATGGTCGTAGTTGCTGGGGGCACGCTCCCTGGAATCCCTCGCTTTCTTTTCAGCGTTTCTCTCCTCTCCCTTTATGTAACATTCCACCCTGGACATGATCTCCTCCATGGAATCGGTCGGTTTTTACGCCAGCGATTCGTTTAACTGTCCGGCGCGGAGGCCGTTTTGGAAAGCTCCTACGAACAGCTCCTGGTTCGGGTTCACGACTTTAATTGTGGCGTCGTTGTATCTTGCAAGATATTCACGAAGGGTCTCATTCGACCCTTGACGAACGTTGAAGAGGCTGGTAGATGACACCTTGCGGTGGCGACTGTAGTACCCTAATTTTGTCCATACAAATTAAAACCTTTTTTTTTTAAAAAAAAAATAATGACGGGTGGTAATTAATCCTCAATCTTCACTTTCTCCTTTTTCCTTAAGTAAAAAAAAGAGAAAGAAGTTTTAATCCTCAATCTTCATTTTTCTCATTTTTCCTTAAATAAAAAAAGAAGTTTTAATCCTCAATTTTCATTTTCTCCTTTTTCCTTAAATAAAAAAGGAGTTTTTAATCTCCAATTTTCGTTTTCCCTTTTTCCTTAAATAAAAAAGGGAAGTTTTATTATTATTTGGTTATTAATGATAATGGTTTTGTTTATGATTTAAAAAAAAAAATATATGCCAAGGAAACGCCAAGTCAAAGATGCCATATTCCCATTTGTGTGCTACATGGTTCACCCCTTTTGCCTCTTTTGAATTTCTATGCCATTTCCATACAAACTCTCTATCTCCATGCATGTCCAATGAGACAAATGGCTGTTTGCTTCAGACCTGCATTCCTCATGTTTCTTGTGCCATTCTTGTCCAAGAGCCAGCAAGAAAACCCTAGTATTCACCTCTATAAATACCCCCTCTAAGGGAAGTCAAAAAGGGAGAAAAAGAGAAGAGAGGGAGGTGCTGCAGAAACGAAAAGCAAGAGCTTTGTGTCTGCAACCAGAAGTGAAAACCACACCCAAAGATCACAAAACAATCCCACAAAAGTCACAAAGAAAAACCTCACACAAAAACAACCACCAAAAACACATAAGTCATCCCAACACCAAAAAGTCACAACCACTCATAAGCCTCTTCATTTTCGTGGATACACACCTTGGTTTGGAGCGTTGTAAGCATCCTAATCCTCTTTTGTTTTCATTTTGCATTATGTTTTTAGTTTGTAGATTTCTGCATAAACCATACATTTTTTTTACAGAAGTATATGAGCATGACTTAAGGCCAGCATATAGTCAGTTTTAGGTTTGCTTTTGGTAGGTCTGAAACTGTTAAGATGTAGTCCTCATGGCAAGCTTCGTAGTGATATTTTCATTTTCGTGTTTGGTTTAGTTTTGAGTGAGTAATCCAGCTGTGAAGTTGAGAAAAAACCACAAAATATGTGTTCTGTTTTTATGCATTTTCCGCTTTTCTTTTCAATCCATTTTGTGCACAAGAAAACCATTCAAAACCTAAAAAATCAAGAGCATAGCATACAAAAAATGCCTTTTCTTTCTACTGTTTGCAATGTTTCGCTTTTTGGAAGTTCAGAACCTGGGAGTTCAGAATCTGAGTTTCAGCTTCTGATCTTCGCAGAGCGAAGTCCTCTTTGCTCTGCGAACTCAGAGTCTGAGGGTTTCGCAGAGCGAAGTCTTTATCGCTCTGCGAATTCTGGGTCTGAAAGCAGCTTTTGATGCAGTTTCTGAACTCAATTTCAGAACGCATCAGCTCTTGCATTTTGAGGCCTTGGGTCTGAAGGGCTGTAATTCAGTCCCTTTTCAAAATACAAAGAATCTCAATGACTTTTTTTCTTCCATTCCGAAAATAAATGAAAATAATCATTAAGGGTTCAATCGACCGAAAAAAGGAAAACTTGGGTAGACACCCGACGCTTCCCCGAATGCGGAACGCGAGATCCCCGTCTAGGTCACGTTCAAGGTATTCGTCTTTCGATTAAGCTTTTAATAAAACAAAAATAATCAAACCTTTTTTTCTTTCATGTGAGTTGAAAAAGGAAAACTTGGGTAAACACCCGACGCTTCCCCGAATATTCGGAAACGAAGTAGACACTTCACTTTTCGGATATTCGTCCTCTACTTAAAATCAATCTCAACCCACTAAATTGTTTTTTTATTCACGCCCATGTGCGTTTTCAAACGGATACCATCGCCCAAGTGCGAGTCCGTCCTTTTTCTAAGCAAACTTTTTCGCCCAAGCGCGACCAAACCATTTTCATAAATAAAATCAATCAACACACAAACATTTTCTACAAAGAACTACGTAGCTTTGAATTCTCCATCGCACCAGGAGATACGTAGGAGCAAGATCAAACTCTTGTCAAGCACACTAATAAAAAACTTTTTTTTTGGTCTTTAAATCATTTTTCTTTCTCTTTTATTCTTTACAAACACTTTTCATAATAATAAGGCCATAAACATAAAACTAACACATATTGAAAGCTAACTAATTAATGGTTCCTGTTGAGTACAACAGATGTGAGGGGTGCTAATACCTTCCCCTCGCATAACCGATTCCCGAACCCGAATTTGGTTGCGATGACCTTGTTCTCGTTCTCAAAGGGGTTTATCGACGTTCCCCTTTTCAAAAATAAAAGGCGACTTTACTGTCTAGTGAGCATTTTTCGCCCGCGCTTTTTTTCCCGTCGCTTCAGCGACTAGCCGACAACTAGTGTGTTAATTTGCGTGTCATGTCATGGTAACTGACGACTGAGAAACGGGGCAAGTTCATGTACCACATGAGGACGGCGTCTTTGAAGGTCCCTGCCAACAGCTTACATTTGAGGGAGTCAGCAGCGCTGATGATGGCCATCTGGGTGTTGAAAGTTGTTACGTGCTCCACTGGATTGCTCTTTCCGTCGAAAGACGAAAGAGAGGGTGGCTTGAAGTTTTCCGGGACCGGCGCGTTCCAAACTTCAGCGTAAAGTGGTTGTGGATCTGGATCTATTGACTCGTCCTGCTGGGACCCGTTCCCCTCAGCTTGTTGTTGTTGCTGGATTGTCTCCATTGTCACTTGCAGAGCTTAATTGTGGTCGCGAAGCTGCTGGATTTGTTGCTGTAGGGCTTCCAAGACCCCTGGGTCAGCCATCAATGGAGACGATGACGGTCGTTTGGGTCGGTTATGAAGATCAAGATTGGTGGTTGAAGATTAGCGGTTAGTATCGCGAATCTCAGGGAGAGGATTGGTTTTTTGAACAAAGAACAGGTTGAACGTTTGATTAGAGTTAGGGATAGATTTAGGGTTGAATCGCGGCAGATTCGAAAGTTCCCGTGTTGCTCCTGAAAAACACGGTGGATTCACGGCGTTCTGGTGATTTTCAGAGGTCGTGGATCGACTGCCTTTCTTTCAGAGATGGTGGCTAGGTTAGTTTTACTATAGCCCCACGGTGGGCGCCAACTGTACTGGCTGTGAGTACAATGTATGAAAACTAGGGTTTCAGAGTCTGTTTAGGTCATGCCTTGGGAATGATCCCAAGGTTACTATTTGTAGCCTCGACTTGGGCCTATCCGGCCATGGTTTTGGGCCCAAATCGTAAAGGGCCAAAACCATGACTAGGGCGCCCTCGTAAGCTGCTGAGGGCGCCCCCAGAGGGTGCCCTTTAGGGAGGTCACCTAGGGTTATTTATGACTGTCAAGTGAGCCCTGCGCCCTCCTGGAGGGCACCCCGCCTTAGTCCAAGGGTTCAAACCCTTGTCTTTAGGATCTCAAGGCCTAAATGGTGAGATCTATGGTCCATAGAGAATCTTGCTTTTGGAAAATAGATTAAATATAGAATAGAGATATAGGCCTGACCTTTTATGATTCTGTCATTAGATATACCAATAATCCCAAGATGCTTTGTATTATATAAAACTTAACCAAAAACATTTTCCAACTCAAAACTATAATTTGTTCAGCTAACATATTCTGAAAATACAATCGGTATTTACTAAACTCCCTGTGGATCGATACTCTTTTATTATGTGATATTAACCGTGCACTTGCGGTAACGTATCAAGTTTTTGGCGCCGTTGCCGGGGAGTTTTTGTAATATTGATTTACTTTTCAGTAACAGCTAGACTGAACATTTTTTCTTTTTCTTTTTCTTTCAACTGTTTGGATTCTCTCATTCTTTGAATACGAAGAACCCGAAGTCTTGGTGATTTCATTCCTGAGATCGAAAGGTTCCTCCACCAAAGAAGAAGAAAAGCACTCGGTAACGCCATGGCTACGGAACGTACTCTTAAAGAGTATGCTACGCCATCTACGGATGAGCCTCATGCTGTTATAGTGTATCCGGCCGTTGAAGCAAATAATTTTGAAATAAAACCTGCACTGCTTAATTTGGTGCAGCAGAACCAGTTTTCCGGATCACCCACTGAGGATCTGAATTTATATCTTTCAAAGTTCTTAAGACTCAGTGGAACTTTGAAAAATAATGGAGTGACCCAGGAAGCTATAAGGTTTCATCTCTTTCCTTTTTCACTAAGGGATTGAGCAAGCGTCTGGCTGCACTCTTTGCCTAATGCTTCTATAACAACATGGGATCGACTAATGGCTGCTTTCTTAGCCTAATTTTCCCCCCCAAGCTAAACAGCTCAACTGAGGGATCAAATTACTAAATTCACTCAAAAAGATGGGGAATCTCTATACGATACGTGGGAGCGTTTCAAAGAAATGCTTAGGCTTTACCCCCACCATGGTTTGGAGAAATGGTTGATAGTCCATACCTTTTATAATGGTCTATTATATGCAACCAAATTGACTGTTGATCCAGCTGTAGGGGGAGCACTCATGAATAAG
Organism: Medicago ruthenica; assembly: GCA_018208015.1. Taxonomy (NCBI): domain Eukaryota; kingdom Viridiplantae; phylum Streptophyta; class Magnoliopsida; order Fabales; family Fabaceae; genus Medicago; species Medicago ruthenica. The sequence goes on along the minus strand of CM031372.1, from coordinate 64,422,046 downwards.
AACTACACGGAAGCATACAACCTCATGGAGAACATGACTCAAAACCACTATCAGTGGACGAGTGAAAAAGCCATCACTGTCGTTGCTCCATCTCCTTCTAAAAATTGGCAGGTATGTACGAAGTCTGTGCCCTTGATCATCTTGCTGCTAAGGTGGACACACTTTTCGATTTGATAAATTAATTGTAAGTGCTATCAAACCTTCTCTTTCTAGTCCACCTTGTGAAATATGTGGTGTCATGGGTCATGCTGGTGTTGAATGCCAACTAGGTGTGGCTGCTGAATGTCCAGAGCAAATTAATTTTGCTCAATATCAAAGGAACAACCAAAACTATGCTTTTAAAAATCCTTTTGGACAACAAGTAGCACCACCTGGCTTTGCAAACAACAATAGAGTCCCTCAAAAATCCAATTTAGAACTTTTGCTGGAAAATTTCATTCTAACTCAAACTAAGCAAAACCAAGAGTTTAAGAACCAAACTGGATTTTTGAACGACTCTCTCATGAAGCTATCCACAAAAGTTGATTCGATTGCTACCCACAGTAAAATGCTTGAGACCCAGATTTCTCAAGTAGCACAACAAGTGGCTTCTTCCTCGAAAATGCCCGGAATATTTCCAGGCCAGCTAGAAACCAATCCCAAAGCCCAAGTTAATGCTATTACCCTTAGGAATGGTAGGTAGTTAGAGGAACCTCAAAGCAAGACCAATGAGGTTGAGGAAGAGAGTGAGAACTCTAGAACTGAGGGAGTAATTGAAAAACCAGCTGTGCAAAATAAGCTAAAAATTCCGTTCCCACAAAGGCTTGCCAAGCCTAACTTAGACGTGCAGTTTAAAAAGTTTGTTGATCTAATGAAGAAGATCTACATTAACATTCCTTTTGCTGATGCCCTGTCTTAAATGCCTCTTTATGTAAGATTTTTGAAAGATATTTTGTCTAAAAAAAGAAAAATAGAGGACAATGAGACAGTGGCATTGACAAACGAATGTAGTGCGGTTCTTCAAAACAAACTGCCGCCTAAGCTGAAGGATCCTGACAACTTTTCTATTCCGTGTGTGATCAGAAATGAGAAAATTGAGAGAGCCCTATGTGATCTAGGGGCTAGTGTGAGCTTATTGCCCTTGTCACTCTTTAAAAATTTTGGCATAGGAGATCTGAAACCCACTAAGATAACGTTGCAGTTGGCCGATCGATCCATCATACATCCTGCCGGAATTCTTGAGGATATACCTATTAAGGTAGGACAAATTTATATCCCGGCAGATTTTGTTGTGATGGATATGGAGGAGGATTCACATGTCCCTATTCTTTTAGGAAGACCTTTCTTGGCCACTGCTGGTGCGGTGATAGATGTGAAGAATGGGAAGTTAGCTTTCCATGTAGGTGATGAGAAAGTGGAGTTTGAGATTACATGGGATATTTGATGAACCTCCAGCATCTGAACCAATAGCTTCATACGCACCACCTTCAGACTTCACCTTGATGTGCTCAGCTAACACCTTCTGAGCTTCTCTTACAGACTTGTTCTTCAAGCTCTCAGTCAGTTGATTAACTTTCTCCAAAGCCTTTCTCTTGTGACGATGAATAAGTTGTTCCTCTTCTTCCTCTACTTCTTCAGTTAAAATAGTTCTTGTTCTGGTTCCATCTTCTTCTACTTCTTCTTGAAGATTCAGTTTCCTCTGATAAGGCTTCTTCTTCTCCTTTAGAGGTTTCTTGGGTTCCACAGCTCTGGAAGCACCTCCGGGTGACCCAATTATACTACTTCTGATAGAACATCAGAAGCATCTGGCTTAGAAGCAACAGTCTTCTGCTTCTTAGATGGCTTCTAAGGTTCTGGCTCAGCAGCTTCTGATGTCAACTTCCTTTTCCTTGGGGCTCTCCATGGTTGCTTAGGATGGTCTGGAATCATATCCCATGTTATTGCAATTCCAGTCTCCTTGAAGTGCTCAGAGATGAATTGAGCTAACACTTCAGGATTGTCTTCCTTGGAGATGGGAGGGGAGTCATCCATAAGTGTTGACTGGTTAAAGTTGGCTTTGAGGTCATGATCAATAGTTATTACCTCCTTCTTGCGAATCAGATGCATGCTCCCCATTGTTACTCCTGACAACACTTTGCCATTGCATGTACCTAGTCCCTTATCAAAACCAACTCCCAAGCTTTACTTGATAGAAAATCTCAGACAGTAGCCTTGCATAGGGAACATTCTTCTTCCTTTTCAGTTCCTTGATAGAGGCGCAAAGAAAGTTGAAAATGTAATTTGGCAGGTCTATTGGAAACTTGTTGATCATGAACATCAAGAAATGCTTGTGATCCCAAGACATGTAGTCTGTACTACCTTCTCTTGGCATGAAGCAGGACATAATTATCTTATACAAGACACTGTCCTCCTTCTGCATATCAACTGTCTTCTGAGAATGTCTTCCGCCATAAAATGTGGATGAGATCCTGCTACTCCATTCACTTTTCTTGTCAGTCTCTACCAGAAACATCCCAGCACTCTTAGCTCCTATAACCTTAGCAATAATGGACTCAGTGATGGTGATTTTGATGCGCATCACTGCTGATCTTATTTCTGTTTCTGAGAACTCTTGTAATCCCATTTCAGCCCTTGAATTTCCCTTGAGCTTCTTGTTCCCAGCAATCTTCTGTGCTTCTTCTCTTGCAGGAGCGTCTGAATCATAAACTTCACTTCTGACCCAGCAGTCCTTAACCAGTTCAAGATACGAGGGTCCATTCAGCACATCAAAGAATGACATCTAGTTTTGAAATTCTATGAAATGCTGAACATCACAACCATTTACTTTTAGAGAGTTGAAGTCCACAGAGCTCTCAATAAACACCTTCAAGTCTTTCTTACTGAGAGCTATGGTCTTTGGTTTGATGAAAGTTGAAGCTTCAGAATCTACTGAAAGAGCGATTGAGGAAGATGAAGTTCCGACCATTTTAGGGTTCTAGGTGATTTTTTGAAAATTGGAAATTTTACGGAGGAGGTTTGAGAATAGAAAATGTGAGTAGTGAATGTGTTTGTGTGATTGTGAAAGGTGTTTTTGTTAAACATTTGAGATTATGACAAAAGGAATAAAGATTAAACATACCAGACAAAGCATTTATGTCATTGGGGGTGCGAGACACTATATTCAAAGCAAATGTATCATTGTCCAGCAGTTATTAATCAACAGTTACTTCCCACGTAAGATACCTTTTCAGAATCATTGTTTTATTATTGGGACAGCTGTCAGTAAATCCGTTACTAACCATTCCACTTATAAAACCTATCAGAGGCAAATGGTCCAGATTCTGGTCTTTAGAGTCTGAGGTCTTCAGAAGCTGAGCTTTCTTCAGATTCTCAGATAAGAGAGTCTGAAGGATTTTTAGCTTCTGAATATCATCAGAATCTGAATTCTTATTCAGAGGCAAGCATCATTTCGAGATAAAATGCATGTTCAGATTTTTCTTTATAAAATCAAATATTTCTTCTGTTAAGGGTTTTTGTGAATATGTCAGCCCATTGACGATCAGTATCAATGAATTGAACATCCAAAACACCTTTCTGAACATAATCTCTTATAAAATGATGTTTAATTTTAATGTGCTTGGCTCTTGAATGTAGAATTGGATTCTTTGACAAACAGATAGCAGCAATATTATCACAAAAGATAGGAATGTTGTTTTCATGAATCTGATAGTCTTCTAACTGATGTTTCATCCAGACTAGTTGTGTGTAACAACTTGCAGCTGAGATGTATTCTGCTTCTGCTGTAGACAATGCAATAGTTGATTATCTCTTACTGGCCCAGGATATCAGATTCTCACCAAGAAATAGACAATTTCCACTGGTTCATTTTCTTTCAATCCTATCACTAGCATAATCAGCATCACAAAATCCAACCAACTTATAATCTAATGATTCCTTATACAGAAGTTCAAGATTAGTAGTTCCTTTCAGATACCTAAAGATTCTCTTAACAATAGTTAAATGAGATTCTCTAGGATCTGATTGAAACCTTGCACACAAGCATACACTGAATAAAATATCTTGTCTTGATGTTGTTAAGTATAACAAAGAACTTATCATACCTCTATACAACTTCTGATCTAACTTTGTGCCAATATCTTCTTTGCTTAAGGTGCAGGTTGGATGCATTGGAGTAATCTTCACTTTATAGGCTTCAAGATTGAATTTCTTCAGAAGCTCTTTTGTATATTTTGATTGATGAACATATACTCCATCTTTGCATTGATTGATTTGAATTCCAAGAAAGAACTTAAATTCTCCCATCATGCTCATTTCAAACTCATCCTGCATTAACTTAGAAAATTCTTTGCACAGAGTGGCATTAGTAGAACCAAATATAATATCATCAAGTAATTACTCAGTCTCTCATACCAATCTCTGGGAGATTGTTTAAGACCATTAAGTGATTTCTTGAGTTTGAAAACATAATCTGGATGCTTCAAATCTTCAAAACCAGGAGGTTGTTTGACATATACTTCTTCAGAAATAACACCATTTAGAAACGCATTCTTAACATCCATTTGATATAATGTTATGTCATGATTGACTGCATATGATAGAAGTAACCTGATTGCTTCCAGTCTTGCAACTGGAGCAAATGTCTCAGTATAATCAATTCCTTCTTGTTGACTGTAACCTTGTGCTACAAGTCTTGCTTTATTTCTGACAACTTCACCTTGTTCATTTAGCTTGTTTCTGAACACCCATTTTGTTCCACTAATGTTATTCTTATATGGCTTTGCAACCAAGTCCCAGACATTATTTCTTTGAAACTGATTCAGTTCTTCTTGCATTGCAACTATCTATCCATCATCAGAAAGAGCTTCATCAACAAAAGTTGGCTCAATTATTGACAGTAATCCAAGCATAAAATGTTCTTATCTAAAAGATGACATAGTTTTCCTTAGACTGTCTTTGTTTCCAATAATTAGATCTTCTGGGTGTGAAGATTTGTACTTGAAAGTGATTTTGGATTGAGTTGCATTATGAGAACCATCATGAGCTTGATATGTATCAGAAATTGTGTCAGCTTCTGATCCTTCTAGGTTTTGATCAGATTCTAAGTTCTGATCAGGTTTAAAGCATCTACTGATATCTGAATATCTGCAAAACTTTCAACTAGCTCTGACATTTCATTGCAGGCTTTTTGTCATCAAATCTGATGTGCATAGATTCTTCCACACCATGTGTTTCAAAATTATACACTCTATATGCCTTGGATCTTTCAGAGTAACCTAAAATCCCTTCTGAGCCTTGGCATCAAATTTCTTTAGATAAACTTTGTTGTTCAAGATGTAACATGTACACCCAAACTGATGAAAGTAAGAGATATTTGGTTTTCTTCCTTTGAACAACTCATATGCTGTTTTGTTCAGAATTGGTCTAATGTAGATTCTGTTCGGAACATAACATGTTGTGTTTACAGCTTCTGCCCAGAAGTACTTAGTCATATTAGTCTCATGAAGCATGGTTCTGGCCTTTTCTTGTAAAGTTCTGTTCTTTCTTTCTACAACTCCATTTTGTTGTGGAGTTCTAGGAGAAGAGAACTCATGGATGATTCCATGTTTTTCACAAAAAGTTTCAAAAGGCTCATTTTCAAATTCTCCACCATGATCACTTCTGACTTTTAAAATATTTATTTCCTTCTCAGGAAACTCATGCTTTATACCTTCAGAAGCACAAAATTCTGTAAAACTTTTGTTTTCAAACTCTTTGCCATGATCACTTCTGATTCTGACTATGCCACAGTCTTTTTCTCTTTGTAATTGAATGCACAGGTCTTTAAATACTTCAAGAGTATCAGATTTTTCTTTAACAAAACTGATCCATGTGAATCTTGAGTAGTCATCTACCATTACAAATGCATACCTCTTCCCTCCAATACTTTCTACTTGCATAGGCCCCATTAAATCCATATGTAAAGGTTCTAGAACTTTAGTAGTTAACTGATGAACTAATCTGGGATGAGACTTTCTTGTTTGTTTCCCAATTTGACAATCACCACAAACATTGTCCTCATTGATCTTCAGATTTGGTACACCTCTGATAGCTTCAGTACTTAGGATTTTCTTCATGCCTTTTAGATGCAGATGTCCCAGTTTCTGGTGCCAGAGCTTGACCTCCTCTTCTGAGCTCATAAGACAAGAAGTCAGACTTCTTTCTTCTTCAGACACCCATAAATAACAGTTGTCTTTGGATCTGCAGCCCCTCATCTGAATCTTATCTTCCTGATCAGTAACAATACACTCAAGCTTGTTGAAATTAACCTTCAATTCTTGATCACAAAGTTGGCTAATACTGATCAGATTAGAGGTTAATCCTTCCACCAGTAGCACATCATTAAGTCTGGGCAAACCTTCACTGATCAAATCACCAATACCCAGAATCTGACCTTTTACACCATCTCCAAACGTCACATAACTTCTGGAGTATGATCTGATATTGCTCAGCAGCTTCTTCACACCAGTCATGTGCCTTGAACATCCACTATCAAAATACCAGTCTTCTTTTGAGGTGGCTCTCAAAGAAGTATGAGCTATAAGGCCAACATTCTGAACTTTGGGCTTCCACACCTTGTGAACATTGTGTCTGATAGCAGCTGGTTCAACTCTTCTATACCGAAAATGTTCAGGATAGCCATAAAGTTTGAAGCAGAATGGTTTGATATGCCCTTTCTTTCCACAATGATGACAGATCCATGGATGATTTCTCCTCCTTCTGTTTCTGAAAACTTTCTGGGGTTGCTTCTGAGGTAGCATCTGAACATGCTTTAGACCTTACATCTGAACATGCTTCTGTCCTTGCATCTGGGGTCTCTTCTGAGTTTGCTTCTGTCCTACCTTTTGAGGTTTCACCTGCTTTTTCATATGTTCAAGTTGGGAATTTAACTGGTTCACTTCTTCTTTTAAATCTGAATTCTGCACAAGAAGTTTTCCTTTTTCAGCCTCCAATTGAAAAATAGTCTCCTTCTGATCCAGAACTTGTTTGCAAACCTCAGCACTTCTGGTATATAGCTTCTTGTAGTTGTCAGCTAGTTCATCATATGAGGTTTTAGCAGCTTCAGACACAGATGAAGCTTCAGACTCTGAGTCAGACTCTGAAAATGTTTCAGACTCTAAAACAGCTTCCTTCTTCAAGATAGCTCCTGACCTTACTACCAGACCAGTATCACACATACCAGATTCACTTACAGCATCTTCTTCAGAATCATCATCAGACCATGCAACAGTTAGGCTCTTCTTCTTCTGCTTCTTAAGAAAAGTAGGACATTCAGTTTTGATATGTCCAAAACCTTCACACTCATAGCACTGCACACCTTTAGCTTGATTACTTTTCTCATCAGACTTGGCCTTTTTCACAACAGTTTGTTGCTTCTTGTTGTTGAATCTGAAGTTCTGACCTTTGGCTTTGGCTTTTCTGTCAACATTCTTTAGAATCTTGTTGAATTGTTTTCCCAGCAACACTAGAGCTTATGATAAGTCATCCTCATCAGACTCTTGTTGATCATCAGCTTCAGAATTCACATTAAAAGCTACACCTTTTCCTTTCTTCTCAGGCTGCTTACAAAAGGAAGTTTCAAAATTGAGCAATGACCCAATCAGCTCCTCAAGCTTCATAGTGGTAATATCATGGGCCTCCTCTATGGCTGTAACCTTCATATCAAATCTTCTGGGCAGGGACCTGAGGATTTTTCTCACTAACTTCTCATCTGACATCTTCTCTCCAAGAGAATCAAATGAATTTGCCATATCCAGCACATTCATGTAGAACTCCTGAATGGATTCATCTTCCTTCATCTTCAAGTTTTCAAATTTTGTTGTGAGCAACTGAAGTCTGGATAGTTTAACCTTAGAGGTTCCTTCATGAGTGGTTTTCAGAATTTCCCAAGCATCCTTTGCCACAGTGCATTGCTTGATGAGTCTGAACATGTTCTGATCCACACCATTAAAAATATCATTCAAAGCTTTTGAATTTCCCAATGACATATCATCTTCAGCTTTGGTCCATTCTTCTTCAGGCTTCAGAACCTCAGTCTTGTTCCCATCTTTGTCCAAAACTACTGGATGATCCCAGCCTTTAATCACAGCTTTCCAAGTCCTGATGTCAATAGATTTTACGAAGGCACACATCCTAGACTTCCAATACTCATAGTTAGTGCCATCTAGTAGGGTTGGTCTATTGACATATCCTCCTTCTCAATCCATGCTTGCCAGATATTAAGTCCTCTGGATCTCACCCAAAACACAGGCAGGGTGCCTGCTCTGATGCCAATTGAAATTCTGGCCAGGCAATAAGAGACTAACAGGTTCTGAACCAACCAAGTTCTGAACAATATGCAGGGCACAACAACTTTCTAAAATAGAGCACACACAAACACAATACAAAGCAAGAAAATAAAGTGCAGGAAAGTAAAAAGGCACACAAGGTTTGTTAACCCAGTTCGGAGTAAACACCTCCTACTCTGGGGGATACCAATCCAGGAAGGAAATCCACTATTGGATTTAATCCTTAAGACTCAGACACTGACTCCCAGTTCCTATCCCAAGCAATTAACCTCCACCTAGTTAGACTTCTACCCAACTCTGAGTATTAGAATCCTCTAACTTCCTATTCAAGCAACTAAACTCAGCTACTTGAACAACCCTTAACAATACCCTGTTTTTGAACACAATTTCAATGACAGACCTTCATTCGTACCTACAGGCTTTGAATGAATTTACAACTCAATAAAAACTCTAAACCAACTCAAACAATGAGTGGTGCACAATAAAAACTCTAAGTTTAAAACACAGACTCAATTCTGAATTATATTCTCTAAATCGTAAGTCTTGAATAGCAGCAAAGCTCCTCCTTTTATAATCTTCAGCAAGTCTCTTAATTATGCTCCAAATCTTCTGAATTAGATTTGTTTCTGAATTATGAGTAATCCAATAAGGAAACAAATAAACCAGAAAAATATCTTCATAAGATTATAACAAACAAATACGAGCATTCATAAATCCATGCCAAATCTTCATTAAATCTTCTCCAAATTAATCAGCAATCTAGAAGCAATATGCGTGGATAATTCCTTGTTAAATCTTGCCAAGATTCGCACAAGAATAACTTGAAAATAACCAGCTTCTGATGAAGTCAACATAAGTCAACGCTGGCATCAGAACCTGAATCAGCTTCTGAAGTGCTACAGTGCTTCTGATGAGGCATTCAGCTTCTGATGTCATTTTGAGCTTCTGAACAGCTTCAAATGAAATTTCTTGCAACTGAAGACTTGTTATAAATATGGAGATGCTTCTAAAAAACACTTTGGTTTTGCCAAAATATGCAGCCAACACTTAAAGACTCAACACCAACCTTCTGTGCCACAGCCATTTCTCATCACTCACTGATAGAAGGCAAACTACCTTCTGATCAACCAATTCTGAAAAACTGATTTTATAAACATTGTTTTTTCTTTTTCCTTTGAACACAACAAATTGGTTAGTATTGTTAATTACTGTGCAGTTGTTCTTATCAAACATCACTTCATTACCACTATCACAAAATTGACTTATGTTAAGTAGGTTATGTCTTAATCCATCTACAAACCACACATTATTAATTGAGATAGAGGAGTTACCAATAGTTCCCGAACCAATGATCTTTCCTTTCTGGTTTCCTCCAAAACACAAAGTTCCTCCCTCTTTCACGGTCAGGGTTTGGAACATAGACTTGTATCCTGTCAGGTGTTGCGAGCAACCACTTTCCAGGTACCAAGATCCTTGCTTTTTTGTTCCTCTTAAGCATATCTGTATCATAGACAATTTCAGACTTAGGTACCCATATCTTTATGGGTGCTTTTTGGTTAAGACTCAGACTTTTTCAGGATCTTTGGATTTAAGTCCTTTGATCTTGAAGTTGTCTTAGTCTCAGAAACTGAGCTCTTCAGAATCTGAGCTTTCAATGTTCTTGATTCTGATCTCATCAGAACCTGAGACTTGGAGGTCTTTGGTTCTGATCTCTTCAGAATCTGAACTCTTGAAGACTTAGGTTCTATTTTCTTCAGAACTTTGGACTTAAGAATCTTTGATTCTGATTTGTTCAGAGTCTTGGATTCAAAAGTCTTAGCTTCTAATTTGTTTAAAACTTTAGTTTTATCAGCTTCTGACAAAAAGTAAACTTCCAGACCTTTCTTAATATCTTCAGAACAGGATGGTAGGATGGCTTTCTTAGATTGACTAAATGAATCTTTAGAGAAGCCAATACCTTCTCCATTGCTCCTCTTTACACCATAAATCATAGAAGCTACCTTGCTTCTGTCAATATTGGTCATAATAAACTATTGAAGTGCCATATCTTCCTCACTCAAGGGTTTATCAGCCTTCTTATCCGTCAATACTTTCATAAGTACAAAGTTCTTATCTTCCAGTTCTGATATCAGAAGATGATCTTTATCATTTTCTTTAATCAGCCAATCAAGTTTTTCTTTCAAATTTTTTAGCTCTTTTGACTTCTTATTATAATGACTGATAAGATCCTTGACAGTATCAACAAGTTCAGATCTAGTGAGTTTAGAGTATACCTCATCTTCATCCTCAGAGTCTGATTCAGGCTCTGCAACAGAAGATACTGTTGCAACTAAAGCTAGATTGGCTTCTTCTTCATCTTCTTTATCAGAGTCTGACTCTTTATCAAGATCATCCCATGTTGCCATTAGACTTTTCCTAATCTTGTTTCTGAAGTTACTTGACTTGGAGATTGTTCTTTTTAACTTCTCTTTAGACTTATCCTTTTGCAGTTCTGGATAGTCAGCAATGAAGTGACCAAGCTTCTTACAGTTGTAGCAGCCCTTCTGATCTTCCTTCTTAGAACCTGATCCTTTGAAGCCATTGCTTTTGTTTGAGAATCTCTTGCTCTTTTTAGCCAAATACTGAAGTCTTTTGGAAAACATTGCCATCTCTTCAGCTTCTGGGTCTTCTTCAAAACCTCCATCAGGAGATTCTTCATGAGACTCATCAGCTTTCACAACTTTTGAAGAATTTCCTTTGAACTTCAGTGCAATGGACTTTATCTTCTTTGTAGGTTCATCCTCATTGAGCCTTAATTCATGACACTTCAGAGAACTCACAAGATCTTCAATACTCAGAGTATCAAGATCTCTTGCTTCCTCTATAGTAGTCACTTTAGGTCTCCATTTTGCAGGCAAGCTTCTCAGGATCTTGTTCACATGATCAGATGTTGAATAGCTTTTCTTCAGTATTTGAAGTCCAGACACCAAAGTCTTAAATCTTGAGAACATAGTCTCAATGCTTTCATCCTCTTTCATCTTAAACAACTCATACTGTTGAACAAGAAGATTAGCTTTAGCTTCTCTTACCTTCTTGTTACCCTCATAATTAGAACACAGAGAAGTAAAGATAGCCTTAGTAGTAGACTTATCACTCAACTTCAAGTATTCACTATGGGGTAAAGCCTCAACAATGATTCCTCTCACTTTGTGATGCTTTATGTATATCTTTGTTTCAGCATCAGTGAGACTCTTTTTATCAGCTGCTACTTCTTCCTCATCAACAGGAATAGAAATACCATCTTCAATGATGTCCCATAGACTGTCATCAACACCAATGATATGACTATACATCTTGCTCTTCCACTAGGAAAACTTTTCAGAGTCTCCATTAAACATATGAGGTTTATTATGATGAGATTGAGATTTATCATTTGTGCCATAATCATATGGTACAGTTCTGTTGTTTCCAGAAGTTCCAGTTTCTTCAGCAAAAGTCATGCTTTTCTCAAGATCTTTACTAACACACGGTTAAGTGTTTGAAATATCAGAACCAGTGCTCTGATACCAACTGAAGGTGAGAAAAACACAAGAAGATGGGGTTGAATTGTGTTGGCTTTTCCTTCTTTTTAACAATGTTCAAAGTTCAGCTTCTGATGAATCTGAATCTGAAGCAATGTACAGAGTCTAGTGCAGTGGATATAACAAAGTTAACGAGAGAGAGATAGAGAGAGAGAAGAAAGACACAAAGCAATTATCCTGGTTCCTTCCACAACCTGAAAGTTGTACAGTCCCCTTGTTACTTACAAGAGATTTTTCACTATAATCACCAAGATTACAAATGCTCAAGCACAAAGCAAGAGACTTCCAATGCTCAAGCACAAAGAAAGAGACTTATAAAAAACAAAGATTACAAAGTAAAATCTTTGGATTGAACACTTGATATACTATCAGAGGTGTCCACAGAATACAACGCAGTTCAGACTCTAATGTCTTAAGAATTTCTTAGATGTGAAAGTTTATAAGAAATTCTAAGTGTATGATGAGTATTCAATTTGACTGAGTTTTGGCACTTGTTAGAATACTGCAGAGTCTTATATTTTCTTCAATCCTTCAAGCCTTTATATAGAGGATGAAAAGAGACGTTGAAGTGAGTGCCAAATCATCATAAGAGTCGTTGGAGAAGCTTGATTAATCACTGTTGATTTGTTGCTTGATTTGGTTCACGTACTATGAAGGAAGGAATTTGAAACCTTTCCTGAATATGGAATGAACTGTTCTTTACCAAGGAGACAAAGCTGCAGAGTACGAACAAAGCTTGTGAGATTGATGGAGATCGTGGTTGTACTATTGTTCTTTCTTGACAATGACATCCATTGACTTCTGATCCATCAGAGCTTCCATTGCTCATCTTGCAAAGGCTTTAGTATGCAGTGTCTCCAGCTTCCTGAACTTTGCTACCAAATTCTGAGTCTTTAGCTTCTAGGTCCAGGCTTCCAGATTCTGAGTCTTTAGCTTCTGAACTTTCAGGTTCTAATACTTCAGCTTCTGGGAGTCTCTCAGATTCCAACTGTCTTAGGATTCTGACTTGCAACAAGCTTCTCTTGTAAATTCTTTGCTCTTCGTTTGTTCTTTTATAACCAATACATGATTAAGACTTTTTAAATTTTTGTCAATGGTCTTGCATACTTGAACAAATATTAGCATATCCAATTGAACTTTTAATACCTTGTTATCATCAAAACTTAAGAGGCATTGTCTAGGACCTATTTTGTTCCAACAATTTATTATGAGATATATTTTATCTGACTTATGTTGTTGAGATTATTCCGCTGCGATATTATATTATTTGTTGGAGTTTTGAATTTGTAATGAATGTTGGAGAATAACACCTTGAACGTTATATATATTTGATGCATATTTAATTAAAAATAGTATGTAGGGTTTGGGGTGTTACAGTTGGTACCATCCAAAATTGGTGGTCTATTGATAGATCTCTTTTCTTTGAGTTGTCCATATGACCAGAATTGATCTAACTCTAGAGCTCACCCAAAAACAGAACAGGGTGTTTGCTCTGATGCCAATTGAAATTCTGGCACTACTTTGACAAATGTCTTATGTGATGTTCGGGACACCAGGAATGTCTTAGGAGATGTCATGGGCATTAGTTCTAATAACGTAGTACAATAAACAATAAACAATAATAAAGTAAAGTGCAAGGAAGGGAGAACCCAAGAGATTTGGTAACCCAGTTTGGTGCAACGTCACCTACGTCTGGGGGCATCCATTCCAAGAAAGGAAATCCACCATAATAGTTTTGGTCCATAGTCTTATGTGAACAAACCTTGTTCACTGCCTTAACACCTAAACACTACTAGTGAATTTCTATCTAAGACTCCCCCTAGATATGAGATCTCATCTCACTTTCTCTCAATAACACAACCCGTGATTTTAACTCAATTACAATTCAAATAGGAGAGACACTCCAATAAACACAACCAACTCTTGCAAGATGCACTAGTGTAGTTTACAAATAACAGTAATACAACTCAACTAAAAAGTCCAGTTCAATGCATCAAGGTGATACAAAGAGAGGCTCACAAATAACAAGGACAGACACGAAACCCTAAATGACAATCTTTCAAAATGACGGCTTCAATTACTTCATGAGGTTTGAGTGTTCCTTTATATAGCCAGAGAATGCATGGGCTTGATCTTCAATCGGGCTGAACAAATCAGCAGACCAAAACGTATATTTAGTCTTCACAATCTTCTAGGAGCAAATATATTGTTTCCTAAAATATTTTGGACCTTTAACTTAGGAAATACAGCAAAGCTTAAATTGTCCTATGCAGCTTCTAGAAACACACGCCTCTTAGAGCACAAGCTACATGAATCAAATCTTCAAACAAATCTTCAATGATCTCACGCCAAAACACAATCTTCCAAGAATGCGAAATAAAGCACTTCACCTTATGCTAAGATATCGTACTTACATGTCTAAGACATCTGGTACAACATCTTGCTAGAACATCTTGTTTTAACAAAATGCAGCCAACACAATATAAAAACCCAACACCTTGTAGGTGATGTAGTCTTCTCCTGATATGATGATAATTTCCCCTTGATCCACATTTATAATACCCCGGGAAATGTTGAGAAAAGGTCTCCCCAGGATAATTTGAACTCTATCATTTCCTTTCATTTCCATAACTACTACCTCGATAGGGAAAGTGAATCCATCCACATTTATGTTCACATTCTCTATCACACCTTCATCATGTTTGAGAGAACCATTAACAAGTCATATTCTTACTTCACATGGATTTAATTCCAATCCTCCAATCTTTTTGAAAAGTGATAATGACATCATGTTTGCACTAGATCTGAGGTCGCACATCACTTCTCCCATATAAAAGTCCCTGATGGTAACTGATACGCTAAAACACCCTAGGTCTTCTTTCTTCTTTGGAGATTTGTCTTCATCATTCTCGCGACATTCTTTGGTAACCGCGACCAATTTATCAAATATTGGTTTACCATTTGGTGAGAATAAGTAATCAAGAAGGTTGTTGCAACACTGTGTTGGAACAAAATGTATGAACAACTCTCTTTTGGGTTTTGATGATGACAAATACAAGTATTAATAGAATATTGTTGTTAATTTAATTAACAAGTTGACTACAGGGTGTGAGGTTTGCAAGCTCCCCCTGAGTCTGATCCAGGTTAATTAAATTACGTTTAGATTAAAAAAGGTGAGAATTTCAGAATTGTTCTTAACTTTAATTAACAAGCTGACTTCAGGGTATGGGGTTTGCAAGCTCCCCCTGAGTCTGATAGTCCACAAGGTGAGGTTTGCAAGCTCCCCTTGATTCTTATCCATGTTGTCATACCCCATTTTTTGACTCATTTTTCCTTGTTCATTATCATATTATTATTCATCATTCCATTATAATTTTCATTTTTCTTATTTTAGTTACCTTTTATTATTTTATCTTCATTTTTAGATTTTTATTTATTAATGTGTATCACCATCATCATTACTATCATTATTATTAATATTATCATTATCCTTATTAATACTATTGCTATTGCCTTTTTTCTAATATTATTATTATCTTCTTTTTTTTTATCAATGTTTTATTATTATTATTTTACTATCATCATTATTTTTAATTACTAATATTATTATCTTTTTTCATCATTTATTATTATTATTATCTTTATTACTATTTTCATTACTATTTTTTCCATTATCACTTTCATTATTACCATTACTATTATCATTATTGATTTTTATTTTTTTTATTTTAAAGAAAATACAAAAAAAAAAGAAAAAGGGGAGTTCGCAGAGCAAAGTTACCTTCGCTCTGCGAACTCTGCGAATTTTCTGCAGATTTTAAATCTTTTTGATTTATCTCTTTTGTTTTCATTTATAGTTATTATTGTTAATCTCTATCATTATTATTATCACTGTTATTGCCAATTGTGGTTGAAATGATCCAGCAAAGCTTCATCAAATGTGTGACATTAAAGGTTAAGGTGAGAAGGATTTTCTTCAAACCTAGCATGTGCTCAAGCAATTGGGCTGCCCTTGGTCAGCTCTTGTCCCTCCCAATTGACCTGTCATTAACCCTGAGATTGCCAGCCAGCTGCTTGTTCCCTTTTCTTCCTCCTTTCTCCACCAAAACCAGTCAAACTTAGATGGTTTCACTTGCCCAAAAGCTGTTTGGTTTGCCCTGTTTTCAGCTGTTTTTCTCCTTCCTCACACCAGCCCACATGCTCCCTTTTGTTTTCCCCCAACTTCTGTACATGGCAGTGCACGTTTTCATTGCTTGACCTCTCAAGATTGCAAGGATTGATCCCAAGACACTACAAGAAAACTGCGATTTAGCGTCGGCTAAAAGCCCACTCTAACAGGGCTAAAACCGACGCTAACACAGATTTAGCGTCGGATTAGCGTCGGGGTCGGGGGCAGGCTAAAAAATTCGAAGTTACTGGGTAGAGTCGGCTATCTGCCCTCCGAGGCTAACATAGCGTCGGTTAAACCGACTCTAAAACCGACTCTTCTCGCAGCCGACGCTATTAATTTCAAAATCAAAAAAGTCAATAAATAATTTAGAGTTTGCCAGACCGACGCTAATTATAAAATTTAGAGTCGGCTACACTAACGCTAAAGTCAACTTCGAAACCAGTCAACTAAATCTTTTAGAGTCGGCCAACCCACTCTACAGTCAAACAAGTAAACTAATCTTAGAGTCGGCTAGGCCGACGCTAAAGTCAGCTTTAAAGAAAAAAATTAAAGTTTAGTCAGTATTACGATTATTGTGATACTACAAAATAGTCTAAAACTACAAAATAACAATACAAAATGTTGCTACTAATAATAATAATAA
This sequence comes from Medicago ruthenica, assembly GCA_018208015.1. NCBI lineage: Eukaryota > Viridiplantae > Streptophyta > Magnoliopsida > Fabales > Fabaceae > Medicago > Medicago ruthenica. Next base: position 64,405,369 of record CM031372.1, on the reverse strand, counting down.
TAGAAGTTAAATATATGCTAAACAACTTACTTAAGTTCAAAATTTATTAGTACATCACAACTAACAAAATACATAAATTTTCAAGTTGGGATTCTAATCCAACACACACTAACAAACTACAAAGCTGTCAAGAAAAAAAAACAAAACAAAAATTCTTATGAATGAGCAGCAAAAAAACCAAACTAATCACTTGCCCCGGTGTTGCCTAAACACTTGTAAGCGGAATTTTAATCACTTACCCTGCTGCTGCAACTAAACACACACAAAGAGAGACAAGTTAGTTGGTAATTTAAAGTAACTAGGTGAGTTTCAAATCACTTGTAAGTTGTAATGCATATAAAATAACTAGCGAAGTTTCAACTAACTTCACATAATCCCCTATGTATTTCCCTTGTAAACTAAATGTTCCATCAGCAGCTCTAAGGATCTTACTTGCTAAGATACCTGTTGTGTAGCAGAGACAGCATTAATGGTTGGTGCAAAAATGCATGATTACTTTCACATATTTCACTAAATGAATTAGTGTATTCATACTGATGCCTATGGAGATAATATAGGTAGGAGAACTTATAGAAAATTATCGCATTCTGATGCCTATGGAGTACCAGCCTGTATAGATATTCTTCAAAGATCTATCATACAAATTTGATTGCATACCAGGGACAAAATTAAAACAAAAACCAATATAACCTATGGTGAACATTTAGTTATTTATAATGTAAACTGAAATTGATGTATCACTTTGATCACAAGTTAATCTAAACCAGCAATTTACTCCAAAATGTTCAAGCATTATTATGCTGATTCAGTTCAACTTAAAGCAAGACCCATAAACCCATGTAAGGCACTACTGAACTCAAAAAACCAATTCAAAATCCAAGTGACATTCACGCTAATTAAAATTACAAATTCTGCAGCAAAAACAAAAATTAAACACCAAGTGGCTTAAGAATCAAAAGAATCAAACACAAATGAAACAAGACCCAGGCGAAATTAAACATGGGATATCTCAAGTGGATCAAAACAAAGCCAAACAAGACCTCCCCAAACAACAATACCGGTGCATAGTGACAACCTCCAAAACAAACCAAAACAACATCCTTGACCATAACACAGATAGCCAACACAAGGTTGAAAGAACCTGCTTAAAAACCATAAGAATTGCTACACCATCGCACCCAAAGATGCTAAAACACTCTAACAATTCTAAGATAGACACAGACGCGTAAAAACCACCTACAAAATCCAGCAAAAATAGAAACACTGACACCAATACAGTGTAAAATGGTTTTGACGGAGAACGACGTGCAAATTACAACTAAAATTAATGTAGAGACTAACTTGTTTTGATGTGTTCAAAACTCTAAATTGATTTAAAGGGGAAAGAACGTACACAATTACGAAAGAAGAAAGAGCAAGAACAAAAAAGCAATTAGAATGTTCCAAGAACAAAACACACTTCACGTTTTTGTAGGAGTGCAAAACAAATTCATCTAGGGCCCAAAATCATGCATCAGAACAGAAAAAGCAAGAGATAGAAAATGAAGTCACCTAGGTGGAGCAAAAAAAATGAATACGTCAACAACAGCTAGATGGCATCATTGTTGTCCCAAGCCCTATTGTACGAGAAAGTTGTTGCCCCATTGATAGAGAAACTAACAACCAGCACCACGACAACAAAGAAGTAATTCCAAAATAAGTCAAAACAAAATAAGCAACACAATAATTATCTTTAAAATTCACAAACTGAACTTTAACCCAAAACTGAGATTTTATTTTATAAAGAAAACTATCACCATTCAAAGGACTATAAGTAAAGCATACTTCATATTATGTAAAATTAGAACATCATTAATCTTTCAAGTCTAAAATATAAATTACTTTGATATCAAAATACACAAGTAGTTTGCAATGGGCTGAATCCATTTTTAAGGAATTCAATAATTAACTTTATGATTTAAACTCAAATGGGGACAATGATGTTTGAATAAGGGAATGATAAATTGACATGAAAATTTGAAACTAACAACACTAATCATATATAGTCAGAAATAAATTTACTATTAACAAATTTTAGAATTTAGGGTTTTCAACCAAATTGAGGAAAATTGAATTCTAAAATGAAGAAATTGAGAAAAACTCACCATGAGAAAGAAAAGAGGTGAAGTAGCCGCAAAACATAAGCTCCGAAGCGGCAGAGGCCTTTTCCGGTGTGGTGGTCGCCAACAAAGAAGCTCCGGTCGTGATTCTTTTTGGGGGTTTTGTTGCGGACCTCAATGGGACTAGAATGGTCGGTTTGGTTTCTCAAGAGGTGGTGCACGGTTGCCGGAAAATAGGAGAAAGGATAAGGTTTTAAAAAAATCAAACTTTTCCAATCTACAAATAAATTGAGGGCTTTTGAAGAGGAAGAAGAGATGATCAAAATGGTGGTTCTGTTTTCATGTGAGGTTCTCGGAGTTTTCCAGAAACTCAGGCTCTGTTTGGATTGATGGAAGAGAACGGAACGGAGCGGAATTTAAATGAACGGAATGGAATGGAATGGAACGGAATGGAATATAGATTCCATTCCATTGTTTGGATATTTTACAATGTAATAGAACAAGGTTCCCACTCCATTGTTTGGATAATGGATGGAATAAAGTAAGTTACAATATTTTTTTCCATTTTTACCCTTATAAAACATGGCAGATAATCAGAGAATTCATCCACTTCATGATGTTGAAGCACCTCAACAACAACCTTCAGCTCCTTTAGTACCAAGAAACACGTCAAAATCTGATGATCCAGAACAACAACACCCTCCTCTTCATCCTCCTCCTTTTCCTAGTACACAACAAACTTTGCCTATTCCTATTAATCAATCAAAACCACCAAAGAAAAGAAGAAGCTGTTGCTGCAAATTCTTCTGTTGGATTTTCAGCATACTAATAATTCTAATCATAGCACTTGGCATAACAATTGGAATACTCTTCCTTGTTTTTAGACCAAAGATTCCAAAATACTCGGTCGACGAACTACGAGTCACGCAGTTCGATGTTTCAAACAACAACAGTTTAGCAGTCACATTCAATTTAACAATCACTGCAAGAAATCCAAACAAGAAAATTGGAATTGACTATAGAGGTGGAAGTCACATAAGTGCTTGGTATATAGACACAAAATTATGTGAAGGGTCATTACCTAAATTCTATCAAGGTCACAAAAATGTTACTGTTCTTAGTATACCTTTGACAGGACAAACACAGAATGCAACAGGTTTGAGAGATTCATTGCAGCAACAATTTCAATCAGAGGGTAGTGTTCCTCGTAAAATTTGAAGGTTAAACAGCCTGTGAGAAATGAGGGTAGAATAGTAAAATTTCAAGACACAAGTTTCATTCCATTGGATACCCCCCAAATTGGGGGGAATGAGAAATTGAAAGATTGAGTGGTATAGAATGGAATTGGTTCCATTGTGTTCCATTCCATTCCATTTACATCCCATCAATCCAAACAATGGAATTTTATTATATGCCATCCCATTCCATTCCATTCCACTACATCCCATCAATCCAAACAGAGCCTCAGAGAGAAGGTGGATATGGTGGTGGATTTGGAGAAGAAGCTGGATATGGCAGCTGATACGCGTAATAGAAAAAGGAGGATAGAGAAGGAAAGAAACGTGTGGTGTATGTGTTTTGTTTAGCCAAATAAATAATAATAATAATAATAATAATAATAATAATAATAATAACAATAATAATAATAATAATAATAATAATAATAATAATAATAATAGAGTCAGGATTCGTTGACACCAGGTGTAACTCTAAAAGACTTACACCAAATCTCAACCGTTGTAAGTGATTGATCTAACGACTCATAATATGTCAATAATAAATGGAAAGAAATCGCATAATGACCAGAAAAGGAAATTATCTCAGAGAAATATTGCTTGATTTGCACTTAATTATTTTCTTACTCTCTCTTATTAAAATATGACACATAATAATAATAATAATAATAATTATTATTATTATTATTATTATTATTATTATAAGTGAAGGTTATTTATATTTTCTATATTTTTTTGACAATTTTATAATTTCAATACGTGAAAGATAATTATAATCTCTATATATTCGTAATTATTTTTAAAAAATAATTGTCTACATAAGTTTTAGAGTCGGATGGCCCATGCTAGCTCATTGAATAAAATAAATAAAATACTAGTGTTGCACTTTTAGAGTCGGCTAGGCCGACACTATAATTTTTCAGTAAGACAAAATTGGGATATGTGACATAGTGTAGGCCTGGCCGATGCTAGGCCGACGCTATTAGCGTCGGTGTCGGGGGCCGACGCTAAAATCTGACTCTAAAAACCTCTTTTCTTGTAGTGAGAACCACCCAAGTGCAAGCTACCCTGTTTTTCAGATTTTTCTCATCATTGCTATCCAAGATCAGCTGCATTAATGGCTGGATTTGGCCAAGATCTTGACCAAGGTTGCAAGGCAGTGTCCCCTCTTCACTTTTGCATTAAATGCAAAGCAAGATAGCCTGGTTTTAGCACACAAATCAGCTGACCTCTATAGATTTTCCATCATTGCAATTGATCCTCATTTTGCCTATTTAAGGGATGCTATGCATAAGGATTCAACACTAACAACTGAATACACTTACTTACACTTGAAAAACCATTACATTGCAGCATTGTGAGAGTAGAGAAAACAGTTCAACTCATAGCAAAAACCAATTGGAACATTTGAGCTATTTGTTATCCATAACCTCTAACATTCCAACCTTGCAAAAACAATCAACCAAGCCACTTCCTATCTCTTGCACAAGCATTGCTAGGAGTTCTGTAAGTGTTCTAAAGCCTTTATCTTTCATTTTGAAATGCTGTTTGCATCATTTACATTGTTTAATTTCATTTTGTGCAAAAAAACCCCTTTTGAAACTCAAAAGGAATCTCAAAGTTGCAAAGCACCAATTTGAGTTGTTTTAAACTTTTTTTTGCCAAATTTGCAAAGCTTTTTAACCCCCTTAAGGTTCTGAAGCTTGCTCAGGAGCAGCTTCTGAACCTCTGTTCAGAAGCAGCTTCTGAGTTCATTTTTTCGCATACTTCGCAGAGCAAAGTCATGGTCGCTCTGCGACCATGACAGAACTTGGGTTCGCAGAGCCAAGTTCTGGTTGCTCTGCGAAGGCTGTAAAACTCAGAACATGAATTCAGGCTTCCAAAAGCCAAATTTTTGAGGATCTAACCAATGATTCAGAGCTTAAGAGGGTTAAAACTCATTTTTGTTCAAACCATACCAAGTTTTTTTCATGATGTTGGAAACTTCACAAGTTTTGAGCAATAAATTTTGAGTAACTTGCAAAACAAGTTACGTTCGTAAAACTTTCAAAATCAAGCTTGAGCATAAGCTAAGTTCATTATTTTCAAAACCAAACTTGAACAATAACGTTGTTCATGATTTTCAATCAAAACATGAACTTGAGCCGAACTTGCTCACTTTTTAAAACCAAGCTCAAAATTGAGCCGAACTTGTGCATTTTCCAAATTTATGCATATTTTCATGATTTGTTCATCTTTCAAACTTGAATAACACTTGTTCTTGAGTTCCAATAATTTAAGCAACAAGCTATGTTCATGATTTTCAATAAACTCGAACAACAAATTTGTTCGTGATTTTCAACAACTTTTCTTTAAGTTTCTTAACCAAGTGTTTGGTTCCCTTTGAGATCTCTTTGAGTTTCAACAAAGCTTGAATGAAAAAGGAATGGTTTGACGTATGTCTCTCCAAACCCCGGTTGCACGAATGCGTGACGTATGTCTCGTTGTTCGGGCAATCGTCATTCCATTTTCATACGCGTCCAACGCGTTTAACCCTTTTCTTGGCCCTCGTGGTCAATTTAAACATTTCTTTGGTCCCCCGTGACCAATTTAAAACTGTTCTTGGCCCTCGTGGCCAATTCGAACGTTTCGCGCCTTTGCGCGTTTTTTTTAAAACTTTTACGCCTTGTGCGAATACCATCGCCTTAATGTGCGTCCGTCTTTTTATCATTTAAACCGTTTTACGCCTTTGTGCGTTTTCAAACCTTTTTTCACGCTCGAGTGCGAATCCGTCTTTTTCATCAAACCTTTCTTACCTTTTTTAAGCTACCCTCATAACGGTAGTAGGTAAAAGGCTTTTTTATCGGTCTTTATTAACCTATCAACATAACGATAGTAGACCACGTTGTTTTCGCATTTTTAAAGCAAAACTTTTTCGCTCGGGCGCGATCAAATCTTTTTCATAATTAAAATCAACCAACATACAAATTTTTTCTACCCAAAGAACTACGTACGCTTTGAATTCTCCATTGCATCAGGAGATACGTAGGAGCAGGATTCATATCTTGTCAAGCCCTTTAATAAAAAAAACTTTCTTTTTCCCCTTTATCGTATTTTATCTTTTTCCCTTTCATCATATTTTCTTTTTCCCTTTTTTATATTCAATCACGCAAGCAAAACTTTGAAAGCATTTAAGCCTAAGCTAACTAGGAGGTTCCCGTTGAGTACAACGGATGTGAGGGGTACTAATACCTTCCCCTTGCATAATCGACTCCCGAACCCAAAATCTCTTATTTAAAGGTAATTTCGAACTTTTTTCCTTTTTTCCCCGAAAAATTAAAAGTTCAGCCGTGATTTAAAATTAGTGATTCAACGCTTCTCAATAGCTTGATATCCGAAATTCGACGCGACACATGTTAATTAAATTCAACTTAAAACAATAAGTTGAAATTATCACTCAGAATTATAAATAACAAGCTGACTTCAAGGTGTGAGGTTTGTAAGCTCTCCCCCTAAGTCTGATAATCCACAGGATGAGGTTTGTAAGCTCCCTGAGTCTTATCCAAGTTATTTAAATTCATTTCAACTCAATAAAGAGTATTGTATCTCACAAAAATTAATTCAGAGGCTAAGAGATAATAAACTGTTCTCATAAGTTAATTTTAATCAGAAATTAACTTATGTTCTGAGCTCAGAGCCTTAATACTTGTTTACTTTTACTCCCCCTTTTGTCATCAACAAAAAGAAAATTTCCAGAATTTTAAGAGAGTTTGAAAACATGTGAGATAAAAATGTTCAGAGCATTTTTGTTCAGTATAATCTATCCAGTATTGTTCAGTACCACTTAACTGGTTTTAGGAAACTGAAAACAGATCATTTTGTTCAGTACCACTGAACTCTTTAAAAAAAACTGAAAAACAGAGCATTTGGTTCAGTGCTGCTGAACTCTTTCAGACAAAACTGATCAGAGTTTTTGAAAAAGGGTCTGAAAAACTGAACATGTCTGATACGAAATTTAGCATTTATGATGAATATATGAAAGTGTGTCTGTGTTTTTGTTAAAACATTTCAGAACTGAAAACAGAAAAACACATTTGCACATTGATGACTTTGGGAGGGACAAAGTATAACTTTCAAAGCTTAATTCATCATTGCCCAGAGTTATAACTTATCAGATTCTGACCAAAAGTTAGATAACTATGCAGATTCAGAAGTCAGAAATTCAGATTCTGAAACTCAGACTCTGATGTTTTCAGAAGCTGAACTATCTTCAGACTCTCAAAGTGAGTGTCTGTTAAGTCTTAGCTTTCTGATGAACTTCAGATTCTCAGTTTCTTATTCAGAGTCAAGCAAATTTTTCCAAGAGATGAAATGCATTGTTCAGATTTTTTTTAATAAATTTAAATCTATCTTCTGAACAAAATCTCTTAATAAAATGATGTTTAAATTTTTCCAAGATGCTTGGCTCTTGAATGTAGAATTGGAATTTTTAGACAAACAGATTACAACAATATTATCACAAAGAAGGTTATGTTGTTTTCATGAATCTGATAGTTTTCCAACTCATGTAGAATCTATTAAGTATAACAGAGAACAAAACATACCTCTGTTAGAGCTTCTGATTTACCTCTCCTTGTTCATTTAGTTTGTTGCTGAACACCCATTTTTGTTCCAACAATGTTCTTGATTGGCTTTAGGAGAAGTATCAGCTTCTGCAGAGCTCTTAATGATCCAGTCTTTGTGGTTTCCTCCAGATTCCACAGTTCATCCCTCTTTCATGATCAGGGTTTGGAGCATAGACTTGTTTCCTTCCATGTGATGCAAGCAGCCACTGTCCAGGCACCAAGACTTCAACTTTTCTTTGGCATTTAATCATATCTGCAACAGAAATGATTTTTGACTTGGGTACCCATATGGGTCCTCTAGGGTTAGTCTTGAAAGGTTTAGTCTTTTGCTGCACCTTATGTCTGGAGTTATAACACTCAGACTTGTTCAGATACTTTGGATATGAATCCTTTAATCTTGAGTAAGTCTTAGTTTTAGAAACTGAGTTCTTCAGAACCTGAGTTCTCAATGGTCTTGACCCAGATTTCTTCAGAACCTGAGACTTGAAGGTCTTTGGTTCTGAGTTGTTTAGAGTCTGAACCATTGAACACTTTGGTTCTGATTTCTTCAAAACTTTGGACTTACGAGTCTTTGATTCTGATTTGTTCAGAATCTTGGATTCAAAAATCATAGGTTCTGTTCTGTTAAGAACTCCAGTTTTGCCAGCTCCTGACACAAGGCAAACCTCAGTTTGACCTTTCTTAATATAATCAGAAACAGATGACAAATTGGCTTTCTTTTGTTTGCTTTGCCTGACAGTCTGGTTTTGAAAAGATTTTGTATAAATTGGTTTATTAAACACAGCCTTTTGAAAATTTGAGTCTGAATTTTCCAGATTCTGAGACTTGCTTGTCTCAGGTTCTGAATTCTTCAGACTTTGAACCTTTTCAGATTGAAAGTCTGTTTTCCTCAAAGTCTTAGACTTAGAACCTTTTGGTTTAGACTTTGGCAGAGTTTTAGATTCTGTCTTCATCTTTCCCTTAGGTTCAGAAGTTTTAGATTCTGAGCAGTTCAGAACTTCAGACTTAGCAGTCTCAGTTTCTGCTAAATTATGTTTCTCAGAATTGTTAGATGCAGGTACAAAGCATACCTTAGTGCCTTTTATACTATCTTCAGAACAAGATGGAAGGTTTGTTTCATTTCAAAAATTAAATGAATCATTTTTGAAACCAATTCCTTCTCCTTTGTTTCTGCTGATATTATAAATCATAGAAGCAACTTTGCTTCTGTTGATTCCAGCCAAAATAAAATCTTGAAGAGCAATTTCATGTTCACTAGGAACTTCATCAAGTTTCTTATGAACCATTTCTCTGAGCTCTTTAACTTCTTCATCAATATCATTGATATGATTCTGAAGTTGAAGATTCTCATCAGCCAGCAAGTTATTTTTCTTTTTCAAAGATTTAAATTGATTTAATTTGCTTCTGAGGTGGTTCATAAATTCCTTAATTGTATCACAAAGTTCAGAACGAGTGAGTTCAGAATATACCTCATCTTCAGAGTCTGAACCTGATTCTTCATCAGAAGATACATTTGCAACCAAATCCAAATTGGCTTCTTCCTCATTTTCCTTGTCAGATTCTGATCCAGATTCCTCATCAGATGATACTGTTGCTATCAAACCCAGGATAGCTTCTTCTTCATCTTCGTCTTCATTTTCAGAATCTGATTCTTGGTCAAGATTAATCCAAGTAGCCATAAGACTCTTCCAGAATCTGTCTTTGAAGTTGCCTGACTTTGAGTTGTTCTTTATGGATTTGTAGCAGCCTTTCTGTTCTTCCTTCTTGAAACCAGATCCTTTGAAGTTGCTGTTTCTGTTAGAAGATTTATTTTGTTTCTTCATCAAGTACTGAATTCTTTTAGAAATCATTTCCAGCTCCTCAGCTTCTGAATCTTCTTCAGAATTTCCCTCAGGAAATTCTTCATCAGATTCTGAAGCTTTTAGAGCTTTTAATGACTTTCCTTTAGATTTCAGTGCAATAGACTGAGACTGTCTAACAGATTTATCTTCATTGAGTCCCAGTTCATGCACCTTGAGAGAGCTTATAAGATCTTCAATACTTAGAGTATTTAAATCTTTAGCTTCCTCAATAGCAGTCACCTTAGGTCTCCATTTAGATGGCAGACTTCTGAGGATCTTGTTCACATGATCAGCAGTAGTGTAGCTTTTCTTCAGAATCTGAAGTCCAGAAACTAGAGTCTGAATTCTTGAGAACATAGCCTCAATATTTTCATCCTTCTGCATTCTGAACAGCTCATACTGCTGAACTAGAAGGTTTGCCTTGGCTTCTCTAACCTTTTTATTTCCTTCATAGTTAGAGCATAGAGAGGTGAAGATGGCTTTTGCTGTTGATTTGTCACTCAGCTTGAGATACTCATTGTGGGGTAAAGAGTCCACAATGATTCCTCTTACATTGTGATGCTTTCTGTAGATCTTTCTCTCAGCATCAGTCAAACCTCTTCTGTTAATAGCCACTCCTTCTTCATCAACTGGAATAGATATTCCATCTACTATGATATCCCATAAGGAGTCATCAATTCCAATAATGTGGCTGTACATTTTGCTTTTCCACCAGGAGAATTTCTCAGCATCACCAGTAAACATTGGAGGTTTATTGTGTGAGTGAGATTGCTTGTGAACTGTACCATAGCCACCACCACCACTTCTGGATGTGGATTCACCAGAATCACCAGAAGCCATGTTTTTCTCAGGATCAATACTGACTCACTGTTAAGTGATTGAATATTAGAACCAGGGGCTCTGATACCAACTGAAGGTGAGAAAAACACACAAGATGGGGGGGGGGGTTGAATTGTGTGGGTAAATTCTTTTCTTTCTCAAAAACTTTGGTTAAGTTCAGATTCTGATATAGATCAGTTCTGAACTATTTTTCAGAGTGTTTATGCAGCGGATAAAAAGTAAATGAGAGAGGGAAAGAAAGACAAAATGGTTTTTATACTAGTTCCTTCCACAAACCGGAAGTAGTATAGTCCCCCTGTCACTTTCAAGGGATTTTAACTATAATCAACTGATTACAATTGCTCAAAGCACAAAGCTAAGAGACTTCCAATGCTCAAGCACCTAGCAAGAGACTTCTAATGCTCAAGACACACAGTCAAGAGACTTCTAATGCTCAAGACACACAATCAAGAGACTTCTATGCTCAAAACACAAAGTTAAGAGACTTCTGGTTGCTCAGCACGCAGGCTAGAAACTTTGGGTTCAAACAGATTTTACAACATAAAACAGTTTGAGTTGAACACTTGATATACAATCAGTGGTGTTCACAAAATACAACTCAGGTTTAAGACTCTACACTTAAGAAATTCTAAGATAGAAGTTTGTAAGAATTTCTAAGTTGTTTGATGATAGACACGTAAAACAGAGTATGAACTTTCTGGTTTTTGCAGTCTTGTATTTCTGTACAAAGTCTTGTATTTCTTCTTCAAATCTTCACTCTTTTATAGAGGGTAAAAGAGCTGTTGAGAATTACCCAGAAATCCAGCAAAGAGCCGTTGCAAAGTAGAGGCTATTTCCAGCTGACAGTGTGTGCGAAAGAAGCAGAAAACAGAGCACACAAAATTTGAATAGTTTCCCTTAAAAGCTGGAGAATGTTTCTTCGAAGGAGGAAACTGTTCCATTGAGCTGTTCTGACAGTGCGAGCATTTAATGCTGACAGTGACAGTTGCTTTTCCTTAAGAGTTAGACTTCAGAAGCTTCTTTAGGAGCTGTTCTTCAGAAGCTCTCTTCAGACTCAGGTCTTCAGATGCACCCTTCAGAAGCACTGTTCATCAGATGCTCCCTTCAGACGCACTGTTCAGACGCTGACTTTTGTTGACCTTCAGACTCAGTCTTCAGACGTTGACTTTCGTTGACCTTCAGACTCAGTCTTCAGATGTTGACCTTCAGACTCAGTCTTCAGACGCACTTCTTCAGAAGCTGCTTTCAGACACACCTTCAGACTCAGTCTTCAGAAGCTGCTTCAGACACAGATTTGCTTCATACTTGCAACATAAGCTTCTATGCTTTCCTTCTTGCTCTTAGCTTGTTCTTCCAAAACCAATGTTAGATACCAGACTTTAAGTACATGGTTCTGCACACTTAGAATTAAGCATTAGCAATTCCAATTTTCTTTTTAACACTTTGTTATCATCAAAACCCAAAAGAGAGTTATTCATATGAGATTCTCTAGGATCTGACTGAAATCTTGCACACAAGCAAACACTAAATAAAATATCTGGCCTAGAAGCAATTTTATAAATAAAATAAAACTCAAAAGAGAGTTGTTCATATGAGATTTTCTAGGATCTGACTGGAATCTTGCACACAAGCAAACACTAAATAAAATATCTGTTCATACAACTTGTTAATTAAATTAACAACAATTTTCTATTAATACTTGTGTTTGTCATCATCAAAAAGGGGGAGATTGTTGGAACAAAATGTATGAACAACTCTCTTTTGGGTTTTGATGATAACAAAGTGTTAAAAAGAAAATTGGAATTGCTAATGCTTGATTCTAAGTGTGCAGAACCATGTACTTAAAGTCTGGTATCTAACATTGGTTATGGAAGAACAAGCTAAGATCAAGAAGGAAAGCATAGAAGCTTATGTTGCATGTATGAAGCAAATCTGTGTCTGAAGCAGCTTCTGAAGACTGAGTCTGAAGGTGCGTCTGAAAGCAGCTTCTGAAGAAGTGCGTTTGAAGACTGAGTCTGAAGGTCAACTAAAGTCAACGTCTGAAGACTGAGTCTGAAGGTCAACGAAAGTCAACGTCTGAAGACTGAGTCTGAAGGTCAACAAAACTCAGCGTTTGAACAGTGCGTCTGAAGGGAGCGTCTAATGAACAGTGCTTTTGAAGGGTGTGTCTGAAGACCTGAGTCTAAAGAGAGCTTCTGATGAACAGTTCCTGAAGAAGCTTCTGAAGTCTGACTCTTAAGGAAAAGCAACAGTCACTGTCAGCATTAAATGCCTGCACTGTCAGAACAGCTCAATGGAATAGTTGCCTCCTTCGAAGAAACATTCTCCAGCTTTTAAGGGAAACTATTCAAATTTTGTGTGCTCTGTTTTCTGCTTCTTTCGCACACACTGTCAGCTGGAAATAGCATCTACTTTGCAACGGCTCTTTGCTGGATTTCTGGGTAATTCTCAACAGCTCTTTTACCCTCTATAAAAGAGTGAAGATTTGAAGAAGAAATACAAGACTCTGTACAAAAATACAAGACTGCAAAAACCAGAAAGTCCATACTCTGTTTTACGTGTCTGTCATCAAACAACTTAGAAATTCTTAAAAACTTCTATCTTAGAATTTCTTAAGTGTAGAGTCTTAAACCTGAGTTGTATTTTGTGTACAGCACTGATTGTATATCAAGTGTTCAACTCAAACTGTTTTATGTTGTAAAATCTGTTTGAACCCAAAGTCTCTAGCCTGCGTGCTGAGCAACCAGAAGTCTCTTAACTTTGTGTTTTGAGCATAGAAGTCTCTTGACTGTGTGTCTTGAGCATTGGAAGTCTCTTGACTGTGTGTCTTGAGCATTAGAAGTCTCTTGCTAGGTGCTTGAGCATTGTAAGTCTCTTAGCTTTGTGCTTTGAGCAATTGTAATCAGTTGATTATAGTTAAAATCCCTTGTAAGTGACAGGGGGACTAGACTATTTCCGGTTTGTGGAAGGAACTAGTATAAAAACCATTGTGTCTTTCTTTCCCTCTCTCATTTACTTTTTATCCGCTGCATAAACACTCTGAAAAATAGTTCAAAACTGATCTATATCAGAATTTGAACTTAACCAAAGTTTTTGAGAAAGAAAAGAATTTACCCACACAATTCAACCCCCCCTTCTTGTGTGTTTTTCTCACTTTCACACTGATTTTCAGTGACTTTCCTGGTTTGCAGAATTAACCTGAGAGTTGTCCATTCATTTACCATTTGCTGCAATGCTTTTGTGACCTTAATTTTAGTTTCCAGAGGATCAATATCCTTTTCTTCATCATTTTCCACTTCCATCATTTTGCAAGGCTCATTCCTAGGATTATCTAGAGTTCTTCCATAAAAACCTGTTGATAAATTTGCAAAATCGGTAGACAATTATCCCATCTGCACTTCTAGGTTCTTAATAGCAGCATCAGTCCTCTTATGTGAGTCTTCCTGATGCTTGGCCATTATTTCGAGTTGTCCATGTGTCATTTTCATGCCCTGGGAAATCATCTCTTCAAGATTCACCCTTGGTTGTTGTTGTTGGGTTTCTTGGGGGGGGCGATTTGTTTGTGGTTACTGGAGAACATTGTTGCTTCGATATGAGAAGTTTGGATGTTCTGCCCAACCTGGATTGTAAGTGTTTGAGTATGGATTCCTCTGTTGCCTGGTGAAAGTACCCATATACTTGACACACTCTTCTGATAACCCCAAACTTGCAGGTAAACATGCCCCGCTTTCATAAGCTTGATCATAGAAATCACATGTAACCTTTGCAGATAATTGGGCAACCTCCCGAGCTTCCAACCTCTTCGCCAGAGTTTCTAATTGAATGTTGAGAAGTTTGTTACTAGCAAGTAAAGCATCCCGAGCGTTTAGATCTATCATACCTTTCTTCATTGGGGCAGCCTCCTCCTCCTCAGTGTGTGCACGATATTCATTCAAAGACATGTTGTCAATCAACTCTGGTACCTCATCAGCTATCTTGATTTTCGTCGTTCCCTCTGTAGAAGCGTCTAGTAACATCCGAGTGTCTGACTTTAATCCCATAGTGAAGGCTCGCATGATATCCATTTCTGAAAATTTGTGACCTAGACACCTCTTCAACAGTAGCTTGAACCTTTCCCATGCATCATAAATGACTTCACCATCTTGTTGCTTGAAGCTGGAAATCTCCTTCTTCCACGCTAAGTACTTCGCAGTTGGAAATATATGTCCAATAACTCTCTTTTGAGCTGATCCCAAGTTGTGATTGTACCACTGGGTAGCTTGTCCAGCCAATCCTTTGCCCATTCGGTTAGAGAATATCCAAACAACCTAAGTCGCTTGTCAGATTCCGACACCCCTGCTAGATTGATTCTGTTGCAGGCATCTAGAAAGTGTGTCAAGTGAGAATTGCAATCTTTCGATTCCTTACCTGAAAATTGGATAGATTTCAAATTAAGCATGACATTATTCTTAATGTCAAACACCACAGGGTTCGCTGGTTGGAACCCAAGTGATACTTCATCCAAGTTATCCAGCCTCCCATAGTCTCCTAGAGTTATGCGAGGATTTTTCGTCTCCCATTTCCGACTCGTCTGATGAATAGTCTTGAATTGGGACGGATTCCTTTTGTTCTATCCGTTCTCTTGCAATTCAGGCTGCTTTCCGAAGAGCTCATTCAGTCTTGTCTATGTTTGGATCGAATTGAAAAATACCCGTTTTGGTATCACGCATGAAACAAACTACACAAAGTTCTTAGTAGGACAAAGTCAATTGGAATATATATATTTTCTTTGGTATTTTTGAATTTTTAAAATAGAAAAAAAAAATGACAGAAAAATAAAATGTAAAAAAATAAATAATAGATACGAATAAGTAATTTAAATTGCTTATTCGAAAATATCAATAATCCCTTGCAACGGCGCCAAAAACTTGATGGTCGGATTTAGGCAAGTGTACCAAATCGTTTACCAAGTAATAAAGAGATAAGTAGAGTATCGTATCCACAAGGATTTTTGTTTCAACCAAATAATTCGTGTTTGCTTATTTGGGAACAATAAAATAAATAATAGATAAGGGTTTGGAGTTTTGCAATATAATCTTTTTGCAACAGAGCATAGTTTACTTGTTTTGATTGTAGAATGTTAGCGGCGGTTAGGATTCTTCCAATCCTCTCTATTTAATTGTTGGAATTACATAGCAGTCAAGTCTTATTCATGTTATTTATCGTTATCTATCTAAGTGATGAGTTTTTGGGGTTTTACTACATATCAGTTGTCGAGTTGCACCTGCTGATCACACGAGTAGGTACGTGTGGGGCCTTACTCTCTCAGAGATATGGGTACATCCCCTCCAGCTATCGAGTTTCACCTACTGATCACACGTGTATGTACG
Source organism: Medicago ruthenica (assembly GCA_018208015.1). Lineage (NCBI taxonomy): Eukaryota > Viridiplantae > Streptophyta > Magnoliopsida > Fabales > Fabaceae > Medicago > Medicago ruthenica. The sequence goes on along the minus strand of CM031372.1, from coordinate 64,389,381 downwards.
TGTGGGGTCTTACTCTCTCAGAGGTAATTGAAACATAGACTTGAATTAGCGTTCCTAAATTCCCATCAGTGTGGTCCTAATCTTCTTAAAGGTTCGCTCATCTATGAATCTTAGAAGTACATAACACACTCTCCCTCTCGGTAGTTTTACAAACGAGCAGCCCTATCAGCGTCTACCTTACCAAGGTTCGAGGAGAATGAAGTTAATGGGATGATTTAAGTCGTGAAGTCACCTGTTTCCCTACTTACTAACTAGTTACTTCCTCATTGGAGTAGGTTTGCACCAATATTAGGTTATGTCACCTCCCTAAGTACTTTTATCTCAAGGTTCTGCTCTATTGCTTGTTTCCTTAGTTACTAATCAGTTACTTCCTGATTAAAATTGATACAAATATCAATATTAGGAATGTCACCTTCCTAAGTGCCTAAGTATCAGGGTTATGCTTCAGAGGAGACAAATCTTACGCACGACAGTAAAATTAAATAACATAAAGAAAATAACCAAATAAAGACTTCAAATTAAATAAATTATCCAACAACCAGAATAAAGGTTCATCTTAGAATCATAGCCTAAAAAGATTTAGTTACACATGGTAACTAAATACAAATTACAAAAGAAATAAAACATACCCTAGAAAAACTTGGAGCGAGGAGAGAAACTCCTCTCTTGAAGCTCCTAGTGCTTGCCTTCCTCTTGAACCGCTTCATTCTGAATGAGAAATTATGAATGAGAAGAGTGGTATTTATAGAGAGAGTTTCCACCTGAAGTTGGGCTAAAATATCGGGCTTTTGTTACAAAAAGTAACAAAATTTCTGTCTTGGCCCGGAAGACATAGGCGCCAAGTGCCCAGGACCATGCACTAGGTGCATGTGAGAGAGGTTTCAGGTGCCATGCGCTTCATCATGTTCCTAGGCACACAGAAATGCATGCCAGGCGCACGTGAGTGTTGTCTGGGTGCTGAAATACCTGTTTCTTCATCTTTTTGGGTGTCTGTTTCCATGTAAGATGTCTTGGAACTTGGGAACAGAATTCCTCCCTCTGTAATGTCTTCTAAGGCTTCTTGAATCTTCATTCTTTCATCTTCCCAAAGTCCTCACAAATCTTCAGATGTCTTGCTTTGCCGATTTGCATGATTTCTTCGTGAATTACATCACAACACCCTAAAATTGCTATGTTTCGGGAATAATAGAATTAGAGACTCAAATATAGAAAACATTATAAATGTCCCAAAATAATAAGAAATTGCTCTAATACTTCTCTATTCTGGATGTAAAACCTACTGAAAATGACTAAAAAACATGCTAAGAATAACATAAGATGACATGTCATTACTACATCAACAATCATTTTTGTTGTGTATAAAAGACCATAGTAAAAAGTATAGATGATCAATCATTTCTCTAGTCCATGATGGGGGAAAAGCCATAATATTTCTTTGAAACGCCCCCATGCATCATAAAGAGATTCCCCCTCATTTGAGTGAATCATGTGAGTTGATTCCATAATTGAGCAGTTTCATTCGGGGGGATGAATCTGGCAAGGAATGCTTGCCTTTGTTGATCCCAAGTTTTGACAGAATCCTTAGGTCGTGAATGAAACCAAGATTTAACTTTATCCCTTAACGAAAAAGGAAAGAGTTTTAGCCTTATGGTTTCAGGGGTCACTCCATTCAATTTCAAATGTCCACAACATTGCATAAAAAGTGAGAGATGTAGATTTGGATCATAACTGGTTGATCCAGAAAATTGGTTTTGTTGAACTATAGAAAGTAAAGCTAGTTTAATTTCAAAATTATTAGCTGCAATGTTTGGATCCTCAATAACATTATGGGGATCTGCCTTAGAAGGCGTAACATACTCTTTAAGAGTACGATATTCAGCCATTTGATTATTGCACAAATATCTTCTTCTTCTATGAAAGAACCTTTCAATCTCAGGAATTGGTTGAACAAAATCTCAAAGACTTTTGGTTCTTTGCATCAAAGAAATAGAGAATCCAAAATAAACAAAATAAAAGAAAAATTGAAGTTTAACTGGTACCAAAAAGTTAATTAATATCACTAAATCCTCAACAACGGCGCCAGAAACTTGATAGTTCCGCAAGTGCACAGTTCCATCGAGTAGTAAAAAGAGTATTTATCCACAAATAGTTAAAGAGATTACCAATCTAATGTTTAGTTTTGATTAGCTGACAAGGAATAAGTTTGTTAAGAGAAATGTTTATTTGGTTTAAAGTCTAGAAATTAAAAAGCATCATGGGATTGAGGTTTTCATCATAACGTTAAATCCTTGACATTCCCTATGTATTTCTCTATTCTATAATAAATTCATTCCTAAGGACAATGTATTCTTTGGTATTTCATGTTTCCTTTCAGAATACATAAACGTATCTCCATAATCAAGCCTATTCTCATGGTTGGTTATCATTGAGACCCTTTGAGTGTAACCTTATCGTCCTAAGGCTCTCAAACTTATTCTCATGTTTTCTTTATCTTGTCCAATCTCATTTGATCCAATATCAAAATTCACCTCTCGGTACTTCGTTTGATATTTGAAATATGATTAAATAACAATATCAAACTTCACCTTTCTGTTCTTCGTTTGATATTTGATATAAACCTTAAAAACGATGATATTAGATTAGAAAATGTATTCTACGGTGCTGGGGCGCACAATCATGCTTCTGGGGCGCACAGTCGTGTTTCTGAGGCGCACGGTCGTGCTTGTGCATCACCTTTTGAAATTCTGGTATTTTAAGATGTGCACGACCCGTGTTGCTGCTTTATGGCTTTTTCATTAAATTTTCTTCTCTTTCTTGGCTCTTTATCCTTGCATTTGATCCAGATACATTGTTCTTCATAATTTTGATTCTGAAAACAAAAAATAATGCATTGTAGTAAAATAAAACTAAAACAACATAAATTATTGAATTAAAATGCTAAAAACACCATAAACTACGACTTATCAAATTCCCTCATGCTTGAATCTTTGCTTGCCTCAAGCAAAAGGCAAAGAAAATCAGCAACACATATTAGCATAATTTCTAAAATTCTTTTTTTTTTCAAAGGCTTTGTTCTTAGGGTGCACTTATCACATCCACTTGTGCTTGTCATAACTCTTTTCAACCCAATAATTGTTCCAAGTGTGTGTGTAGTCCAACTTTTTATTGCTCCTATGTTAACAACACTATGAGGAAAACCTTTTTCAACAAATCAACAAACTTTTTAAATTGCTCGTCCAACTTTGATTTGGCAAGCCTTTGTGGGAATGGTATTTTAGGCTTGTATGGTGGTGGTACATACGATGTTTTTTTTTCTTTTTCTATTTCTACCTCATCCCTCTCATTTTGTGGTTCTTCACTATCTTTCTCACTTACATTATTACCATTATTTCCCTTGGGTTCCTCTAGTTGTTTTCCATTCCTAAGGGTGACAACATATTGGGCTTTAGGATTTGGTTCAGGTTGTCTAGGAATATTTCGAAGGATCTAGAGGAAGAAGCAACTTGTTGGACTACTTGAGAAATTTGGGTTTTCAACATTTTGTTGAAAGTATAAAGAGAGTCCACTTTTGATGTCAATTTTATGAGAGTGTCATTCAAAAATCCAGATTGGATTTTAAACTCTTTATTTTGTTTTGTTTGACTTATCACAAAACTTTCCAATAAAATTTCCAAATTAGACTTTTGAAGATTTCTTTGATTATTTTGAAAATCGGGTGGTAGTCTTGTTGCTGGTTGTACAAAGGGACTAGATGGTGGATAAGAAAAATTTGGATAATTACTCAATTCAGGATTATAAGTGTTTGAAAAAGGATCCCCTTTTTTAGCATAGTTAACTTGCTCAGAACCATTAGCAGACACCCCTAGTTTGCATTCAATGCCAGTATGGCCTACAATTCCACAGATTTTACATGGTACAACAAAAGGGGTTAAAACAACACTGACATTTAGTTTGTGAAATTTTTGGAACAGTGCGTCCACCATAGAAACTAAATGATCAAGAGCAGAAACTTCTTACATACCTCGCTCTTTCTTAGATTGAGATGGTGCAGCGATGGCTCACTCACTGGTCTATTGGTAATGGTTATGTGTCATGTCCTCAATTAGAGCATAAACTTCTTCTATATTTTTATTCATTAAAGCCCTACCTTTAGCTGCATCAACAATCATTTTTGTTGTGTATAAAAGACCATTGTAAAAAGTATGGATGATCAACCATCTCTCTAGTCCATGACGGGGGCAAAGCCTTAACATTTCTTTGAAACGCTCCCATGCATCATAAAGAGATTACCCCTTATTTTGAGTGAATCATGTGATTTGATTCCTTAATTGAGCAGTTTTGCTTGGGGGGAAGAATCAGGCAAGGAATGTTTGCCTTAGTTGATCCCAAGTTTTGACAGAATCCTTAGGTCGTGAATGAAACCAAGCTTTAACTTTATCCCTTAATGAAAAAGGAAAGAGTTTTAGCCTTATGGCTTCAAAGTTCACTCCATTGAATTTCAAAGTGCCACAATATTGTGGAAAAATTGAGAGATGTAGATTCAGATCATCATTTGCTGATCCAGAAAATTGGTTTTGTTGAACTATAGAAAGTAAAGCTAGTTTAAGTTCAAAATTATTAGTTGCAGTGTTTGGATCTACAATAACATTATGGGGCTATGCCGTAGAAGTCGTATCATACTCTTTGAGAATACGATATTCATCCATTTGGTTATTGCGTAAATCTCTTCTTCTTCTATGAAAGAACCATTCAATCTTAGGAATTGGTTGAACAAAATCTTAGAGACTTCTGGTTTTTCACATTCAAATAATTAGAGAATCCAAAAGTAACAAAATAAGAGAAAAATTGCAATTTAACTGGTACCAAAAAGTTGATTAATATCACTAAATCCCCAACAACGGCGCCAAAATCTTGATAGCACTGCGAGTGCACAGTTCTATCGAGTAGTAAAACGAGTTTTGATCCACAAAGAGTTAAAGCGATTACCAATATAATTTTTAGTTTTGATTAGCTAAAAAGGAATAATTTTGTTAAGCGCAGTGTTTGTTTGGTTTAAAATTTAGATGTTAAAAAGCGTCATGGGATTGAGGTTTTCATCATAATGTTAAATCCTTGGCATTCCCTATCTATTTCTCTATTCTATAATGAATTCATTCCTAAGGACAATGTAGTCTTTGGTATTTCATGTTTCCTTTCAAAATACATGAACGTATCTTGGACTGTAGATCTTATCATTTAGGCCTTTAGGCCCCACGAACAAGGGCTTGTACCCTTAGAATCAGGCTGGGCGCTCTCCAGAAGGGTACAAGCCCACCTGACAGTCACATGATTTTGGGGGGCCCAAAATCATGGCTGGATAGGCCCATATCGGGACTATAAATAGAACCTTGGGATCAATCCAAAGGGAGGAACCCTAGTTTTTCTCAGAACATATCTCAAGAATAATCAAGCCTATTCTCATGGTTGATTATCGTTGAGACCATTTGAGTGCAACCTTATCGTCCCAAGACTCACAAACTTATTCTCACATTTTGTTTATCTTGTCTAATCTCATTTGATCCAATATCTAACTTCACCTCTCGGTACTTCGTTTGATATTTGAAATACGATTAAATAACAATATCAAACTTCACCTCTCGGTTCTTCGTTTAATATTTGATATAAAACTTAAAAACAATGAGATTAGATTAGAAAATGCATTCAAATAAAATAGAGCCTAGACTTGGGTTAAATAGGATTCAATCATTATATTATTCCAACAATCTCAAGACTAGAAAAGTCTACTCACACATGATCATAATAGACAAGGGATTAAATTACAAAGACATGAAAGTAATAGACATAAAGATAAATAGCTGAAAATGTAAAGAACAAGAAAATAAAAGGTCGGAATGTAAAGAACAAAAGCTTAAAGAAATGTAAGAACTTCGATTTCCTCTTTGTAAGAAGATTACAAGTGTGTAAGATGCTCTTTTGAGTATGATCTGAGGCCTATTTATAGTCTAGGACTTCAGACAATTACAAGCCATACACCAAGGAATTCTAAGAGTTTGTAACAACTATTTTTCTTTGCACATGACGCACGGTCGTGATCACCTTTCCAACTTTTGACATTCAGCTGCGTTCAGAGGGGCACACGGTTGTGCTACTAAGGCGCACAAACGTGCTTCTGGGGCGCACGGTCGTACTTGTGCTTCAACTTTTGAAATTATGATATTTTAAGATGCGCACGACCCAGACGGAACCTTTGGGGTTAGTTCTAGAGGACTTAGTCTTCTCCACTGTTTTAACCTTAGAGGTTTTCAACATTGAACAAGTTCTTTTGTCATGTCCCCTCTTCGTATATTGAGAACAAACTACATACTTTGGCTTGTAGGAGATTTGTCCTTTTTTGCAACATGGTCTTCATTTAATTCAGCCGAGAAAAAAACGTACTTGCATCAGAGCTTGTCTTCTTGACTTCTTCCATCAGAGCGTTGACCTTATAATCAAAGCTTGCTTTGGCCATCAGAGTCTCTCTTCTATGTTTAGAGTGTTTCCCATCAGAGCCATAATTTATTAACTTTAGAGTCAGAATTTTATTATATGGTCCTGCACACTTGAACAACATTAGAGAACCCAATTGTTCTTCCAAACATTGTTATCATCAAAACCTTAGAGATATTGTTCTAAAGCCCACTTTGGTTCAACAGTCGCACAAGAACATAGCTCTAGCAATCAACACCATTGATATGATCTCTAACGAACTACTGCATGCTCCGTCGGGATTCAAGGAAACAATTATGGCAGGATACCCTTATTTAAGGACAATTGCACACCATTTCAAATGGACACTCATTTTTCACCATTTTCACCGAGAGAGTTCTCTCTAGGTTCTCTCTTGTAATATCATTATACTTTCACCGGAGAACTAACTCCGCCCTGACCTAGCATTGCACCGCCACGTCGGTGAACTTATTGTATCGTACATCGACTAATACCCAACTAATACTAGTGAAATCGATACCGTTGTGTCCATCTAGATTTGTCCGAGAGAAATCAAAAATTGAAATAGAATCAGTTTGCTTGCGAGTGAGACTGCATCAACTGAACATAGAGGTGTGTTAGAGGCAGGGGCGGAGCCACCTCATAGTGAGGGTCTGCACCTGCACCCCCTGGAATGTGAAAATTTCAACCAATTATCTTGTTTTAATTGCATCTGCACAACCTCAAATATTTATTTTGCACCACCTGATTTTTCAACTAATTATTTTGCACACGGTTTCACCCAAAGATTTTTATGTAGCCCAAGCCCAATGATTTTTCTTCAACAGATGGGCTGCACATCACACACTATACAACTTTTTTTCAGTTTTCTTCGGTCAACTTTGATTACCTTTTCCCCATTTTTCTTAATTGTATTATTACTTGAGTTAAAATAAAAATCATGTGGAAATTTTATACTTTGATGAATCATTTTCTTAACCCACTAACTAAGTTTACAGTTTAATTCCCTAAAAAAAGGTTATAGTTTGATGTAACTTCCGCAAATGACATAGTATATAATACTCAATAAAATAATTTTGTCAAAATAAAATACTTGATGAATCATTTTCTTTATTTCATTTTTTTCTATTACTACAATACTTGATGAATAATATTTTTATGAAATTAGTTGAATTTTGATTAAAATTATACGTATAAATGTTTGTGATTTTAAATAATTACACAAACAATTTAACAAATAGAATATAAAATTTGATCTTTTTCAATGACAAAAACAATATAGCATTATTGTAGAAAAATTTAGGCTTAATTGCACTTTTCCCCCCTATATTTTGCCAATTGTGCGATTTTGCACCGCATCCTTTTTTTTGAGCGATTTTGCACCCTATCATTTACCCCCTTTCTGATTTTGTAGCCCCTCCGTGTGTTTTTTTGCCTTCGCCTTGACTTCTCTCTGCGATAGGGTGCAAAAATACACACGAGGGGCTACAAAATCAGAAAGGGGGTAAATGATAGGGTGCAAAATCGCTCAAAAAAAAAGGATGGGGTGCAAAATCGCACAATTGGCAAAATATAGGGGGGAAAAGTGCAATTAAGCCAAAAATTTATTTAAGGGTATAATTGAAATAATAATTAATCTAACCTAAAATCTCTTATTTTCTTTATACATTGTTATAGATAATATTGTTCATATTGTAGTGAGGTTGTTAATATTTTAATGGGATTTAACTATTTTTTAATTAATAATTTAAGTAATAATATTATAAAAAGAATAAAACAGTAAATGAAATACTTTTAATGAAGGATAAAGTTGGAAAGAAAAAAAGTCAATTCAAATTCATGTACTTTCTTTATATAGTATAGATATGTATATATAATTATTAATGAAGTTAAAAAGTCTACACCCCCTGATCCAGGGTCCTGGATACGTCACTGGACTTAGAGGGTGTGACCTTAACATTCCTCCTACTATTATAGTATTTATTTTCCTAAGAAAATGAGATTTGACTTCCGATTTTTAGGTGTTACAGTACATCAGATGAGATATTCAAGACCTCTATTAACCGAAAAATTATTACAAGAAACAGGATTTCAAATCATGGTTTTAAAAATGAAGACAAATCCAATACGACAATCAAATTTTTTTTTTTTAATTTTATTTTCTGGGTGCAGATAATGTGATTAATGGAACCTATCAACATCTTTGATTATTAACAACCTAGTAGGCTAGTACGTGACTGAATCTAGAGTGTTCTCCTCTAGAAGGGGTATAGTGTTTGCCTTACAATCGACCCTTAGATTACAATGAAAAATCCATGTTACAAATCTACCCTTAAATCTGGGTTTTCCTTTAGCATCAATATTTGTCCTATATTTGCTAGAGAAATACTTAGAATATAGTCATAGGAAATTTTACACACAGCATATTTTTGGAGAAAATTGCTAGATATCATAATGAATTAATAGTAACTAAATGAACAACAGGGTTAATAGCTTCTTCAACAACCAAGAACATATATGGTTTAGCACACAAAATAGCCTATACATGCATGGTACACTATGTGTGAAATGTGTCTTGTCAAATGAAGGTTTGCATATTTTGAAAAAACTTTCAAGGCATAGGAGGCAGAGGAGACATTAAAATCTCTATTATTGTAAACATAAAACAACATTTACTTCAAACATCAAGGCATATAAAAACAAAAAACAAGAAGAAATCTTAGACAAAATTGAAAGATATCATGAAACATAAAAATGATGAAAGCGAAGAACTAGGAGCTCCCTTCAGTCCAAAACATAATTTGCCAATAGTACTCTCACTTGGCGCTTTGGGCTGCAAGGAACTCCCATTTCTGCAACTTTCATATATCACAAGTCTCAAATAGCTTTGATGAATTGAACTAGAGTGCTTTCATTTATACAAGCCCCATTTCCTTGGATTTTATTAATAGACCAAAACAATTCAATTCAATTTTCAACCATCTACCATAAAAAAAAAAGTTATTAATGAAAATGAACTATATTCATTTATAACTAGAGTTACCGTTACAGCTTAGAAAACCACAAAAAACAAATTGCCACCTTTTTAACAATTTGTGCTATCATGAGGGAGATTTTAGCCATGTAAGGAGCACCTATAGGCACCATAGGCATAGCTAGAAATTGGTTCATGACTCAGTTTCAAGCTTCCTAAATACAAAAGTAATAAGAACATAAATGCTTGATGGTAACACTTTCATATCAAAGAGAATACGAAAGGCAACAATAACAATACCCATCTAACAAGAGTTAACAATATTCTGAAAAAAGGAATATATATTACATCACATATAAATGCCATTTATCCTTTCCTTTTCCACTTTGAGGTATTTGAGTTTCTTAGTGGTTGTGTTTTCATGGTTTGTTAAGTGGTCCCTTGTTGGCCACTATGAGAATTTTGCTGCATATATCTGCTATGTTATGAATGTGGATTCACAAAATCTGTTTAATTTGATGAAAGTAATTGTTTTACTTTGTGTCCCATCAGAGGCATAGAGATGGGATTGCATTCCTACCATGATTCCTTTTTTAAACCACGTGATAGGAACTTCATTTTCTTTTAAACCAACATTTATGGCTCACTTTATTTCCCCTACATACACTCTTCAAAATATTGCCATTATATAATTCAGTTTGCAATTAAACTGTGAAAGCTTCCCTGCTCTTTTCTTTTGTCTCCGCTTGAAAGACTTGGGAAAAAAAATGTTCATATAACAGTAACTAATCAGAGTCGGGAAATCTGTGCGATACATAACGTGAATTTTCCTATCCCAACTGATTTTTCTCCATACATAAGAACCAATGATGGAGCCCTTCCGACCACTTACTTAATGGGTCAAAGTCTTTTATCATTTGAACTAATAATTCATCGTTGTTAAAAGTGTTCATTTTAGTCAAGTTAAAAAATAATAATTAAAATGCATTTTGTGATCTTTAAGTTATAAGATTTTAACGAGTTAAACCTTTAAGTTTTTGTTATAATAAATCAGTCATTTAAGTTATAAAACATTTTCATAGTACCCTTTCACATCGAACTCCATTAAAAGTTTAGGTGGCTGCTTTAATGCTAAAGTAGCAATTCCAACTCAACAAATTGCATTTTTTTTATTATAAAAATTAAAAATTCAAAAATTGATGAAGATGAAGAACTTTACGATTTTTTTTTGCATTTAATTTTTATTGGTATTGTCACTTCAGCTTCAAAATGACCCCATACACATACAAAGTTTGATGGAAAATGATAACAGTAAAAACATTTGATGACTTAACCACCGATTTGATACACAAATTAACTTGTTAAAAATGTATAAAGATTGTAGGATACATTTGACAAAAAAAAAAAATTCCTAGTATATATATAGAGAGAGAATGAAAACATAAAACAAACTTGAAGTTAATCGACCCAACAATATTCATTCACCTCAAAAACACAAATGGCAGACAAAACGGTTGCAGTTAGAACTGACACGGACATCACAAACTTGCAAGGATCGTGTGAGCTACCATCAAATAACTTTTAAGAAAACTATGTTGCAAATACTCATATTTTCGTAAATTATTAGTTTAATTTTTATAATAGTGGTTAAACGTGGTGGTTGTTAAACGTGGAATTTTTTTTTCTTGACCCTAAAATGAAAAAATTTCCATGTCTGACCCCCTATGAGAAATATTTACGCAAATGACCCACTTTTACTTTTTTTGTCATGTAGTGGTCATTACCACCAAATCAAATGACGGTATTGGCAGAACTTATGAGAACGTGACACGTGTCGCTGCCCAGCCGTTTTTTGTCGTGTAGTGCATTACCACCAAATCAAATGGCGGTATTGGCAGAATGCGGCAGAAAGCGACACGTGTACAGGGAATTCAGAAAATTGAGAAAAAATTTAAATTTCCGCCAAATCAAAATGCGGTATTTGTAGAATGCGGCACGCACATATAGATAACATTCATAATCCCTTGCCACTACGCCAGTGAACACTTGTTGTATATTTTTCTCATCCAATAGTATATATACGATCATTAAAAACAGTTTCACACACTATGTCAATTAGGTTTTTTTTTTCTCTCTCCCTTTTTTTAATGGGTGTGCAACATGAATCATCTAATTTTTTATTTTTGTTTTTTAATATAAATCTTATAAAAAAATAAATATAAGAGATTTGATAATTTTAATTAGATTCTAGATGAAACCGAATATTAGTCAGATAATTTTTCAAAATAAAATTTAGATTTTATTCATATTCTTCGATAAATTTTCAAAATAAAATCTAGATTTTATTCATTTGCGTAAATATTTCTCATAAGGGGTCAGACATGGAAATTTTTTTCATTTTAGTGTCAAGAAAAAAAAATCCGTTCTTGGTGTGTAGACGTTATCAAATTACATTTTCTATGGTTATAATCCTATAAGATTGATCGGTTCTGTAACACCCATATAGAGATTGCCTAGGATCTCATACGAGTATTAAAATTTCGTACTGGATACATTAAATACAATACAGAAAGATTTCTTATAGATAATACAATACATGAGTCGTTAATACAATCCAAAATCTGATACAAAACATTCTTAGTAATTTACATCATAAAACATCATCTATGTACAACATCCATATACAATAGAAGCAGCACGATCAATCCAAAGCTTTCTCTTTACCTTTGCGTCGTGCTTCCTGTGAACCTGCACCAGAAGGAAAGGGATGAGACATAACGTCTCAGTGAGCTCCGGCCCTACCTACTGTTGGCAACCTCGGGGAAACCTAGGGTCGCCATGCACTAACTTTGGCAATCTGGGGATACCTATGATCGCCGTCTTTCTCTACATAATTCGCGATCAAGGAATAAACTAACATCGCTATAAATCTTTATCTTATGCTTATCATATTCTTGCCTTAAACTTAAACTCATACTTAGTTATATGGGGACATCCTATGATCACTTTCTTTCTCTACTGACTACTCGTCATAATATCATAATAATTTCATATGTATCAATGTTCATCATTCTTAATTATAAAGTTAGTAAGTCAGCGTTGAACAAACAATCATTATCTTGGTTCATTTTATGGAGTGCATCCGGGTGGAGTAACCCCGAAGTACATCTCCCTTCTTACCGGTGAAATTCCTATCATATCAGGCTAACACCGGACTCCTCTTACTTTTGTGTGGCTGTCCTCGCGGACGGTAACTTCACCGTTCCAGCTGTCATTTAAGACGGTAACTTCACCGGAACCCCCTGTATTCTAACTAGCGAGACTACAGGAGACACATTAACTTTGTTGACTTGGATGTGTAGCTGCCCTCACGAGCGGTAACTTCACCATTCCAGCTTAATCTGGAACCCTCTGTATACTAACTAACGAGCATACAGAAGACAGATCTAGTCCTTTAATTACTTTGTTCTTATTCTTTATATATATACATATAACTTACAACTTATAACTTATGCATATCTGATGCATTCTTAAAGTAATCAATTCCTAAATACTTAACCCATTAAAAGGTTCTTAATTTTGATCATTTGGATCATTCTTGTACTTACGCACACTTAATTGAGTGCATCTTAACTTACTATCCTAGGTACAATCTCATTCTCATTAACCCTTTGTGGGAACTAAGCCCCGCATCTTACTTGATAACTTAGGGATAATTTTACCCATTGTCATAATTGACACTTGATTCCTAGTGAGGTTAATCCTCAAAGATATGTGAAGTTTCTAACCCCACTCCCATGCTAATACAAGATATACCATGATCCATTCACAGTCCAGCAAGAATTTATACACCAAAATCAAAGGTTTTTAACATATAAGGACATAGCATATCATGTATTAACAAAAAGGAATCTAACTTATACAAATCTATGCAAAATCATCATATGCATCCTTCCCTCATAAACCTCAAAATTACCCCTAAATGGGTATAAGACTAGTGGAGCTCACCTTAATTGTGCTTGGTGTTTGCTAAGCTTGACCTCAAAACCCTAACTTGTTCCTACTCCTTTCTTTGATTCTTCTTCAACTTCTCTTACCCTAGAATACCAAAGTGAGCTTGCTAGGAGAAAGATTCACAATAGCGTGAGACTGGAGGAAGAGAGGGAGAGAAATCAGATTTTTTTTTGTAGTGAGAGAAAGAAAGTGGTAAAAATGAGGAAGCTTATGCCCTGTTCCTATTAAACATTCTGATCCTCAAATCGTGACACGATTTGATTAAATCGTGACACGATCCTGCATTGAAGTCCCAGAATTCTCCAGAATCTGTTCCACAATCGTGTCACGATTATTAAATCGTAACACGATTTTATAGGCAGTGACAATCTTCCAATCTGGTAAGAAAATCGTGACACGATACCCAAATCGTGACACGATCCAATTATTGCATAATTACAATTTTGCCATTATTTACTCATAATTCCTCTGACACAGATAAAAGTTACGTCTAAGCGGGATATTACAATCTACCCCCCTTAAAGAAATTTCGTCCTCGAAATTTAGAATTTACCTGAAAATAGATGTGGATAATTCTCTTGCATCTCTGATTCTAGTTCCCACGTTGCTTCGCCGTCGGGAGAACCTTTCCAAACAACCTTAACAATTGGGAACTCTTTGTTCCTCAAGGACTTAACATCACGATCAACTATCTGATCTGGCTCAGGTTGAAATGTCAGATCTGATCTCAAGTCAATGGTGTCTAACTCGACTGGTTGAAAAGGATCGGGGATGAATTTCCTCAATTGGGAGACATGGAATACATCATGCAAACCTGACATGGCTGGTGGTAGAGCTAACTGATAAGTTGTTGGACCAACACGTTTGAGTATTTGAAAAGGCCCAACATACCTTGGACAAAGTTTCTTGGTTCTGAATGCTCCTCTTAGGCCCAACTTAGGTGTAACTTTAAGGAATACATGATCTCCTTCTTCAAATTCCAAAGGCCTTTGCCTCTTATCAACATAACTTTTCTGGCGACTCTGCGTCGTTCTCATCTTATCCTGAATGGATTTAATTTTCAAAGTAGTCTCCTGAATAATCTCGGGTCCCAAAATACTCTTATCTCCGACCTCAGCCCAACAAAGTGGGGTTCTGCATTTCCTTCCATACAACGCTTCATAAGGTGCCATTCCGATACTGGAATGGTAACTGTTGTTGTAAGAGAATTCAATCAATGGCAAGTGATCATTCCAACTTCCTCCATCTTCTAGGATACACGCACGTAGCATATCCTCCAACGTCTGAATAGTCCTCTCGGATTGACCGTCTGTTTGAGGATGATGGGACGTGCTCATCTTCAATCTCGTTCCCAAAGCTTTTTGAAAAGCTTTCCAAAAGTGGGACGTGAAGATCGGATCTCTATCAGATACAATACTAACAGGAACACCATGAAGTTTTACAATCTCTGAGATGAACAATTCAGCATACTGAGAGGCTCGGTAAGTAGTCTTAACTGGCAAGAAATGAGCAGACTTGGTTAACCGGTCTACTATTACCCAAATAGAGTCATGTCCTCGCTGTGTTCGAGGTAATCCACTCAGAAAGTCCATATCTATCTCTTCCCATTTCCATTGAGGAATTTCCAAGGGTACTAACATTCCTGCAGGCCTTTGATGTTCAATCTTTACCTGCTGACATACAATACATCATGATACAAATTCCGCAATGTCCGTCTTCATACCAGGCCACCAATAATCTCTTTTCAAATCTTGATACATCTTGGTGGTACCCGGATGAATACTAAAACTACTCTTGTGTGCCTCTTCCAAAATTAATCTTTTTAATTCTACATCATTGGGAACACAGACCCTACCTTCAAACAGCAAAGTGCCATCTGATGCCAAAGAAAACTCTGATTGACCAACTCTTCTTTGAAGGTCCATATCCATACTCTGAGCTTGTGTGATCCTAGACCGTAGATCACATGAAATCTGTAATTTATTCAACAGGGTGCCACCTTCCAACTCGGTAACGTGGAGATTAAGATCTCTAAACTTTTCATATAGACCACATGTATGCATCATCACTTCAGCCTTAACTAAGGCCTTCCGACTTAAAGCATCTGCTACCACATTTGCCTTTCCTGGGTGGTATTTCAAATCAAAATCAAAATCTTTTAGGTATCCATCCACCTTCTCTGTCTCATATTCAGATCCCGTTGATCATACAAATATTTCATACTTTTGTGGTCACTAAACAAATCAAACTGTGCACCATACAAATGATGTCTCCACACCTTCAATGCAAAGACTATAGCTGCTAACTCAAGATCATGGGTGGGATAATTCTCTTCATGAGCCTTGAGCTGTCTAGACGCATAAGCTATCACATTCTCCCCTTGCATAAGTACGCTACCCAGTCCTTTAGAGGATGCATCGCAGAAAACGGTGTATCTCCTGTCAGGATCTGGTATTGCCAACACTGGTGCTTTAGTCAATTTCCTTTTTAAGATTCTGAAACTCTTTTCACATTCTTCGTCCCGAATAAAGGGCACATCCTTTCTGGTGAGGCGTGACAAGGGTAAGGCAATCTGAGAAAACTTCATAATAAACCTTCGGTAATAACCTGCCAAGCCTAAGAAACTCCCGACTTCAGCACATTCTTGGGTCTATCCCAACTGAGAACGGCTTCAACTTTGGACAGATCAACGGCTACTCCTCCTTGAGAAATAATGTCACCCAAAAAATTAATCTCAGACAACCAGAATTCACACTTGCTGAATTTAGCATACAACTGTTTGTCTCTGAGGACATTCAAAACAATTCTCAAGTGTTGAGCATGTTCCTGAGGATCCTTGGAATAGATCAAGATATCATCTATAAAAATCACCACAAATTGGTCTAGGTAAGCTTGAAATATCCTGTTCATATGATCCATGAATACAGCTGGAGCATTAGTTACACCGAAAGGCATAACCAGAAATTCATAGTGCCCGTAGCGCGTTCGAAACGCCGTTTTGGTCACATCCGAAGACTTGATGCGGATCTGATGATAACCCGACCGAAGATCAATCTTAGAAAATACTGTCGCTCCTTTGAGCTGATCCAGGAGATCATCAATCCTTGGAAGAGGATACTTATTCTTGATAGTTACCTTGTTCAACTGGCGGTAGTCTATGCATAATCTCATACTACCATCCTTCTTCTTAACCAGCAAAACTGGTGCACCCCAAGGTGACACACTGGGCCTGATAAAATGCTTCTGAATTAACTCTTCTAGCTGAGATTTCAGCTTTTTAAGCTCTGTAGGTGACATTCTATACGGTGCCACGGATACTGGCTCCGCTCCCGGAATTAAATCAATAGAGAATTCCACCTCACGCTCCGGAGGTAAACTAGTTACTTCAGAAGGAAAAACATCTAAGTACTCATTCATAATAGGAATATCACTGGGACTTAACTCTGATTCTAAAGCCACAGTGAGCATAACATAAAATCCTTTATCTTGAGCAAAAATAAATTGAATTAACTGATGGGTACGGTTAATCAATTCAGACAGAGCCACACCTTCTGTCGTATCACTTATTGGCATATAAATACTCTTCTCGGAACATCCAATATACACATGGTTAGCGGAGAGCCAATCCATGCCTAAGATCACATCAAGTTGCTCCATCGGAAGACACACTAAATCAACATAGTATGTCTTACTAGATACAGTGATAGGACAGTTTTCACAAACATAACTTGCCACAATTCCGCCTTCAGTAGCGGTAGATACTATCATTGGAGGATTTAATGGAGACAAAGATAATTGCAGCGTCTCTACACACATATATGAAATAAAAGAGCAAGTAGTGCCACAATCAAAAAGAACTCTTACTGGTTTTGAACCAAGATAACACATACCATCAATCAAATCTTCATTAGCCAGAGCCTTTGCGCCACCAAGGGAGTACACCCTGCCTTTACTAGTGATAGTTCCTTCAGCTGCTCCTTTACCGCGCTTATTTGGACATTCATGTATGAAGTGCCCAGGTTGTTTGCACCTATAACACACAACCATACCTAACATGCACTCTCCTTTATGAGTTTTACCACACTTCTTGCAAGCAGAAAAAGCTAAGGCTGAACCAGATTATTTTCCCCTCTGAGGGGATCCCTTGGGTTTCAGTTTATCATGATATTTATCCGGCATCCTACTCTTCCTTCTTTCAAAAGCTGCTGCTCTTTCTTTCGAGGTCTTTGCAAGTCCTGCTTCAACAACTAAACTATCGTGCACTAGTTCATCATAACTTGCAGTTCTCTGGAGGCTCACAGTAGTGTCAATTTCACCCCTTAGACCTCGCTTGTATTGATTCATCTTCCAAACCTCATTCTCAGCATACTCATTATGTGTGGAATAATAGGACAACTCTTCGAACTTTTTAGTGAATTCTGCAACCGACATACTACCCTGTTTCAACTCCAAAAACTCTTGTTCTTTCTTCACTCGGTAGGATAGGGGCAAGTACTTTTCTAACATTACCTCCTTAAAGTTCTCCCAATTTACTTCCACATCATAAGCCAACATTCTACGTTGAGTGGACTCCCACCAGTCTTCCGCTGTGCCTCTGAAATGGTTCGTGGCATACACTACTTTGTCAGTTTCCGAACATTCAGCCATCCGAAAAATCTTTTCCATTTGCTTAAGCCACCTCTTGGCTTCCTGAGGGTCACCCTCACCATTAAACTCGGGAGGATGATGCCTATTAAATTCCCGGAAGACCGGATTACCAATAATGGGAGGAGGTGGTGGCAGTTGATGGAATCCTTGTCCTTGATTCATCATTTACATCCATTGCTGTTGGGTTTGAGTCTGCTGCTGAGCTTGTTGTTGCATCATTAGCATCATCTGCTGATACTGTAATGCATTTTGAGCTTGTTGCTCCTGATACTGCTGCTGCTATTGTAGCATCTGTTCCCAGAAAGTCATATCGGGTTCCCCACTATCATCACTGGCCTGATTAACTCGAGGTCTTCCTGGTCCTCTTCTTCTCCCAGACATCTTATCCTAGCTGTCATATACAAGTCAAAGTGCTCAGTTTTAACTAAATATAACATTTAGAATAATGTCCTGGATCCAAGAGGTCCACATACTTGGATTGTATCTTAATGACCCAAGGCACGGTCTGAATCGACCTGCTCTGATACCAAATTGTAACACCCATATAGAGATTGCCTAGGATCTCATACGAGTATTAAAATTTCGTACTGGATACATTAAATACAATACAGAAAGATTTCTTATAGATAATACAAGACATGAGTCGTTAATACAATCCGAAATCTGATACAAAACATTCTTAGTAATTTACATCATAAAACATCATCTATGTACAACATCCATATACAATAGAAGCAGCACAATCAATCCAAAGCTTTCTCTTAACCTTTGCGTCGTGCTTCCTGTGAACCTACACCATAAGGAAAGGGAAGAGACATAACGTCTCAGTGAGCTCCGACCCTACCTACTGTTGGCAACCTCGGGGAAACCTAGGGTCGCCATGCACTAACTTTGGCAATCTGGGGATACCTATGATCGCCGTCTTTCTCTACATAATTCGCGATCAAGGAATAAACTAAGATCGCTATAAATCTTTATCTTATGCTTATCATATTTTTGCCTTAAACTTAAACTCATACTTAGTGATCTGGGGACATCCTATGATCACTTTCTTTCTCTACTGACTACTCGTCATAATATCATAATAATTTCATATGTATCAATGTTCATCATTCTTAATTATAAAGTTAGTAAGTCAGCGTTGAACAAACAATCATTATCTTGGTTCATTTTATGGAGTGCATCCGGGTGGAGTAACCCCGAAGTACATCTCCCTTCTTACCGGTGAAATTCCTATCATATCAGGCTAACACCGGACTCCTCTTACTTTTGTGTGGCTGTCCTCGCGGACGGTAACTTCACCGTTCCAGCTGTCATTTAAGACGATAACTTCACCGGAACCCCCTGTATTCTAACTAGCGAGACTACAGGAGACACATTAACTTTCTTGACTTGGATGTGTAGCTGCCCTCACGAGCGGTAACTTCACCATTCCAGCTTAATCTGGAACCCTCTGTATACTAACTAACGAGCATACAAAAGACACATCTAGTCCTTTAATTACTTTGTTCTTATTCTTTATATATATACATATAACTTACAACTTACAACTTATGCATATCTGATGCATTCTTAAAGTAATCAATTCCTAAATACTTAACCCATTAAAAGGTTCTTAATTTTGATCATTTGGATCATTCTTGTACTTACGCACACTTAATTGAGTGCATCTTAACTTACTATCCTAGGTACAATCTCATTCTCATTAACCCTTTGTGGGAACTAAGCCCCACATCTTACTTGATAACTTAGGGATAATTTTACCATTTGTCATAATTGACACTTGATTCCTAGTGAGGTTAATCCTCAAAGATATGTGAAGTTTCTAACCCCACTCCCATGCTAATACAAGATATACCATGATCCATTCACAGTCCAGCAAGAATTTATACACCAAAATCAAAGGTTTTTAACATATAAGGACATAGCATATCATGTATTAACAAAAAGGAATCTAACTTATACAAATCTATGCAAAATTATCATATTCATCCTTCCCTCATAAACCTCAAAATTACCCCTAAATGGGTATAAGACTAGTGGAGCTCACCTTAATTGTGCTTGGTGTTTGCTAAGCTTGACCTCAAAACCCTAACTTGTTCCTACTCCTTTCTTTGATTCTTCTTCAACTTCTCTTACCCTAGAATACCAAAGTGAGCTTGCTAGGAGAAAGATTCACAATATTAGATGAAAGTTTGGTGGATGGTAGAAATAGAGAAGGAGGGCGTGAGACTAGAGGAAGAGAGGGAGAGAAATCAGATTTTTTTGTAGTGAGAGAAAGAAAGTGGTAAAAATGAGGAAGCTTATGCCCTGTTCCTATTAAACATTCTGATCCTCAAATCGTGACACGATTTGATTAAATCGTGACATGATCCTGCATTGAAGTCCCAGAATTCTCCAGAATCCGTTCCACAATCGTGTCACGATTATTAAATCGTAACACGATTTTATAGGCAGTGACAATCTTCCAATCTGGTAAGAAAATCGTGACACGATACCCAAATTGTGACACGATCCAATTATTGCATAATTACAATTCTGCCATTATTTACTCATAATTCCTCTGACACAGATAAAAGTTACGTCTAAGCGGGATATTACAGGTTCAATCTCCAAGAAAGATTAATTTTCCAAGAAATCTATAATGGCTTGCCCTTTTATAGCTTTCAATTGAACATATTGCAAAAAAAGAAATGTCAATCTCCATTTATCAACACTACTCATCATTCAAAATAGACTTAGACAACATATATATATATATATATATATATATATATATATATATATATATATATATATATATATATATAAAGAAAAGAACCTCTTTTGCCTCTTTTGGGCTGACTTTTTTTCTTGCAAAATTACCTTCAACTTTCAATACAAATATCACAAATAACAAATAGATAAAAGTAAATTCAAATATTAAAACAAAATGTAACAAATTATATATGTCTGACTTTTTTCTTTATCATTTAAAAAATTATGGATGATAGTGAATTCAAATATTAGAAAAAGTGTAACAAACACAATATTTATTTTTTGGTTACCACAAAATATACCGTGTAACAAATATGATGAGTATATGTCCAGTTATTTTCCTTTATCTTTAAAAAAATGTAAAAAACTAGATCAAATATATTTCACTATAAATATAATCAATAAGAAAATGATGACTCTTATCATATGTGAAATAAAATATTTATTTTCCGATCATTGATTATGGAATCAAGTTGCCAAAACAAATTTTTGTTTCACTTTTCAATGATTCATGTTCTCTCGATCACCGTAATCATAAAATCCCAAAAAACAAATTATTTTATTATGGAATTATTATGGAATCATTTGGTTGAATTTGTCTCTCAAACAGGTTTTAAGTTATTAACTTTGACCCCATATTATGCACAAGCAAATGGTCAAGTCGAAGTTGCCAACAAAATTATTATTAACTTGATTAAAAAACATGTGGGTCAAAAACTCAAGAATTGGCATAAAACTTTAGATCAAGTGTTGTGCGCTTGTCGAATTTCTCCAAAAGTAGCAACAAATTCTACATCATTTCGACTAACTTTTGGTCATGATGCAGTTTTACCAGTCGAAATTTGTCTACAATCAACTAGAATTCAAAGACAAATGGAAATGCCAACAGATCATTATGGAAATATGATGTTGGATGAGTTAGTTGATTTAGATGAAGAAAGACTGACTGCATTACAAGTTCTTTTAAGACAAAAGGAACGTGTTGCAAAATCTTATAATAAAAGGTTAAGTCTAAATCTTTCTCTTTGGGAGATTTGGTTTGGAAAATACTTTTGCCTATGGATAAAAAAGATAGAGTTTTAGGCAAATGGTCCCCAAACTGGAAAGGTCCATTTAAGAGTTTGTAAGTTTTTTCAAATGGTGCATATGAGATAGAAGAATTAACTTAGTCGAATATTTTGCATAAACGACAAATATTTAAAGAAATATAAGCCTATGTTGCAGGAAGTTAAAATATCTCAAGAGTAATTTCGACAACAATTTGAAAACATGGCATTCTGATAAAAATAAAATTAATGCCAAATGGTAATTGTCGAAGCAAAAGATATTGTCGAAGTATTATATCAAATGGATATTGTCGTATTACACATTTTCATGACAATACCAAGCAGGAAATAAGAGTTATTTAGTCGAATTCAAAGTGTTAGATTTTTTCAAACTCTTTCATATGGAATGGAGGAATTGGTTTCTGGCAGTCGAATATTTTGCATAAATGAAAAGTATTTGACAAGAATAAACCAACATTGCAAGAAGTCAAAATAATTCAAGATAAGTTAGTACGAAAAGTCGAAATGGCATTTGATTAATTTAAAAGCAAAAGCCAACTAATGGGCCAAGATACATAAATGTCAAAAATATGGATAAGAATCATTATAGTCCATTCGACATACATTCTGCAAAAAGATGGCTTCTTAGCCCTAAAGTATAAACAAAAACCTAAAAGTCTTCATCTTTTAAGAAGCGAAATTGGGTAAGAAACCAAACAATTTCAGCATTAAGACGGCAAAGCAGACAAATTTTCGTCATAGAATATTCGTCATCAGAGCCTGGAGAAGGCCAGAAAATGCCAGGTCTTCTCCCATCTCTTTACAGGTCTTGTTCGAAGTGCAAGTGAACCTATACACTAAGCTTTGGGGTAAGGACTTTCACCACCAGTAAGCCCAATATGGAGGAGAACCTCGTTCGTTCAGAATGGTTCTTCTGCAGTTGGCCAGTTGCTGACGTTCGAAAAGGTCCTTGAAGGTAGGAAAGACCTCATCCATGGAAAAATCATCTTTTGCTAACACCTTCAACATCATCAAGAGATATTTGGCTCCATTAGATCCATGAGTTTCTGCCTTCTGAAGGATGCACTTGACTTCGTCGAGGTTAGAGTACCCCTCCTGGATCATCTGGGCTGCCAGTACCATGCATAACGTTGTTGTAGGTTATCCTTTGAATGAAGGCGCATTTTTCTGCACAGGGCCAGTGGTTAGAAAGATACCACAAACAGTCTCTGGATAAAGCCCGGAGCACCACCTTTTTGTTGGCCAACTTCCGGTGAGTAGTGGAAGTAGCCCTGAAACTAAAAATATCTTTAGGTCCAAAAGCAGCCACCTTTTTTACTATTTTGAGAAAGACATCTTCCGGGAGTTTTTCCATTTTTGAACAAGAATGAGAAATGAAAGGAAGAAAGAGGTTTGGTTTTATAGTGTCAGGAAGGAGATGAGTTAGGGAATTTTTAGGGAAGTTTTAGAGTTTTGTACCTCGAAGATTCAGCCATGTGGCTAAAAAAGTCCAGGTAGTGGGAAAGAGAAAGGTTAGAGGAAACCTTTTGAGTTCTGATCCTGTGAAAAATTGCCACATGGTCGAGAGATAGTGGGATTGTGAAGAGTTGTGATTATGATTGATTAGACCACACTAATTTTTTCAACTGAATGTGGTGACCCACTAAATCCCAAGAAAGTGGCACAGTTATGACGGAAAAAACGGAAGAAACAGTTTAAAATGACGTTTTGAACAAAAGTGACGTCATTATTCAAAGGTTATGTTGAGTTTTAAAAAATGTCAGTTTTCTTTCATTTCTTCAGTCGAAAATGACATTTTTGGGGGGGCAATTTGTTAGCACATAATTTGATTTCCCTTATTTCGACTGACTATATAGTTGTATAAGCCATGAAATTTTCTAAGTGCAGGAAATGGATGCAGATTTCGACTAAAGGAAGATTCAAGTTGCAAGCTCTCCAAATCAAAGAGCATAAGACTTGCTTAAGTCCAAAAAGGAGTCATGTGGTGATTCGACTAACAGGATTTCGACAAAGAGGGAAAGATCTCTCCTTGAGTTTAGTTATTTCGACAGAAGGGAAGAAGACTTCAACCAGTTTCTCTTTGCAGAGGCTGTGCGCACCTCGTTTTTTCCTCGGGAAAAAGACGCGCAAATCCTCCGAGGTCGTTCGCAAACGCTCGGAGGGCCTTTGTGAAGCCGCCACCAAAGTTTTTGTGTAAAGGGAACGTTGATAAACCCTTAAGTTTTTTTTTTGTTTAAAGGGAAACGATAATAAAACCCTTTGACGATGAGGATAAGGATTGGTCATCGTAACCATTGTCGGGTTCGGGAGTCGGTTACGCAAGGGGAAGGTATTAGCACCCCTCACGTCCGTTGTACTCAACGGGAACCTCCTATTTGGTCAAAGCTTGAATTGTTTTTTAATATTTTGCGCGCATGTTCATTTATGTTAAAATATAATAAAAGGGGGGAAAGAGATAAAAACAAACGAAAGAAAGGAAAGAAAAAAAGTTTTTTATTATTGCGCTTGACAAGATGTCGATCTTGCTCCTACGTATCTCCCGGTAGTCGGAGAATTCAAAGCGTACGTAGTTCTTTGGTAGAAAAACGTATATGTGTTGGTTGTTTTTAATTGGACGATGTTTTAACCAAATTCTTGCGATTAAACGTAGCTTGTATGCTCGCGCTTGGAGACTTATTAAGCGTTCGTTCGCGAATCGCATTAGAATTGTTAAAAGGTACGTCCGTTAGGGTAGAGGGTTGAAATTGGTCGCTATGGGACCAAGAGAGGTACAATGGACTCATATAAGTCAAACATTGACCGAGTGGACTCCGAAGAGTCGGGGGTTTGAGTCTAATGGCCAACGGGGGACCAAAAGGCTTGGATTGACCACAAGGGGCCAAGATTTGGTTTGGTCGGGGTTGTACATATTAAAAGGGAATGACGATTGTCCGAGCGACGAGACATACGTCACGCATTCGTACAATCGGGGCGATGGAGAGACATACGTCACACCATCCCTTTTTCATTCATGTTTTTGGGTTGAATCCTTTAGAAATCCCAAGGTATGTCAAAACATATGGTTTGAAAACCCAAAATGGGAAGGTTTAGCAAATTTGCTAAAAAGCGCGCAAGTTCGTCTCATTTTGCGAAAATGCGAACGTAAACGGTGTATGTTCATCTTTGAGTTTTGAACATCATGAACAATCTTTATTGTTCAAGTTTAGATTGAAAAGATGAACATAGCTTGTTTGTTCATGTGGTTTTGAAAGTTTGGGAACATAACTTGCTTTGCAAGTTACCCACAAAATGGTTATACGAACTTGTGATTTTGCCAAAATTATGCAAAAACCTTGTTATGGTTTGAAGAACAGGGGTTTAAAAACTCTTAGGTTCTGAGCTCTGGGGCTAGAACCTCAAAAATTGGTTGTTTTGACACAAAAACTCAGGTTCTGAGTTCTGTCATGGTCGCACTGCGACCATGACTTCGCACTGCGAAGCATGCGAAATTTTGGGTTCAGAAGCTGTTTCTGAACTTTTGTTCAGAAACAACTTCTGAACACACTCAGGACCTTATAGGTGGGTGAAAAACTTTGAGTTTTTGGGATGAAAAAGGCTGGGCAAACCAGTTTTGATGTTTTGAAAACCTTGGGATTTCTTTGAAATTCAAAAGGGTTTTTTAGAATCAAATGGTTTTGAGCCAAAATAGCTATACAAACACGATTGTAAATGCAATATAAAGCTTTAGAAACTTACAGAACTCCTTAGCAAAGCTCCAGCTGCACTTGATTTGATTTGGTTGAAGGCTTTCACAAGAGGTTTGAATATTGGTGAAGGTTTTGGAACTTTGGAAAGCTTTGTGTTGGATGGATTATTTCTGGTTATTTTGTGGAGTTTTGTAGGCTAAAATGAGTAGAGTTTCTGCTCTTGAAATGCTGTTGTTAACTCCCTTTGGATCCTTGGGCATTGCCTTCTATTTATAGGCCAAAACCAAATCTTTGTCATCATTACACAATCCCAAAATTCAGCTGATTTGTGGCCAAGATTAAGCTGAATCCCTTTGCATTAAATGCTAATGGATAGAGGCAACCCTGCCTTGTACCAAGGGGCAAGATCCAGCTTGATTTCAGCCACAAATTCAACTAATTCTAGAAGGTAATGATGAAGAACAAAGCTGATTTGCAATTGACTAATGCTTGGGGATCAATCCTTGCAATCTCAATGGTTGGTCAATAAAAACGTGCACTGTAATGTGCAGAGATTGAGGGATGAAAAGGCTACTTATGGCTGGTGTGAGAGGGTGAAAAGTTGCTGCAAAACAGAGTAGGCAATCATGGTTTTTCAAGTGAAAAATCCAGCTGGTTTGACTGGTTTTGGGGGGAGCAAGCAGGAGGAAAGTCCTCAAGCAGGTGGCTGGCAACCTTGTGGTGGTTAGCTGGTCACCTGGGAGGGACTAGAGCTGCCCAAGGGCAAGCCCACTTGCTTGTCACATGCTAGGTTGGAAGAAAAAGCTTCCAACCTTGGCATTAATGGCAAGTCCTTTAATTCTGGCTTTGCTTGGCCCAATTAGCCATGAATACTACTTAAAATAAATATGGAAGTGATATGCAACAAATTCTGGAATTAAATCAAAGAAACCAAAAATCTGCAGAAAAATCGCAGACTTCGCAGTGCGAAGTCCTCAATTTTGAAAAGTTGACTTTTCTGTTGACTTTTGTTGACTTTTGACTTTTTTCCCCTCTTTGATTTTTTTCTGATTGTTGTTTTAAAAATGCGTAGGACAAAATTAGGGTACTACAGCTGCCCCTACTTAATTGTGTCTTCGCATAGAGTACGTGAGTGCCGAGGGCATCTCATGAACTCTTTGCGGAGATCAATTAAGTAAAAAGAAGGACCCGAATTTTGTCCTTCGCGAAATGCAAATGCGATGGTTGGAAAAGGTCGATCGTATCCAGCCGCTAACACTGGAGGTAGATCCACTGGGGGATGAAGGTAATCTTATCTAGGCACTGCTTCTAGAGGTCGATTCCTGAGGAAGGTGATTTACTCTAGGATGTCACTAGAGGTGGAACATTGAGGTAGGTGATCTTATCTAGGTACTGCTTCTAGAGGTGGATACCTAAGATGGAGGTGATCTACTCTAGGATGTCACTAGAGGTCGATACCTAAGATGGAGGTTTGCTCTAGGTACTGCTTCTAGAGGTGGATACCTAGGATGGAGGCGATCTACTCTAGGATGTCACTAGAGGTCGATACCTAAGATGGAGGTTTGCTCTAGGTACTGCTTCTAGAGGTGGATACCTAGGATGGAGGCGATCTACTCTAGGATGTCACTAGAGGTTGATACCTAAACTAGGTTTGCTCTAGGTACTGCTTCTAGAGGTGGATACCTAAGCTAGGTGATCTACTCTAGGATGTCACTAGAGGTTGATACCTAAACTAGGTTTGCTCTAGGTACTGCTTCTAGAGGTCAAACATGAATGTAGGTGATTCTACTCTAGGTATTGCTTCTAGAGAGGAACATGTATGTAGGTGATCTACTCTAGGTATTGCTTCTAGAGGTCGATACCTAAGCTAGGTGATCTTATTCAGGCACTGCTTCTGAATGTTGATTCCTAACGAGCTGCGGTCTTACCCTAAATAGGTGCCCCTGGTTGAATGTTGATGGATGTTGGTGAATATGTGATACTCACTGGAGGATCCTTGTTGAGGATGCATGTTTTATGAAATGAAATGCATGTGTATGAATGGTTTTAAATATGCATGCATGAAATGAAATAATGTTGGTTGGGTGCCGAGCAGAGTCGGTCTTTGTTTGTGGTTGTGTTCATGACAGTTGGGCTTTCTCTTTTTTGTTGGTTTTTTGTTGGTCGGTTTGGAAGGACAAGGTCCTTTGCCTACATACCCAAATGGGATCAAAACCGGTGTAGTTCGAGCCTAAGCCCGAAGATTTGTGTTTGTTTGCCAATGATGATTGGACTTTTCGTTTTGGGTTGAGACTCGCTGGGGAATATCAATAAAATTTGGGCTTTATTGTGGGCCAATGAAAATTGGGCTTTGGTTTGTTGTGCTTGACAAGATGATGATCTTGCTCCTACGTATCTCCTGGTGGGATGGAGAATTCAAAGCTTACGTAGTTCTTTGGTTTGCCAATGAATATTGGACTTTTGGTTTGCCAATGAAAATTGGGCTTTGGTTTTGCCAATGATTGTTGGTCTTTGGTTTTGCCAATGATTATTGGGCTTTGGTTTTTGGTGCCAATGAATATTGGGCTTTGGTTTTTGGTGCCAATGAATATTGGGCTTTGCTTTGATTGGTTGCCGAGCGAGGTCGGGCTTTTGTGGTTGGCTTGCCGAGCGAGGTCGGGCTTTTTGATTTTGGTTGCCGAGCGAGGTCGGGCTTTTTGGTTTTGGTGGTCTCACTGGGGATATAAGGATCATTTTGGAAGCATGATCGATATCCGGCCTTAGTGGATGAAAAAAGATGTATGGGGATGAGTTTTATTTGGGAAATTTGTTTCCTCCGACACCCGGGATCTTTGCGTTTTACGCGTCGTGAGCTACGCACTTGTTTCTGCTGAAGAGCATGAGTCTTAAAATGACTGATGCAAAGCTTCAAGTTTTGAGTCCTCTGATGCAATACCGGGGACCAACGAAATTCTTTCGACATTTAACGTCCAAGTAAAAAAAAACACATTTTCTTTTGCAAGTTTTTTTTTTTTTATTTCCCATATTTCAATGCATTATCTATCATGAATAAAAACACATTTTATGAGCAAGTAAGGACGCATAACAATGAAAAGGTTTTAAATGATTTTGATTCAACGAAACTTAGTCCCTTGTATGGGTAACTATTCGTGAAAATGTAATCCCTATAAGAGGTGATTACTGAGATAGGGAGAAAAGAAGAAACAAAAAGACAAATGGAAATTTGCTTGGGTTTCACGTGCTACTTTCCCTATGACTTCGAAATAGTTTGTTTTTTGAAAGATGATAATGAGGTTGATTCTTTCCCTCTTGAATTTTGTCCGGACCTCACGTGCCGCAGTCTTTTGCCTTTTTTTTTTTTTTTTGAAACCCCTAATTTTTACCTGGACCGCTCTTTCGAGTTTTCAGTCCACTGGGGTATATTTCCTTTTTTGATGTCCTTAATTTCTGCCTAGACCGCCTTTTCAGGTTTTCGATCTACCAGGACGCTCTCTATTGCCTAAACCGCCCTTTCCGGGTTTTCGATTTAGCGAGCTCTTTCTTTTTGGCATAATATTTTTTTTTGACTGCGCCGGAGTTTATTGATAGGGGGGATCCTTGTGGATGGGTAATATCCTTTTTCCCAAGCATTGAGTCTCTTTCTCTAAATTCTCGAGGACGAACTTTCTTGTTGAACTGTCCATGCCCCAATGCTGTGAGGTGTTTCTCTTTGATGGGGTTCAGTTGGTCGAACCTTGTTTGTGTTTGAATGCCAATGGAAATTGGGCTTTGGGTGTGTGGATGCCGAGCAAGGTCGGACTTTTATTGTGGGATGCCGAGCGAGGTCGGGCTTTTTGATTTTTGGATGCCGAGCAAGGTCGGGCTTTTATGATGGGATGCCGAGCAAGGTCGGGCTTTTATGATGGGATGCCGAGCAAGGTCGGGCTTTTGTTTTTTTTGGAGAGGAATGGCTTCCGAGCAAGGTCGGGCTTTGTTTTTTTGGCTTCTATTGGAAATGGTATTTGTGAGGGCCAATGGAAATTGGGCTTTTTGTTTGGAAATTGTGTGTGCCAATGAAAATTGGTCTTTTGTTGGAGATGTGAGGAATGCCAATGACGACTTGGCTTTTTGTGGGAATTTGTGGGGAGTGCCGTAACGGCTTGGCTTTTTGTGGGAAATTGTGGGGAGTGCCGTAACGGCAAATGGTTTCTTTGTTTGATAAATTGGGCGACCACTTGTTTGGTCATGCTTGCATAGGAAGCTGTTTTGACCCATTTGGTGGAACAGTTGATGGCAACTAGTATGAACTGGTGCCCTTTTGAAGCCTTTGGCTCAATCATTCCGAACATGTCTATGCCCCACATAGAGAAAAGGTTAGGGTGATGACATTCAGAGGTGTTTGTGGTATATGCCCCTTGTCGGCGTTAATTTGGCACTTGTGATATGTCTTGGCATGGGTTTGGAAGGACTCCTCATGGATTTCTTTGGTGAGCATGACTGCTTCATGTTTATCCACATATCTGAGTAAGACCATAACTTCTCTTTATAGAGTGTGCCCCGGCAGAGGGAAAATTGTAGTGCCATTCTTTTGAGGGCTCTCTTGGTGAGGCTGTATTACCCTATTCTCTTGATCCCCAAGTCTGGACAATCCTTCAGGAGTTTCAAAATCGTCCTTATTATCATCTTCCGTTTGGTTAATTCGAAGATTGAAGTCAAAAGGGATTGTAGCAGTGTTATTTTTGGTGGTGTATTTATGATGATTTTTTTTTGTAGGGTTTATGAAAATTTATTTGAGAACGAAAGAAAAACGAACTCTTTGAACATAAACTGCAAATTTATTAGTGATGGAAATGATTTGAAATATGGGGGTCCCATAAAATTAATCGTTTGCCTTGGGAAGAGCAAAAATGATTTTTTTTGAAAAAGTTAAATTACTTGGACAAAGAAATGATTTCTGGAATTTCGATGGCCTCCCGGTTGCTCGGATCTCTTCCGAAACGCTACTGTACACCGGGTCGGGTACTTCCCCTTTTTTGGTGTTTGGTGAGGGAAAGATGTGAGGGTTTTGCTTTCAAATGCATGAAAATGCATGTGAATGTATGAATGCAATGAGTATGCAAAAATATGCCCCTCTTTTTTTGTTTATGCAAAAAGTTTTATGAATGCAAATGTTATGACATGCAGGGGTTTGGTATATGAAGGTTCGGAACTTCCCCCCATCCTCACATGTAGGCTCTAAATGGTGAAATCTCCTAAGAAGAGGTCCTTAGAGTCATAGACCTCATATGGAATTAGGGTTGTCTATGGACATACGTCAACATGACTTCAATTAATTCCACATGAAAATCTCCTCTAAGCGGGGTTGGGCATCCTACCTCACGGACATACGTCAACGCGGGCTTCCGCACACAACCTCCTTCTAACTTAGTTTTTTTTTCTCAAGCTCGGGTAGAGAGCCTCACACGTCCGGCATTAACCCGAACAATGTGGAGTAACATCACTCAAGTAACCCCCTCATTTGATATATATATGATTTGAATATAAAGCAAAATAAAGCAAATATAAACATAAAGCATAAATATGACATGGATGAATAAAATAAAAGCATGTTACGCAAAGAAAATAAAACAATTGTCTTTAAACCAAATAGGTTAGGCTTGACTCACTAGTGGGAACAGGGTCCCCAGTGGAGTCGCCAGCTGTGCGCACCTCGTTTTTTCCTCGGGAAAAAGACGCGCAAATCCTCCGAGGTCGTTCGCAAACGCTCGGAGGGCCTTTGTGAAGCCGCCACCAAAGTTTTTGTGTAAAGGGAACATTGATAAACCCTTAAGTTTTTTTTTTGTTTAAAGGGAAACGATAATAAAACCCTTTGACGATGAGGATAAGGATTGGTCATCGTAACCATTGTCGGGTTCGGGAGTCGGTTACGCAAGGGGAAGGTATTAGCACCCCTCACGTCCGTTGTACTCAACGGGAACCTCCTATTTGGTCAAAGCTTGAATTGTTTTTTAATATTTTGCGCGCATGTTCATTTATGTTAAAATATAATAAAAGGGGGGAAAGAGATAAAAACAAACGAAAGAAAGGAAAGAAAAAAAGTTTTTTATTATTGCGCTTGACAAGATGTCGATCTTGCTCCTACGTATCTCCCGGTAGTCGGAGAATTCAAAGCGTACGTAGTTCTTTGGTAGAAAAACGTATATGTGTTGGTTGTTTTTAATTGGACGATGTTTTAACCAAATTCTTGCGATTAAACGTAGCTTGTATGCTCGCGCTTGGAGACTTATTAAGCGTTCGTTCGCGAATCGCATTAGAATTGTTAAAAGGTACGTCCGTTAGGGTAGAGGGTTGAAATTGGTCGCTATGGGACCAAGAGAGGTACAATGGACTCATATAAGTCAAACATTGACCGAGTGGACTCCGAAGAGTCGGGGGTTTGAGTCTAATGGCCAACGGGGGACCAAAAGGCTTGGATTGACCACAAGGGGCCAAGATTTGGTTTGGTCGGGGTTGTACATATTAAAAGGGAATGACGATTGTCCGAGCGACGAGACATACGTCACGCATTCGTACAATCGGGGCGATGGAGAGACATACGTCACACCATCCCTTTTTCATTCATGTTTTTGGGTTGAATCCTTTAGAAATCCCAAGGTATGTCAAAACATATGGTTTGAAAACCCAAAATGGGAAGGTTTAGCAAATTTGCTAAAAAGCGCGCAAGTTCGTCTCATTTTGCGAAAATGCGAACGTAAACGGTGTATGTTCATCTTTGAGTTTTGAACATCATGAACAATCTTTATTGTTCAAGTTTAGATTGAAAAGATGAACATAGCTTGTTTGTTCATGTGGTTTTGAAAGTTTGGGAACATAACTTGCTTTGCAAGTTACCCACAAAATGGTTATACGAACTTGTGATTTTGCCAAAATTATGCAAAAACCTTGTTATGGTTTGAAGAACAGGGGTTTAAAAACTCTTAGGTTCTGAGCTCTGGGGCTAGAACCTCAAAAATTGGTTGTTTTGACACAAAAACTCAGGTTCTGAGTTCTGTCATGGTCGCACTGCGACCATGACTTCGCACTGCGAAGCATGCGAAATTTTGGGTTCAGAAGCTGTTTCTGAACTTTTGTTCAGAAACAACTTCTGAACACACTCAGGACCTTATAGGTGGGTGAAAAACTTTGAGTTTTTGGGATGAAAAAGGCTGGGCAAACCAGTTTTGATGTTTTGAAAACCTTGGGATTTCTTTGAAATTCAAAAGGGGTTTTTTAGAATCAAATGGTTTTGAGCCAAAATAGCTATACAAACACGATTGTAAATGCAATATAAAGCTTTAGAAACTTACAGAACTCCTTAGCAAAGCTCCAGCTGCACTTGATTTGATTTGGTTGAAGGCTTTCACAAGAGGTTTGAATATTGGTGAAGGTTTTGGAACTTTGGAAAGCTTTGTGTTGGATGGATTATTTTTGGTTATTTTGTGGAGTTTTGTAGGCTAAAATGAGTAGAGTTTCTGCTCTTGAAATGCTGTTGTTAACTCCCTTTGGATCCTTGGGCATTGCCTTCTATTTATAGGCCAAAACCAAATCTTTGTCATCATTACACAATCCCAAAATTCAGCTGATTTGTGGCCAAGATTAAGCTGAATCCCTTTGCATTAAATGCTAATGGATAGAGGCAACCCTGCCTTGTACCAAGGGGCAAGATCCAGCTTGATTTCAGCCACAAATTCAACTAATTCTAGAAGGTAATGATGAAGAACAAAGCTGATTTGCAATTGGCTAATGCTTGGGGATCAATCCTTGCAATCTCAATGGTTGGTCAATAAAAACGTGCACTGTAATGTGCAGAGATTGAGGGATGAAAAGGCTACTTATGGCTGGTGTGAGAGGGTGAAAAGTTGCTGCAAAACAGAGTAGGCAATCATGGTTTTTCAAGTGAAAAATCCAGCTGGTTTGACTGGTTTTGGGGGGAGCAAGCAGGAGGAAAGTCCTCAAGCAGGTGGCTGGCAACCTTGTGGTGGTTAGCTGGTCACCTGGGAGGGACTAGAGCTGCCCAAGGGCAAGCCCACTTGCTTGTCACATGCTAGGTTGGAAGAAAAAGCTTCCAACCTTGGCATTAATGGCAAGTCCTTTAATTCTGGCTTTGCTTGGCCCAATTAGCCATGAATACTACTTAAAATAAATATGGAAGTGATATGCAACAAATTCTGGAATTAAATCAAAGAAACCAAAAATCTGCAGAAAAATCGCAGACTTCGCAGTGCGAAGTGAGCTTCGCATTGCGAAGTCCTCAATTTTGAAAAGTTGACTTTTCTGTTGACTTTTGTTGACTTTTGACTTTTTTCCCCTCTTTGATTTTTTTCTGATTTTTGTTTTAAAAATGCGTAGGACAAAATTAGGGAACTACAGAGGCAAGTTGAAAGGTTCAGACGTGTAAATCATACCGAAGCTGTCGAAATAATATAGTTTTTAGCCGTTAGGTTTGCAATTATTTTTCTATGTATATATACTAGTTTTTCATCGGAAAAATGGGTCACAAATCATTATCAAAAGTTCTATACACTCGAAGTATCAGTGTCCAGAGAAAAGAGTAAACATAATGTATGTAACATGATCTTGTGAACGACCTTTAGATTCAATGCAATGCAATTTACATTTCTTTAAGTTTTGCTTTCTTTAAAACTTTAAGCCTTTCTTTTTGTTTATTTTAACAACTTTTAAACAATCAATCATTGGTTTCCGTCGAAACTAGACATTTATCTTCATGCAAAAACGGTTTTCTTCATCTTTGTGTAAGCAAACTCATTAAAGATGATGAACGTTCATGCTTTTCTGGAAATAATAATGCACAACATGTTCTAGGATTTCTAGTTTGATCCTGCTTGTAATAAACAAAGTTAGACTCGTCGTTTACCAAAAACACATGTAAACACCAGGTAAGTTTTATCGAGTTCCATGGAGGGCGGCATTTGCACTTGCGGTGAGTACAATACCTACAATCCTCTCTGTCATGGCGGTGAAAAAAACCTTAGGTTGAAGGAGACCTTATCGGTATTTTGAATATTAACTTGACAGAGGCTTCTCTAGTCCTACACATCCCCAAGCGTCTTAGGAAATCATAGTGCCATGGTTCTTTATTTGGCGAGGTGGAAGAAGTGAATGCTTTATACTGGCCGGTAACCTCTTATTTATAGAGTTGGCCATATGAGTAATGAGGGAGTTGAAAATGTTAGTGGATAGTGGAAAGTGGAAAGTGGTGGAGTTGGAGGATCATGGGGTCCCCCACTACTCCACCTATCTAGACTGAGTCAAAGGCACATGTGTTTCCTGTGGGGATTTAGTCAAAGTGCAATGTGTGCCCTAGCTTACTGTTGGATAAAAGTATATGGACCCGCATATATAGGATTCGTGGCCAATAACCCTTTACTTTTTTTTAGGGCTTAATTCCAGTTTTGCCCCCTATCTTTTGCCAATTGTGCGATTTTGCACCCCATCCTTTTAATTGAGCGATTTTGCACCCTCTCTTTTACCCCCTTTCTGATTTCATAGCCCCTCATGTGTTTTAGGCTGATGTGGACAATAATTAGCGACGTGGCACGCGATGACTGGGATAAAACGAGTACACATCAGCAAAAGCCACCCAAAATGACCATTTTGCCCTTAATGGCTTCAGATCCATGTGAAAAGACAAAAATACCCCTATCTTCTTCTTCCTTTTCTTCTTCACGCATGGGTGATGCTCGCAGACCCTCCCCAGTCCCAATCCCCTCTCTTGAAAACTCCAACCGCTCTGAACTCCTCCACGCTCTAGAATCTTCTATCGGCACCTCCTTCTCCTCTTCCCCTTTCCTCCCTAACCCTAACCCTCTCGTCCTCGTCATCTCCAGCCCTAGCGGCGTTGGCAAAGATGCTCTCATCTCAAACCTCCGCGCCTCCCGTCCTAACATCCACTTCGTCGTCACTGCCACCACTCGTCCTCCTCATCCCACCGAAACTCACGGCAAAGACTATCTCTTCCAAGGTGCGGAGACGTTGAGGAAGGTTTTGGGGAAATCGGTTGTGTTTGTGTTTTTGATGGCGGAGAGTGAGGTGGCATAGGGTTGAAGAATCCAATCGATGTTGGTTCAGTAAAAACCCAAATCCAGAACTCAGTTATGCTCCAACACCCAAGGTTCACTAGCCTCATGGTTCGTGACCATCGAGGTGTTGAACACTGGCGTCCAATCAAAATTGACCTCGACCGCCACATCTTTATCATCAACGATTCAGTCTCCTCTGCAACAAACAAGGACGAGGATGATGAATCAGCAATCAGTGAGTATATGTCTGATTTATGCACCGAATCGAAACTGAGTATGGATAAGCCACTTTGGGAGATGCATATTTTGAGAGCACACAAGTGTATTATATTTAGAATTCATCATTCACTTGGAGATGGAATTTCACTCATGTCGATGCTCCTTGCTGGTTGTAGGAAATCGCAAGATCCAAACGCTCTTCCAACCATATCTCTTCCAAATACCAAATCTCCAAGAAGAAATTTATGGAGTATTATGATTGCTCTATATTTTTCTTTTATATATGTCATCCAATTCATTCTCAGGGTTATATGGATTCGTGACCGTAAAACCGCTATAACAGGCGGAGAAGGGGTTGACCTTTGGCCCAGGAAGATAGCAACTGCTACTTTTTCATTGGAACACATGAAGACTGTCAAGAACGATGTGTCATAGAAAAGGGTATTTTTGTCTTTTCACATGGATCTGAAGCCATTAAGGGCAAAATGGTCATTTTGGGTGGCTTTTGCTGATGTGTACTCATTTTATCCCAGTCATCGCGTGCCACATCGCTAATTATTGTCCACATCAGCCTGAAACACATGAGGGGCTATGAAATCAGAAAGGGGGTAAAAGAGATGGTGCAAAATCGCTCAATTAAAAGGATGGGGTGCAAAATCGCACAATTGGCAAAAGATAGGGGGCAAAACTGGAATTAAGCCTTTTTTTAATGACAAATGTATATTATATAAATAAAATGGAGAAATCTCCGGCAAGAGTATAACCAATTATATAAATTAGAGTACATGAAGTACTCAAGAAACCTGCTTTCAATGTGTTCATCTCGCCCACGTGGTCAACTGGCTTGTGACAATTCAACCTAGCCTTTGGGTCACTCGTTGGATTAACTTGGCTAGCATAGGGCGGTAAACACCTCTTGTCGTGAGGTTCCTCCTTTGGTTTTTAGGATTTGTTCATCTTAATATTATAAAAAGTAGAAAATTTTGCATTTAAACCCTAGAAAAACCCTATCCAAGCTCAACCCATTTGTACTGCATTCTCCTTTTGGCTGCAAAACCCTAATGCTTGGTTCTGCCAAAATTATAGTAATGCCCTTCCTGCTTATTAACCATGTTGTGGAGAGTGCTCAAGTACTACCACCGTCCACCACATAATTGTCCAATTGGATTTTTAACCAAAAAAACACATTTCCTCTGTAGTTTTTCTCACACGTTTCCTCTGTATGTAACCAACAAAACACGTTTCCTCTATACCATCTTCTTTTCTTCCTTGATCTCTCTACAAAATCCTCTTCTGCCCATCGCCTCCTCCAAATCCTCTGGTTCAACCTCCACCACTTCACCCCTCTCTGTTACAAATTATCGACCGCGCCACCAACAACTTCGGCGAATCACTAACCTGAACCTGAGCAACCTTCCCAAACCTTTAATGATTCACAAACCTTCCTTTATCATTAACGATTTCAAATTCTCCCGAAACCTTCTGATTATCCTCCATCACTGAGTCCAAAAGGTTTCAATTTAAAAAATCTTTCGATTCAGATATGTAATTTGTTTCAATTACTAATTCAAAAAAGGTATGATTTCAACTTCATCTAAATCTCACTGTTTTCATCTAAATTTAACATGTTTTGTACATGGTTTAAAGATCAATCGACCAAGCTTGGAATAAATTCACATGTTCAGAAAACATCAGCCGCTGACACTCAATTTTTTTATTTCTTCTGTTGAAATATGTTGACTGTTGTAGGTTCGGCGAGATTGAAACAATTCGGATCGATTGGAGCTACGAAAGATGAGAATAACTTTATCATCTAACCAGTTTCATGAAACCGCCAATGATGCTCCAAGTTTGTCGGCGTCTTCGTCAGTGCGAAGTAAGCCGCAACAGTTTTATCCAGAAATTATGCCTTTGGATTTTCATAAACTAAAAAGAATGTAAGTGATTGTGAATTTTGTTATTGTATTACATTATGGTTGTTGATATTAATTTAGGTGTGGTGTATTGTGTGTGTGACAGTTCGAGGGAAATTCGTCATGGCGAGAAGGAAGATTGTCATGGCGAGGGAAATTCGTCATGGCGAGGAAAATTCGTTATGAGTTACTTCCTTTCTAATATAAATATCAAATCCATTGTTATATGCAGCCGAGAGGAAGATTGTCAATTCAATTTGTAAGTGAGTTCGGTTACCAGATTGGTAGAAATGTTGTGTTGCAGGATCCAAATGGGAATCAGATTTAGGTTTCAGTTGAAAAGGAGTATGGAGATATCTTTTTTAAATACGGACCACCTTGGCAGCACCCATGATTGATGGATCTACCAAACATGTTTTATTCAAAGAGCATATTTTTGTCTCTTTTTTTTATTGTCATGAACATTGCTAAGTACTGGTGGAATTATGCGGTGGACTTTTATATTTTGTTTACTTTTTATTTTTTTGGTTCAAGTAATCTGAAGATCAAGTAGTGATGGAATTATATGAAGTGTAATCTTCTGTTTTGTTTAACTCTTTTGGTTTTAGCAATTTGAAGATCTCAAATTTGAATTGGTTTTAGCAATTTGAAGATCTCAATTTTGAAGATTAAGTTTTGGTTTTATGTACTTTTGAAGAATGTTGGTTCCAAAT
The DNA here is from genome assembly GCA_018208015.1 of Medicago ruthenica. Taxonomy (NCBI): domain Eukaryota; kingdom Viridiplantae; phylum Streptophyta; class Magnoliopsida; order Fabales; family Fabaceae; genus Medicago; species Medicago ruthenica. Next base: position 64,350,847 of record CM031372.1, on the reverse strand, counting down.
GAATTTGTGAATCATGCAATGTACTTTTTTGGCTTAATATTTTCGATGCAATTTTTGTTCCGTTGTCAATCCAATTTTTGTTCCATTACTAATTTGTTTCTGTATGAAAAAAGTTATATAAGCTGCGCCCCTAACATTATATAAACCTATCCATACATTCAAACAAAAATAGTTAGTATTTCCATCTTCTTTCCTACGAATCTAAGTACCAGACTACTCAACATAATAAATAAGTGTCGCAACATTTGGATAAATTGAACCAATATATAAGCCACATGTTCGTGATACAGTATATGGTATTGTGAATAAGTTTCTGTACGATTTCGCTTTTCAATTTAATACCAACAGGGTATAATAACTCTTTAGAATGAAAACTAAAAATAGTAATAATAATAATTAATAATAATATTAAATGGGGTGATAGGATTGATTAGCTTAAGAACCAACATCCAGAAACTTAACAAAAATAAAATAGATTAGTCTACAAGTAAACAAGTACTTCAGACTCCCAGTTTTCAGACACTGTTCATCAGACTCTGATCTTCAGACTCTGATCTTTAGACACTGTTCTTCAGACGCTGTTCTTAAGACACTGTTCTTCAGACTATGATCTTCAGACACTGTTCTTCAGACTCTGATATTCAGACTCTGATCTTCAGACTCTGTTCTTCAGACTCTGTTCTTCAGACTCTGATCTATATCAGAATGAAGAATAGGTTTAGGAAGACGATCAGTTATTCTACTTTTGTTCCACCAATGAGTTTTAGCGTTGAGAAGAATGTTATTCCAGTCAATTTGCCCAACGTCGTGCCAAGACCATTTGTGCACGATGAGATGAACTTTCAACTGACCTACGATAAAGTACTTGCTGCCGATGAAATAAAAGCTGGATTTTTGGTAATCACATTATATATACTCATATGATTATTATATCCTTATAAAATATTAATATACTAACAATTAATCTATTATATCCTGATTTATAAGTGATACAACTTAATTCTGATGTTTGGTGCAAACAGTACAAATAGAAAAGAATATGGAATTTCAATTATAAGTGTTACAACTTAATCTAATTTTATAACAAAGTTTGTGTAATCCCCTAGAGATTATGTGTATCGCAACATAATTTGGATGTATTTGTGGATAACACGTTTATTGTTAATTTTTAGTTCAACATATTACTCGCACGATGTGATTTTTTACATGTTTCAATGATTACAATCAGTTACCAACGCATGAGGGACATGATATACATCATCACATGGTTTATGTGTGCCACCTTACATTGACTGCGCATGTTTTCTTGGGTTATGCAGGTTTAATTGTGACTGTTCCCTTTCGATCACAGCAGCCAACTCATTTAAAGCTTATGTTCCATATCTGCAATAATTGCTGATAGTTCCCAATGAATTTATGGTTGAGGGAGGTGGTTTCAACTCTTTAAGACAGTTATTAAGCTGTCTATATAAGCTGTGCCCCCAACATTATATCAACCTATCCATACATTCAAAAAAAATAGTTAGTAATTCCATCTTCTTTCCTACGAATCTAAGTACCAGACTACTCAACATAATAATTAAGTGTCGCAACATTTGGATAAATTGAACCAATATATAAGCCACATGTTCGTGATACAGTATATGGTATTGTGAATAAGTTTTTGTACGATTTTCCTCTTTTCAATTTGAAATTCTGGCAGGTACTGGTTCTGAACTAATAAACAAAGTCTGAAAAACAATAGTTCAGAAGCAAAAAATAAAACAGACAGAAGATAAAGAACACAGATATTTGTTAACCCAGTTCGGTGCAAACTTCACCTACATCTGGAGGATACCAATCCAGGAAGGAAATCCACTAAGTAGTATCAATTCAAAGACTCTAGACACAGCCCCCTGTTTTTCCAGCCTTATCACTTAATCACTACCCGTATAGATTTCTACCTAGGAACTCCTAGATATAAGAACCCACTTACTTCCTATTCAAGCAATCATAGTCCCAGTGATTGTAAACTCTAAACAATTATGAAGACACTCTTCAAAACATAAAAACAGTCACTTGTGCTTAAAAGCTTTAAGTGATTATGTAACGACCCTATTTTCGTATGTTATATTTTGGGCCAAGAGGATGAATAGTATTGGGCTTTTGAGTTTATGAGTAGTAATGATCAAGTGGATGAGATGTAGTGAGCTTGGATTTGATTGAAAGGCTAGGATTAGTCCTTGAGAGTTAGTAAGGATGGATGGCCAAGATTAATTGGATTGGATTATAAGATAATCACAAAGACTTGTGAATCACTATTCATTTCTTTTTGGAGGAGAAGAAAACGTGGAAGAAGAGAAGGAGAAGAGAAAGAGAAAAGCTAGGGCAAGTGAACAAGGAGAAAGCTTGAGTTGCTAGAGATTTTGAGAAGGTAAGAGAGTTAGTATTACTTGTTCATAAGTGATTAAGAGAAGGGGAGAATGTCTATTTCTCCATCCCAAACTTCTCCTTCACTTTGTCTAGGTTTTGATAGAAGTTTTTATGGTTTAAAAATGTTAAAAGATCATGTTTTGCTTGCTTAATGCTAAGTGATGTTGCTAGCATGTTTTGTTGAAGATATTGTGTTGTGAATTCATAAGAAAAGTTATGAAAAGTTTAGTGTTTTAAACCCTAATTTCTATGCTAGATGAAATCCTTGCTTGTGATTGTTTTTAAATGATGTTTTATGATGGAAAATTGTTTTTAACATGTTTTAGAACTTTGGGTAACCTTGAATGGGCTAAAATGGTGGAAAATCACATTTTTACACATAACTGTGCTGTCACGGTCGCTGTAGCGACGGGCTGTCGCTTGTAGCGACCAGGTTCTGTCTGTCTGCGCTTGTAGCGACGGATCTGCGCTTGTAGCGACAAGCCTGCGCTTGTAGCGACCAACTGGGCGCTTGTAGCGACCAGGTTCTGCCTATCCGCGCTTGTAGCGACGGATCTGCGCTTGTAGCGACCAAGCCAGAATATCACACTCAGTTGGGCTGTTCTGGGGGTCTTGGTGCGCGCGGGGATGACTTTTTGCTACTGCATTCTCATAACATGTTTTGGAAACCTTGCTCACCATTTTAACTCATTCTTAATGCTTCCTAAAGAGTAATTGTTCAAGAAAACGGCACTTTTGTATATCAAATTATTTAATTATTTTGAAAGGGGTTTTGAGTTTGATAATAGTATAAAATTGATGTGTGGGAATTGATGAATATAATTGAATTGGTATGGTATCCAAAGGATTGGATTTACCTTAGAAACATTTATGTTTATTTGGAGTTTTGGTTTAGTATGATGTTGTTGATGATGTTGTGAACCATGTTTGATGAATTATACATGTTTGTATTATGATTGGCCATGAGTGCCTACTTGTTGAAGTTAGCATGAGTATTGGTAGTGTACACACATATTTGAGCATATGTAGGTGTAAATATCAATAATTGCTAAGTGAACATACATGCATTTCATGATGGTATGTATGCTCTTATGGGCAAGAATGAAATCCAATTATTATTGGTCATATGCACGACCGTCCTTTTATGGCGAATGAGAGGTGCAGAAGTAATCCAGCTTCGGTTGGTCAAGTGTACGACCGTCCTTTTATGGCAAATGAGAGGTACACAACGGATATAAGTTTATCCAACAGTCCGCCATGACTCTAAAGCTGAGCAAGAATTGGTACCACATGCATTAGAGTGCATTTTAGGAACATACATCCTATTTGACATTAGTGTGCACTTTAGGGATTATGTGTGCATAATGGTTGTTAAGTGGTAATTGTTATTGATGAGTTTTGATGCTTGAGGAATTATGTGTGCATGGTAATTGATGATTGATAATTTCCATCTGTGGACTTAATTGCTTAAAGTGTTGATATGTTTTGAGTACTTGTGATTAATGAATAAATGTTTGGCAATAATTGATGATGCATGTGCGTGAGTTAGAATATGCATGATGGATAAAGTGTAGGTACCCTACTTATTCTTGTGTTGTTTATATTGTGTTGATTATGTTTTACTAACACTCTCTGTTTTGTGTTATGTGCTGGATCTTTGGGGATCCAGATTTTCAGGAAGACGAGCATATCGTCGAGGATTAGCTGTTGTCGTATAGAACTTGTGTAGTGGTGAGGGTTTAGCTTGGCTACCCTTTATCTTTTGAGTTTAGATATGTACCCTAGATAGATTCTAGTGCTCTGATGGTTGTAACACTACGTTTTGGGGTAATCTTTTGTTGTGTATTAACTTGGCATTTGTCTCTGATGTAGACAGTGCCACTTTTGAAAACTATGTATATATTTTTGTATATTATATGCATGCTTGGTTATAAGTGTGTTTGTCATTTTTCCGCTGCTGTATGTGAATCAAATATATTTTGATCTGTTGATGTTTATGAAAATGCGTTTTCATTATGTTGTAACTTCCTATGTCCTTAACGTTTTCTTTATTAAAGTTAATAATCGGCGGTTAAGGGTTAGGGTGTTACAATAGTGGTATCAGAGCAGGTCGATCCATTGGATCAATTAGGTGTAGATTACCCTTTGTGTAACATGTGTTAGGAAAACACTGTTTATACTGTTTTGAGGAAACGAAGTGTATCCTCACTCGTGGTGCGTGGTGTTGGTTCAGGTTATGGCGCAAAAAGCATTTGCCGATGCGATGGAATTGATGGCGAATGCCATGGTTCAGAAGGCTGTGAGTAGGACGGCTGATAGAGCAGCACAGGAAGCCAAGACTAACTACTACAAGGCTGTGAATGAGAAGAGGAGGAGAGCCTTCGGAAGAGGAAAGCCTTATGATAATCGGGGAAAGAAGCCGGATGAAGGTGGAAGCAGTGGTGGTAAAACTGGAGGTGGTAAGAATTGTTTTAAGTGTGGACAGCTGGGACATCGTTTCTATGAGTGCCCGGAGAATGATGGAAAATGTTTCAAGTGTGGTGATCCTAATCACATGGCTAATCAATGCAAGAAAGGTCTAGTTTGCTTCAACTGCAAGGAAGCGGGTCACAAGAGCTATGTGTGCAAGAAGCCAAGAGCGGCTGGGGGAAAAGTGTTCGCTTTGGATGGTGGTGATGCAGAGGCTGACAACTTGATCAGAGGTACATGCTTTATCAATAATACTCCTTTGTCTGCTATTATTGATACGGGTGCTACCCATTCGTTTATTTATGTGGATTGCGTTAAGAGGTTGGGTCTTAGAGTAGAAAATATGATGGGACGCATGGTTATAGAAACGCCTGCAAGTGGTTCGGTATCGACTACTCTAGTCTGTGTTGACTGTTCAGTCACTATGTTTGATCGACACTTTGGAAGGGACTTAGTCTGCATTCCGTTGAGCGGAATAGACGTTATCTTTGGTATGAACTGGTTAGAATTTAATCGGGTTCATATCAACTGTGGTAAGAAGACGGTTATGTTCCCAAGACTGGAGCCAGAGTTGTGTTCGAAGCTCATGTGTTGTCGAGAAGTGGTAAGATCAGTGAAGGCTCAAGAGGACGTGTTTGCTATGTTTGCTTCGTTGAAAGTGGAAGAGAAGAATGAGGTTGGTGCGTTGCCGGTGGTGCGTGATTTCACAGATGTTTTTCCAGATGACATTGTGGATTTACCACCCGAGAGAGAGGTTGAATTCGCAATTGACGTAGTACCTGGTACTAGTCCAATTTCGATGGCGCCGTATCGTATGTCAGTTGCTGAGCTTGAAAAGTTGAAAGAACAATTGGAAGAACTGTTAGAGAAGAGGTTTGTAAGACCGAGTGTATCGCCGTGGGGTGCGCCGGTTCTGTTGGTAAAGAAGAAAAATGGTAGTATGCGTCTGTGCATCGATTATCGTCAGTTGAATAAAGCAACTATCAAGAACAAGTATCCACTTCCGAGGATAGACGATTTGATGGATCAGTTAGTGGGAGCCTGTGTGTTCAGCAAGATTGATTTGAGATCGGGATATCACCAGATAAGAGTTAAGGCGGAGGATATACCGAAGATTGCTTTCAGAACAAGGTATGGTCACTACGAGTATGCTGTTATGCCTTTTGGAGTTACTAATGCACCTGGAGTGTTTATGGAATATATGAATAGTATATTTCATTCCTTTTTGGATCGATTCGTGGTGGTCTTCATAGACGATATTTTGGTATACTCGAAGACGGAAGAAGAACATGCCGAGCATTTGAGGATTGTGTTGGAGATGTTGCGCGAGAAGAAGCTTTATGCAAAATTTTCTAAGTGTGAATTTTGGTTGCATAAAGTTAGCTTTTTGGGTCACGTCATTTCAAGTGGTGGTATAGCAGTGGATCCTGCTAAGGTAGAAGCCGTGCAAGATTGGGGAACGCCGGAGTCTGTTACTGAGATCCAAAGTTTTCTTGGTTTGGCCGGTTACTATCGGAGGTTCATCGAAGGATTTTCAAAGTTGGCGTTGCCGTTGACACAGTTGACTAGGAAGGGTCAAGCTTTCATTTGGGATGACAAGTGTGAGCAGAGTTTCCAAGAGCTGAAGAGGAGGTTGACATCTGCACCTGTGCTAATTCTGCCAAATCCGAAGGAACCTTTCGTGGTTTATTGTGATGCGTCGAAGATGGGTCTAGGTGGTGTGTTGATGCAGAGGGGACAAGTCGTTGCTTATGCATCAAGACAGATGAAGATTCATGAGAGGAACTATCCTACGCATGATTTGGAGCTAGCTACTGTCGTGTTTGTTCTCAAGATTTGGAGGCACTACTTGTATGGGTCAAGATTTGAGGTTATTCAGCGATCACAAGAGTCTGAAATACTTGTTTGATCAGAAGGAGCTCAATATGAGGCAAAGAAGATGGTTAGAGTTTCTTAAGGATTATGATTTCAAGTTGAGCTATCACCCGGGTAAGGCTAATGTAGTAGCCGATGCGTTGAGTAGGAAGTCTTTGCATATGTCTTCTCAGATGGCGAAGGAACTGAGATTGATTGAAGAGTTTAGAGACCTCAGTTTGGTTTGTGAAAGGACAACCAGAAGCGTGAAGCTAGGAATGTTGAGATTGACAAATGATTTTCTTGAAGAAGTTGTGGAAAAGCAAAAGTCTGATGTGAAATTGATGAAGCTTAAGACGCTCATCGAGCAAGGGAAAAAGGTAAACGTTGAGATCGATGAGAAAGGCGTGATGAGGTGTCAAGGAAGGTTATGTGTACCTGATGTGCCTGAGCTGAAGCGGATGATCTTGGAGGAAGGTCACAGAAGCAACTTAAGTATTCATCCTGGTGTTACTAAGATGTATCAAGATCTGAGGAAAATGTTTTGGTGGCAAGGGATGAAGAAAGAGATCGCCGAGTTTGTTTTCGCGTGTTTGGCTTGTCAGAAGTCCAAGGTGGAGCATCAGAAGCCGTCGGGGCTATTGCAACCTATGTTTATTCCAGAGTGGAAATGGGATAGTATTGCGATGGATTTTGTAAGCGGTTTGCCGAAGACGTCGAAAGGTAACAATATGATTTGGGGTAGTTGTCGACAGGTTAACAAAGTCTGCTCATTTCATAGCTATCAAGACCGGTATGCTAGTACCGAAGTTGGCTGAGATTTATGTTGAGCAAATCGTGAGATTGCATGGAGTTCCATCGAGTATCGTATCAGATCGAGATTCCCGTTTTACTTCAAGGTTTTGGGAGAGTTTGCAAGAGGCGTTGGGGACTAAGTTGAAGATGAGTTATGTTTATCACCCGCAGACGGATGGTTAATTGGAGTGGACGATTCAATCATTGGAGGATTTGTTAAGATCATGTATTTTGGAACAAGGAGTGAGTTGGGAAGCTTGCTTACCATTGATTGAGTTTACGTATAACAACAGTTTTCATTCGAGCATTGATATGGCACCTTTTGAAGCGTTGTATGGGAGAAGATGTAGAACACCTTTGTGTTGGTTTGAATCGAGAGCAAGATGTGAGACTCCTATCCAGAATTGTTTTCGGGTATTTTCGAGGGCGAAAATTCTTTTTAGGGGGGTAGAGTTGTAACGACCCTATTTTCGTATGTTATATTTTTATATATTTTATTTTATGGATTTGCATTTAAAAATATTTTCTCGTAATCGAGAAATAATTATTTAGCGCGAGCGTAAGTTCGTAATCGAGTTTTTAAGGTTTTGGGCGAAATTGGGCCACGAAGGTGAATAGTATTGGGCTTTTGAGTTTATGAGTAGTAATGATCAAGTGGATGAGATGTAGTGAGCTTGGATTTGATTGAAAGGCTAGGATTAGTCCTTGAGAGTTAGTAAGGATGGATGGCCAAGATTAATTGGATTGGATTATAAGATAATCACAAAGACTTGTGAATCACTATTCATTTCTTTTTGGAGGAGAAGAAAACGTGGAAGAAGAGAAGGAGAAGAGAAAGAGAAAAGCTAGGGCAAGTGAACAAGGAGAAAGCTTGAGTTGCTAGAGATTTTGAGAAGGTAAGAGAGTTAGTATTACTTGTTCATAAGTGATTAAGAGAAGGGGAGAATGTCTATTTCTCCATCCCAAACTTCTCCTTCACTTTGTCTAGGTTTTGATAGAAGTTTTTATGGTTTAAAAATGTTAAAAGATCATGTTTTGCTTGCTTAATGCTAAGTGATGTTGCTAGCATGTTTTGTTGAAGATATTGTGTTGTGAATTCATAAGAAAAGTTATGAAAAGTTTAGTGTTTTAAACCCTAATTTCTATGCTAGATGAAATCCTTGCTTGTGATTGTTTTTAAATGATGTTTTATGATGGAAAATTGTTTTTTAACATGTTTTAGAACTTTGGGTAACCTTGAATGGGCTAAAATGGTGGAAAATCACATTTTTACACATAACTGTGCTGTCACGGTCGCTGTAGCGACGGGCTGTCGCTTGTAGCGACCAGGTTCTGTCTGTCTGCGCTTGTAGCGACGGATCTGCGCTTGTAGCGACAAGCCTGCGCTTGTAGCGACCAACTGGGCGCTTGTAGCGACCAGGTTCTGCCTATCCGCGCTTGTAGCGACGGATCTGCGCTTGTAGCGACCAAGCCAGAATATCACACTCAGTTGGGCTGTTCTGGGGGTCTTGGTGCGCGCGGGGATGACTTTTTGCTACTGCATTCTCATAACATGTTTTGGAAACCTTGCTCACCATTTTAACTCATTCTTAATGCTTCCTAAAGAGTAATTGTTCAAGAAAACGGCACTTTTGTATATCAAATTATTTAATTATTTTGAAAGGGGTTTTGAGTTTGATAATAGTATAAAATTGATGTGTGGGAATTGATGAATATAATTGAATTGGTATGGTATCCAAAGGATTGGATTTACCTTAGAAACATTTATGTTTATTTGGAGTTTTGGTTTAGTATGATGTTGTTGATGATGTTGTGAACCATGTTTGATGAATTATACATGTTTGTATTATGATTGGCCATGAGTGCCTACTTGTTGAAGTTAGCATGAGTATTGGTAGTGTACACACATATTTGAGCATATGTAGGTGTAAATATCAATAATTGCTAAGTGAACATACATGCATTTCATGATGGTATGTATGCTCTTATGGGCAAGAATGAAATCCAATTATTATTGGTCATATGCACGACCGTCCTTTTATGGCGAATGAGAGGTGCAGAAGTAATCCAGCTTCGGTTGGTCAAGTGTACGACCGTCCTTTTATGGCAAATGAGAGGTACACAACGGATATAAGTTTATCCAACAGTCCGCCATGACTCTAAAGCTGAGCAAGAATTGGTACCACATGCATTAGAGTGCATTTTAGGAACATACATCCTATTTGACATTAGTGTGCACTTTAGGGATTATGTGTGCATAATGGTTGTTAAGTGGTAATTGTTATTGATGAGTTTTGATGCTTGAGGAATTATGTGTGCATGGTAATTGATGATTGATAATTTCCATCTGTGGACTTAATTGCTTAAAGTGTTGATATGTTTTGAGTACTTGTGATTAATGAATAAATGTTTGGCAATAATTGATGATGCATGTGCGTGAGTTAGAATATGCATGATGGATAAAGTGTAGGTACCCTACTTATTCTTGTGTTGTTTATATTGTGTTGATTATGTTTTACTAACACTCTCTGTTTTGTGTTATGTGCTGGATCTTTGGGGATCCAGATTTTCAGGAAGACGAGCATATCGTCGAGGATTAGCTGTTGTCGTATAGAACTTGTGTAGTGGTGAGGGTTTAGCTTGGCTACCCTTTATCTTTTGAGTTTAGATATGTACCCTAGATAGAGTCTAGTGCTCTGATGGTTGTAACACTACGTTTTGGGGTAATCTTTTGTTGTGTATTAACTTGGCATTTGTCTCTGATGTAGACAGTGCCACTTTTGAAAACTATGTATATATTTTTGTATATTATATGCATGCTTGGTTATAAGTGTGTTTGTCATTTTTCCGCTGCTGTATGTGAATCAAATATATTTTGATCTGTTGATGTTTATGAAAATGCGTTTTCATTATGTTGTAACTTCCTATGTCCTTAACGTTTTCTTTATTAAAGTTAATAATCGGCGGTTAAGGGTTAGGGTGTTACAGATTACAACTCAAAAACAAACAACCAACTCTAACAGATGAGTGGTGCACAAAAATAGAGCAACAACTCACAGACTCAAAAACCCTAAGACTCTTATACTGGTTTCTGTTTTTGATACGTCTATTTTCTTCAAAGCAGCGTTCTCCTTAAATAGTCTTCAGCAGCACACATAATTCTGAACAATATAATCTTCAAAAATATAATTCTGAAATTCTTTAGAAGCTCATAGAAGGAAATATATTTCTGAAATATATTTTGCAAAGATTCCTCTGAAAATATACTCATAAAGAAAAGAAACCAATCTTCAATAAAGATCTTCACACGAATTAATCAGCCTTCTAGAAACATCAGCCCGGATAAATCTTCAAACAAATCTTCTCAGATACTATGAAAGAACTAATAGAATAAACGCAGAAATTTAGCTTCTGAAATCCAGCTTCTGAAGGTCAACAAAAGTCAGCGTCTGAACAGCAGCTTCTGAAGGTCAATAGAAGTCAACGTCTGAACAGTGCGTCTGAAGACCAGTTCTGCGTCTGATGAATAGTACCAGCGTTTGAAGACCAGTTCTGCGTCTGATGAACAGTACCATCTTCTGAAATCCAAGTTCCAGCTTCTGAAGACACAAATTAACTTCTGAAGACGCATTGCTTGTACATTTTGATTTTAGCAAACATTTAGCCAACATCCAAATATCCAACAATCTCCCCCCTTTGGAAAATTTTTGGCTAAAATCAAATTGTCCACAAAGATAAGTTCTTCACTCAACAAAAAATATTCAACCATGAAGAACTACACATATGTAGCAGAGTCAGCAGCGGAACAATTCACTCAATTTCACACAAAACACTCCCCCTGCAACATACAGCAGCAGTTTCTGAGGTACAGCTTCTCCCCTTGAAACACATCACTCAGGAACTCCACCTGAAACAGACATTCAGGAACTCCCCCTGAAACAGACATTCAGAAACTCCCCCTGAAACAGACATTCAGGAACTCCCCCTCAAACAGATACACATACTTATTTCTCCCCCTTTTTAGCCAAACAATGTTGACAAAACAACCAGCAAACACCAGGAGCAGAAAACCACAAGGAACAGAGCATAAAAAAACAGCATCAAAACTAACATCACAAAACTCAGCACAACGCCAATCATCAGGATTAGAACTACATAGCATCCACAAAACTGCAGAGTACATCACACTTGCAAACCAGAAACACAAAGTGAAATCTAGAACATCAGTCACCAACTTGACAGTCTTCAGACTCAGCATCAGAAGTTGCTTAGTCTTCATTAGACACAACATCAGATGCTGCTCAATTGATGTGTGCTTCAGGCACATTCAGAACCTTCTTCCCAGCAATCTGTTTCTCAAGATCAGCAATTCTCTTCTGAACACAGGGCATGGTATCATGCTTAACAACATCTTCAGACTTACTAGGAACTACTTCTTTTCCTTTTAGTGCCTTCTGAATAGGGACAGGAACCAACACCTTGCTCCAGACTTTAGATGGTCTAGCAACAGAGATCTTCTTTGCTACAGGAGTGGGCCTGCTGTCAGCAGCAACAGCCTTTCCTTTCTATCTTTTAGATTCTGGGCAATACTTTCACATTTTGGTCTCCAAACCTTCTTGACATTGACTGCAACAGGTTCAGACTTTCTTTGTTGAAAGTGCTTGGGGTATCCATGCAGCTTGTAACAAAAAGGCTTAATGTGTCCATTTTTACCACAGTGATGACATACCCAAGGATGAGAAGCCTTCTTGTCTTTAGATCCCTGAGGTTTGTTCTTAGGTTTGCTCATCAGAGGAACATAAGTAGCAGTAGTTATGAACCTCTTAGCAGGATTTTGCTGTTTGATGCTCAGATTCTTATCAATAAATCCTATGCCATTTGGTTTTCCTTGATTCTGATTCTCCAAAATCTCTTCCAGTACATCAGTAGCAGAGTTCATCATTATAACTTGCTTCTTCATATGATCAAGTTGAGAATTCAGATGGGTTACCTCATCTTTGAGACCAGAGATTTGTCCTAGATGTTTTCTTCTTTCAGACTGAAGTTGATTGATAGTTCTCTTTTGTTCTTCTGAAATTCTGGCAGTTAATGATCAGAACTAAAAAACAGAGCACGATGTTTGCAAAATAGAGCACAATGATGCAGGTTCAGAAGCAACAAATAAAAGTGTAGAAAGATAAAGAACACAAGTATTTGTTAACCCAGTTCGGTGATAAACAACACCTACGTCTGGAGGATACCAATCCAGGAAGGAAATCCACTATGAGGAATTAATCCTAAGACTCAGACACAGACCTCCTGTTCCTAGTCTTCTGACTTAATCTCCACTAGTCTTGATTTCTACCCAGCAACACCTGAGTATAAGAACCCCCTCTTACTTCCTAATCAAGTAACAACAACCTAGTTGCTGACAACTTCTGAACACAAACCAGTTTATGAAGACACTCTTCAATACATCAATGACAACACTCGTACTTAAAAGCTTAGAGTGATTCACAACTCAAACAATCTAAACCAACTCAGAACATATGAGTGGTGTACAAATAAAGCCTAAGCTTAAAACTCAAAAACACTAAGACACTTAATCTGTGATTTCTGATATTTGACTCTAGAAAACTTCAAAAGCAGCAGCACGTCTTCTTATATAGTCTTCAGCAGGCCTCATAAAACTGAACCAAATATTCTTCAATTGATATCATTCTGAAATATGCAAAGGCTCAAAAAGGAAACATATATTTCTGAATTATATTTTGCAAAGATACTTTGAAAATATATTCATCAATAAACACGAAGCCAATCTTCAATAGATCTTCACATAAAATTATCATACTTATGGAAACTTCAGCCTTAATAAAACCTCAACAAATCTTCAAAAGATACGCGCAAAAATCAACTTCTAAAAAGCAACTTCTGAAGGTCAACGCTGGTCAACATATGAATAGTGCGTCTGAAGACCCATCCTGCGTCTGAAGGTCATTTCTGCGTCTGAAGGTCCATTTTGCGTCTGAAGGTTCATTCTGCGTCTGAAGGTCCATTCTGCGTTTGAAGGCCATTTCAGCTTCTGAACCTTCTCAAATCCAATTTCTTGCTTCTGAAGACTCAAATAACTTTTGGAGACGCATTGCTTGAACACTTTGATTTTACCAAAACATGCAGCCAACATATAAATACTCAACATCTTCCATCATCTTGCACACTTCTTTAAATTGATCATGCAACTTCTTGCAAAACTTAGCAGGTTCTTTGTAAGACAGTTCTTCATCACTGCATTCAGACTCTGAAGATGCTTCAGACTCTGATAGTGTTTCAGAACCTGAAAGTGCTTCTGAAACCTTAACTTTATCATCAGACCTGAATTTACCAGTTAAAGCAGTGACAGGCTCCTCTTCTCCTTCTGAGTCATCTTCATCAGACCAAGACACAGCCAAATTTTTCTTCTGTTTCTTGAGGTGAGTAGGACATTCTGACTTGTCATGACCATATCCTTCACACTCATAGCACTGAACTCCCTTTGATTGATTGCTCTTCTCATCAGTTCTTGTCTTCTGCTTCAGAAACTTCTTAAATTGTTTACTCAGCAACACAATATCTTCTGATAAGCTTTCATCATTTGCCACAAAAGCAACACCTTTCCCCTTCTTATCAGTTCTGCTTATTGAAGGAAAATCGACATGTAAAAGGCAACGGAAGTTTAAAATTTTTCGATTTTTCTTTCCTTGGATCATTACGAATATCACATGAATCAATGATGGAATTGTTACCTCTTTTAGTGCAGAAACAATTTCTACGATCACAGCAAAGCAAGCAAGCAAAGCCTCTACTCGTCCACACGAACGGTTTCCTCTGGTTCCTGGTGCTTGCCAAGCGATCAGAAGTTAGGGAGAGAGGTAGGGATTTCGATTTTGCCTTTTAGGGTTACACGAAAAATTAGCACTCCTAATTTCAGCATTAGAGCTCTATTTATAGAGCTCATTGCTACACGAAAATCAGCCATCATGTTGAGCTTCCATAAGCCCATTAACCCATTAGCTTCCGCTAACTAATTAGCGTCAATTGCTAAACGCACCCCATCATATAAGTATTACTTATATTTCTCCTTTTGACCGTTCTATTGTGTGTGACCCTATAGGTTCTTGTAACGTTGGCAATAATATTAAATCTTATATTTAACATTACAAACAGTGAGCGGTATCTAGCAACACATCACTGCTACCCAAGTGACAAGAATGTCAAGTGATCTGACGAAACCTTTTCAACGATAATGTCTATGTGTACGATTACTCGTTTGTCCTAATATCTTTATTGAACACAAGGCATAGATTACATCACCCTTGTTTAGCTCAATATCTATATTTCTTGATTCCGAAATATACTGAATAACGAATAAGTCCAATATCTCATATTGACTTAATTCGGCATGGCCATGCATTTTTCCAGTCATATTTAATCAAGCGGCCTAAAGATATATCTCCTGTTATGAAGGAGGGACAAATCCCATCTAGGACACTCATGTCCCTCAGCATGATTCGTCGAGTGCCCATTAACCAACGTTATAGTTATCTTTTTACAGATAACGTTTGAATGGCAATAAAACACTTGAGTCCACATCTAGGGATCACAGTGGTTTCAGGTCTAAGAGTGATATACACTATTATCATTATGAGAATAACTTATGACGATTTCATAACATACTATGTAGTATTCTCACGACGGGTCAATCCAGTATAAATATTACTCCTAATACTCATACCTATGTATAGACTTAATATCTCATATTCATGACCCATGAGATATGTTCATCAGTCTACATACATAATAGTCTCCATGCTTTATTATTATCCCAGTTCATATTAAAGCTTGACTACGGATACTTTTAAGAATAATGTTCTTTCTGTTGATGTAATCTCATGATTAAGTCACACTTAATATTCCATCACATGAACCAACTATTCTAGGGACTTTATTAATCTCATATCAAGTGTAATAAAGAACACCGTATTTTATTTAATAATAAAAGTCTTGATACATGTGAAAAGTTTAACATAAACTATTGGCCCCTAGGGCTTACACCAACACTTATTTCAAAGTTCTGAAGAGATCCAATCAATTCCTCCACCTTCATGCTGGAGATGTCATGTGCTTCTTCAATAGCAGTCACCTT
The DNA here is from genome assembly GCA_018208015.1 of Medicago ruthenica. NCBI lineage: Eukaryota > Viridiplantae > Streptophyta > Magnoliopsida > Fabales > Fabaceae > Medicago > Medicago ruthenica. The sequence goes on along the minus strand of CM031372.1, from coordinate 64,335,156 downwards.
CATATCAAACCTCCTAGGTAGGGATCTGAGAATTTTCCTTACAAGCTTCTCATCATATATTTTTTCTCCAAGTGATTCAAATGAGTTAGCCATATCCAGAATGTTGAGTATCTATATGTTGGCTGCATGTTTTGGTAAAATCAAAGTGTTCAAGTAATACGTCTTGAGAAGTTATTTGAGTACTGATTCATGCTTTGTGTCAAAATTTGAACCCAAAAATGTTAAAGAAGCCCTAACTGATGAATTTTGGATTGAAGCCATGCAAGATGAGTTGAATCAATTCAAAAGAAGTGAAGTGTGGGATCTTGTTCCAAGACCAGAATGTTTGAATGTGATTGGCACTAAGTGGATTTACAAGAACAAAACAGATGAAAATGGTACTGTGGTCAGAAACAAGGCAAGGTTAGTTGCTCAAGGTTATACTCAAGTGGAGGGACTAGACTTTGATGAAACCTTTGCTCTTGTGGCCAGATTAGAGTCCATAAGATTACTGTTGGTGTAGCTTGCATTCTTAAGTTCAAATTGTTTCAGATGGATGTGAAGAGTGCATTTCTGAATGGTTATTTACAAGAAGAAGTCTATGTTGAATAGCCTAAGGGGTTTGTGGATAATAACTTTCCTGATCATGTTTATAAATTGAAGAAGGCTTTGTATGGATTGAAGCAAGCACCTAGAGCATTGTATGAAAGGCTTACTCAATTTCTTGTGACTCAAGGATACAGAAAAGGAGGTACTGATAAGACCTTGTTTGTAAAAGATGAAGATGGAAGTCTTATGATTGCTCAGATTTATGTTGATGACATAGTGTTTGGTGGGATGTCAAACAAAATGGTTCAGTTGTTTGTTCAGCAGATGCAATCTGAGTTTGAAATGAGTCTGGTTGGTGAGCTTACTTATTTTCTTGGACTGCAAGTCAAGCAAATGGAAGATACAATTTTCATCTCTCAGAGTAAATATGCCAAGAATATTGTGAAGAAATTTGGAATGGAAACTGCCAGCCATAAGAGAACACCTGCTGCTACACATCTGAAATTAACTAAAGATGAACAGGGAGTTTCAGTAGATCAAAGCCAGTACAGAAGTATGATTGGGAGTTTACTGTACTTAACTGCAAGCAGATCTGATATTAATTTTGCTGTTGGAGTGTGTGCAAGATATCAAGCTAATCCTAAGATGAGTCATTTAACACAAGTTAAGAGGATCTTGAAGTATGTCAACAGTACAAGTGATTATGGAATCATGTACTCACACAGTGCAAGTTCTGAATTGATAGGGTATTGTGATGCTGACTGGGCAGGAAGTGCAGATGACAGGAAAAGTACTTCTGGTGGATGTTTCTTTCTGGGTAACAACTTAATTTCATGGTTCAGCAAGAAACAAAATTGTGTGTAATTGTCTACAGCTGAAGCTGAATATATAGTAGCTGGGAGTAGTTGTTCACAGTTGGTATGGATGAAGCAGATGCTGGAGGAATACAACATAGAACAAGGTGTTATGACACTATTTTGTGATAATTTGAGTGCTATAAACATTTCTAAGAACCCCATACAGCACAGTAGGACCAAGCACATTGATATCAGACATCATTTTATCAGAAATCTTGTGGAGGAAAAGACTGTTCAGCTTGAACATGTGGATACTGAGAACCAGATTGCTGATATTTTCACAAAAGCTTTAGATGCTAAACAGTTTGAGAATCTGAGAAGCAAGTTGGGTGTTTGTTTGCATGAGGACTTATAGCAATTACAGCAAACTGGATGTGAGGAAGATAGAGTACCTGCCAGTTTTGCATATGCTGAGTTTGATCCTAAGTCTGAGTCTGATACTAGGACTGATTTTGAAGACTTTTGAGCAGTTTTTGTTTCCTATATGATTTTTGTTCCCCATATGAAGACTATGGTTTGTCAAAATTTTGTGGCTAAAAAGGGGGATAAAATCTTGTGTTTGAGCTGTTCAGAATCAGAAGTTGTGTTGCTCAGAATTTGTTTAGAATTCAGAAGTTCAGATTTCAGATTTGTTCAGAAGTTAAGTGTTTTGTTCAGAGTTCAGAATCAATGCAAGAAGTGTTGTGCAGATGTGATTGAGGGGGAGTTTGTGTCTTAGGGGAAGTACATGAGTATGAAGTGCCTGAGTTGTGAGTTGTGTGTTTTTAGTGTTCATGAAGAGTTATGTGCTGAAGAGTGTTTCAGTTTAGTGTTTAGTTTTCATGAAGAATTATGTGTTGAAGAGTGTTTCAGTTTCAGAAGCCTATGTCTCAGAATTTTCTGCAGTTCAGAATTAAGGGGGAGTTTGTATGTGTGCTGAGTTGCAGGGGGAGAGTAGTTTTGAAGCTGTGTATGTTGTTGGCATGTGATGATCAGAGTCTTAGAACTATCAGAAGATGATCAGTTGTTTTGTGTGTTCTTCAGATTATCAGAAGCTGATGTGTTGTGTTTTTGAAGAACTGAAGCTGTTGTGTGTGTTTCATGGTTAAACATAGCTGTATCCGCTGCTACAGACTCTGTGCTATGTTATCTATGTTTGATTTTGTGGAGTTCTTCATTGTTGAGTTACTTGTGTTGAATTGAAGAGCTTGTTATTTGTGAAACATTGATTTTAGCCAAAAATTTGCCAAAGGGGGAGATTGTTGAGTATTTAGAAGTTGGCTGCATGTTTTTGTAAATTCAATGTGTTCAAGCAAAGCATCTCCATGTGTTAGAGAAGTCTTCAGAAGCAAGAAATTGAATTTGAAGGGGTTCAGAAGCTAAAAATGCCTGCAGAAGCTGTTTTGGGTCTTCAGACTCTGAAAGTGCCTTCAGACGCACTACAGTACTTCAGACGCTGAAAGTGTCTTCAGACGCATTACAGTGCTTCAGACGCACTGTTCACCAGTTGACCAGCGTTGACTTCTTCAGAAGCTGGGTTTTTATGCGTTCTTTCTGTGCGTATCTTTGTGAGATTTATCAAGGATTTATTATGGCTGAAGGTTTCTAGAATGCTGATTGATTTGTTGAAGATTTTATTAAAGATTGGCTTCGTGTTTTATGTTGAATATATTTGTTGAAGAATCTGTGCAAGATTGAAGTCAGATATATTTGTTTCCTTATTAAGCCTTTCATAATTCAGAAACATATCAATTGCTAAAGATTGGATTAAGAATTAAGAAAGCTGCTGAAGCCTATAAAAGGAGATGTGCTGCTACTTGTTGAAGACTACGAAGAATTATCAAAAATCAGACAGTTTAGAGTCTTTGTGTTTTAAACTTAGGTTTTATTTGTACACCACTCATCTGAGTTGGTTTAGAAGTTTTATTGAGTTGTAATTCATTCTAAGCCTTTAGGTATGAATGAAGTCTTTGTTATTTTGAAGTGTTTCTTCATAAACTGGGTAGTTTTTCAGAAGCTGTTTAGTAACTGGGTTGTTACTTGATTAGGAAGTAAGAAGGGGGTTTCTTATACTCAAGGTGTTGGGTAGAAATCAGAACTATAGGAGATTAAGTCAGAAGACTAGGAACAGGGGGTCTGTGTCTTGAGTCTTAGGATTAATTCCAATAGTGGATTTCCTTCCTGGATTGGTATCCTCCAGACGTAGGTGGTATTTGCACCGAACTAGGTTAACAAATATCTGTGCCTTTTTACTTTTCTGCACCTTTATTACTGCTTCTGAACTGGTTTTTGTTTGTGCTCTGTTTTACGTATTTTGCACTCTGTGTTAAGTTCCAGCCAGAATTTCACATCAGAAATCTTGTGGAAGAAAAGATTGTTCAGCTTGAACATGGGGATACTGAAGAACAAATTGCTGACATTTTTACAAAAGTTTTGGATGCCAAGCAGTTTGAGAATCTGAGAAGCAAGTTGGGTGTTTGTCTGCATGAGTAGTTATAGCAATTTTAGCAAACTGGATGTGAGGAAGATAAAGTACCTGCCAGATTTGCAAATGCTGAGTGTGATCCTGAGTCTGAGTCTGATATTCATTTAGTTTTGAGGATATGTGTTACATATTTAGTTTTTGTTCCCTATATGAAGTCTGAGTTTTGTCAAAATTTTGTGGCTAAAAAGGGGGAGAAAAACTTGTGTTTGAGTTCAGAATGGAGCTGGTCAGAATGTGTTCAGAGTTTGAATTCAGAAGTTATTTTTCAGATGACAGTTTTATTCAGAGTTCAGAGTTTCAACAAGGGTTGTGCAGTTTTGTTTGAGGGGGAGTTTCTAACTCAGGGGGAGTGCATGAGTGTTGAATTCCTGAGTTGTGAGCTGTTTGTTCCAGATGTGTTTGATTTGACTATTCCTGAAGTGTTGTGATTACTGCTGTTTCAGTTTCAGAAGGTATTTCTCAGAAATACACTGCAGTTCAGAATTAAGGGGGAGTGTAGTTTATGTGCTGAGTTGCAGGGGGAGAGTTGCTTTGAAGCTGGTGTATGTTTGTGTGTTTGTGCTTCAGGAGTTGTGCATGTGAAGTCTGTTACTGTGAAGTGTGTTTGAGTTTAATTGTGAAGCTGGAGTGTTCATGTGATGATCAGAGACTGTGAAGTATCAGAATGAAATTCTGGCCAGGCAATACTTAAGAGATAAACGCAGGTTCTGAACCAACAGGTTCTGAACAGAACTTAGCCCAATATAAAAGCAGATAAACAGCAGAAAAGTAAAGTGCAGGAAAGCTAAAAACACACAAGGTTGTTAACCCAGTTCGGAGTAAACACCTCCTACTCTGGGGGATACCAATCCAGGAAGGAAATCCACTATAGGATTTAACCCAAAGACTCAAGACACTGACTCCCAGTTCCCAGCCTTAGCAATTAAACTCCTCCTAGTCAGACTTCTACCCAACTCTGAGTATTAGAATCCTCTAACTTCCTATTCAAGCAACTAAACCCAGCTACTTGAACAACCCTTAACAATCCCCTGTTTTTGAACACGATTTCAATGACAACACTTCATTCGTACCTAAAGGCTTAGAATGAATTACAACTTAATGAAAACACTAAACCAACTCAAAACATATGAGTGGTGCACAAAACAAAGCTAACAGCTTAAAAACAAACACAGACTCAATTTCTGATTTCTAAACTCTAAAACTCGTTAGTCTTGAAAGCAGCAACACTCTTCCTTATATAGTCTTCAGTCTTGTAGCATAAATAACAAACTAATCTTCTGATTTGATTTGTTACTGAAATAAGATTAGTCCAATAAGGTAACAAATAAAACTGCATTGAATCTTTTAAAGATTATAACAGGAAAATATGAATTTCATATCTTTGAACCAAATCTTCAATAAAATCTTCTCCAAATAAATCAGCATTCTAGAAGCCATATGCGTGGATAAATCCTCAATAAATCTTGCAAAGATTCGCATAGAAAAACCTTGAAAATAACCAGCTTCTGATGAAGTCAACATAAGTCAACGCTAGCATCAGAACCTGAATCAGCTTCTGAAGTGCTACAGTGCATTCAGCTTCTGATGTGGTTAACAGAAGTCAACGCTGGCTTCAGAACCTGAATCAGCTTCTGAAGTGCTACAGTGCTTCTGATGAGGCATTCAGCTTCTGATGTCATTTTGAGCTTCTGAACAGCTTCAAAATGAAAAACTTCCAACTGAAGAAATGTTCTAGATACGGAGGTGCTTCTATTCAATACTTTGGTTTTGCCAAAACATGCAGCCAACACCAAAAGACTCAACAATCTCCCCCTTTGGCAAATTTTTGGCTAAAACCATCCAAGTTCTTCAATCTCCCTTATACTCAACTCAGCAATGAAGAACTCTATAATTATACATCATAGCAATTAGTTTAGGCAGCGGATTCAGCTATGTTACACACAGACCAATTTCAGTTCTACAAAACATAACAGCTACTGAAGCACACATACCAAGTACTGATCAACTACTGATCATCACAACCATGGTATCAGAGCTACTGATCAACTCTTGATCATCACAAACACTCCCCCTTACTTCTGAATCTCCACAACACTCCCCCTGCAACTCTGCTTCTCACACAAACTCCCCCTCACTACTGAACTACAGAGAAACATGGTATCAGAGCATATCAGAAGCACACTTCAGGATCACAAAAACACTCAGGATCAAAACAACCTTGTACTCCCCCTGAGACACATATTCCCCCTTGATCATATCTGGACATATAATGTTTTGGTATCAGAGCAAAACACCTTCTGAATCAAAGACACACATATCTGAAATGCAGCAATACACCTTCTAATTTTTGGTATCAGAGCCAACACATTGCATAAGATTTTCTCCCCCTTTTTAGCCATAAAATTCTGACAAATCTCAGACTTCAAATAGGGAATGAAATCAAAACAGGTAACACAGATCCTTGAAAACATATCAGATTCAGACTCAGGTTCAGGATCACACTTAGCATAGGCACAACTGGCAGGTACTCCATTTTCCTCACATCCAGTTTGCAGTAATTGCTATAACTCTTCATGCAAACACACACCTAACTTGCTCCTTAAGTTTTCAAACTGCTTAGCATCCAAGGCCTTTGTGAAAATGTCAGCAACTTGTTCTTCAGTAGCTACATGTTCCAGCTGAACAATCTTGTCCTCCACAAGGTTTCTGATAAAATGGTGTCTGATATCTATGTGTTTTGTTCTGCTGTGCTGAATAGGGTTCTTAGAGATATTAATAGCACTCAGATTGTCACAAAATAGGGTCATGGTTCCCTGTTCAATGTTCTATTCCTCCAGCATTTGTTTCATCCATACCAGTTGTGAGCAACTACTCCCAACAGCAATGTACTCAGCTTCAGCAGTTGACAATGAAACACAATTTTGTTTCTTGCTGAACCAAGATATTAAGTTATTTCCCAAAAAGAAACAACCTCCTGAAGTGCTCTTCCTGTCATCAGCACTTCCAGCCCAGTCAGCATCACAATATCCCATCAGTTCAGAACTTGAACTGTGTGAGTACATGATTCCATAGTAACTTGTGCTATTCACATACTTCAGAATTCTCTTCACTTGTGTCAGATGACTCATCTTAGGATCAGCTTGATATCTTGCACAAACTCCAACAGCATAAGTGATATCAGGTCTGCTTGCAGTCAAGTACAATAGGCTCCCAATCATGCTTCTGTATTGACTTTGATCAACTGATACTCCATGTTCATCTTTGGTTAGCTTCAGATGAGTAGTAGCTGGTGTCCTCTTATGAGCGGCTGATTCCATTCCAAACTTCTTCACTATGTTCTTGGCATATTTACTCTGAGAAATGAAGATTGTATCTTCCATTTGCTTGACTTGTAATCCAAGAAAATATGTCAGTTCACCAACTAAGCTCATTTCAAATTCTGACTGCATCTGTTGAACAAACAATTTGACCATCTTCTGAGACATCCCTCCAAACACTATATCATCCACATAAATCTGAGCAATCATCAGACTCCCATTTTCATCTTTCACAAACAAAGTCTTATCAGAACCTCCTTTTCTGTAACCTTGAGTCACAAGAAACTGAGTCAGCCTGTCATACCATGCCCTTGGTGCTTGCTTCAATCCATATAAAGCCTTCTTTAACTTGTACACATGTTCTGGAAACTTAGGATCCACAAAACCCTTAGGTTGTTCAACATATACCTCTTCTTGCAAATATCCATTCAGAAATGCACTCTTGACATCCATCTGGAACAATTTGAGCTTGAGAATGCAGGAAACACCCAACAGTAGTCTTATGGACTCTAGTCTGGCCACAGGTGCAAAGGTCTCATCAAAATCAAGTCCCTCAACTTGAGTATAACCCTGAGCAACCAACCTTGCCTTGTTTCTGACTACAGTACCATTTTCATCTGTTTTATTCTTGAATATCCACTTAGTCCCAATCACATTCAGCCCTTCTGGTCTTGGAACAAGATCCCATACTTCACTCCTTTTGAATTGATTCAACTCATCTTGCATTGCTTCAATCCAAAATTCATCAGTTAGGGCTTCTTTCACATTTTTAGGCTCAAACTTTGACACAAAGCATGAATCAGTAGCAGCAGCATCTGATCTCCTGGTTCTGACACCTTGATCTAAGCTTCCAATGATTAAGTCTCTAGGATGATCCTTCTGAACTCTAATTGATGGCCCTTTACCATTAGGAACTTGATCTGGTTGATCTTCTGCTTCTTCAGACTCTGAATGCTTTTCTGCTTCTGAAGTTTGTTCTTCTGAGGCTTCTGACTCTGGAACAACTTCAGGCTCATTCTTTTCATTCTCAGCAGACAAATCATCAATAACCACATTTATGGACTCCATCACAACCTTGGTTCTGGAATTAAACACCCTATAAGCTCTGCTGTTCACTGAATAACCCAGGAATATGCCCTCATCAGACTTAGGGTCCAGTTTTCTTCTATTCTCTCTATCAGCCAAGATATAGCATCTGCTCCCAAAAACATGGAAATATTTCACAGTTGGCTTCCTCCCTTTCCACAATTCATACAAAGTAGATGTTGTTCCCTTTTTCAAAGTGACTCTATTGTGTATGTAACAAGCTGTGTTCATTGCTTCAGCCCAAAACATATATGGCAGCTTCTTAGCATGCAACATAACCCTTGCACATTCTGCTAAAGTCCTGTTCTTCCTCTCAACTACACCATTTTGCTGAGGTGTGATAGGTGCAGAAAACTCATGCTTTATACCTTCAGAAGCACAGAATTCTGAAAAGCTCTTGTTTTCAAATTCTTTGCCATGATCACTTCTGATTCTGATAATCCCACTGTCCTTCTCTCTTTGTAGTTGAATGCACATCTCTTTAAAGACTTCAAAAGTGTCAGATTTTTCTCTAACAAAGCTGACCCATGTATATCTTGAATAGTCATCTACCATTACAAATGCATATCTTTTTCCTCCAATACTTTCTACTTGCATAGGCCCCATTAAATCCATATGAACAAGTTCTAGTACTTTAGTAGTTACCTGGTGAACTAATCTGGGATGAGACTTTCTTGTTTGTTTCCCAATTTGACAATCACCACAAACATTGTCCTCATTGATCTTCAGATTAGGTACACCTCTGATAGCTTCAGTACTTAGGATTTTCTTCATGCCTTTCAGATGCAGATGTCCCAGTTTCTGGTGCCAGAGTTTGACTTCCTCTTCTGAGCTCATAAGACAAGAAGTCAGGCTTCTTTCTTCTTCAGAAACCCACAAATAACAATTGTCTTTGGATCTGCAGCCCCTCATCTGAGTTTTACCATCCTGATCAGTAACAATACACTCCTGCTTGTTGAAATTCACTTTTAAATCCTGATCACATAGCTGGCTAATACTGATCAGATTAGAGGTTAATCCTTCCACCAGTAACACATCATTAAGTCTGGGCAAACCTTCTCTGATCAAGTCACCAATACCCAGAATCTGACCTTTTACACCATCTCCAAATGTCACATAACTTCTGGAGTATGATCTGATATTGCTCAGTAGCTTCTTCATACCAGTCATGTGCCTTGAACACCCACTATCAAAATACCAGTCTTCTTTTGAGGTGGCTCTCAAAGAAGTATGAGCAATCAGGCCAACATTCTGAACTTTGGGCTTCCACACCTTCTGAACACTATGTCTGGGTGCAGCTGGTTGTACTCTTCTATACTGAAAATGTTCAGGATAGCCATAAAGTTTGAAGCAGAAAGGTTTGATATGCCCTTTCTTTCCACAATGATGACAGACCCAAGGATGATTTCTCCTCCTTCTGTTTCTGAAGAATTTCTGGGGTTGCTTCTGAGGTAGCATCTGAACATGCTTTTGACCTTGCATCTGAGGTCTCTTCTGAACTTGCTTTTGAGGTCTCATCTGAATATGCTTCTGACCTTGCATCTGGGCTTTCTTCTGAGGTCTCTTCTTTGATGTTCCAGCCATAGACTCATGAGTTTGAGTAGCAGGAACAAAACTCATCTGTTTAGGAATCTGAGTCTGATCAACAAAACCTAAACCAGTTTTTCCTTGTTGCTGATTCCCCAAAATGTCCTCCAACTTATCATTAGCAGAGTTCAACATCTTCACTTGCTTCTTCATTTGATCAAGTTGGGAGTTCAGTTGGTTCACTTCTTCTTTTAAATCTGAATTCTGCACTAACAGTTCACCTTTTTCAGCCTCCAGTTGAAGAATAGTCTCCTTCTGATCCAAAACTTGTTTGCAAACCTCAGCACTTCTGGTATACAGCTTCTTGTAGTTATCAGCTAGTTCATCATATGAGGTTTTAGCAGCTTCAGACACATATGAGGCTTCAGACTCTGAGTCAGACTCTGAAAAGGTCTCAGACTCTAAAACAGGTTCCTTATTTAAGATAGCTCCTGACCTTACTACAAGACCAGTATCACACATACCAGATTCACTATCATCATCTTCTTCAGAACCAACATCGGACCATGCAACAGCTAGGCTCTTCTTCTGTTTCTTAAGAAAAGTAGGACATTCAGATTTGATATGCCCATAGCCCTCACACTCATATCACTGTACACCTTTGGCTTGGTTACTTTTCTCCTCAGACTTGGTCTTCTTCTCATCAGTTTGTTGCTTTTTGTTATTGAATCTGAAATTCTGACCTTTGGCTTTGGCTTTTCTGTTAACATTCTTCAGAATCTTGTTGAATTGTTTTCCCAGCAACACTAGAGCTTCTGATAAGTCATCCTCATCAGACTCTTGTTGATCATCAGCTTCAGCATTCACAGTAAAAGCTATACCTTTCCCTTTCTTATCAGGCTGTTTGCAGAATGCAGTCTCAAAATTTAACAAAGACCCAATCAGCTCCTCAACCTTCATAGCAGAAATATCATGAGCTTCCTCAATTGCAGTGACCTTCATGTCAAATCTTCTGGGCAGGGACCTGAGGATTTTTCTGACTAACTTCTCATCAGTCATCTTTTCTCCAAGTGAATCAAAAGAATTTGCCATGTCCAGCACATTCATGTAAAAATCCTGAATAGATTCATCTTCCTTCATCTTCAGGTTCTCAAATTTGGTGGTCAACAGCTGCAATCTGGACATCTTCACCTTCGAAGTTCCTTCATGGGTGGTTTTCAGAATTTCCCAAGCATCCTTAGCCACAGTACATTGTTTGATAAGTCTGAACATGTTCTGGTCCACACCATTAAAGATTGCATTCAAAGCTTTTGAATTTCCCAGAGACAAGTCATCTTCAGCTCTGGTCCACTCCTCTTCAGGCTTCAAAACCCTAGTTTTGTTACCATCTTTGTCCAAAACCTCAGGATGTTCCCAGCCTTTTATCACAGCTTTCCAAGTCTTGCTGTCAATAGACTTTAGAAAAGCACACATCCTTGACTTCCAATACTCATAGTTTGTGCCATCTAGTAGGGGTGGTCTATTGACATAGCCTCCTTCTCTATCCATGCTTGCCAGATATTAAGTCATCTGGATCTCATCCAATTTACAGGCAGGGTGCCTGCTCTGATGCCAATTGAAATTCTGGCCAGGCAATACTTAAGAGATAAACGCAGGTTCTGAACCAACAGGTTCTGAATAGAACTTAGCCCAATATAAAAGCAGATAAACAGCAGAAAAGTAAAGTGCAGGAAAGCTAAAAACACACAAGGTTGTTAACCCAGTTCGGAGTAAACACCTCCTACTCTGGGGGATACCAATCCAGGAAGGAAATCCACTATAGGATTTAACCCAAAGACTCAAGACACTGACTCCCAGTTCCCAGCCTTAGCAATTAAACTCCTCCTAGTCAGACTTCTACCCAACTCTGAGTATTAGAATCCTCTAACTTCCTATTCAAGCAACTAAACCCAGCTACTTGAACAACCCTTAACAATCCCCTGTTTTTGAACACGATTTCAATGACAACACTTCATTCGTACCTAAAGGCTTAGAATGAATTACAACTTAATGAAAACACTAAACCAACTCAAAACATATGAGTGGTGCACAAAACAAAGCTAACAGCTTAAAAACAAACACAGACTCAATTTCTGATTTCTAAACTCTAAAACTCGTTAGTCTTGAAAGCAGCAACACTCCTCCTTATATAGTCTTCAGTCTTGTAGCATAAATAACAAACTAATCTTCTGATTTGATTTGTTACTGAAATAAGATTGGTCCAATAAGGTAACAAATAAAACTGCATTGAATCTTTTAAAGATTATAACAGGAAAATATGAATTTCATATCTTTGAACCAAATCTTCAATAAAATCTTCTCCAAATAAATCACCATTCTAGAAGCCATATGCGTGGATAAATCCTCAATAAATCTTGCAAAGATTCGCATAGAAAAACCTTGAAAATAACCAGCTTCTGATGAAGTCAACATAAGTCAACGCTAGCATCAGAACCTGAATCAGCTTCTGAAGTGCTACAGTGCATTCAGCTTCTGATGTGGTCAACAGAAGTCAACGCTGGCTTCAGAACCTGAATCAGCTTCTGAAGTGCTACAGTGCTTCTGATGAGGCATTCAGCTTCTGATGTCATTTTGAGCTTCTGAACAGCTTCAAAATGAAAAACTTCCAACTGAAGAAATGTTCTAGATACGGAGGTGCTTCTATTCAATACTTTGGTTTTGCCAAAACATGCAGCCAACACCAAAAGACTCAACACAGAAGATCAGAAGTTGGTGTATATGTGCTTCAGGTTGTTCAGAAGCTGAAGCTGGTTGGGCTATCATGTTTAACATAGCTTGTATCCACTGCTTATCTCTGTGCTATGTTTGAATTATGTGGAGTTCTTCAAGGTTGATTATCTTGTGTTGATTGAAGAACTTATTCTATGTGTTGCATTTGATTTTAGCGAAAAATTTGCCAAAGGGGGAGATTGTTGAGTATTTAGACGTTGGCTGCATATTTTGATAAAATCAAAGTGTTCCAGCAAAGCATCTCCATGTGTTTAAGAAGTCTTCAGAAGCAAGAAATTGAATTTGAGGAGGTTCAGAAGCTGAAATGGCCTTCAGAAGCAGATTGGACCTTCAGACGCAGTTTTGGCCTTCAGACGCTGAACAGTACTTCAAACGCAGAAATGGCCTTCAGACGGTGAACAGTACTTCAGACGCACTGTTCAGACGTTGACCAGCGTTGACCTTCAGAAGCTGGACTTCAGAAGCTGATTTCAGAAGCTGGGATTTTCTGCATTAATTCTGTGCGTATCTTATGGAGATTTGCTGAAGATTTATTATGGCTGAAGTTTTCTAGAAAGGCTGATTAATTTGTTGAAGATCTTGAGAAGATTGGCTTCTTGTTTTATGTTTGAATATATTTGTGAAGAATCTTTGCAAGATAGAAGTCAGAATTTTATTGTTTCCTTTTCAAGCCTTGCAGAATTTTAGAAGTGTATTTCAGAGAAGATTTGTTCCAGAATTATATGATTGCTGAAGCCTATTTAAGGAGATGTGCTGCTGCTATTGAAAAAAACGAAGAGAGTATTAGAAATCAGAGAATTTGAGTCTTTGTGTTTTTAAACTTAGGTTTTATTTGTACACCACTCATCTGAGTTGGTTTAGAAGTTTTTTAGTTGTAAATCATTCTAAGCTTTTAAGTACGAATGATGTCTTTGTTATTTTGAAGTGTTTCTTCATAAACTGGGTAGTTATTCATAAGCTGTTTAGTAACTGGGTTGTTGCTTGAATAGGAAGTAAGAAGGGGGTTTCTTATACTCAGGTGTTGGGTAGAAATCAGAACTATAGGAGATTAAGTCAGAAGACTAGGAACAGAGGGTCTGTGTCTTGAGTCTTAGGATTAATTCCAATAATGGATTTCCTTCCTGGATTGGTATCCTCCAGACGTAGGTGGTATTTACACCGAACTGGGTTAACAAATATCTGTGTGCTTTTACTTTCTGCACTTTTATTTTGTTGATTCTGAACTAGTTTTGATTGTGCTCTGTTTTGCAAACAACGTGCTCTGTTTTTGTGTTCTGAACCGTACCTGCCAGAATTTCATCTTACTAGGTGTTTGAGCATTGAAGTCTCTTAACTTTGTGTTTTGAGCAATTGTAATCAGTTTGATTATAGTTAAACCTCTTGTAAGTGACAGGGGGACTAGACTACTTCCGGTTTGTGGAAGGAACTAGTATAAAAACCATTGTGTCCTTCTTTCCTTATCTCTTTACTTTATAATCCGCTGCATAATTAACTCTGAAAAAGGATCAGAACTGATCTATATCAGATTCTGAACTTAACTTAAGTTTTGAGAAGGAAAAGATTTTACCCACACAATTCAACCCCCCCCCTTCTTGTGTGTTTTTCTCACCTTTAGTTGGTATTGAAGGTGAGAAAAACAAACACACAAGAAGGGGGGGGTTGAATTGTGTGACTCTAAAAACTTGTTCCTTTTCTTTTTAAAGCTTAAGGTTCAGTTCAGAAGCTGATATGATCAGTTCTGAACAGATATCAGAAGTTGAATGCAGCGGATTAAACAAGTAAAGGAGTAAGGGAAAAGAGAAGACACAGCAAATTATACAGGTTCCTTCTCAATGTGAGAAGTAGTCCTGTCCCCTTGTGTCCAACAAGAGAGTTTCACTATAATCAAGTTCTGATTACAATTGCTCAATCACTAAGAAAGAGACTTCCAGCTGCTCAATCACAAAGAAAGAGACTTCTATGCTCAACCACCAAGGAAGAGGCTTCCAATGCTCAAGTCACTAAGACAAGAGACTTCCCAATGCTCAAGTCACAAAGACAAGAGGCTTCTGACTCAGACCACTAAGGAGTGAGGTTACAATTTGCTTAGTATTCAGACTAAGACTTTAGGGACCAAACTGGTTTACAAGTAAAGAAGTTTGGGATGAACACTTGATCAAATATCAGAGGTGTTCTCTAAATACAACACAGGTTAAGACTCTTAACCTATAGAAATTCTAAGTTACAAAGACTGAAGAATTTCTAAGAGTTTTGAACTATGACAGTTTTTACACAGAAAACAGGGCAAAGTTTCAGCAATGTGTTTCAAAGAGTCTTCAACAATTTCTTCTTCAAATCTCCCTCCTTTTATAGATGAAAATAGAGCTGTTGGAGATTTGCTGGAAATCAGGAATTTAGCCGTTGCAATTGGGCTAGGTTGCTGCAAATGTGTGCTGCACTTTTTCTGTCAGAACAGGGCAGGTGCCATTTTTGAATTGGCCCACCTTTAATCCTGGAGAATGTTTGGGTCAGGGAGACAACTGTTCCATTGAGTTGTTCTGACATTTCCAGGCATTAAATGCGCACAGTACTGGTTGCTTTTCCATGCCATATCAGCTTCAGAAGCTTCTCAGTGAACAGTGATCAGAAGCTCCCTTTGTACGGATCAGAAGCTGGCTTAGTTGTACGGATCAGAAGCTGGCTTCAGGAGTTGACTTGCGTTGACTTCTTCAGAAGCACCCAGTCTTCAGAAGCTGCACTTCAGGAGCATTTCTTCAGGACCACTTCAGAGGCTTCACTTCAGGACCAGTTTCTTCTTAGCCTTGCAACCTTGCTTCTTGGCTTTCCTTCTTGCTCTTTAGCTTGTTCTTCATAACCATTATTAATCAATACTTGATAAGCATGTGGTTCTGAAACACTTGAACAAAGCATTAGCAAATAACCAATTTTCTCTTTAATACTTTGTTATCATCAAAACCATAAAGAGAGATGTGTTTACACATAAATGTTTCAACAATCTCCCCCTTATTATATGAGAGACTTGTTAAACACATTTTGTTCCAACAATCTCCCCCTTTTTGATGATGACAAACATAAGTATTAAAGCAGAAAATTGTTGTTAACTTAATTAACAAGTTAACTGCAGGGTGAGGTTTGTAAGCTCCCCCTGAGTCTGATCCAAGTTAATTAAGTTCAGTTAAAAACACAAATGTGAAAATTTCAGAATAGTTGTTAAGTGTAATTAACAATCTGACTTCAGGAGAGGTTTGTAAGCTCCCCTTAGGTCTGACAATCCTCAAGGTTAGGTTTGTAAGCTCCCCTTGATTCTTATCCATGTTAATTATCCTTAATTTAAAAACAATATGGTGAAATTTACACTCAGAATTCAAAATGACTTGTTGACTTCAGGTTCTGAGGTTTGTAAGCTCTCCCCCTAAGTCTGATAATCCACAGGATGAGTTTTGTAAGCTCCCTGAGTCTTATCCAAGTTATTTTAGATTCTTTTTACTCACTAAGAGTTATATATCTCACAGAATATATCAGAGCTAGAATTTTACTTCAAAGCAGTTCTCATAAGTTAAATGTATCAGAGCTTAACTTAGCTAGAATTTTACTTCAAAGCAGTTCTCATAAGTTAAATGTATCAGAGCTTAACTTAGCTTTACTGATCAGTATCAGAACTGGCTTAACAATTGTATCAGAACTTAATCCTAACAATTGTATCAGAGCTTTAATAGGCTTAGCTTCTGACAATTTTAACTTATTTGAGCTCAGGTGCTTTAATACTTGTTTTACTTTTCTCCCCCTTTTGTCATCAACAAAAAGTACTACTTTCTCCCCTTAAGACAGAAAAATTTCTCCCCCTTTGTCAAGAGAGTTTGAAAATATCTGAATCAGAGCAGAAAAGGATTTGAAAAGAGTTTGAAAGCAGGTATCAAAGCAGTTCAGTTTCCCTCTTTTTGAAAGATTTTGAAAGTAGTTCTGACATTAAGTTTGAAAGGATTTCAAAAGGATTCAGAATTTGGGAGGGGTTGAACTAACCAAAATTGTGAGATATTTTGTGCAATCATATGGATAACCAAGTAGCAAGGATAATCATCAGAGCCTACTTGATTTACAATGAGTATATGACTTGCAATAAAAATAGAATGCTGTTCAGAAGCAGAAAAAGTTTGGAGCTTCTGATCAGGTCATTCTGTGTTCAGACACTACTTGTTCAGTACACACTGGTTCAGCATCAGAGCAAAACAACCAGTTGTGTTCAGTATCAGAGCAAAACTTCTCAAGAAGTGTTCAGTATCAGAGCAATTCTGATCTTGCTTTAAAGAAGTATATCAGAATCTGATACCAGTTGAGGATATATTTCACAGTCTGATACCAGCTAAAGGTTTTAACTCAGAGTCTGATACCAAATAAAAACATTTCAGAATTGATACCAAGATAAAAAGAGTTTTTTGAAACTGAACATGTCTGGAACACTGAGGGCTTTTAAAATGTGTCTGTGCTAAACATTTTGAAAATAAACTGATATCAACTGAAAATTGTTTGTTAGGCAATTTTAACAATGAGTATCAGAGCATAAAAACACATTTTTACTTGATGACTTTGGGAGGATTATAGTATAAACTTTCAAAGCTTTAATCATCATTGCCCATAACTATACTTATCAGAATCTGACCAACATTAGAATTTTATCAGATTCAGAAGTCAGAAAAATCCAGGTTCTGATCCTTCAGACTCTGAGGTTTTTCAGGCTTAACTTTAGTCAGACTCTCAGAAGGTGAGTGTTTGATAAGTCTTAGCTTATGATAAACTCAGAATCAAGGAATACATTCAGATTTAAGCACATTTTTCATGAGACAAAATGCATGTTCAGATTCTTTTTAATAAAATTGAATCTTTCTTCTGTTAGGGGTTTTGTGAATATATCAGCCCATTGATGATCAGTATCAATGAATTGAATATCCAAAACACCCTTCTGAACATAATCTCTTATAAAATGATGTTTTATTTCTATGTGCTTGGCTCTAGAATGCAGAATTGGATTTTTAGACAGACATATAGCAGCAGTATTATCACAGTAAATTGGAATATTATCTGCATGAATCTGATAATCCTCTAATTGATGTTTCATCCAGAGCAGTTGTGTACTACAACTTGCAGCTGAGATGTACTCTGCTTCTGCTGTTGACAAAGCAATTGTTGCTTGTCTCTTGCTAGCCCAGGATATCAGATTCTCACCAAGAAACTGACAGTTTCCACTGGTGGACTTTCTTTCAATCCTGTCCCCAGCATAGTCAGCATCACAGAATCCAACTAGCTTATAATTTATAGATTTCTTATACAGAAGTCCCAAATTAGTTGTTCCTTTCAGATACCTGAAGATTCTCTTGACAGCAGTCATATGAGATTCTCTAGGATCTGATTGGAATCTAGCACACAGACATACACTAAATAAAATATCTGGTCTAGAAGCAGTTAAGTATAGGAGAGAACCTATCATACCTCTGTACAGCTTCTGATCTACCTTAGTGCCATTGTCCTCTTTGCTTAATGTGCAGGTAGGATGCATTGGTGTTGTCATCAGCTTGCAATCATCCAACTGGAACTTCTTCAGAAGCTCCTTGGTGTATTTTGACTGATGAACATAAACACCCTCTTTGCATTGGTTGATTTGAATTCCCAAGAAGAATTTCAGCTCACCCATCATGCTCATTTCAAATTCATCCTGCATTAACTTAGAAAATTCCTTGCAAAGGGAGGCATTAGTAGAACCAAATATGATATCATCAACATAGATTTGTACAATCAAGATTTCTTTCTTAACAGTTTTTCTAAAGAGTGTATTGTCAACTTGTCCTCTTACAAAATCATTTTTAGTTAAGAAGTTGCTTAGCCTTTCATACCAAGCTCTGGGAGCTTGTTTCAGACCATACAAGGACTTCTTAAGTTTAAAAACATGATTTGGATGTTTAACATCTTCAAAACCAGGAGGTTGTTTGACATACACTTCTTCAGAAATCACACCATTTAAGAAGGCACTCTTAACATCCATTTGATATAAGATGATACCATGATTAATAGCATAAGAAAGAAGTAACCTGATTGCTTCCAGTCTTGCTACTGGAGCAAAAGTTTCAGTGTAGTCTATTCCTTCTTGCTGGCTGTACCCTTGAGCTACTAATCTAGCCTTGTTTCTGATCACTTCTCCTTGTTCATTGAGCTTGTTCCTGAACACCCATTTTGTTCCAATGATGTTCTTCTGATCAGGTCTTGCCACAAGATCCCATACATCATTCCTTTGGAACTGGTTCAGCTCTTCTTGCATTGCTACAATCCAACCATCATCAGCAAGTGCTTCATCAGCAGTTGTGGGTTCAATCATTGATAATAAGCCAAGCATGGATTCATTCTGAGTGAATGCTGATCTTGTCTTCCTTGGACTGTTCTTGTTTCCAATGATTAACTCCTCAGGATGTGAAGACTTGTACTTGAATGAGGTTCTGGGTGGATTAGCTTCTGAAGGGCCATCAGGATTTTGATCAGAACCATGCTGATCTTGATTAGCATCAGAAGTAGTGTCATTGCTGGAGAGTTTCTCAGAGTCTTCATTGTTTTCAGCTTCTGAACCTTCATCAGAACCTGAACTGGGTTCAGCTTCTGAAGGTTCTTCTGAGATTCTGACATCTGCAAAACTCTCAACCAGCTCTGGTATTTCACTACCAGGCTTCTTATCATCAAACCTAATGTGTATGGCTTCTTCAACAACATGTGTTTCAGAATTATACACTCTGTATGCCTTAGATCTCTCTGAGTATCCTAAGAAGGTACCCTTTTGAGCCTTGGCATCAAATTTCTTTAGGTAGACCTTATTGTTCAGTATGTAACAAGTACAACCAAACTGATGAAAATAAGAAATACTTGGTTTTCTTCCTTTAAATAATTCATATGAAGTTTTATTCAGAATTGGTCTGATATAGATCCTGTTCTGAATATAACATGCTGTGTTTACAGCTTCTGCCCAAAAGTACTTAGCAATTTTTGACTCATGGATCATGGTTCTGGCCATCTCTTGTAAAGACCTGTTCTTTCTCTCTACAACTCCATTTTGTTGTGGAGTTCTAGGAGATGAGAACTCATGGAAAATTCCATGATCTTCACAAAAGTTTTCAAAAGGTTCATTTTCAAATTCACCACCATGATCACTTCTGATTTTCAAAATTTTCAAATCAGTTTCTGTTTGTACTTGTTTGCAGAATTTGAAAAACACATCATATGTTTCATTTTTGGTTCTGAGGAATTTAACCCAAGTCCACCTACTATAATCATCAACAATCACAAGTCCATACTTCTTCCCATTGATTGAAGCAGTTCCAACAGGACCAAACAAATCAATGTGAAGGAGTTCTAGAGGTTTAGAGGTGGAAACAATGTTCTTTGGTTTAAAAGAAGTTTTAGAAAACTTTCCAATTTGGCATGCACTGCACAGTGCATCTGAGTGATAATCAATTTGGGGCAAGCCTCTGACCAGCTGTAACTTGCTAAGCTTGGAGATGAGTCTCCAGTTAGCATGTCCCAGCCTTTTGTGCCAGACCCATTTCTCATCACTCACAGACAGAAGGCAAACTACCTTCTGCTGAACCAATTCAGAAAAATTAATTTTATAAACATTGTTTTTCCTGCTGCCTCTGAACACTACAGACTTGTCTTTGCTACTGATTACAGTGCAAGTGTTCTTATTGAACAGGACTTCATAATTACTATCACATAATTGACTTATGCTAAGTAAATTATGTCTAAGTCCATCTACCAGCCAAACATTATCAATGTACAGGGAAGAATTACCTATCTTACCAGTACCAATGATCTTTCCTTTCTGACTTCCTCCAAATCCCACAGTTCCTCCCTCTTTCAGAGTCAGGGTTTGGAACATAGACTTGTCCCCTGTCATATGATGCGAGCATCCACTGTCCAGGTACCAGGACCTTTCCTTTTCTTTGGATGACAAGCATATCTGCAATTGAAATAATTTCAGACCTAGGTACCCAGATTTTCATGGGTCCTTTGGGGTTAGTCTTGAAAGGTTTTGGCTCCTTGTGTCTGAAGTTATGATATTCAGACTTGTTCTGATACTTTGGATATGAATCCTTGTATTTAGAATAAGTCTGAGTTTCAGAACCTGAGTGCTTCTGAACCTGAGTTCTCAAAGGTTTGGACTCAGACTTCTTCAGAACCTGAGACTTGAAAGTCTTTGGTTCTGATTTGTTCAGAGTCTGACCTTTAGAGTACTTTGGTTCTGATCTCTTCAGAATTCTAACTCTGTTTACTTCAGGCACAAGGTAAGCTTCAGTTTTGCCTTTCTTAAAACAGTTTGAGGCAGAAAACTGATTGGTTTGCTTTGGCTTGCTTTGCCTAACATTCTGAGATTGAAAATGTTTTACATTGACTGGTTTATCAGATTTTGAAGTTTTAATAAACCCAGTCTTAGAAAAATTTGAATCAGATTTATTCAGATTCTGAGACTTACTAGTTCCAGGTTCTGAACACTTCAGATTCTGAACAGGTTTAAGTTCAGAGTCTGATTTCCTCTTACTCTTAGGCTTAGGACCTTTTGGCTTAGATTTAGGCAAGGTTTTAACAGTTGCCTTTATCTTTTCCTTAGGTTCAGAAGCTTCAGAGTCTGAGTTGTTCAGAACTTCTGACTTAGTCTCAGATTCTGATACTTTCAATTTCTCAGAATTATCAGAAGCAGGCACAAAGCAAATACCATTGCCTTTTAAAACATTTTCAGAACATGAAGGTGAGTTTAAATCATTTGAAGGTTTGAATAAATCATAGCCAATTCCTTCACCTTTGTTTCTGATCATATTATACATCATGGAGGCAATTTTTGTTCTATTGAATCCAGTTAACATGAAATCCTGAAGAGCTATTTCCTGATCATTAGGAACCTCTTCAGATTTCTTATGAGCCTCTTTTCTGAGTTCCTCAACTTCCTCATCATATTCAAAAATTTGATTCTGAAGTTTAAGGTTCTCCTCAGACAGCAAGTTTGTTTGATTTTTCAAAATTTTAATTTCTTTTAACTTTCTCTTAAGATGACTCATAAGATCATTAACTGTTTCAATTAAATCAGATCTAGAGAGTTCAGAATATACCTCATCTTCTTCATCAGAATCTGAGCATGATTCTGCATCAGAAGATGCAATTGCCATCAGGGCCAAGTTTGCTTCTTCCTCATCAGATTCTGACTCATTATCCAGATCATCCCATGTTGCCATGAGACTCTTTTTGAGCTTATTTCTGAAGTTGCTGGACTTTGAGCTGGACTTCTTTGCTTTTTCCTTTGATTTTTCCTTCTGAAGATCAGGACAATCAGCAATGAAGTGGCCAGGCTTTTTGCAGTTGTAGCAGCTTTCCTTCTGGATATCCCTCTTTGAACCAGAGCCAGATCCTCTGAAGTTACTGCTTCTGTTAGAGAACTTTTTCTTTCTGTTCATTAGATACTGAAGTCTTTTAGAAATCATTGCAAGCTCATCAGCATCTGAATCTTCATCAGAATTTCCCTCAGGAAACTCTTCTTCAGATTCAATAGCTTTCAGAGCTTTAGCAGGTTTTCTTTTAGACTTCAGAGCTAATGTTTTTGGCTCTCTAACAGGCTCATCCTCATTGAGTCCCAGTTCATGCACTTTGAGGGAGCTTATAAGATCTTCAATACTTAAAGTATTCAGATCCTTAGCTTCCTCAATGGCAGTCACTTTTGGTCTCCATTTGGATGGCAGACTTCTAAGGATCTTATTCACATGGTCAGCTGTGGTATAACTCTTCTTCAGAATCTGAAGTCCAGAAACCAGAGTCTGAAATCTTGAGAACATAGTCTCAATATTTTCATCCTCTTTCATTCTGAACAATTCATATTGCTGAACAAGTATGTTTGCCTTAGCTTCTCTAACTTTCTGGTTACCTTCATAGTTAGAGCAGAGGGATGTGAATATTGCCTTTGCAGTGGACTTGTCACTCAGCTTCTGATACTCAGTGTGAGGCAATGAGTCCACAATGATTCCTCTGACATGATGATGCTTCCTATAGATCTTTCTTTCAGCATCACTCAGAGATCTTCTGTTGACAGCAACACCTTCTTCATCTACAGGTATTGAGATTCCATCTTCAATAATATCCCATAGAGTATCATCAATCCCAATAATGTGACTATACATTTTACTCTTCCACCAAGAGAATTTTTCTGGGTCACCAGTAAACATAGGAGGTTTATTGTGTGACCTAGACTTCTTTTCTTCAGTACTATAGTCATATTGTACATTTCTTTGATTTCTGGGAGATGGTGGAGGTGACTCACTTGTTGAGGCCATGTTTTTCTCAGGATCCTACTGACACACTGTTAAGTGTTAATATCAGAACCGGAGCTCTGATACCAACTGAAGGTGAGAAAAACAAACACACAAGAAGGGGGGGGTTGAATTGTGTGACTCTAAAAACTTGTTCCTTTTCTTTTTAAAGCTTAAGGTTCAGTTCAGAAGCTGATATGATCAGTTCTGAACAGATATCAGAAGTTGAATGCAGCGGATTAAACAAGTAAAGGAGTAAGGGAAAAGAGAAGACACAGCAAATTATACAGGTTCCTTCTCAATGTGAGAAGTAGTCCTGTCCCCTTGTGTCCAACAAGAGAGTTTCACTATAATCAAGTTCTGATTACAATTGCTCAATCACTAAGAAAGAGACTTCCAGCTGCTCAATCACAAAGAAAGAGACTTCTATGCTCAACCACCAAGGAAGAGGCTTCCAATGCTCAAGTCACTAAGACAAGAGACTTCCCAATGCTCAAGTCACAAAGACAAGAGGCTTCTGACTCAGACCACTAAGGAGTGAGGTTACAATTTGCTTAGTATTCAGACTAAGACTTTAGGGACCAAACTGGTTTACAAGTAAAGAAGTTTGGGATGAACACTTGATCAAATATCAGAGGTGTTCTCTAAATACAACACAGGTTAAGACTCTTAACCTATAGAAATTCTAAGTTACAAAGACTGAAGAATTTCTAAGAGTTTTGAACTATGACAGTTTTTACACAGAAAACAGGGCAAAGTTTCAGCAATGTGTTTCAAAGAGTCTTCAACAATTTCTTCTTCAAATCTCCCTCCTTTTATAGATGAAAATAGAGCTGTTGGAGATTTGCTGGAAATCAGGAATTTAGCCGTTGCAATTGGGCTAGGTTGCTGCAAATGTGTGCTGCACTTTTTCTGTCAGAACAGGGCAGGTGCCATTTTTGAATTGGCCCACCTTTAATCCTGGAGAATGTTTGGGTCAGGGAGACAACTGTTCCATTGAGTTGTTCTGACATTTCCAGGCATTAAATGCGCACAGTACTGGTTGCTTTTCCATGCCATATCAGCTTCAGAAGCTTCTCAGTGAACAGTGATCAGAAGCTCCCTTTGTACGGATCAGAAGCTGGCTTAGTTGTACGGATCAGAAGCTGGCTTCAGGAGTTGACTTGCGTTGACTTCTTCAGAAGCACCCAGTCTTCAGAAGCTGCACTTCAGGAGCATTTCTTCAGGACCACTTCAGAGGCTTCACTTCAGGACCAGTTTCTTCTTAGCCTTGCAACCTTGCTTCTTGGCTTTCCTTCTTGCTCTTTAGCTTGTTCTTCATAACCATTATTAATCAATACTTGATAAGCATGTGGTTCTGAAACACTTGAACAAAGCATTAGCAAATAACCAATTTTCTCTTTAATACTTTGTTATCATCAAAACCATAAAGAGAGATGTGTTTACACATAAATGTTTCAACAATCTCCCCCTTATTATATGAGAGACTTGTTAAACACATTTTGTTCCAACAGGTATTGTTGGAACAAAATGTATGAACAAACTCTCTTTTGAATAAAGAGGGAGATTGTTGGAACAATTTGTATGAACATCTCTCTTTAAGGTTTTGATGATAACAAAGTGTTAAATAGAAAATTGGTAATTGGTAATGCTTTGTTCAAGTTGTGCAGAACCATGTTTTCAATGTTGATTAATTAATATTGGTTATGGAAGAACAAGCTAAGAGCAAGAAGGAAAGCTTAGAAGCAATGTTGCAAAGTTGAGGGAAAACAAGGTCTGAAGGGTGAGTCTGAAGGCTGAGTCTGAAGGGTGTGTCTGAACAGTGCATCTGAAGGCTGAGTCTGAGGGTCAACAAAAGTCAACGTCTGAAAGGAGCGTCTGATGAACAGTGTGTCTGATGAACAGTGCATCTGAAGGTCAACAAAAGTCAACGTCTGAAGACCAGCGTCTGATGAACAGTGCTTCTGAAGTCTGAGTCTGAAGAAGAGCTTCTTAAGTACTGTTCACACAGAAGCTTCTGAAGTCTGACGTGGAAAGTTTCCTTCAGCATTTAATTCCTGCAGTGTCAGAACGACCCCAATGGAACAGTTGTCTCCCTGACTCAAACATTCCCCAGCTTTTAAGGAAAGCTAAGTTCAAAAATGGCTGTTGCACTCTGATTTTTGCTAAAGTTTAGCTCGCATTTCAGCCTGGGCTAGTTCTCCATTTGCAACGGCTCTTTGCCTAATTTCTGGACATCTTCAACAGCTCTAATTCCCTCTATATAAGGAAGAAGAATTGAAGAAGAAATTTGCTAAGACTCTTGAAACAAAAACTGATAGAAGTGTGCTCTGTTTTGCTGTCCAGAATTCATAGTTCACAAAACTCTTAGAAATTCTTTCAATCTTTGTATCTTAGAATTTCTTAAGGTTAAGAGTCTTAATCCTGAGTTGTATTGAGTGAACACCTCTGATATTTTATCAAGTGTTCAACCCAAACTTACTTTCTTTGTAATTCAGTTTGGTTCAAGTCTTAGTCTACTTGCTAAGCATCATAAGCCTCATTACTTAGTGTTCTGAGCAAGTTAGAGTCTCATTCCTTTGTGGTCTGAGCAGGGAAGTCTCATTCCTTTGTGGTCTGAGCAAGGTGGTTTCATTCCTTTGTGGTCTGAACATTAGAAGTCTCTTCCTTTGTGGTTGAGCAACTGGAAATCTCATTCCTTTGTGGTCTGAGTAATTGTAATCAGTTTGATTATAGTTCAAATCTCTTGTTAGTAACAAGGGGACTAGACAACTTCCAACTTGTGGAAGGAACTAGTATAAAAACATTGTGTGTCTCTCTTTCCTTCTCTCTTTTCATTTGAATCTGCTGCATATTAACTTTGATAATAGTTCAGAACCTATTTCTGAACTTAACATATTTTTGAGAAGAAAAGAAACCAAGTTTTTGAGTCCACACAATTCAACCCCCCTTCTTGTGTGTTTTTCTCACCTTCAGTTGGTATCAGAGCTCCGGTTCTGATATTAACACTTAACAGTGTGTCAGTAAGATCCTGAGAAAAACATGTCATCTAGTGGTTCCCCTCCACCTCCACCTCCTCCTCCTAGTGGTAGACATACTTCTGTTTCTTATGACTATAATACAGATGATAGAAAATCCAGGTCACACAATAAACCCCCTATGTTTAATGGTGACCCAGAAAAGTTCTCATGGTGGAAGAGTAAAATGTACAGTCATCTAATTGGTATTGATGATTCTCTATGGGACATAATAGAAGATGGAATCACAATTCCAGTTGATGAAGAAGGTGTTGCTGTCAACAGAAGAGCTTTGAGTGATGCAGAAAGAAAGATATATAGAAAGCATCACAATGTGAGAGGAATCATTGTGGATTCCCTACCTCACACTGAGTACCAGAAGCTGAGTGACAAATCTACAGCAAAGGCCATCTTCACATCCCTCTGCTCTAACTATGAAGGTAATAAAAAAGTTAGAGAAGCTAACGCTAATATCCTTGTTCAGCAATATGAATTGTTCAGAATGAAAGAGGATGAAAATATTGAGACAATGTTCTCAAGATTTCAGACTCTGGTTTCTGGACTTCAGATTCTGAAGAAGAGTTATACCACAGCTGATCATGTGAACAAAATCCTGAGAAGTCTACCATCTAAATGGAGACCCAAGGTGACTGCTATTGAGGAAGCTAAGGATCTGAATACTTTAAGTATTGAGGATCTTATAAGCTCCCTCAAGGTGCATGAACTGGGACTCAATGAGGATGAGTCTGTTAGAGAACCAAAATCAATAGCACTGAAATCTAAAAGAAATCCTGTTAAAGCTTTGAAAGCTATTGAATCTGATGAAGAATTTCCTGAGGGAAATTCTGAAGAAGATTCAGATGCTAATGAGCTTGCAATGCTTTCTAAAAGAATTCAGTATCTAATGAATAGAAAGAAGAAATTCTCTAACAGAAGCAGTAACTTTAGAGGATCTGGTTCAAAGAGAGAAAACCAGAAGGAATGCTACAACTGCAAGAAACTTGGCCACTTCATTGCTGAATGTCCTGATCTTCAGAAGGACAAATCAAAGGAACAAGCAAAGAAGACCAGCTCCAAGTCCAGCAGTGTCAGAAACAAACTTGAAAAGAGTCTCATGGCAACATGGGATGATCTGGACAATGAGTATGAATCTGATGAAGAGGAAGCAAACCTAGCTTTGATGGTGTGCGCTCTCGGAAAAAACGCAAACCTCGGGCGTGTACGAACCCTCGGAAAGTTTTGTGAAGTCGCCACCAAAGTTTTTCTTTAAAGGGAACGTTGATAAACCATTAAGTTTTTTATTTTTAAAGGGAAACGATAATAAAACCCTTTGACGATGAGGAAAAGGATGGTCATCGCAACCATTATCGGGTTCGGGAGTCGATTACGCAAGGGGAAGGTATTAGCACCCCTCACGTCCGTTGTACTCAACAGGAACCTCCTAGTTAGTTAAGGCTAAAAAATGTTTTTAAAGTTTTGCTTGCATACTTGAATATAGAGATAATAAAGAAAGGGGAAAAAGTTTATTTTTATTAATGTGCTTGACAAGATGATGATCTTGCTCCTACGTATCTCCTGGTGTGATGGAGAATTCAAAGCTTACGTAGTTCTTTGGTAGAAAAACGTATTTGTTGGTTGTTTTTAAAGAACGATGTTTTGATCGTATTCTTGCGATTAAACGTAGCTTGTGTGCTCGCGCATGGGAGGCTTAAGCGTTTGTTTCGAATCGCGCTAGAATAGATAAAACATGTCCGTTGGGGAAAAGTGTTTTCGATTGACCACGGGAGCCAAGAAAGGTTCAAATGACTCAAAGGAGTCGAGAATAGGTTCGATTGATCCAACGGGATCAAGAAAAGTTCAATGGACTCAAAGGAGTCGAACATTGACCAAAAAAGACTCAACCGAGTCGAGAAAAGGTTCGATTGATCCAACGGGATCAAGAAAGAAATCAATGGACTCAACAGAGTCGAACATTGATTAAAATGATCGCGGGGGACCAAAAAGGGTTCAAATTGACCACAAAGGGCCAAGAATTGGTTTTGGTGTGGTTGGATGTGTTGAAAATAGAATGACGATTGCCCGAACAACGAGACATACGTCAAGCATTCGTTCAATCGGGGAAATGGAGAGACATACGTCAAACCACTCCTTTTTCATTCAAGTTTGTTATTTGAAACTTAAGAAATCCCAAAAAGAGAGCAAAACACTTGGTTTAAAACTCAAATGAAGAGGTTTTAATGTTCAAATTAGTTGTTGCAACCTATGAACAAGTTTGCTTGTTCATGTGTATGAAAAATGCACAAGTTCGGCTCAACTTTGTGAAAAACGCACAAGTTCAGCTTAAGTTTGGAAAATGAAATTCATGAACACATTTGTTGTTCAAGTTTGTTGAAATTAAGAACAAACATTGTTGAAAATCATGAACGAATTTGCTGTTCAAGTTTGGTTTTGAAACTTATTGAACAAGTTCGTCTCAAATTCAAAAAATGAACAAAGTTTCTTGTTATTCATGTTACTTAACTAAACTTGTGAATTTTCCAAACGTATGCAAAAACCTTTGTCATGTTTTGAACAAAAATAAGTTTTTGATCCTCTTAGGTTCTGAATTTTTAAGTTAGAACCTCAAAAATTGGCTTTAAGAAGCCTGAACTCAGAATCTGAGTTCTGCAATTTTCGCAGAGCGACCTGAACTTGGCTCCGCGAACCCAAGTTCTGTCATGGTCGCAGAGCGACCATGACTTTGCTCTGCGAACTCTGCGAAAAAATGAAATCAGAAGCTGCCCCTACTTAATTGTGTCTTTGTATAGAGAAATGTGAGTGCCAAAGGCATCACATGAACTCTTTGCGAAGAGCAATTAAGTAAAAGAAGGATCCAAATTTTGTACTTCAAGGTGAGAAAAAATTGTAGTACATAATGAAAATATATGATATGCAAATGCAATGAACAAAAGTAAATGCAGGATCACCTGGTTTGGCTACTAGTGCATAAACTAAGAATGAAACTGAAGAGTCGTCACCTCGGGGGGTGCTTAGACTGGCTTGGGGAATTAAAAATAGATCGTCGCCTGAATAGGTTCTTAAATCTGACAAGTATTCCTTCACAGGGGGAAGGTTGATCATATCCAGCCGTTTATGCTAGAGGTAGATCTCTGGGGGCAAAGGTGAACTTATTCAGCCGCTTATGCTGAAGGTCGTTCCACTAGGGATAAAGGTGATCATATCCAGCCGCCTACGCTGGAGGTAGATTCCTAAGGACAAAGGTGATCTTATTCAGCCGCTTATGCTGAAGGTCGATCCATTGAAGATAAAGGTTAACTTATCCAGCCGCCTACGCTGGAGGTAGGTTACCTGGGGATGGAGTGATCTTATTCAGCCGCTTACGCTGAAGGTTGAAACACTGGGGAAAGGTGATCTTATCTAGCCGCTGATACTAGAGGTGGATACCTGGGGATGGAGTGATCTTATTCATCCGCTTACGCTGAAGGTTGAAACACTGGGGAAAGGTGATCTTATCTAGCCTCTGATACTAGAGGTGGATACCTGGGGATGGAGTGATCTTATTCAGCCGCTTACGCTGAAGGTTGAAACACTGGGGAAAGGTGATCTTATCTAGCCGCTGATACTAGAGGTGGATACCTGGGGATGGAGTGATCTTATTCAGCCGCTTACGCTGAAGGTTGAAACACTGGGGAAAGGTGATCTTATCTAGCCGCTGATACTAGAGGTGGATACCTGGGGATGGAGTGATCTTATTCAGCCGCTTACGCTGAAGGTTGAAACACTGGGGAAAGGTGATCTTATCTAGCCACTGATACTAGAGGTGGATACCTGGGGATGGAGTGATCTTATTCAGCCGCTTACGCTAAAGGTTGAAACACTAGGGAAAGGAGATCTTATCTAGCCGCTGATACTAGAGGTGGATACCTGGGGATAAATGTAATCGTCCCTAGACGTGGCTGGTACTTAGATTGTTAAAAAGGAAAACATGATTGTTGATGCATGATATGCTTCATGTTGTCTTATGCAGTATGTTATGCAATATGATATGATATGAGGTAGACTCAATCTGGAATTTCTGCTGGGAAACTCAGTTGGGAAATCATAGTGGCCGTGGACAGGTTCACTTAGGAATGGGATAATTTGGGAAGAAAACCGTTGGGGGATTTTTCTGAAGGAGGTTCACTGGGGAACACTGGAGATGATTATTGGATGTTGGTGAATATGTGACACTCACTGGGGAGTGTTTGCTGGGGAGCATGATATGAATATGAGATGCATGTATATGTATGAATTGGTATAATGCATGCATGAATGAGTTTGATATGATATGCATATGCTGATATGTGGGATGACATGTTGAATGTTGGGGATTATGATTGGATGCCGAGCAAGGTCGGGCTTTGGTTGTGATTGTGCCAATGATGATTGGGCTTTATTTGGAATTTGTGTTTGTGAATGCCAATGATGATTGGGCTTTGGGGTTGAGACTCCACTGGGGAATGCCAATGAAAATTGGGCTTTATTTGTGAGTAGGTGCCAATGATGATTGGGCTTTTTGTGATTAGGTGCCAATGACAATTGGGCTTTGTTTGGTCTCACTGGGGATATAAGGATCATTTTGGAAGCATGATCGATATCCAGCCTTAGTATATGAAAGAGATGCATGGGGTGTGCTTTAATTGGGGAATTTTGTTCCTCCGACACTCGGGATCTTTGCGTTTCACGTGTCGTGAGTTACGCACTTGTTTCTGCTGAAAAGCATGAGTCTTAAAATGATTTACCAACAGTTTGAAGCTTTGAGTCTTTTGACGCAACACTGGAGACCAACGAAATTCTTTTGACATTTCATAAATTCAAATAAAACAACATTTGTTTTTTTTGCAAGTTTTTTTTGTTATTATTTCCCATGTTTCAATGCATTATTTATCATGAATAAGAACAACATTTTATGCGCTAATGAGAACACAAAATAATGAAAAGGTTTTAAAGATGAATTTTATTCAATGCAGATTTGATCCCTTTAATGGGTAATAATACATGAAGTAAGAAGTGATTACTCCTCTGGGGAAAAGATAGAGAAAGACAATAAAAAGAACAAAAACGAAAGGAAAAATGTTTGAATGTTGCTTTGGTACAACACTGCTATTTTCCCTATGACTTGAAATCCCTTTGCCTTTGAAAGATGATGACGAGACCGATTCTTCCCCTCTTTAATCCTGTCCAGATCTTGAATGTTGCAGCCTTTTGCCTTTCTTATTTGTTTTGAAACCCTAATTTTTACTTGGACTGCTCTTTCGAGTTTTCAGTCCACTGGGGTGTTTTTCCTTTTTTGATGTCCTTAATTTTTGCCTAGACCGCCTTTTCAGGTTTTCGATCTACCAAGACGCTCTCTATTGCCTAAACCGCCCTTTCGGGTTTTCGGTTTAGCGAGCTTTTTTCTTTCTTCTTCTTTTTTTTAGGCGTAGTACTTCTTGACTGCGTCGGAGTTTATTGAGAGTGGAAACTCTTCTCCGTCCATAGTGGTGATGATTAAGGCTCCACCAAAGAAGGCTTTCTTTACCACGTACGGTCCTTCATAGCTTGGAGTCCATTTCCCGCGGGGATCCTTGTGGATGGGTAATATCTTTATCAGCACTAGGTCTCCTTCTTTGAATTCTCGAGGACGAACCTTTTTGTCGAATGCCCTCTTAAGCCTTCTTTGGTACAGTTGTCCATGACATAGTGCTGTTAGACGCTTTTCCTCTATGAGGTTCAGTTGGTCGAACCTTGTTTGGACCCATTCAGCTTCTTCCAGCTTGGTTTCCATCAAGACCCTTAACGAAGGGATTTCAACCTCAATGGGAAGTACGGCCTCCATACCGTATACTAAGGAGAAAAGGGTTGCCCCAGTTGAAGTGCGAATGGCTGTTCTGTAGCCATGTAGCGCAAAGGGAAGCATCTCGTGCCAATCTTTGTAGGTTTTCACCATCTTTTGGATGATTTTCTTTATGTTCTTGTTGGCCGCTTCTACCACACAGTTCATCTTTGGCCGATAAGGTGAGGAATTATGGTGCTCGATCTTGAAGTCTTTGCACAACTCCTTCATTGTCTTGTTGTTTAGGATTGCCCCATTATCCGTGATGATTTTGTGGGGAGTGCCGTAACGGCAAATGATTTCCTTTTTGATGAATCGGGCTACCACTTGTTTGGTTACGTTTGCATACGAAGCTGCTTCGACCCATTTGGTGAAATAGTCGATGGCAACCAGGATGAAACGATGTCCATTTGAAGCTTTGGGCTCGATCATTCCAATCATGTCTATGCCCCACATAGAGAATGGCCAGGGTGAGGTCATGACGTTCAGGGGAGTTGGTGGTACATGCACCTTGTCGGCGTAAATTTGGCATTTGTGACAAGTCTTGGCATAGTGGAAACAGTCAGCTTCCATGGTTAGCCAGTAATAGCCCGCCCTTAGGATTTTCTTTGCCATTGCGTGCCCATTGGCATGGGTTCCAAAGGATCCCTCGTGGATTTCTTTGATGAGTATGTCTGCTTCGTGTTTATCCACACATCTGAGCAAGACCATGTCATAATTTCTTTTGTAAAGGGTATTCCCGCTGAGGAAGAACTGGGATGCCAATCTCCTGAGAGTTCTTTTGTCAGTTTATGAGATATTCTCTGAATACTCTTGCTCTTCGAGGTATCGCTTGATGTCGTAAAACCAGGGTTTGTCAAGTCCTTCTTCGACTGCTGCACATACAACGGGTTTGTCCCTACGATCCATCTTTATGATTGGCGCCTCGTTGTGGAAATTTACTTGATACATTGATGATAATGTAGCCAAGGCATCCGCTACCTGATTCTCCTCTCAAGGTATGTAATGAAAAGTGATCTCATCGAAATGCTCGATCAATTCCACAACCCGGGCTAGGTAAGGGATCAAATTGGGATGCTTTGTTTCCCATTCTCTTTTGACTTGATAAATGACTAAGGCTGAGTCACCATATACTTCAAGGTTTTTGATCCTTAAGTCAATTGCGGCTTCGAGACCCAAAATGCACGCTTCATATTCTGCCATGTTATTGGTGTAGTCAAAGCATAACCTTGCCGTGAAGGGCTGGTATCCATTTCTTGGGGAGATTAGGACTGCTCCGATCCCGTGCCCCATGGCATTTGAGGCACCATCGAAAGCGAGCTTCCATCGAGCTCCCGGTTCTGGCCCTTCATCATCACTTGTGACCTTTTCGTCATTCAAGGCTACAACGTCTTCATCAGGGAAGTCGAACTGTATGGGTTGATAGTCCTCCAATGGTTGGTGAGCAAGGTGCTCGGATAAAACACTCCCTTTTATAGCCTTTTGAGTGACATATTGGATGTCGTACTCAGACAGTAGCATTTGCCAACGGGCTATCTTTCCCGTGAGGGCAGGCTTTTCAAAGATGTATTTGATGGGATCCATCTTTGATATCAACCAAGTGGTATGGGTCAACATGTACTGTCTTAAGCGTCGAGCAGCCCATGCTAAAGCGCAGCAAGTCTTTTCAAGCGAAGTATACCTTGATTCACAGTCAGTGAACTTCTTGCTTAGGTAGTAGATTGCGTGCTCTTTTCTTCCTGTTTCATCTTGTTGCCCTAACACGCAACCCGTTGATCCCTCAAGCACTGTTAGGTATAAGATGAGGGGTTTACCCGGAACCGGAGGTATTAAAATTGGTGGTTATTGCAGGTATTGTTTGATCTTGTCAAACACCTCTTGGCAGTCCTCGTTCCACTGAACAGCTTGATTCTTCCTTAGCAGTTTGAAGATTGGTTCGCAGGTGGCTGTCATATGTGAGATGAATCTAGCGATGTAGTTCAATCTTCCTAAAAAACCACGGACCTCCTTCTCGGTATTTGGTGCTGGCATATCTTGTATGGCCTTTACCTTGTCAGGATCCACCTCAATTCCCCTTTGGCTGACGATGAAACCCAATAACTTTTCGGATCTAACTCCAAATGTGCACTTGTTAGGATTTAGGCGCAGTTTGAACTTCCTCAAGCGTTCGAATAGCTTTTTCAAATGGACTAGATGATCCTCCTCTGTTTGGGATTTGGCAATTATATCGTCAACGTAGACCTCTATTTCCTTATGAATCATGTCATGGAAAAGAGTCACCATTGCTCTTTGGTATGTTGCCCCGGCATTTGTTAATCCGAAGGGCATTACCTTATAGCAGAAAGTTCCCCATGGGGTGATGAATGTGGTTTTCTCCATGTCCTCTGGAGCCATTTTGATTTGGTTGTATCCCGAGAATCCGTCCATAAAGGAGAAGACTGAGAATTGGGCGGTGTTGTCTACCAATATGTCAATATGTGGTAGTGGGAAATCATCCTTTGGGCTTGCTCTATTCAAGTCCCGGTAATCCACACACATCCTGACTTTGCCATCCTTCTTTGGGACTGGCACAATGTTGGCAACCCACTGCGGGTATTTGGTTACTGCTAAGAATCCGGCATCGAACTGCTTTTTGACCTCCTCTCTAATCTTGAGAGCCATGTCGGGTCGGGTTCTTCTTAATTTCTGCTTTACTGGTGGGCATTCTGGCTTGAGTGGCAGTTTATGTACGACGATGTTAGGGTCTAAACCTGGCATGTCTTGATACGACCAAGCGAACACATCCACATACTCTTGTAGAAGCTTAACCAACTTTCCCTTTGCGTCTTCTTGCAGGGAGGCTCCTATTTTGACCTCTTTCTTGTCCTCTTCAGTCCCCAAGTTGATCATTTCAATCGGTTCTTGATGAGGTTGTATTACCCTATCCTCTTGATTTGCAAGTCTGGACAAATCTTCAAGAAGCTCGAAATCGTCCTCTTTTCCGTCCTCCGTTTGGTTAATCGGGAAGTCAAAGTCATAAGGGATTATGGCAGTGTTGTTTTTGGTTGGTGGATTTATGGATCTGCATGAGTATGATTTTGTTTTAGGTTTTTGCAGAAAAATTTTTCTTTTAAAATAATGCAATTAAAAGAACAAAAGGAAATGAACTCAATTGGACATAAAATGCAATTTTTATTTATGATTGAAATAACTTAAAAACATGGGGGCCCCACACAACTAATCATTTACCTTGGGCAGAGCGAAATGATTTTTTTTTTAAAAAAAACAAAAACAGACATGGTTAATTACTTGAAATTGGAAATGATTTTGGGAATTTTGATGGCACTCCAATTGTTCAAGATTTCATCTGAAGTACAGCGGTGCACTAAGTCAGGCACGTCCTCATCCACGTCTTCCAACAGAGCTACTTGGTCTTCATCAATAAAACCTGCGCTGACAAATATCTCCAAAATGGGCAGGATCCCTTGCTTTTGAGACTTTGAGGAGGTTTCAGCTGATGGATGATATCCTAACCCGAAGCGATTCCTCTTCTCTGGTATGTCCACTAGTTTGCCCCATCCGGTGGGTCTACTCTCTTCTAGAGCTTCTCTTACCGCCCTCCATGATGACATGGCTGTCCTAGCCTATTTCTTGGGCTTTGAGCTCAAGGTCACGACATTCACCACTTCCAAAGACTGAAAGGGGATATCCACAGCTTCCTCATCCGTTTCTACAATCATCTTGTCATCGACAATGAATTTGAGCTTTTGGT
The DNA here is from genome assembly GCA_018208015.1 of Medicago ruthenica. Classification (NCBI taxonomy): domain Eukaryota; kingdom Viridiplantae; phylum Streptophyta; class Magnoliopsida; order Fabales; family Fabaceae; genus Medicago; species Medicago ruthenica. The sequence goes on along the minus strand of CM031372.1, from coordinate 64,299,640 downwards.
GTAGGGTGGAGGTGATGGCTCCAGCGATATGAATCCATGGTCGTCCGAGAAGACAACTATAAGTTGGATTAATGTCCATGACTTGGAATGTGATGGAAAAAACTTTAGGCCCGATTTGAACTGGCAGGTCAATCTCTCCTGTGACGGCCCTCCTTGACCCATCAAAAGCCTTTACCACCAAAGCGCTTGGCTTCATTACTGTCCCTTCACATGATAGCTTTAGAAGGGTATTCTTGGGCATGACATTCAAAGATGACCCCGTGTCCACTAACACTCGAGAGAGGATATGGTCCATGCATTTCACGGAGATGTGCAAGGCGCGATTATGAATATGCCCCTCATCGGGTAGCTCATCGTCATTGAAACCCAAATGCCTGCTCGAAGTAATGTTTGCGACTATCCCGTCGAATTAGTCCACAGGGATGTCCTTAGTGACATGTGCTTCACTAAGGATCCGCAGTAATGCTTCTCGGTGAGCCTCCGAGCTTAGCAATAAAGATAAATGGAGATTTTGGAGGGAGTTTGACCCAACTGGTCAATGATTTTATACTCGCTCTTTTGGATTATTCTTAGGAACTCCTCGGCCTCTTTTTGTGGGGCTATTTTCTGAGAGGGTCCCGCTTGGTTTTCATCCTCTTCCATGTTCTTTTCTTTGAGGGGCTCTCTTGGTAGGTCAGCTGGTGCCTTCCCGAGTTCTTTCGGAGCGAAGACTCTACCACTCCTTGTCATCCCTCCAACACCGGTAATGTTAGTGATGTTGGGCTCTATTTTTGCCAATGGTTTTCCCTCCACATAGGCAATAGGTTGGTAATTCCACGGTACCCTCTTTGTGCTTTCAAAGGAGAAGGGTGCCGGTACATGGAATGTTATGGGCTGTATAGGTATTTGTACCTCTCTCCTTTGGTATGGGATTTCGAGAGGTTTTGGGTCATGAGACTCCAAGGTAGCAACGTCCGTGCTATCCTTTATATAGCCCATTTGGATCCAGCCTTGTTCCATCAGCTCTTGAAGACATTTCTTCAATTCTAACGCATTTGTCCGGGTTAATTTTGCAGGCTTCGCAGTCGGCGTGCATTTCTTCGAACAAATCAAATCCGGCCAACCTTTCCCTTATGACTGATATGGGGGTTTTTACATTGACCACCTCTTTGATTGGGCCAATGTTTTCTTGCTCTTCCACTGTGTTCCCAGAGGGACCCGCATGCCCCGACAATGGATTGTTCTTCATGTTTGGATCTTCCTCTTTAAAGGACAGCAACTTTCGGTTGATAACGTCCTGGACCTTGTGTTTGAAAACTCTAGAACCCTCGATGTTGTGCCCCGAGGTTCCCGCGTGGTATTCACACTTTGCATTTGCATCATACCAAGGTGGATATGGTGGCAACAAAGGTTGTAGTGGTCTTGGCTCAACCATCCCCTTTTGGATTAAATACGGCAAGATTTGACCGTAAGGCATGGGTACAGGATCAAACTGCACATTGTTGTAGTTATTCTTTGGGCCCGTTTGGTTCCTTGGTGGGTACCCGCCTCGTTGCTGTTGCTGATTTTGCTGAGGCAATATTGCTGATTGTTGAGGTGAGTACTGCCCTTGAACTGCTGCTGCTGCCACATAAGGATAATGGTAGCGAGGCATTTGATTTGAGGGTGGACGAGATGGTCCCACTAAAACAGCGTTCGCTTCCCCTTCTTTGTTTTTGTGAAAGTTGTTGGGGGGTCTCCTGGCTCCACCTTGAGCTTCAGGAGGGCCTTGGATCTTTCCCCTTTTTACTCCATCCTCTATTCTTTCACCGATTATGACTAGATCGGAAAATCCAGATGATGTGCTTCCAATCATTTTGTCATAATATGGGCCTTGTAGTGTGCCCATGAAGGTATCAACGAGCTCTCTTTCCAACAATGGTGGCTGTACGCGAGATGCTAGTTCCCTCCACCTTTGAGCGTACTCTTTGAAGGATTCGTTGCTTCTTTGCACAAGGTTCTGCAACTGCATCCTATTTGGAGCCTTGTCCAAATTGTACTTGTATTGCTTTAAGAAAGCATCGGCTAAATCTTTCCAAGTTTGGACGTGGGTACGCTCAAGTTGCATGTACCAATCTCATGACGCTCCGCTCAAACTGTCTTGAAACACATGGACCATGAGTTTCTCGTTTGTAGCGTAGGCGGCCATCTTCCTACAAAACATCCGTAGATGATTTCTCGGGCATTGAATTCCTTTGTACTTTTCAAAGTCCGGAACTTTGAACTTTGGAGGGATGACCACATCGGGTACCAAGCACATGTCCAAGGCACTGTAGGCACCATTTGAGCTGGATCCTTTGACCGCTTTTAACTTTTCTTCCAAAACACGATACATTTGAACGGAATCGTTGTCTTGGTGTGTATTGCCGGGAGCAGAATGCCTAGGCTGAGTGTTTTCCACATTATGAGAAACATTCTCATGTTGAGTGGTGGAATTCCCTTGAGGACGATGTTCTTCATTTCTAACGGGAATGGTGAGCTGTGGTTGAGGAGGTGGCACAAGGTCATCACCTTCGGGTGAGGTATAACCTTGAGGTAAACCGTAAGGAGGCCATACTACATTAGCCGCATCCACAGTTGGACGGGGGTTACTTTCTCGGGCTGACAGAGCTTGCATTAACTCTAGATCCATTTTCCCTTTCATTTCATCAACCTCCCCTCTCAAAGCCGCTTGATTTTGTTCCAAGTTATCCATGATCCTTTGCTTGTTAGCTCGTGTTCCGTACGAGTGTTGGAGATCTGGCTCTTGGGCCGCTGGCTTCTTAGGTTTTCTGGTATGATTGCTTCAAACTGTTTTTAGGGAAATGAATGAGTGTTTTTTCTTTTTATTTAAGAAAAATGCATGAAAATGCATGTGAATGTATGTATGCGATGAGTATGCAAAAACATGCCCCTTTTTTTTGTTTATGCAAAAAAAAAATTTATGAATGCAAATGTTTATGGTATGCAGGGGTTTGGTATAGGAACATTCAGAACTTCCCCCCATTCTCACATGTAGGCTCTAGAGATGAAATTTTCTAAAAGGTCCCTAGAGTCATGGATCCCACAGGGACTTATAATTGCTGCTGCAAATACTTGCAGTACAACCATACTTCCAAGAGAATCTACTCTAGGCGGGTTTCTCATGTTGCACGCCTCACGGACATACGTCAACGCGGGCCAAACACTACACAAACCCCAAGCCTATCTTAATTTTTTCTCAAAGCTCGGGTAGAGAGCCTCACACGTTCGGCATTAACCCGAACAATGTGGCGTAACATCACTCATGAGACAACCCCACAGTTGATATAATAATATGAACATAAAGCAATATGAAGCATATAAACATAAAGCAAGAGAAAAACTGATAAAAACAATAAAGCAAAAGCATGCAAGCAAAAATTTAAAACACTTAGCCTAAAAGCTAACTAGGATAGGCTTGACTCGCTATTTGAGGAACAATTATTCTAGTCCCCAGTGAAGTCGCCAGCTGTGCGCTCTCGGAAAAAACGCAAACCTCGGGCGTGTACGAACGCTCGGAAAGTTTTGTGAAGTCGCCACCAAAGTTTTTGTTTAAAGGGAACGTTGATAAACCCTTAAGTTTTTTATTTTAAAAGGGAAACGATAATAAAACCCTTTGACGATGAGGAAAAGGATGGTCATCGCAACCATTATCGGGTTCGGGAGTCGATTACGCAAGGGGAAGGTATTAGCACCCCTCACGTCCGTTGTACTCAACGGGAACCTCCTAGTTAGTTAAGGCTAAAAAATGTTTTTAAAGTTTTGCTTGCATGCTTGAATATAGAGATAATAAAGAAAGGGGAAAAAGTTTATTTTTATTAATGTGCTTGACAAGATGATGATCTTGCTCCTACGTATCTCCTGGTGTGATGGAGAATTCAAAGCTTACGTAGTTCTTTGGTAGAAAAACGTATTTGTTGGTTGTTTTTAAAGAACGATGTTTTGATCGTATTCTTGCGATTAAACGTAGCTTGTGTGCTCGCGCATGGGAGGCTTAAGCGTTTGTTTCGAATCGCGCTACAATAGATAAAACATGTCCGTTGGGGAAAAGTGTTTTCGATTGACCACGGGAGCCAAGAAAGGTTCAAATGACTCAAAGGAGTCGAGAATAGGTTCGATTGATCCAACAGGATCAAGAAAAGTTCAATGGACTCAAAGGAGTCGAACATTGACCAAAAAAGACTCAACCGAGTCGAGAAAAGGTTCGATTGATCCAACGGGATCAAGAAAGAAATCAATGGACTCAACGGAGTCGAACATTGATTAAAATGATCGCGAGGGACCAAAAAGGGTTCAAATTGACCACAAAGGGCCAAGAATTGGTTTTGGTGTGGTTGGATGTGTTGAAAATAGAATGACGATTGCCCGAACAACGAGACATACGTCAAGCATTCATTCAATCGGGGAAATGGAGAGACATACGTCAAACCACTCCTTTTTCATTCAAGTTTGCTATTTGAAACTTAAGAAATCCCAAAAAGAGAGCAAAACACTTGGTTTAAAACTCAAATGAAGAGATTTTAATGTTCAAATTAGTTGTTGCAACCTATGAACAAGTTTGCTTGTTCATGTGTATGAAAAATGCACAAGTTCGGCTCAACTTTGTGAAAAATTCACAAGTTCGGCTTAAGTTTGGAAAATGAAATTCATGAACACATTTGTTGTTCAAGTTTGTTGAAATTAAGAACAAACTTTGTTGAAAATCATGAATGAATTTGCTGTTCAAGTTTGGTTTTGAAACTTATTGAACAAGTTCGTCTCAAATTCAAAAAATGAACAAAGTTTCTTGTTATTCAAGTTACTTAACTAAACTTGTGAATTTTCCAAACGTATGTGTCGTACCCTAATTTTGTCATAAGCCTTTCAAAAATTCAAAAAGAGAGGAGAAAAGTCAAAGTCAACAAAAGTCAACCAAAAAAGTCAACATTTCAAAAATGGTGACTTCGCAGTGCGAAGTACACTTCGCAGTGCGAAGTCTGCGAATTTTTTGCAGATTTTTGATTTCTTTGATTTAATTCCATCTTTTGTTACCTATCATTTTTATTATTATTATTATCATCCTTTGTGGCTTTTTGAGCTCAGCCAAGCAAGAATTAGAGCATGTGCCATTAAAAGCCTAGGTAAGAAGCTTTTTCTTCCAACCTAGCATGTGCCAAGCAAGTTGGCCTGCCCTTGGGCAGCTCTCATCCCTCCCATTTGCCTACAATCTGACCTTGAGCTTGCCAGCAAGCTTCTTGTGTGCTTTTCTTCCTGCTTTCTCCCCCAAAACCAGTCAAACCCACCTGGTTTTTGCTTCCCAAAAGTCATGAGTGCTGCCCTGTTTTCAGCAGCTTTTCTTCCTCCTCACACCAGCCCCACATGTTGCCTTTTGTTTCCCCCAATCTCTGCACATCACGGTGCACGTTTTTATTGCTTAACCCTCAAGATTGCAAGGACCAATCCCAAGGGACAACCAATTGCAAAGCAGCCCTGTTTTCAGATTTTTCATCATCATTGCATTTAAGAATCAGCTGCATTTGTGGCTAAAATCAGTCAAGGTCTTGACCCTTGGTACAAGGCAAGGTCACCTCTATCCTTTAGCATTAAATGCAAAGCAAATTAGCCTGATTCTAGCCCCAAAAACAGCCTAGCTCTAGAGATTCTTAATCATGACATTTTGATCTCATTTGGCCTATAAAAAGCCTTGCAATGCTGCTGAAAAGAGAGAGTTCAAGAGAGCATTTTTGAAAGAAAACACACAGCATTATTACAGCAATTTTGAGAGCAAAAACCAGCCCAAACACAAAGCAATTGCACAAGTTCATTGCTCATATTCAACAACATCCAAACCTTGCAAGTACTTCAACCATTCAAGTTCATTTCATTTCCTTGCAGCAGGAGTTTTGCTAGGATCTCTGTAAGTGTTCTAAGTCTTTACTTTTCATTTATAGTTGTGCTTGCATCTTAATTTTGTTCAAAACCTTTTTGTTCTAAAAAAACCCCTTTTGAATTTCAAATAAATCCCAAGGTTTGCAAAGCATTTAAACTGGTTTGTCCAGCTCTTTTTATTGCCAAAACCCAAAGCTTTTCACTCCCCTAAAGGTTCTGAGTTTGTTTAGAAGTTGTTTCTGAACAACAGTTCAGAAACAGCTTCTGAACTCAAAATTTCGCATTGTTCGCAGTGCGAAGCCATGGTCGCAGTGCGACCATGACAGAACTCAGAATCTGAGTTTAGGCTCCTAAACAGCCAATTTTTGAGGTTCTAGCCCAAAACTCAGAACCTAAGAGGTTTGAAACTCATTTTATCCAAACCATAACAAGAATTTTGCTTGATATTGGAAGATTCACAAGTTTGTGTGACACTTTTTTGGAATAACTTGCAAAACAAGTTATGTTCATCAATCTTTCAAAACTAAAACTTGAGCAATAAGCTAAGTTCATTATTTTCAAAACTAAACTTGAACAACTTTGTTCATGATTTTCAATCAAACGTGAACTCAAGCCAAACTTGTTCACTTTTCAAAACCTTTTCAAAATTGAGCCGAACTTGTGCATTTTCCCAATTCGTGCGAAACTTGTGCATTTTTATGGCTTGTTCATCTTTTACATAAACAAGGCAAACTTGTTCATTTGGTTGCAACAACTAATTTGAACAATTAAAGCCTTTTCATTTTGAGTTTTAAATCAAGTGTTTTGTTAAACTTTGGGATTTCTTAAGATTCTAACAAAACTTGAATGAAAAAGGGATGGCTTGACGTATGTCTCCCCATTTCCCCGGTTGTACTAATGCGTGATGTATGTCTCGTTGTTCGGATAATCTTCATTCTATTTTCAAAACATAAAACAAACCCAACACACTAATTTTGGCCCCCGTGGTCAATTCGAACCCTTCTCGACTCATTTGAGTCACTTCGGTCAATGTTCGACTCGTTTGAGTCCATTGCACCTTTTCTTGGTCCGCCGCGACCAAATGAACCTTTTCTTGATCCCGTCGGATCAATCGAACCTCTTTTCCCCGTCGGACATGCTTTTAACTCTCTAGCGCGATTTTAAACAAACGCTTAATAAGCCTCCCATGCGCGAGCATACAAGCTACGTTTGATCGCAAGAATTCGGTTAAAACATCGTCCATTTAAAAACAATCAACATATACGTTTTTCTACCAAAGAACTACGTACGCTTTGAATTCTCCGACTACCGGGAGATACGTAGGAGCAAGATCGTCATCTTGTCAAGCACAATAGTAAAAAACAAACTTTTTTCCCCTTTTATCATATTTTCTTTTTCCCTTTTACATAGACAAGCATGCACGCAAAACATTTCAAAAACATTTAAGCTTTAGCTAAATAGGAGGTTCCCGTTGAGTACAACGGACGTGAGGGGTGCTAATACCTTCCCCTTGCGTAATCGACTCCCGAACCCGACAATGGTTGCGATGACCAGTCCTTTTCCTCATCGTCAAGGGTTTTATTATCGTTTCCCTTTAAATAAAAAACTTAAGGGTTTATCAACGTTCCCTTTAAATAAAAACTTTGGTGGCGACTTCACAAGGCCTTCCGAGCGTTCGTACACGTCTCGGAGGATTTTGCGTTTTTAACGAGAGCGCACAGTATGCAAAAACCTTTGTCATGTTTTGAACAAAAATAAGTTTTTGATCCTCTTAGGTTCTGAATTTTTAAGTTAGAACCTCAAAAATTGGCTTTAAGAAGCCTGAAATAAGAATCTGAGTTCTGCAATTTTCGCAGAGCGACTTGAACTTGGCTCTGCGAACCCAAGTTCTGTCATGGTCGCAGAGCGACCATGACTTTGCTCTGCGAACTCTGCAAAAAAATGAAATCAGAAGCTGCTTCTGAACTTCTGTTCAGAAGCTGCTTCTGAACAAGCTTCAGAACCTTAAGGGGATTGAAAAGCTTTTGAAATTAGCAAGAAAATGAGTATAACAGCTCAGTTTAGTGTTTTGCAAACTTTGAGATTTCTTTTGAAGTTTCAAAAATGGTTTTAATGAAAAATGAGCTTTTAACAAACACTAAAGATGCAGGCAGTAATGCAAAATGAAAGATGAAGAATTAAGAATATTTACAGAACTCCTAGCCAATGCTTGTGTTGCAAGAATAATGGAAAAGGCTTGGATGATTATGATTTTGCAAAAGTTGGAATGTTGATGAATAAGAACAATGATTTTGTGCTATTGCTCCTCTTCCTTTTCACTGCCTAAGAACTGTTTTTTGCTATGTTTTGTGCTGTGTTTTTTTGCTCTAAAATTTTGTTATTGCCTTTTGCTTTCTATGCAATGCATGGCTTTTATAGGCAAAACCAAATCAATTGCAATGATGAAAATATCCTAAAACCAAGCTGTTTTGTGGGCTAGAATCAGGCTATTTTGCTTTGCATTTAACAATGGTCAAAACTTTGGCCAAATTCAGCACAAATGGTGCTGATTTTGACAGAAAAAATGATGAAAAGGTGGAAAAATAGGGCTGTTTGCAACTTGAGCTATTCCTTGGGATTAATTCTTGCAATCTTGAGAAGCCCACCAAGAAAAACGTGTGCTGCAATGTACAGAGGTTGGGGGAAGCAAAAGGAACAAGTGGGCTGCTGTAAGAAAGAAGGAAAGACTGCTGAAACAGGGCAGCAACATTGGTCTTTGGGCAAGCAAAAATGCAGCTATGTTTGACTGATTTTGGTGGAGAAAGGAAAAAGAAACTGAGCAAGCTGCTTGCTGGAAAGCATAGGGTCAGTAGCAAGTCAATTGGGAGGGATGAGAGCTGCCCAAGGGCAGCCAAGTTGCTTGGCACATGCTTGGTTAGCACTCAATCCTTCTTTCCTTTTCTTACTTTGCAATTGGCACATGTTTTCTCTGATTTCTTTGCTGAATCCAGCATTAATTATGACAATAATGGAAGATAATAATAATAGATGATAACAGAAAAAATAATAAAAGAAAAGGAAATCAGAAAATTAAAATCTGCAAAATTCGCAGATTTCGCAGAGCGACCTGCACATCGCTTTGCGATGCTCTTCGCAAAGTTCGCAGAGCGATCACATTATCGCTTTGCGAAATTCCTCTTTTTTGTTGACTTTTTGTTGACTTTGACTTTCCCTTTTTTTTTGTTGACTTCTTTTTTTTGAAAAAGGCTTGGGACAAAATTAGGGTACAACAGATGGCAACTGCATTTTTTGATGCAGAATCTTGTTCAGATTCAGATGATGAAGATGAGGTATATTCTGAACTCACTAGATTTGAATTAATTGAAACAGTTAAAGATCTTATGAGTCATCTCAAAAGCAAGTTAGGAGAAATAAAATCTTTGAAAAATAAAACTAACTTGCTGTCTGAGGAAAATCTTAAACTTCAGAATCAAATAATTGAGTTTGATGAAGAAGTTAGAGAACTCAGAGATGAGGCTCATAAGAAACCTGAAGCAATTCCTAATGAACATGAAATTGCTCTTCAGGACTTCATTTTAACTGGAATCAATAGAAGTAAAGTTGCTTCTATGATTTATAGTATTTACAGAAACAAAGGTGAAGGCATTGGATTTAACAATGATTCATTCAATTCTTCAAATGAATTAAAAACATCACCTTGTTCTGAAAATACTTTGAATGGCAATGAGATATGCTTTGTGCCTGCTTCTGATAATTCTGAGAAACAGAAATTAGCAGAAACTGAGACTGAGTCTGAAGTTCTGAACTGCTCAGACTCTAAAGCTTCTGAACCTAAGGGTAAGATGAAGGCAGATATTAAAACCTTGCCTAAATCTAAGCCAAGAGGTCCTAAGCCTAAGAGTAAGAGAAAATCAGACTCTAAACCTGAAAATGTTCAGAGTCTGAAGAGTTCAGAACCTGAAACTAGTAAGTCTCAGAGTCTGAATAATTCAAATTCAAAATTTACAAAGACTGGGTTTATGAAAACTTCAAAAACTACTAAACCAGTCAATACAAAACATTTTCAATCTCAGAATGTTAAGCAAAGCAAGCAAAAGCTAGCCAATCTGTCATATGCTTCTGACTGTTTTAAGAAAGGTAAAACTGAAGCTTGCCTTGTGTCTGAAGCTAACAAAATTAGAATTCTGAAGAAATCAGAACCAAAGTATTCAATGGTTCAAACTCTAAACAACTCAGAACCAAAGACCTACAAGTCTCAGGTTCTTAAGAAATCTGAGTCAAAACCATTGAGAACTCAGGTTCTGAAGAACTCAGGTTGTAGAACTCAGACTTATTCAAGATATAAGGATTCATATCCAAAGTATCAGAACAAGTCTGAATACCATAACTTCAGACAGAAGATGAAAAAGCCAAAACCTTTCAGGACTGACCCCAAAGGACCCATGAAAATCTGGGTACCTAAGTTTGAGATCATTTCTATTGCAGATATGCTTGTCATCCAAAGAAAAGGAAAGGTCCTGGTACCTGGACAGTGGATGCTCGCATCATATGACAGGAGACAAGTCTATGTTCCAAACCCTGACTCTGAAAGAGGGAGGAACTGTGGGGTTTGGAGGAAGTCAGAAAGGAAAGATCATTGGTACTGGTAAGATAGGTAATTCTTCCCTCTACATTGATAATGTTTGGCTGGTAGATGAAATTAGACATAATTTACTTAGCATAAGTCAATTATGTGATAGTAATTATGAAGTCTTGTTTAATAAGAAAACTTGTACTGTAATTAACAACAAAGATAAGTCTGTAGTGTTCAAAGGAAACAGGAAAAACAATGTTTATAAAATCAATTTTTCTGAATTGGTTCAGCAGAAGGTAGTTTGCCTTCTGTCTGTGAGTGATGAGAAATGGGTATGGCACAAAAGGCTGAGACATGCTAACTGGAGACTCATCTCTAAGCTTAGCAAGTTACAGCTGGTTAGAGGCCTACCTAAAATTGATTATCACTCAGATGCTCTGTGCAGTGCATGCCAAATTGGAAAGTTTTCAAAAACTTCTTTTAAATCTAAAAACATTGTTTCCACCTCTAAACCTTTAGAACTCTTTCACATTGATTTGTTTGGTCCTGTTGGAACAGCTTCAATCAATGGGAAGAAGTATGGACTTGTAATTGTTGATGATTATAGTAGGTGGACTTGGGTTAAATTCCTTAGAACTAAAAATGAAACATATGATGTGTTTTACAAACTCTGCAAACAAGTACAAAATGAAGCTGACTTGAAAATTTTAAAAGTCAGAAGTGATCATGGTGGGGAATTTGAAAATGAACCTTTTGAAAATTTTTGTGAAGATCATGGAATTCTCCATGAGTTCTCATCTCCTAGAACTCCACAACAAAATGGAGTTGTAGAGAGAAAGAACAGATCTTTGCAAGAAATGGCTAGAACCATGATCCATGAATCCAAAATTGCTAAGTACTTTTGGGCAGAAGCTGTAAACACAGCCTGTTATATTCAGAACAGGATCTATATCAGACCTATTCTGAATAAAACATCATATGAATTGTTTAAAGGAAGAAAACCAAGTATTTCTTATTTTCATCAGTTTGGTTGTACTTGTTACATACTAAACAATAAAATCTACCTAAAGAAATTTGATGCTAAGGCTCAAAAGGGTACCTTTTTAGGTTACTCAGAGAGATCTAAAGCATACAGGGTGTATAATTCTGAAACACATGTTGTTGAAGAAGCTATACATATTAGATTTGATGATAAGAAGCCTGGTAATGAAATACCAGAGCTGGTTGAGATTTTTGCAGATTTCAGACTCTCAGAAGAACCTTCAGAACCTGAACCTAGTTTAGAGTCTGAAGAAAGTTCAGAAGCTGGAAATGATGAAGAATCTGAGAAACTCTCTGATAATGACACTACTCCTGAAGCTAATCAAGACCAGCATGGTTCTGAACAAGTCCCTGATGGTTCTTCAGAAGCTAATCCACCCAGAACCTCATTCAAATACAAGTCTTCACATCCTGAGGAGCTGATCATTGGGAACAAGAACAGTCCAAGGAAGACAAGATCAGCATTCAGTCAGAATGAGTCTATGCTTGATCTGCTATCCATGATTGAGCCCACAACAGCTGATGAAGCACTTGCAGATGATGGCTGGATTGTAGCTATGCAGGAAGAACTGAACCAGTTTCAAAGGAATGATGTCTAGGATCTAGTTGCAAGACCTGATCATAAGAACATCATTGGAACAAAATGGGTGTTCAGAAACAAGCTCAATGAACAAGGAGAAGTGATCAGAAACAAGGCAAGACTGATAGTTCAAGGCTACAGCCAGCAGGAAGGAATTGATTACACTGAGACTTTTGCTCCAGTTGCAAGACTGGAAGCAATCAGGTTACTTCTTTCCTATGCTGTTAATCATGATATCATCTTGTACCAAATGGATGTTAAGCGTGCTTTCTTAAATGGTGTTATTTCTGAAGAAGTTTATGTTAAACAACCTCCTGGTTTTGAAGATGTTAAAAATCCAGATTTTGTTTTTAAACTTAAGAAATCTCTATATGGTCTGAAACAAGCTCCCAGAGCTTGGTATGAAAGATAAGCAATTTCTTGATTAAAAATGATTTTGTAAGAGGTCAAGTTGATAATACACTCTTTAGAAAAACTCTTAAGAAAGACATCTTAATTGTACAAATATATGTGGATGATATCATATTTGGTTCTACTAATGCCTCTCTTTGCAAAGAGTTTTCTAAGTTAATGCAGGATGAATTTGAAATGAGCATGATGGGAGAGCTGAAATTCTTTCTTGGAATTCAAATCAACCAATGCAAAGATGGTGTGTATGTTCATCAGTCCAAATACACAAAGGAGCTTCTGAAGAAGTTCCAGCTTGATGATTGCAAGCTGATGACAACACCTATGCATCCTACCTGCACCTTAAGCAAAGAGGACAATGGCTCAAAAGTAGATCAGAAGCTGTATAGAGGTATGATAGGTTCTCTTTTATACTTAACTGCTTCTAGGCCAGATATTTTGTTTAGTGTCTGTCTGTGTGCTAGATTCCAGTCAAATCCTAGAGAATCTCATATGACTGTTGTCAAGAGAATCTTTAGATATCTGAAAGGAACAACTAATCTGGGACTTCTGTATAAGAAATCCTTGGATTATAAGCTAGTTGGATTCTGTGATGCTGATTATGCTGGGGACAGGATTGAAAGAAAGTCCACCAGTGGAAACTGTCAATTTCTGGGTGAAAATCTTATATCCTGGGCCAGCAAAAGACAAGCAACCATTGCTCTGTCAACAGCTGAAGCAGAATACATCTCAGCTGCAAGTTGTAGCACAGAACTGCTCTGGATGAAACATCAATTAGAGGATTATCAGATTCATGCAGATAACATTCCTATTTATTGTGATAATACTGCTGCAATATGTCTGTCTAAAAATCCAATTCTGCATTCTAGAGCCAAGCATATAGAAATAAAACATCATTTTATAAGAGATTATGTTCAGAAGGGTGTTTTGGATATCCAGTTCATTGATACTGATCATCAATGGGCTGACATATTCACAAAACCCCTAACAGAAGAAAGATTCAATTTTATCAAAAAGAATCTGAACATGCACTTTATCTCTTGAAAAATATGCTTGAATCTGAATGAAAACTAAGACTCTGAGTTCATAAGGAGCTAAGACTTATCAGACACTCATTTTCTGAAAGTCTGAAGAAAGTTAAGCCTGAAAAACTTCAGAGTCTGAAGGTTCAGAACCTGGATTTTCTGACTTCTGAGTCTGATAGAAATCTAATGTTTGGTCAGAATCTGATAAGTATAATCTTGGCCAATGATGATTTAAAGCTTTGAAAGTTATACTTTGTCCCTCCCAAAGTCATCAATATGAAAATGTGTTTTTTTTCTGTTTTGGTATCAAATGCTAAAATTGCTTAACAAAGAATTTCAGTCTGTATTCAAATGTTTAACAAACACAGACACATTTTTTTCCAAATGCTCAAAGTGTATCAGACATGTTCAGTCTTTTAGAACTTATTTAAAAAATTGGTATCAGTTTGGTCTGAAAGAATTCAGCAGCACTGAACCAAATGCTATATCTTGGTATCAACACTGAACCATATTTGGTATCAAGTTCTGATATAAGTTCAAGAGTGCTAAAACCTTCAAGTAGGTATATGATCTGAACCATTTTGTCTCAAAATAGTTCAGTGATACTGAATAAGATATACTGAACATCTATGTCTGAACAAAGAATGCTCTGATCAGAAGCTCTGAACTATCTTTTTCTGCTTCTGAACATCATTCAATTTTCAAATGCAATGTCATATACTCATTTATGATCAAGTCTGCTCTGATTTTCATCTTTGCTGCTTGATTACTTATATGATTGCATGATTATCTCACATGTTTTTCAAACTCTCTCAAAATACTGAAATTTTTCTTTATGAAACTTTCTTTTTGTTGATGACAAAAGGAGGAGTAGAGGTAAACAAGTATTAAGCTCCTGAGCTCAAAACATAAGTTAAATTCTGTCAGTAATTTGCTTATGAAAGGGGAGTAAAAGGCCTTAATGCCTGAGGCTCTGAACATAAGTTAAAGTCTGATTGAATTTAACTTATGAGAACTGCTTTTAACTCTTAGCCTCTGAATTGAATTTATGTGAGATATACATTACTCTTAGTGAGTAAAATGAATTTAAAATAACTTGGATAAGACTCAGGGAGCTTACAAAACTCATCCTGTGGATTATCAGACTTAGGGGGAGATCTTACAAACCTCAGAACTTGAAGTCAGCAAGTTATTTATAATTCTGAGTGTAAATTTCACTTCATTGTTTTAAGTTGAGTTTAATTAACTTGGATAAGAATCAAGGGGAGCTTACAAACCTCACCTTGTGGACTGTCAGACCTAGGGGGAGCTTGCAAACCTCTCCTGAAGTCAGCTTGTTAATTAAACTTAACAACAATTATGAAATTTTCATCTGTTTTGATCTTAACTGAATTTAATTAACCTGGATCAGACTCAGGGGGAGTTTACAAACCTCATACCCTGCAGTTAACTTGTTAATTCAATTAACAACAATTTTCTGATTAATACTTATGTTTGTCATCATCAAAAAGGGGGAGATTGTTGGAACAAAATGTATGAACAAACTCTCTTTTGGATAAAGAGGGAGATTGTTGGAAATATTTGTATGAACATCTCTCTTTAAGGTTTGATGATAACAAAGTGTTAAATAGAAAATTGGTAATTGCTAATGCTTTGTTAAAGTTGTGCAGAACCATGTTTTCAATGTTGATTAATTAATATTGGTTATGGAAGAACAAGCTAAGAGAAAGAAGGAAAGCTTAGAAGCAATGTTGCAAAGTTGAGGGAAAACTGGGTCTGAAGGGTGAGTCTGAAGGCTGAGTCTGAATGGTGCGTCTGAAGGCTGAGTCTGAGGGTCAACAAAAGTCAACGTCTGAAAGGAGCGTCTGATGAACAGTGCGTCTGAATGTCAACAAAAGTCAACGTCTGAAGACCAGCGTCTGATGAACAGTGCTATTGAAGTCTGAGTCTGAAGAAGAGCTTCTGAAGTACTGTTCACACAGAAGCTTCTGAAGTCTGACGTGGAAAGTTTCCTTCAGCATTTAATGCCTGCAGTGTCAGAACGACCCCAATGGAACAGTTGTCTCCCTGACTCAAACATTCCCCAGCTTTTAAGGAAAGATAAATTCAAAAATGGCTGCTGCACTCTGATTTTTGCTAAAGTTTAGCTCGCATTTCAGCCTGGGCTAGTTCTCCATTTGCAACGGCTCTTTGCCTAATTTCTGGACATCTTCAACAGCTCTAATTCCCTCTATATAAGGAAGAAGAATTGAAGAAGAAATTTGCTAAGACTCTTGAAACAAAAACTGATAGAAGTGTGCTCTGTTTTGCTGTCCAGAATTCATAGTTCACAAAACTCTTAGAAATTATTTCAATCTTTGTATCTTAGAATTTCTTAAGGTTAAGAGTCTTAATCCTGAGTTGTATTAAGTGAACATGTCTGATATTTATCAAGTGTTCAACCCAAACTTACTTTCTTTGTAATTTAGTTTGGTTCAAGTCTTAGTCTGCGTGCTAAGCATCATAAGCCTCATTACTTAGTGTTCTGAGCAAGTTAGAGTCTCATTCCTTTGTGGTGTGAGCAGGGAAGTCTCATTCCTTTGTGGTCTGAGCAAGGTGGTTTCATTCCTTTGTGGTCTGAACATTAGAAGTCTCTTTCTTTGTGGTTGAGCAACTGGAAATCTCATTCTTTTGTGGTCTGAGTAATTGTAATCAGTTTGATTATAGTTCAAATCTCTTGTTAGTAACAAGGGGACTAGACTACTTCCAACTTGTGGAAGGAACTAGTATAAAAACATTGTGTGTCTCTCTTTCCTTCTCTCTTTTCATTTGAATCCGCTGCATATTAACTTTGATAATAGTTCAGAACCTGTTTCTGAACTTAACATATTTTTGAGAAGAAAAGAAACCAAGTTTTTGAGTCCACACAATTCAACCCCCCCTTCTTGTGTGTTTTTCTCACCTTCAGGTATCAGAGCTCCGGTTCTGATATTCAATCACTTAACAGTGAGTCAGTGAGATCCTGAGAAAAACATGTCATCAAGTAGTTCCCTTCCACCCTCTCCTAGACCACAAAGAGGTACTGGTACTTCTACATCTTATTACTATGGTACAGATGATAGAAAATCTAGATCACACAATAAACCCCCAATGTTTACTGGTGATCCTGAGAAGTTCTCATGGTGGAAGAGTAAGATGTACAACCACATCATTGGTAATGATGATTCTTTATGGGATATAATAGAAGATGGAATCTCTATTCCAGTTGATGAAGAAGGAGTGGCTATTAACAGAAGAGGGTTGTCTGATGCTGAAAGGAAAATCTACAGGAAGCATCACAATGTTAGAGGAATCATTGTGGACTCTTTACCCCACAATGAGTATCTCAAACTGAGTGACAAATCAACAGCAAAAGCAATCTTCACTTCTCTATGCTCCAACTATGAAGGAAATAAAAAGGTCAGAGAAGCAAAGGCAAACCTTCTAGTTCAGCAGTATGAGCTGTTCAGAATGCAGGAGGATGAAAACATTGAGGCTATGTTCTCAAGATTTCAGACTCTAGTTTCTGGACTTCAGATTCTGAAGAAAAGCTACACTACTGCTGATCATGTGAACAAGATCCTCAGAAGTCTGCCATCTCAATGGAGACCTAAGGTGACTGCTATTGAGGAAGCTAAAGATTTAAATACTCTAAGTATTGAAGATCTTATAAGCTCTCTCAAGGTGCATGAACTGGGACTCATTGAAGATAAATCTGTTAGACAGTCTGAGTCTGTAGCACTTAAATCCAAAGGGAAGCTTTCAAAAGCTCTAAAAGCTTCAGAATCTGTTGAAGAATTTTCTGAGGAAAGTTCTGAAGAGGATTCAGAAGCTGAGGAGCTAGAAATGCTTTCCAAAAGAGTTAAGTTCTTGCTGCAAAGACAAAGGAAATCCTCTAACAGGAGCAGCAACTTCAAAGGATCTAGTTCCAAGAAGGAAGAACAAAAGGGCTGCTTAAACTGCAAGAAAACTGGTCATCACAAATCTGAATGTCCTGAGTTTCGGAAGGATAAATCCAAGAAGATCAGTTCAAAATCAAGCAACTTCAAGGACAGACTCAGAAAAAGTCTTTTGGCTACTTGGAGTAATCTTGACCAAGATTTTGAAAATGAAGATGAAGATGAAGAAGAAGCTATTCTGGGTTTGATAGCAATAGAATCATCTGATGAGGAATCTGGATCAGAATCTGATTAGGAAAATGAAGCAGAAGCCAATTTGAATTTGGTTGCAAATGTATCTTCTGATACAGAATCAGATTAAGAATCAGATGAAGAAGATGAGGTATTTTCTGAACTATCTCATTCTGATCTTGTTGAAACAGTTAAAGAATTTATGATCCACCTCAGAAGCAAGTTAAATCATTTAAAAACTTTGAAAAAGAAAAATAACTTGCTGACTGATGAGAATCTTAATCTTCAGAATCATATCAATGATATTGATGAAGAAGTTGAAGATCTCAGAAAAATGGTTCATTAGAAACCTGAAGAAATTCCAAATGAACAAGAAATTGCTCTTCAGGATTTCATTTTAACTGGAATCAATAGAAGTAAGGTTGCTTCTATGATTTATAATATTTACAGAAACAAAGGTGAAGGTATTGGTTTTAAAAATGATTCATTCAATCCGTCAAATGAATCAAAAATATCATCTTGTTCTGAAAATATTTTGAAAGGCACTGAGGAGTGCTTTGTGCTTGCTTCTGACAGTTCTGAGAAACTGAATTTAGCAGAAACTGAGACTGCAGATTCTGAAGTTCTGAACTGCTCAGACTCTAAAGCTTCTGAACCTAAGGGTAAGATGAAGGCAGATGTTAAAACCTTGCAAAATCTAAACCAAAAGGTCCTAAGTCTAAGAGTATGAGAAAATCAGACTCTAAACTTGAAAATGTTCAGAGTCTGAAGAGTTCAGAACCTGAAACAAGTAAGTCTCAGAGTCTGAAAAATTCAAACTCAAATTTTACTAAGACTGGGTTTATGAAACCTTCAAAAATTACTAAACCAGACTATTCAAAACATTTTCAAAACCAGAATGTCAGGAAAAGCAAGCAAAAGAAGGCCAATTTGTCATCTGTTTCTAATTGTGCTAAGAAAGGTCAAACTGAAGTTTGCCTTGTGTCAGGAGCTGGCAAAACTGAAGTTCTTAAGAAAATAGAACCAAAATCTTCAAAGTTTCAGACTCTAAAGAAATCAGAACCAAAGACCTTCAAGTCTCGGGTTCTGAAGAAATCTGAGTCAAGACCATTGAAAACTCGGGTTCTGAAGAACTCAGTCTCTGATACTAAGACTTATTCAAGATTAAAGGATTCATGTCCAAGATATCTGAACAAGTCTGAGTTCTATAACTCCAGACATAAGGTGCATAAGACTAAACCTTTCAGAACTAACCCAAGAGGACCCATAAAGATATGGGTACCTAGGTCTGAGATTATTTTTGTTGCAGATATGCTGAACAGCCAAAGAAAAGGAGAAATCCTGGTACTTGGGCAGTGGCTGCTAGCAATACATGACAGAAGACAAGTCTATGTTCCAAACCCTGACCATGAAAGAGGGAGGAACTGTGGAATCTGGAGGAAACCACAAAGACTTGATCACTGGTACTGAGATTCAGCTCTCAGAGGACACTTCAGAACCTGAACCAGAACCTGAACCAGAACATGAGTCTGAAGAATGTCCAAAGCTGAAAAGCCTCTCAGAATCTGACATTTCTCCTAAAGCCAATCAAGAACATTGCTGGAACAAAAATGGGTGTTCAGCAACAAACTTAATGAACAAGGAGAAGTAGATCAGAAGCTCTACTGAGGTATGTTTTGTTCTCGGTTATTCTTAATAGATTCTACATGAGTTGGGAAACTATCAGATTCATGAAAACAGCATAACCTTCTTTGTGATAACATTGCTATAATCCGTATGTCTAAAAATTCCAATTCTTTATTCAAGAACCAAGCAATTTTGAACTTAAACTTCATTTTATTAAGAGATTTTGTTCATAAAATAGATTTAAATTTATTAAAAAGAATCTGAACAATGCATTTCATCTCTTGGAAAAACTTGCTTGAATCTGAATAAGAAACTGAGAATCTGAAGTCTAACAGAAGCCAAGACTTAACAGACACTCACTTTGAGAAGTCTGCAGAAAGTTCAGCTTCTGAAGACATCAGAGTCTGAGTTTCAGAATCAGAATTTTTGATTTCTGATTAACTCATTATAAGTGGACATTTTTCACATGACCAACTAATGAGAGTGAATCTGAACTATTGTTCAACACTTGGTCAGAATTTGATAAGTAATAACAGTTGGGCAATGATGAATTAAAGCTTTGAAAGTTATACTTTGTCCCTCCCAAAGTCATCAATATGCAAATGTGTTTTTCTGTTTTTAGTTCTGAAATGTTTTAACAAAAACACAGACACATTTTTTCATCTTAATTGCTCAAATTGATATCAGACATGTTTAGTTTTTCAAAACTTATTTAAAAACTCTGAACAGTTCTGTTTGAAAGTCTCATTTTGGTATCAGACATGTTCAGCTTTTCAAACACATTTAGAAATCCTGAACAGTTATGTCTGAAAAGGTTCAGAAGCACTGAGCTAAATGCAATATTTTTCAGTTTTCTGAAAAGAGTTCAGTTATGCTAAAACCTTTAGTTGGTATATGATCTGAACAATTTTGTCTAAAATAGTTCAGTGATACTAAACAGAATGTACTGAACAAAAATGCTCTGAACAAAATGATATGTTTTTCAGTTTTCTTAAACCAGTTAAGTGGTACTGAACAATTCTGAATAGATTGTGTCTGATCAGAATGCTCTGAACAATCTTTTATGTTCTGAACAACATTCTCTGATTTTCAAATGCAATGTTATATACTTCATGTATGATCAAGCTTGCTCTGATGCTTATCTTTGCTGCTTGATTACCTATATGATTGTATTTTCATCTCACAGGTTTTCAAACTCTCTTAAATTCTGAAAATTTTCTTTTTGTTGATGACAAAAGGGGGAGTAAAAGTAAACAAGTATTAAGGCTCCTGAGCTCTGAATATAAGTTAAATTCTGTCAGTTAATTAACTTATGACGGGGAGTAAAAGGTATTAAGGCTCCTGAGCTCAGAAACATAAGTTAATTTCTGATTAAAATTAACTTATGAGAACAGTTTATTATCTCTTAGCCTCTGAAATACTTTTTGTGAGATAAATTACTCTTAGTGAGTTGAAATGAATTTAAATAACTTGGATAAGACTCAGGGAGCTTACAAACCTCATCCTGAGGATTATCAGACTTAGGGGGAGAGCTTACAAACCTCATAACCTGAAGTCAGCTTGTTATTTACAATTCTGAGTGATAATTTCATTTTATTGTTTTAAGTTGAATTTAAATAACTTGGATAAGAATCAAGGGGAGCTTGCAAACCTCACCTTGAGGATTATCAGACTATGGGGGAGCTTGCAAATCTCATCCTGAAGTCAGCTTGTTAATTAAACTTAACAACAATTCTGAAATTCTCACATGTTTTGATTTAAACTGAATTTAATTAACCTGGATCAGACTCAGGGGGAGCTTGCAAACCTCACACCCTGCAGTCAACTTGTTAATTAAATTAACAACAATTTTCCTGTAATACTTATGTTTGTCATTATCAAAAAGGGGGAGATTGTTGGAACAAAATGTATGAACAACTCTCTTTTAGGTTTTGATGAAAACAAAGTGTTAAAAAGAAAATTGGAATTGCTAATGCTTTGTTCTAAGTGTGCAGAACCATGTTCTTAATGTTTGGTAATTAATACTGGTTATAGACGAACAAGCTAAGAGCAAGAAGGAAAGCATATAAGCCTTGTTGCAAGTTTGAAGCAAGACTGGGTCTAAAGCAGCTTCTGAAATACTGAGTCTAAAGACTGCGTCTGAAGGGTGCTTCTGAAGACTGCGTTTGAAGGGTGCTTCTGAAGGTTGAGTCTGAAGGTCAACAGAAGTCAACATCTGAAGGCTGAGTCTGAAGGTCAACGAAAGTCAACGTCTGAAGGCTGAGTCTGAAGGTTAACAAAAGTCAACGTCTGAAGAAGTGCGTCTGATGAACAGCGCTTCTGAAGGGTGAGTCTGAAGACCTGCTTCTGAAGTACTGTTCTTGAAGAAGCTTCTGAAGTCTGAGTTCTTTAAGGAAAAGCAGTTGTCTATGTCAACAGTAAAGCCTGCAATGTCAGAACAGCTCTTTGGAATTGTTGCCTCCTTCACAGGAACATTCCCCAACTTTTAAGGAATGAATTCAAACTTTGTGTGCTTTGTTTTTACGCACACAAACTCAGCTGGACCTAGCCTCTCTTTGCAACGGCTCTTTGCTAAGATTTCTGCAAAACTCAACAGCTCTTTTGTTCTCTATAAAAGGGTGAAGTTTTGAAGAAGAAATACAAGACTCTGTACAGATATACAAGCCTGCAAAACCTGAACTGCAAACACTCTGTTTTTCGTATCTGTCACAAAACAACTTAAGAATTCTTACAACTGTTTATCTTAGAATTCCTTAAGTGTTAGAGTCTCATTTGAGTTGTATTTTGTGAACACCTCTGATATTTGATCAAGTGTTCAACACAAACTTATTTTCTGTTGTAAAATCAGTTTGATACCCAAAGTCTTAGCCTGTGTGCTAAGCAATCAGAAGTCTCTTTACTTTGTGTATTGAGCAATTAGAAGTCTCTTAGCTTTGTGCTTTGAGCAGGGAAGTCTCTTAACTTTGTGTCTTGAGCATTGGAAGTCTCTTGACTTTGTGCCTTGAGCAGGGAAGTCTCTTGACTTTGTGTCTTGAGCATTAGAAGTCTCTTACTAGGTGTTTGAGCTTTGAAGTCTCTTAACTTTGTGTTTTGAGCAATTGTAATCAGTTTGATTATAGTTAAATCTCCTGTAAGTGACATGGGGACTAGACTACTTCCGGTTTGTGGAAGGAGCTAGTATAAAAACCATTGTCTCCTTCTTTCCTTATCTCTTTACTTTATAATCCGCTGCATAATTAACTCTGAAAAAGGTTCAGAACTGATCTATATCAGATTCTGAACTTAACTTAGGTTTTGAGAAGGAAAAGATTTTACCCACACAATTCAACCCCCCCCCCCTTCTTGTGTGTTTTTCTCACCTTCAGACCGGCGTGAAGATCGAGGTCGTGACGTCTCACCATCAAAAGATCATCATAGGGAGAAATCCATCGCGATAAGTTCCCACGATGATGAGCCAACACCGAAGAGAGTTTGCATGCCTGCGAGATCAATGAAAGCAACCTCATGTGATAGTGAGCCAGCAACCAGGGCCGGCAAGATCAACGGGGGACCCGCAAGCAGGCACGTTGAATCGAACTCTATCCAACGAGGTGTCCCAAGAAAAGATGGCAAAACTATGGGATATGTCACATGGGAGTTGAGGAAAATTATCTCCTTTTGGGACGACGACCAGCCAAATGGAAGACCCAACTATTATATTACCCTGATAGTACTAGCTTTCATAGCAAACCACAAGGTCAGAAGGATCCTGATAGACCAATGGGCTTCATGCGATATAATGTATGCCACCCTCTTCCGAACCCTAGGGTTCCACATAGAAGACTTGTGGTCCTACAATGGAGGGGAACTCTCAAGATTCGACGGGTCCACCACCAGACCGTGGGGAACATTGAAAGTGTTCATAACATTCCAAGAGAGTGAGGCCCTCTGATGGTCGGATTTAGGCAAGTATACCAAATCGTTTACCAAGTAATAAAGTGTAAGTAAAGTATCGTATGCACAGGGATTGTCGTTCCGACTAGGCAATTCGTGTTACTTATTTGGGAACAATTAAAATATATAAAAACAATAAATAAAAAAGATAAAGGGGGATTTTGCAATTTAGTCTAATTGCAGCAGAGCAAGAGTTTAGGAATTAACCTGGTTTTTTATTGCAGAATGTTAGCGGCGGTAAGGATTCTTTGAATCCCCTCTATTCATTTGTTTGAATTAATTAACAATTAAGCCTTATTCATTTTTTAGCGTTTTCTATCTAAGTGATGAGTTCGTCAGGTTTGACTACCTACCAATTGTTAAGTTGCACTTGTTGATCACACAGGTACGTACGTGTGGGGTCTTACTCTCTCAGAGATTTGGGTTCATCGCCCTCCAGCTATTAGTTGCAACCTTCCACCGAAGTTTCTACGTGTTTCAGTGTTTGTGGTTGTCAGTCTTGTAGGGAGATACACTTACGCGTGTAGAGGTACGTGTAGGTTCTTACTTTCTCAGAGGTATTTGAAATAATAACTGATATTAGGGTTCCTAAATTCTCAGCGTCCTAAAGGTACCCTCGTCTATTGAATCTTAGAAGGACATCAACACACTCTCCCTCTCGATAGTTCTACAAACGGACAACCCTATCTCGTCTGAAGGTGAGAAAAACACACAAGAAGGGGGGGTTGAATTGTGTGGGCTGTTTTTTTTCTCAAAACTTATGTTAGGTTCAGAATTGGATTCTGAAACTTTTTCAGAGTGTTATAGCAACGGGTAAAGTAACATGAGAGAAAGGGAAAGAGAGACACAATGGTTTTTATACTAGTTCCTTCCACAAACCGGAAGTAGTCTAGTCCCCCTGTCACTTACAGGAGATTTGAACTATAATCAACTGATTACAATTGCTCAAAGCACAAAGCTAAGAGACTTCCAATGCTCAAGCACTTAGCAAGAGACTTCTATGCTCAAAACACAAAGTTAACAGACTTCTATGCTCAAAACACAAAGTTAAGAGACTTCCCTGCTCAAAACACAAAGCTAAGAGACTTCTAATTGCTCAATACACAAAGTAATGAGACTTCTGAATTGCTCAAGCACGCAGGCTGAGACTTGAACCAGACTGATTTACTAAGAAAATAAGTTTGAGTTGAACACTTGATAAAATATCAGAGGTGTTCACAAAATACAACTCAGGTTTAAGACTCTAAACTTAAGAAATTCTAAGATGAGAAGTTTGTAAGAATTTCTAAGAGTTTTTTGGTGACTTTCGTAATTTGACAACAAAACAGAGCACAGAATATTCAGTCTTTAGTTTCCTGAGTCTTCGCAATTTCTTCTTCAAATCTTCACCCTTTTATAGAGGATAAGAGAGCTGTTGAGAATTGCCCAGAAATCCAGCAAAGAGCCGTTGCAAAACTAGAAGCTAGGTCAGCTGAAATTGTGTGCAAAACTGCAGAAAACAGAGCACGCAATTTTTGAATTCTTTCCTTAAAAGTTGGGGAATGTTTTGGCCAAGGAGACAACTGTTCCATTGAGCTGTTCTGACAGTACAGGCATTAAATGCTGACAGTGACAGTTGCTTTTCCTTAAGAGTCAGGCTTCAGAAGCTTCTTCAGGAACTGTTCATCAAAAGCTCTCTTCAGAAGCAGGTCTTCAGACGCAACCTTCAGAAGCACTGTTCATCAGACGCACTTCTTCAGACGTTGACTTTTGTTGACCTTCAGACTCAGTCTTCAAACGTTGACTTCCGTTGACCTTCAGACTCAGTCTTCAGACGCAGTCTTCAGACGCTGCCTTCAGAAGCTGCTTTCAGACGCACCTTCAGACTCAGTCTTCAGAAGCTGCCTTCAGACACAGAATTGCTTCATACTTACAACATAAGCTTCTATGCTTTCCTTCTTGCTCTTAGCTTGTTCTTCCAAAACCAATGTTAAATACCAAACTTTAAGTACATGGTTCTGCACACTTAGAATCAAGCATTAGCAATTCCAATTTTCTTTTTAACACTTTGTTATCATCAAAACTCAAAAGAGAGTTGTTCATACATTTTGTTCCAACAATCTCCCCCTTTTTGATGATGACAAACACAAGTATTAATAGAAAATTCTTGTTAATTTAATTAACAAGTTGACTGCAGGGTGTGAGGTTTGCAAGTTCCCCCTGAGTCTGATCCAGGTTAATTAAATTCAGTTTAGATCAAAAAGATGAGAATTTTAGAATTGTTTGTTAACTTTAATTAACAAGTTGACTTCAGGATGAGGTTTGCAAGCTCCCCCTAATTCTTATCCATGTTAATTAAATTCAACTTAAAACAATAAAGTGAAATTATCACTCAGAATTATAAATAACAAGCTGACTTCAGGGTATGAGGTTTGTAAGCTCTCCCCCTAAGTCTGATAATCCACAGGATGAGGTTTGTAAGCTCCCTGAGTCTTATCAAAGTTATTTAAATTCATTTCAACTCAATAAAGAGTAATGTATCTCACAGAAATTAAAGCAGAGGCTAAGAGATAATAAACTGTTCCCATAAGTTAATTATAATCAGAAATTAACTTATGTTCTGAGCTCAGAGCCTTAATACTTTGTTGGTTATTTGAAGGTTGGCTACATGTTTGGTAAAATCAAAGTGCTCAAGCAATGCGTCTCCAGAACCTTTTAAGTCTTCAGAAGCTGAAAATTGCATTTCAGGAGGTTCAGAAGCTGAAAACTGGTTTTACTGACCTTCAGACGCAGAAATGGCCTTCAGACGCAGGAACTGGTCATCAGACGCTGGAAGGGTCTTCAGACGCACTGTTCAGACGTTGACTTATGTTGACCTTCAGAAGCTGCCTTCAGACGTTGACTGGCGTTGACCTTCAGAAGCTGAACTTCAGAAGCTGATTTCAGAAGCTGCATTCTTTGTGATTAATTCTGTGCGTATCTGTTGAAGATTTATTGAAGATTTATTCAGACATTTGTTTTCTAGAAGGCTGATTATTTTGGTGAAGATCTTGGTGAAGATTGGCTTCGTGTTTATGAATGAATATATTTCAAGGGGATCTTTGCTTAATTTGATTCAGAAATATATGTTTCCTTTTTGAGCCTTTGCAGAATTTTAGAATTGTATTTTGAAGAAGATATGATTCAGAATTATGTGTGACTGCTGAAGACTATATAAGAAGACGTGCTGCTATATTGAAGATTAGAGAATCAAAAACCAGAAATAAGAGTCTTATAGTTTTTAGAGTTTTTGAGTCTTTTAAGCTTTTGCTTTATTCTGTACACCACTCATATGTTTTGAGTTGGTTTAGATTGTTTTGAGTTGTAATTCACTCTAAGCTTTTAAGTACAAGTGATGTCTTTGGTGTATTAAAGAGTGTTTTCATAACTGGGTTTGTTTTCAGATTTGTTAGTAACTGGGTTGTAGTTACGTGATAAGGAAGTAAGAAGGGGTTCTTATACCTAGGGGTTACTAGGTATAAATCTTGACTGGTGGAAATTAAGTCAGAAGACTAGGAACAGGGGATGTGTCTTGAGTCTTAGGATTAATTCCTCATAGTGGATTTCCTTCCTGGATTGGTATCCTCCAGATGTAGGTGATGTTTGCACCGAACTGGGTTAACAAATACTGCGTGTTCTTTACTTTCTGCACTTTTATTTGTTGCTTCTGAACCAGTTTTATTGTGCTCTGTTTTACATTCATCGTGCTCTGTTTTTGTGTTCTGATTTATACCTGCCAGAATTACAATTGGCATCAGAGCAGGCACCCTGCCTGTTATTGGGTGAGCTCTAGGGAAGACTTTTCTGGCAAGAATGGACAAGGAAGGAGGATATGTTAACAGACCACCTCTATTGGATGGAACAAACTATGAATATTGGTAGTCTCGTATGTGTGCCTTCCTGAGATCCATAGACAGCAGGACCTGGAAAGCTGTGCTAAAACGTTGGGATCATCCAGTTGTGTTGGACAAAGATGGAAATAAGACTGAAGTGCTGAAACCAGAGGAAGAATGGACAAAGGCTGAAGATGATCTGGCTCTTGGAAACTCCAAAGCTTTGAATGCACTATTCAATGGAGTGGACAAGAACATGTTCAGACTGATCAAGCAGTGTACCATAGCCAAGGATGCCTGGGAGATACTCAAGACCACTCATGAAGGAACTTCAAAGGTTAAGATGTCCATACTCCAACTACTCGCCACTAAATTTAAAAATTTGAAGATGATGGAGGATGAGAACATTCAAGACTTCTATATGAATGTCCTGGATATGGCAAATTCTTTTGAGTCTCTTGGAGAGAAGATGTCAGATGAGAAGATTGTTAGAAAAATACTCAGGTCACTTCCTAAAAGATTTGACATGAAAGTAACAGCTATTGAGGAAGCTCATGACATCTCCACTATGAAGGTTGAGGAGCTAATTGGATCCTTGCTGAATTTTGAAACAGCTTTCTGTAAACAGACTGAGAAGAAAGGGAAAGGAATTGCTTTTACAGTTAATACTGAAGTTGAGGATTAACAAGAAATTGATGAGGATGATGAAGGCTTATCAGAAGCACTTGTGTTGCTGGGGAGACAGTTTAATAAGATTCTGAAACATGTAGACAGAAGATCCAAGTCGAAAGGTCAGAACTTCAAATTCAACAACAGTAAGCAACAAAGTGATGTGAAGAAGGCCAAGACTGATGAGAAAAGCAATCAATCAAAGGGTGTTCAGTGCTTTGAGTGTGAAGGCTATGGACATATCAAGTCAGAATGTCCTACTTTTCGTAAGAAGCAGAAGAAGAGCTTGGTTGTATCATGGTCTGATGAAGACTCAGAAGAAGATGTAGAGAGTAAATCTGCTAAGTATGTGTTTGCCCTAACTGGAAGAGACAAGTCTGATGTTAAGGTTAAGGCCTCAGAAGCTTGTTCAAAGTCTGATGCTTTTTTAGAGTCTGAGACATTATCAGAGTCTGAAACATTGTCAAAGTCTGAAGTTTCATCAGAGTCTAAAGCCAGAGTTGAAAAGTCATCTTATGAAGAACTGGCTGACAATTACAAGAACCTATACATCAGAAGTGTAGAAGTTTTCAAGCAATTAGTGGATCAGAAGAAGACAATCTGTCAACTGGAGGCTGAGAAAGGTGAACTGTTAGTGCAAAATTCTGATCTCAAAGATGAAGTGAGCCAACTGAATTCCCAGCTTGAAAACATGAAAAAGCAGGTCAGAATGATGAATACTGCTACTGATGTGCTGGAGGAGATATTAGAGAATCAGAAACAAGGAAACAAAGTGGCATAGGATTTGTTGATCAGACTTTGAACCTCAAGCAGAAGAATCCAGCTAAAAAGTTTGTTCCTGCTGCTGAAACTTATGATCCTATGGTAGGCACTTCTAAGATGAAACCTTAGAAGCAACCTCAGAAGTCTAACAGAAAGAGGAGAAATCATCCATGGGTTTGTCATCATTGTGGAAAGAAGGGGCATATTAAACCATTCTGTTTCAAGCTATATGGTTATCCTAAGCATTTTTAGTACAGAAAAGTGGAACCTGCTGAATCCAGAAACAATGTCAAGAAGGTTTGGAAACCCAAATGCAATAATATTGGCCTAATGGCTCACACTTATCTGAAAGCATCATCTAGGAAAGACTGGTACTTTGACAGTGGCTGCTCTAGACATATGACTGGAGTTAGTCAATTTCTTGAAAATATAAGACCTCACACCAGTGGTTATGTGACTTTTGGTGGTGGAGCTAGAGGAGAGATTCTTGGAATTGGAGACTTAATCAGTGATGGATTACCAAGACTTAATGATGTGTTATTAGTTAAAGGATTAACTTCCAATTTGATCAGTATAAGCCAGCTGTGTGATTAAGGGATGGAAGTGAACATCAACAAGACTGAGTGTCTGGTAACTGATGGGAAAAGAGAAGTCCTAATGAGAGGTAAGAGATCTAAGGAGGATAATTGTTATTTGTGGGTATCTGAAGAAGAAGTCAGACTCTGTCATCAGAAACTTGGGCATTTAAACATGAAGGGTGTGAAGAAACTCAAGTCTGTGGAACCCAAAGTTAAGATCATTGAAGACAAAGTTTGTAAGGAGCTGCAACATCTTAAACTTCACATGGATCTCTGGATGTCTATGCTAGATAAAAACCTAGGTGGGAAGAAGAATGTTTCTGTTTGTAATTTTTCAAGAGTTTGTCTGCATGAAGAATTATAGCAATTACAGATTGCAGAGGGTGAGCAAGCTGGAAATGAGGGAGATGAAGATGGGTCTGATACTGAGTCTGATTTAATCTGTGTGAAACATTCAGTTTTTATTCCCTATGTGATGACTGTGTTTTGTCAAAATTATTTGGCTAAAAAGGGGGAGAAAAACTTATGTCCTACCTCAGAATGTAGCTGTTCAGAATAAGAGTTTGTTTTGTTCAGAATTCAGATTTTTCAGAAGTTGACAGAGTTGTTCAGAATTCAGAAGCAATTCAACAAGAGCTGTGAAGATATGTTTGAGGGGAAGTTTCTGGCTCAGGGGCAGTGTATAAGTGTTAAGTTCCTGAGCTGTGTGCTGTTTCAGTTTCAGAAGCATTATCTCAGAGGTTACTGCAGTTCAGAATTAAGGGGGAGAGTTGTTTGTGATGTGCTGAGTTGCAGGGGGAGTTTTCTGGGTGATTTCAGAAGCTGGTGTGTTTTGTGCTTCAGAGGGAGTTGTTCATATGTGCTTCAGAAACTGTGAAGATCAGAAACTGTGAAGTTTGTGGACTTCAGAATATCAGAAGTTGTATTGTGTGTGCTTCAGGATGTGTTGTGATTTTTCAGAAGATAAACTGAAGCTGTTTTGATTGGTTTAACATAGCTTTTATCCGCTGCTATCTCTGTTGCTATGGCTAATTATATGTGTAGTTCTTCATGGCTGAGTATAGTTTGAAGAGTGAAGAACTTGTTCTTTGTGAAGCATTTGATTTTAGCCAAAAATTTGCCAAAGGGGGAGATTGTTGGTTATTTGAAGGTTGGCTACATGTTTGGTAAAATCAAAGTGCTCAAGCAATGCGTCTCCAGAACCTTTTAAGTCTTCAGAAGCTGAAAATTGCATTTCAGGAGGTTCAGAAGCTGAAAACTGGTTTTACTGACCTTCAGACGCAAAAATGGCCTTCAGACGCAGGAACTATTCATCAGACGCTGGGAGGGTCTTCAGACGCACTGTTTAGACGTTGACTTATGTTGACCTTCAGAAGCTGCCTTCAGACGTTGACTGGCGTTGACCTTCAGAAGCTGATTTCTGAAGCTGCATTCTTTGTGATTAATTCTGTGCGTATCTGTTGAAGATTTATTGAAGATTTATTCAGGCATTTGTTTTCTAGAAGGCTGATTATTTGGTGAAGATCTTGGTGAAGATTGGCTTCGTGTTTATGAATGAATATATTTCAAAGGGATCTTTGTATAATTTGATTTAGAAATATATGTTTCCTTTTTGAGCCTTTGCAGAATTTAGAATTGTATTTTGAAGAAGATATGATTCAGAATTATGTGTGCCTGCTGAAGACTATATAAGAAGATGTGCTGTTATATTGAAGATTAGAGAATCAAAAACCAGAAATAAGAGTCTTAGAGTTTTTAGAGTTTTTAAGTCTTTTAAGCTTTTGCTTTATTCTGTACACCATTCATATGTTTTGAGTTGGTTTAGATTGTTTTGAGTTGTAATTCACTCTAAGCTTTTAAGTACGAGTGATGTCTTTGATGTATTGAAGAGTGTCTTCATAACTGGGTTTGTTTTCAGAGTTGTTAGTAACTGGGTTGTAGTTACGTGATAAGGAAGTAAGAGGGGGTTCTTATACCTAGGGGTTACTGGGTAGAAATCTTGACTGGTGGAGATTAAGTCAGAAGACTAGGAACAGGGGATGTGTCTTGAGTCTTAGGATTAATTCCTCATAGTGGATTTCCTTCCTGGATTGGTATCCTCCAGATGTAGGTGATGTTTGCACCGAACTGGGTTAACAAATACTGTGTGTTCTTTACTTTCTGCACTTTTATTTGTTGCTTCTGAACCAGTTTTATTGTGCTCTGCTTTACATTCATCGTGCTCTGTTTTTGTGTTCTGATTCATACCTGCCAGAATTTCATACTTGTTACCTTTTACTCCCCCTTTTGTCATCAACAAAAAGAAAATTTCAGATTTTTAAGAGACAAGAGAGTTTAAAATGTGAGATAAAAATGTTCAGAGCATTTTTGTTCAGTACAATCTGTTCAGTATCACTGAACTATTTTAGACAAAATTGTTCAGATCATATACGAACTGAAGGTTTTAGCACAACTAAACTCTTTTCAGAAAACTGAAAAACAGAGCATTTAGCTCAGTGCTGCTGAACTCTTTCAGACAAAAATGTTCAGAGTTTTTAAATAGGTTTGAAAATTGAACATGTCTGATACCAATTTGAGCATTTATGATGAAAAAATGTGTCTGTGTTTTTGTTAAAACATTTCAGAACTGAAAACAGAAAAACACATTTGCATATTGATGACTTTGGGAGGGACAAAGTGTAACTTTCAAAGCTTAATTCATCATTGCCCAGAGTTATAACTTATCAGATTCTGACCAAAAGTTAGATAACTATGTGTAGTACCCTAATTTTGTCCTACGCATTTTAAAACAAAAAAATCAAAAAAAATCAAAGAGGGGAAAAAGTCAAAAGTCAACAAAAGTCAACAGAAAAGTCAACATTTTAAAAATGATGACTTCGCACTGCGAAGCTCACTTCGCACTGCGAAGTCTGCGATTTTTCTGCAGATTTTTGGTTTCTTTGATTTAATTCCAGAATTTGTTGCATATCATTTCCATAATTATTTTAAGTAGCATTCATGGCTAATTGGGCCAAGCAAAGCCAGAGTTGAAGGACTTGCCATTAATGCCAAGGTTGGAAGCTTTTTCTTCCAACCTAGCATGTGACAAGCAAGTGGGCTTGCCCTTGGGCAGCTCTAGTCCCTCCCAGGTGACCTGCTAACCACCACAAGGTTGCCAGCCACCTGCTTGAGGACTTTCCTCCTGCTTGCTCCCCCCAAAACCAGTCAAACCAGCTGGATTTTTTCACTTGAAAAGCCATGATTGCCTACTCTGTTTTGCAGCAGCTTTTCACCCTCTCACACCAGCCAATTATAGCCTCTTTCATCCCTCAATCTCTGCACATTACAGTGCACGTTTTCATTGACCAACCATTGAGATTGCAAGGATTGATCCCCAAGCATTAGCCAATTGCAAATCAGCTTTGTTCTTCATCATTACCTTCTAGAATTGGTTGAATTTGTGGCTGAAGTCAGGCTGAATCTTGCCCCTTGGTACAAGGCAAGGTTGCCTCTATCCATTAGCATTTAATGCAAAGGGATTCAGCTTGATCTTAGCCACAAAATCAGCTGAATTTTGGGATTGTGTAATGATGACAAAGATTTGGTTTTGGCCTATAAATAGAAGGCAATGCCCAAGGATTTAAAAAGAGTTAACACAGCATTTTCAAGAGCAGAAACTCTACTCATTTTAGCCTACAAACCTCCACAAATAACCAGAAAAAAGCCAATCCACACAAAGCTTTACAAAAGTTCAAAACCATCACCAATATTCAAAACCTTTGTGAAAGCCTTCAACCAAATCAAATCAAGTGCAGCTGGAGCTTTGCTAAGGAGTTCTGTAAGTTTCTAAAGCTTTATATTGCATTTACAATCGTGTTTGCATAGCTATTTTGGCTCAAAACCATTTGATTCTAAAAAACCCCTTTTGAATTTCAAAGAAATCCCAAGGTTTTCAAAACATCAAAACTGGTTTGTCCAGCCTTTTTCATCCCAAAAACTCAAAGTTTTTCACCCACCTATAAGGTCCTGAGTGTGTTCAGAAGTTGTTTCTGAACAAAAGTTCAGAAACAGCTTCTGAACCCAAAATTTCGCATGCTTCGCAGTGCGAAGTCATGGTCGCAGTGCGACCAAGACAGAACTCAGAACCTGAGTTTTTGTGTCAAAATGACCAATTTTTGAGGTTCTAGCCCCAGAGCTCAGAACCTAAGAGTTTTTAAACCCATGTTCTTCAAACCATAACAAGGATTTTGCATAATTTTGACAAAATCACAAGTTCGTATGACCATTTTGTGGATAACTTGCAAAGCAAGTTATGTTCCCAAACTTTCAAAACCACATGAACAAACAAGCTATGTTCATCATTTCAATCCAAACTTGAACAATAAATATTGTTCATGATGTTCAAAACTCAAAGATGAACATACACCGTTTACGTTCGCATTTTCGCAAAATGAGACGAACTTGCGCGTTTTTTTAGCAAATTTGCTAAACCTTCCCATTTTGGGTTTTCAAACCAAATGTTTTGTAACACCTTGGGATTTCTAAAGGATTCAACCCAAAAATATGAATGAAAAAGGGATGGTGTGACGTATGTCTCTCCATCGCCCCGATTGTACGAATGCGTGACGTATGTCTCGTCGCTCGGACAATCGTCATTCCCCTTTTTCAATATACAACCCTAACCAAACCAAATCTTGGCCCCTTGTGGTCAATCCAAACCTTTTGGTCCCCCGTTGGCCATTAGACTCAACCCCTCGACTCGTTTGAGTCCATTCGGTCAATGTTCGACTCGTCCGAGTCCATTGTACCCTTTCTTGATCTCAGTGGATCAATCGAACAATCGCCCGACTCTTCGGAGTCCACTCGGTCAATGATTGACTTGTATGAGTCCATTGCACCTCTCTTGGTCCCATAGCGGCCAATTTCAACCCTTTACCCTAACGGACGTACCTTTTAACAATTCTAATGCGATCCACGAACAAACGCTTAATAAGTCTCCAAGAGCGAGCATACAAGCTACGTTTAAATCGCAAGAATTCGGTTAAAACATCGCCCATTTAAAATCAACCAACACATGTACGTTTTTCTACCAAAGAACTACGTATGCTTTGAATTCTCCGACTACCGGGAGATACGTAGGAGCAAGATCGACATCTTGTCAAGCACAATAATAAAAAAACCTTTTTTTTCTTTCTTTCGTTTGTTTTTATCTCTTTCCCCCCTTTTATTATGTTTTTAACATGAATAAACATGCACGCAAAGTATTAAAAAAAAACAATTCAAGCTTTAACCAAATAGAAGGTTCCCGTTGAGTACAACGGACGTGAGGGGTGCTAATACCTTCCCCTTGCGTAATCGACTCCCGAACCCGACAATGGTTGCGATGACCTAATCCTTATCCTCATCGTCAAAAGGGTTTTATTATCGTTTCCCTTTACAACAAAAAAAAAACTTAAGGGTTTATCAACGTTCCCTTTACACAAAAACTTTGGTGGCGGCTTCACAAAGGCCCTCCGAGCGTTTGCAAACGACCTCGGAGGATTTGCGCGTCTTTTTCCCGAGGAAAAAAACGAGGTGCGCACAGCTGGCGACTTCACTGGGGACCCTGTTCCCACTAGCGAGTCAAGCCTAACCTATTTGGTTTAAAGCCAATTGTTTTATTTTCTTCGCGTGCCATGTTTATTTATTTATTTCATACATGCTATATTTATGCTTTATGTTTATATCTGCTTTATCTGCTTTATATTCATATCATATATATCAAATGTGGGGGTTACTTGAGCGATGTTACTCCACATTGTTCGGGTTAATGCCGGACGTGTGAGGCTCTCTACCCGAGCTTGAGAAAAAAACTAAGTTAGAAGGAGGTTGTGTGCGGAAGCCCGCGTTGACGTATGTCCGTGAGGTGGGATGTCCAACCCCGCTTAGATGAGATTTTCACGTGGAATTAATTGAAGTCATGTCGACGTATGTCCATAGACAACCCTATTTCCATGTGAGGTCTATGACTCTAAGGACCTCTTCTTAGGAGATTTCACAACTTAGAGCCTACATGTGAGGATGGGGAAAATTCCAAATCGCCACATATCATTCATCTGCATTCGCTCATGTTCATACATTATGTTTTACTTTACCAGGAGTAATCAACCTTTATTTGTATATTATTGTTTATGCATAAATCATAATTGGGGGTAGGAATGGCCAATGTATTGAGGGATAGCAAAATTTTCAAAAAAAATTTTAAGTACTTCGCAGTGCGAAGGTACTTCGCAGTGCGAAGTACGCGAATTTTGTCAGCCCAGCTGACCCTTCATTTACTTCCCCTCAACCACTTTTTTCCACTATCCTTCTTTATTATTCCAAACGTTTTTTCTTTCCTTTAACTCTTAAAACAAAAAGCTTTTTTCCATAACTAAAAAAATAAAAAAAAAAACTCTCAAATCTAAGAGAAAAGCATACCCATTTTGAATCTTCCCTCCATTAATTTCGTATCTTTCTCAGAATCAATAACCAGGTATGAGTTTCCTTTCTTCTTTCCCTCTGTTCATCTTTGATTTGTGTTGCAACTGTTAGGGGTTTTAGGGTTTATGATTTTAAAAGTTCCCATTTTAGAATTTAAGTTCATAATAAGCTGCATTTAGGCCTTAGTTTACTGTATTCAGTTGGATTTTAGCAAGCATACATCATGGGTATCTGCAACTGGCCTGTTTCTTTCAAATTCCAAGTTGTTTTTGTTAAAAACCCATTTACGAAAATTTAAAGAAAGAGAGCTGTTGAAGGGTTCCTTTTGATACCCAGTCTTGGATTCTGAGGTCGTTTAGTGGCATGCATTGTATGTTAGAAGCTTAAGCTAAGAGATGTAGGTTCTGATTTCTGGGTCTTTGCTGTCATGGTCGCAGAGCAAAGTTCAACTTCGCACTGCGACCTTTTTCTGGGCAGCCCAGAAATTTTCGAGCACCTTCGCACTGCGAACCTACCTTCGCAGCGCGACTGTAGTAGGAACAGAACCTGTGTTTTCCTTTTTTTTCCCTCCAATTCCATTCATTTCACCTCACATCACTTTTAATCACTTGCAATCATACTGACTTTGCCCTTTTTCCTTGCAGATGGCACCAAGACCAGTAGGAAAACGCTCAAGGGGTGAGGCATCCGGATCGAGACCACAAGGGGATTTCGACGCCTCTCGCTTCCTAAGTCTTCGGAACCAGGAGAGATATGAAGAGCTTCTTGGCAGGACCTTCTGGCCGGAGAGGCAGTTCATCATAAGTGACAGGGGCACTTGGAGAGAGTTGGCCCGGTTGATAAACCACCGCCGGTGGGGAGTTTTGGTAAACCCTCCCCTTAACCTCAACTACGACATAATCCGGGAATTCTATGCAAATGCCATTCCCGTGGATCCAGAGGGGGAGTTTACATACCATACCATGGTGCGTGGTCGGATCATTAGATTCGATCGCGACGCCATCAACACCTATCTCCGAAACCCTTTCCAATTGGAAAATGATGAGCTGTGTGCTTTCCATAAGCACCAGAATCGTGGTAATTGGAACCACGATCTCTACGCTCAAACCATTTTCCAATCCGGAAAAAGTTATGAGCTTAATGCAGCAGGGCAGCCCACAAAGGCCCTCAGGGGCAACCTCACCACCTATGCCCAGGTCATTTTCCACCTTATCGTCCACAACATAAAACCCAAAAGCCATACCTCCTCCACCACCATGGATGTCACCCCCCTTATCTACTATATCCTCACCGGTAAGCAAGTAGATGTGGCCAGGGCCATTTGCCAGGAGATTAAGATAGTGGTCGAGAGTGGCATCAAGCCACCGGCCAAGAAGATGTGCCCACTTGCTTTCCCGGGTCTTATCATGGGACTCTGCCGGGACGCCCGCGTAGTTATCCCTCCCCAGGTGTCCGAAACCATTAAGAACCCCATTACGGACGAGTACATCTCTAG
The DNA here is from genome assembly GCA_018208015.1 of Medicago ruthenica. Lineage (NCBI taxonomy): Eukaryota > Viridiplantae > Streptophyta > Magnoliopsida > Fabales > Fabaceae > Medicago > Medicago ruthenica. The sequence continues at coordinate 64,262,624 of CM031372.1, read as the reverse complement.
GCACTGCACGGGACGGAGAGCGAGGGCACAGCAGCCACGGCCTAGGCCTCCACCAGCATCAGGGGATTGTCGCACTTGCACTTTCATATTGGAGCAGAATGCCTCCTCCCATCGATACATGACTATGATGCATGATTCCATGTATCGTCTTCAGAGGCAGTTAGGGAGGCCGACAGATCCTGATGATCAGATACCGACACCCCAGATGTTCGCGGCTCATGGTCGTTGGCCCGGGGATAGGCCAGAGCATGCAGAGGCTGGAGGCAGTGGTACAGCGGCCGGAGGCCAGGGAGGAGGTGATGAGGAGGATGAGGACGAGGAGGACGAGGAGGATGAGGAGACCGAGGATGATGAGGCTTTCACTCCTTGAGTGACCCCTTTTTTGATTTCTCATATTTTGTTGTTCATGTTTATGTCATTTTTCTCGTACACTTTTAGAGTTTCCTTTTGTTTGGTACTTTGTAGCTATATTGATACTCTTGCTTTATTATTCGAGTACTTTTTGCTTTTATTACCTAGCGTTTGCATCATAATCATGCCTATTTATCTTTAATATGTGTGAATGTTGAAATTTTTTGTTATCTATCATTGGTAATGCGAATTCGACAGAATTTTCCGCAGCGGATTAAGCCAAAGTTTTAACCATAAACAAATGATAGTGATAAATGTGATTAATTTTCGCAAAGCTAAAATGCATGTTTCCTATTCTTTCCCTGATTAAAATTTGAAAGGAGAATGTATATTCCATACTAAATTATACCATACGATTCACGTTATTTAATATGCTTGTTCTATGAACCATTTTAGAACCAACCAGATGTGAGGAATCCCCAAAGTTATCATAATACATACGCAGGAGATCGACATTTTTGTTTAACTCGATCTTTTTATGTTAAATCTGAGTTTTGTTTTTAATTACATAAAAGTATTGACATGATCAGGGCATTTGTTTGAAAACGAGAGAAAAACAATCAACCACAAACAGCCCACCCTGTGAGAAGTGAGTATTTGTTAAACCCCTTCGAGCCTAACAAATCAGAATTTTTAACTATGAACTGCCAACTTTCATAAGCTCAACTGCTTAATGAGATTGCCGGAGTTTGTAAAAAGATATATTTTCAGTTCATAGTTAAAACATCACTGAATTCTGATAATTTCCTTTCGATTTTTGAACCCTTAAAACATCATGATTAGTGTCCCTTGCCAAGAGAGGAGGGAACATTCAAATAGGGTATCGTACCAAAACAAGTTAAAAAAAAAAGGGGGGAGAGGTTTGTGAAAGTCGAGCAACGTTGAATTTCTTAATTGATCTTGACGACCAAAAGAAGAAGAAGGAAAGAAAAGTAAAGCAAACCAAGAAAAAGAAAAAAAGAAAAAAAAAAGAGAAAAGAAGACCGATAAAATCCGAGAGTGGTCGAGGTCAAGGAGAAAAACATTTGTGAATCACCAAAGCGTGATTTGAACACAGAAAAGGGTAAGTTAGAAAGAATGTTCCCTCTTGCTTGGCCATTTGAATTCAATTTCCCCACATATGACATTTCTTTTGTAGCCCAGCCAAATTACAACCCTTAAAGACCTTCTGATCAATGCTTTCATGTTTTTAAGAAACAATAATTGGATGGACATATAACTCGATCGGAATGTTAGCAAAATTGCCCGATGAGTGTTCATAACCCCTCACCATTAATATTCAATTTGTTTATTTACTTAAATGAGTGATAGTTTGGTTCATTAATAAGCATGTTATTAATTTGAACTGTACGATATGATTTTTTGTGTGTGGTGTTTTCGACCTTTTCAATACGATCTCGGAATAATAGGAGGCACAGATTTGCGTGTGCAAATTTCATATGAATCCTCCAAATCAAAAAGCCCGACCTCGCTCGGCAACCAAAACCAAAAAGCCCGACCTCGCTCGGCAACCAAAACCAAAAAGCCCGATCTCGCTTGGCAACCAACAATAAAAACCAATTTCCATTTGCACCCGCAATTTTTAAAACCAAAACCTGATTGCTCCCGGTGCACAAATCACTCAAGACTTAACCATGCTCAACACCCTCCCTGCAAATCACAAAAAGCCCAATTTGCCTTTGATATTCTTCAAACACCCAACAAAAGGCCCAATTGGCATCAGCAATCCCAAACACGATTAAAGGAACTACACCTTTGGGGCAGGTCACTTCCCCCCATTAACGAAATTCTTCCCAAGCAAAGTCTTTTACTTTTGTCAAAACTTCCATCTATGATAGTGTATATATTTCCAAAACAAAATTTTTTACGTGGAATCTTTTATGTTTTTGAATAAGTAATAACAAGCACATTTTCTCTGAATTGTGAATACTTAAAAAAAAAACGTGCATCAAAATCTATCCATAGAGCAGATTAGCCTCGCAGGCCAGGTACGGTTAATTGCTAAAGGGATTTCTGGTCACCAGTGAATCAAAAAGGAATATCCCCATCAAATCAAGAGCCTGAAGGGACAATTCAAGCGAGGCTGATCAACTGAAGCACAAGCATCCCCAGCAGAACCATCAGTTATGCTCCTCAGCAGTCTAGCACAATTTACACAGCGGGTTAACAATCCCCACGAGGTATTTATTCCTTATCAATTATTGCGGTATTCCCCTGTCCATATTTAAATGCATCCCCGAGAGTTTATCCCTATAAGGATTACCGAATGTTTATACCGGTCCACTTTTTACCTCGCCGGTCTAATCTCGTCTCATCAAGCTTTTAGTCATTAAGCGGAACAAAAATCCCCAGTAAACACCCTAAACATCCAAACACCAAACAAGGCTGGATATCGATCATGCTTCCAAAATGATCCTTATATCCCCATGAGCCAAACCTCATTGATACTCCCCAGGGAGTCTCAACCCCAAACAAAAGTCCAATCATTATTGGCAAACCCACACAAATTTTCGGGCTTAGGCTCGAACTACACCGGTTTTGATCCCATTTGGGTATGTAGGCAAAGGACCTTGTCCTTCCAAACCGACCAACCAAAAAAAACAAACAAACAAAACACAAAAAAGAGAGCCCAACCACAACCGCAACCACAACCAAGATTGACTTTGCTCGGCACTCAACCAACCTCCCACACATCATGCATAACATAATTCATGCATCATGTCATTCATGCATGCATATACAAATCATTCATACACATGCATTTCATATCATGCCATGCATCCTCAACAAGGATTCTTCATTGAGTATCACATATTCACCAACATCCATCAACATTCAACCAGGGGCACCTATTTAGGGTAAGACCACAGCTCGTTAGGAATCAACATTCAGAAGCAGTACCTGAATAAGATCACCTAGCTTAGGCATCGACCTCTAGAAGCAGTACCTAGAGTAGATCACCTCCCCCAGTGTATCGACCTTCAGTGTTAGCGGCTGAATAAGATCACAGCTCGTTAGGAATCGACATTCAGAAGCAGTGCCTGAATAAGATCACCTAGCTTAGGTATCCCTCTCTAGAAGCAGTACCTAGAGTAGATCACCTACATCCATGTTCGATCTCTAGAAGCAGTACCTAGAGTAGATCACCTACATCCATGTTCGATCTCTAGAAGCAGTACCTAGAGTAGATCACCTCCATCAATGTTCCACCTCTAGAAGCAGTGCCTAGAGAAGATCACCATCCTCAGGAATCGACGTCTAGTGACAGTGCCTAGATAAGATTACCTTCATCCCCCAGTGGATCTACCTCCAGTGTTAGCGGCTGGATACGATCAACCCCTACCAACCATTGCATTTGCATTTCGCGAAGGACAAAATTCGGGTCCTTCTTTTTACTTAATTGATCTCCGCAAAGAGTTCATGAGATGCCCTCGGCACTCACGCACTCTATGCGAAGACACAATTAAGTAGGGGCAGCTGTAGTACCCTAATTTTGTCCTACGCATTTTAAAACAAAAAAATCAAAAAAAATCAAAGAGGGGAAAAAGTCAAAAGTCAACAAAAGTCAACAGAAAAGTCAACATTTTAAAAATGATGACTTCGCACTGCGAAGCTCACTTCGCACTGCGAAGTCTGCGATTTTTCTGCAGATTTTTGGTTTCTTTGATTTAATTCCAGAATTTGTTGCATATCATTTCCATAATTATTTTAAGTAGCATTCATGGCTAATTGGGCCAAGCAAAGCCAGAGTTGAAGGACTTGCCATTAATGCCAAGGTTGGAAGCTTTTTCTTCCAACCTAGCATGTGACAAGCAAGTGGGCTTGCCCTTGGGCAGCTCTAGTCCCTCCCAGGTGACCTGCTAACCACCACAAGGTTGCCAGCCACCTGCTTGAGGACTTTCCTCCTGCTTGCTCCCCCCAAAACCAGTCAAACCAGCTGGATTTTTTCACTTGAAAAGCCATGATTGCCTACTCTGTTTTGCAGCAGCTTTTCACCCTCTCACACCAGCCAATTATAGCCTCTTTCATCCCTCAATCTCTGCACATTACAGTGCACGTTTTCATTGACCAACCATTGAGATTGCAAGGATTGATCCCCAAGCATTAGCCAATTGCAAATCAGCTTTGTTCTTCATCATTACCTTCTAGAATTGGTTGAATTTGTGGCTGAAGTCAGGCTGAATCTTGCCCCTTGGTACAAGGCAAGGTTGCCTCTATCCATTAGCATTTAATGCAAAGGGATTCAGCTTGATCTTAGCCACAAAATCAGCTGAATTTTGGGATTGTGTAATGATGACAAAGATTTGGTTTTGGCCTATAAATAGAAGGCAATGCCCAAGGATTTAAAAAGAGTTAACACAGCATTTTCAAGAGCAGAAACTCTACTCATTTTAGCCTACAAACCTCCACAAATAACCAGAAAAAAGCCAATCCACACAAAGCTTTACAAAAGTTCAAAACCATCACCAATATTCAAAACCTTTGTGAAAGCCTTCAACCAAATCAAATCAAGTGCAGCTGGAGCTTTGCTAAGGAGTTCTGTAAGTTTCTAAAGCTTTATATTGCATTTACAATCGTGTTTGCATAGCTATTTTGGCTCAAAACCATTTGATTCTAAAAAACCCCTTTTGAATTTCAAAGAAATCCCAAGGTTTTCAAAACATCAAAACTGGTTTGTCCAGCCTTTTTCATCCCAAAAACTCAAAGTTTTTCACCCACCTATAAGGTCCTGAGTGTGTTCAGAAGTTGTTTCTGAACAAAAGTTCAGAAACAGCTTCTGAACCCAAAATTTCGCATGCTTCGCAGTGCGAAGTCATGGTCGCAGTGCGACCAAGACAGAACTCAGAACCTGAGTTTTTGTGTCAAAATGACCAATTTTTGAGGTTCTAGCCCCAGAGCTCAGAACCTAAGAGTTTTTAAACCCATGTTCTTCAAACCATAACAAGGATTTTGCATAATTTTGACAAAATCACAAGTTCGTATGACCATTTTGTGGATAACTTGCAAAGCAAGTTATGTTCCCAAACTTTCAAAACCACATGAACAAACAAGCTATGTTCATCATTTCAATCCAAACTTGAACAATAAATATTGTTCATGATGTTCAAAACTCAAAGATGAACATACACCGTTTACGTTCGCATTTTCGCAAAATGAGACGAACTTGCGCGTTTTTTTTAGCAAATTTGCTAAACCTTCCCATTTTGGGTTTTCAAACCAAATGTTTTGTAACACCTTGGGATTTCTAAAGGATTCAACCCAAAAATATGAATGAAAAAGGGATGGTGTGACGTATGTCTCTCCATCGCCCCGATTGTACGAATGCGTGACGTATGTCTCGTCGCTCGGACAATCGTCATTCCCCTTTTTCAATATACAACCCTAACCAAACCAAATCTTGGCCCCTTGTGGTCAATCCAAACCTTTTGGTCCCCCGTTGGCCATTAGACTCAACCCCTCGACTCGTTTGAGTCCATTCGGTCAATGTTCGACTCGTCCGAGTCCATTGTACCCTTTCTTGATCTCAGTGGATCAATCGAACAATCGCCCGACTCTTCGGAGTCCACTCGGTCAATGATTGACTTGTATGAGTCCATTGCACCTCTCTTGGTCCCATAGCGGCCAATTTCAACCCTTTACCCTAACGGACGTACCTTTTAACAATTCTAATGCGATCCACGAACAAACGCTTAATAAGTCTCCAAGAGCGAGCATACAAGCTACGTTTAAATCGCAAGAATTCGGTTAAAACATCGCCCATTTAAAATCAACCAACACATGTACGTTTTTCTACCAAAGAACTACGTATGCTTTGAATTCTCCGACTACCGGGAGATACGTAGGAGCAAGATCGACATCTTGTCAAGCACAATAATAAAAAAACCTTTTTTTTTCTTTCTTTCGTTTGTTTTTATCTCTTTCCCCCCTTTTATTATGTTTTTAACATGAATAAACATGCACGCAAAGTATTAAAAAAAAACAATTCAAGCTTTAACCAAATAGAAGGTTCCCGTTGAGTACAACGGACGTGAGGGGTGCTAATACCTTCCCCTTGCGTAATCGACTCCCGAACCCGACAATGGTTGCGATGACCTAATCCTTATCCTCATCGTCAAAAGGGTTTTATTATCGTTTCCCTTTACAACAAAAAAAAACTTAAGGGTTTATCAACGTTCCCTTTACACAAAAACTTTGGTGGCGGCTTCACAAAGGCCCTCCGAGCGTTTGCAAACGACCTCGGAGGATTTGCGCGTCTTTTTCCCGAGGAAAAAAACGAGGTGCGCACACTATGCAGATTCAGAAATCAGAAATTCAGATTCTGAAACTCAGACTCTGAAGTTTTCAGAAGGCTTAACTTTCTTCAGACTCTCACAGTGAGTGACTGATAAGTCTTAGCTTCTGATGAACTTTAGAATCTCAGTTTCTATTCAGAGTCAAGCAATTTTTCAAGAGATAAAATGCATGTTCAGATTCTTTTTAATAAAATTAAATCTGTCTTCTGTGAGGGGTTTTGTAAATATGTCAGCCCATTGATGATCAGTATCAATGAACTGAATATCCAAAACACCCTTCTGAACATAATCTCTCATAAAATGATGTTTAATTTCTATATGCTTGGCTCTAGAATGCAGAATTGGATTTTTAGACAAACAGATTGCAGCAGTATTATCACAGAAAATAGGAATGTTGTTTTCATGAATCTAATAGTCTTCCAACTGATGTTTCATCCAGAACAGTTGTGTGCTACAACTTGCAGCAGAGATGTATTCTGCTTCTGATGTTGACAAAGCAATAGTTGCTTGTCTTTTGCTGGCCCAGGATATCAGATTCTCACCATGAAATTGACAATTTCCACTGGTGGATTTTCTTTCAATCCTGTCCCCAGGATAGTCAGCATCACAGAATCCAACTAGCTTATAATCTAAGGATTTCTTATACAGAAGTCCCAGATTAGTTGTTCCTTTCAGATACCCGAAGATTCTCTTGACAACAGTCATATGAGATTCTCTAGGATCTGATTGGAATCTAGCACACAAACATACACTAAATAAAATATCTGGCCTAGAAGCAGTTAAGTATAACAGAGAACCTATCATACCTCTGTAGAGCTTCTGATCTACTTTTGAGCCAGTATCCTCTTTGCTTAAAGTGCAGGTTGGATGCATAGGTGTTGTCATCAGTTTACAGTCTTCAAGCTGGAACTTCTTCAGAAGCTCCTTTGTATATTTGGACTGATGAACATACACTCCATCTTTGCATTGGATGATTTGAATTCCAAGAAAGAACTTCAATTCTCCCATCATGCTCATTTCAAATTCATCCTGCATTAACTTGGAAAATTCTTTGCAAAGAGAGGCATTAGTAGAACTGAAATTCTGGCTGGAAGGATCATAACTATATACAGAGCACGAATTTTGCAAAACAGGGCACAATCAAAAACCAGTTCAGAAGCAGAAATTAAAGTGCAGAAATTTAAAATGGCACAGATATTTGTTAACCCAGTTCGGTGTAAACACCACCTACATCTGGAGGATACCAATCCAGGAAGGAAATCCACTATAGGAATTAATCCTTCAGACTCAAGACACAGAACCCCCTGTTCCCAGCCTAAGCAATCAATCTCCTCCTAGTCTGATTTCTACCCAACACCTTGAGTATTAGAAACTACTAACTTCATATCCAAGTAACTAACCCAGTTACAACTCAGCTTCTGAAAAACTACCCAGTTTTATGAAGACACACTTCAATCACAAAAACTTCATTCGTACCTAAAGGCTTAGAATGAATTACAACTCAAACACACCTAAACCAACTCAGTTGAGTGGTGTACAAATAAAACTCTAAGTTTTAAAAACACAAAGACTCAATTCTCTGATTTCTGCAATATTACTCGTAAGTCTTGAACAATGATAGCACCTCTCCTTTTATAGACTTCAGCAGCTCTCATAAAAATGAATCCAATCTTTGAATTGATATGATACTGAATAATGAATGGCTTAAAAAGGAAACACATAATTCTTCAAAGTATCTTGTAAAGATTGCTTCAGAAAATATGATAAGCATAAAACACGAGGCCAATCTCATAAGATCTTCATCAATTTAATTCAGTCTTCTAGAACTCAAATGCTTGAATTAATCCTTGACAAATCTTCCAAAGATTCGCACAAAAATAACACAAGAAAACCCAGCTTCTGAAGAAGTCAACGCAGGTCAACGCATGAATAGTGCGTCTGAAGCACTGTAGTGCATCTGAAGGCAATTCAGCGTCTGAAGCACTGTTCAGCATCTAAAGCACTGTTCCTGCGTCTGAAGGTTCATTCAAAGTCTGAAGGCCCAAAACAGCTTCTGAAGGTCCAAAGTGCTTCTGAACCCCCTCAAAAATGATTTCTTGCAACTGAAGCCTTTTCTAACACATGGAGATGCTTTGCTTGAACACATTGAGTTTACCAAAACATGAAGCCAACTTCAAGATACTCAACAATCTCCCCCTTTGGCAAATTTTTGGCTAAAATCAATGTTTCACAAAACCAAGTTCTTCAATTCAACATAAAACAAATTCAGCAATGAAGAACTCCACAATTTCAAACATAACAAACAAATAGGCAGCGACAAATGCTATGCTGCATAAAAAAAAACAACCAGCTTCAGCTTCTGAACAACCTGAAGCACACACAAACCTACTGATCATCTTCTGATAACACTCAGCTTCTGATCATCACATGTAAACACATGAAAACTTCAACATATCTGATCTTCATAAGAACACACCCCCTTAATTCTGAACTTCTGAAAATTCTGAGACAAGAGCTTCTGAAACTGAAAACTTCAGGAACACTAAGACAAACAGCTCACAACTCAGCTCACCACTCAGGCACTTCATACTCATGAACTCCCCCTGAGACACACACTCCCCCTCAAGCATATCTGGACATTTCCTGTTGCATTGGTTCTGAACTCTGATTAAACCAGTCAATTTTCTGAATCACATGAATTCTGAGCAAGATTAAATCTGAACTCTGAACACAATACTTAACTTTTGAACAAATCTGAAATCTGTTGTTGTCATTCTGAACAAAACTAGTCAGCTTCTGAAACACAGTACATTCTGAGTAAACACACTCTGAACAGCTCCAGTCTGAACTTAAACATAGGTTTTCTCCCCCTTTTTAGCCACAAAATTATGACAAACCATCATCATATAAGGAACAAAAACCATATAGGAAATAAAAACTGCACAAAAATCTTCAAAATCAGTCCCAGCATCAGACTCAGACTCAGGGTCACACTCAGCACTTGCAAAACTAGCAGGTACTCTATCTTCCTCACATCTAGTTTGCAGTAATTGCTATAATTCTTCATGCAGACACACTTTTGAAGAATTACAATCAGAAACATTCCACTTAGTCATCTTCTTCTGAAGTCTAGCAATTTTCTTCTGCACAGAAAGTCTGATGATAACATCTTCCTCAGATTCACAATACTCCAGTCTCTTTGCTACACTTTGTTCATTGACCTTAACCTTGGGTTGCACAGACTTGACATTCTTCAAACCCTTCATGTTTAAGTGCTCAAGCATCTGATGACACATCCTGTCTTCTTCCTCAGGTACCCACAAATAGCAATTATCCTTTGATCTACAACCCCTCATCAGAACTTTACCCTCTTGATCAGTTACCAAACATTCTTTCTTATTGAAATTCACCTTCAAGTCTTGATCACAAAGCTGACTGATACTGATTAGATTTGAAGTTAATCCATTAACTAAGTACACATCATTCAATTTTGGTAAACCATCACAGACCAAGTCACCAATTCCCAAAATCTCTCCTTTTGCTCCACCACCAAAAGTCACATATCCTTTGGTGTAAGGTCTTATATTTTCCAGAAACTTACTAATTCCAGTCATATGTCTAGAGCAGCCACTGTCAAAGTACCATTTTTTCTTAGATGAAGCTCTCTGAGAAGTATGAGCCATTAGACTAACAGATTCTTGACATTTGGGTTTCCACACCTTCTGAACATTGACTCTTTTTGTAGCAGATTTAACTCTTCTGTATTTAAAGTGCTCAGGATAACCATATAGTTTGAAACAAAATGGTTTGATATGCCCCTTCTTTCCACAATGATGACAAACCCAAGTATGATTTCTTCTTTTGTTTCTGTTAAACTTCTGGGGTTGAATCTGATGTTGCATCTGAGGTTGCTTCTGAGCTTGCTTCTGAGCTTGCTTCTGAGGTTGCTTCTGGGCTTGCTTCAGAGCTTGCTTGAAGTTCAGACTCTCATCTACAAATCCTAAGCCCTTATGTTTTCCTTCTTTCTGAGCATCCAAAATCTCCTCCAACACATCAGTAGCAGAGTTCATCATCCTGACTTGCTTCTTCATCTGATCAAGTTGGGAATTCAATTGAGTTACTTCATCTTTAAGATCAGAAATCTGTCCTAAATGTACACACCTTTCAGACTGCAGCTGACAGACAGTTTCCTTTTGATTCTCTAATAACTTGCACAATTCTTGATTTCTGAGATACAATTCTTCATAAGAAACAGCTGGTTCCTCAAAAATCAATTCATCATCACAGGCTTCAGATTCTGATGAAGTTTCAGTCTCTGATGATGTTTCAGATTCTGAAAAAGCTACAGACTTTGAACAAGCTTCTGAGACCATAAAAGCAGCAACATGTTTAGCTGACTTACTCTCAACCTCTCCTTCTGAGTCTTCATCTGACCAAGAAACAGCTAGGCTTTTCTTCTGCTTCTTGAGAAAAGTAGGACATTCTGACTTGATATGTCCATAGCCTTCACACTCAAAGCACTGCACATCCTTTGCTTGTTTGCTATTTTCTTCAGTTTGTTGCTTATTGTTGTTGAGTCTGAGGTTCTGACCTTTGGATTTGGATTTCCTGTCCACCTGTTTCAGAATTTTGTTGAACTGTTTTCCCACCAACACAAGTGCTTCTGATAAGTCATCATCATCTTCATTAAGCTCTTGTTGATCATCAGCTTCTGAATTGACTGCAAAAGCAATTCCTTTTCCTTTCTTCTCAGGCTGTTTACAGAAAGCAGTTTCAAAATACAACAAGAACCAAATATGATATCATCAACATAAATTTGAACAATTAAGATGTCTTTCTTAAGAGTTTTTCTAAAGAGTGTATTGTCAACTTGTCCTCTTACAAAATCATTTTTAAGTAAGAAATTACTTAGTCTTTCATACCAAGCTCTGGGAGCTTGTTTCAGACCATATAAAGATTTCTTAAGTTTAAAAACAAAATCTAGATGTTTAACATCTTCAAAACCAGGAGGTTGTTTGACATAAACTTCTTCAGAAATAACTCCATTTAAAAAAGCACTCTTAACATCCATTTGATATAAGATGATATCATGATTAACTGCATAGAAAAGAAGTAACCTGATTGCTTCCAGTCTTGCAACTGGAGCAAATGTCTCAGTCTAGTCTATTCCTTCCTGCTGACTGTAGCCTTGAGCAACCAGTATTGCTTTGTTTCTGATCATTCTCCTTGTTCATTAAGCTTGTTTCTGAACACCCATTTTGTTCCAATAATGTTCTTGTGATTTGGTCTTGCAACTAAATACCAGACATCATTTCTTTGAAACTGGTTCAGTTCTTCTTGCATAGCTACAATCCATCCATCATCTGCAAGTGCTTCATCAGCTGTTGTGGGTTCAATCATTGACAGAAGTCCAACCAAAGATTCATTCTGACAGAATGTTGATCTGGTCTTCCTTGGACTGTTCTTGTTCCCAATGATCAGCTCCTCAGGATGTGAAGACTTGTACTTAAATGAGGTTCTGGGTGGATTAGCTTCTGAAGAATCATCAAAGGCTTCTTCAGAACCATTTCGATCTTGATTGGCTTCAGGGGGAGTGTCAGCATCTGAGAGTTTTTCAGTTTCTTCAGAATTTTCAGCTTCTGAACTTTCTTCAGACTCTGAACTCTGTTCAGGTTCTGAAGGTTCTTCTGATAGCCTTAAATCTGCAAAACTCTCAACCAGCTCTGGTATTTTATTACCAGGCTTCTTATCATCAAATCTAATGTGTATTGATTCTTCAACAACATGTGTTTCAGAATTATACACTCTGTATACTTTGGATCTCTCTGAGTATCCTAAAAAGATACCCTTTTGAGCCTTAGCATCAAATTTCTTTAGGTAGATCTTATTGTTCAGAATGTAACAAGTACAACCAAACTGATGAAAATAAGAAATGCTTGGTTTTCTTCCTTTAAAAAGTTCATATGTTGTTTTATTCAGAATAGGTCTAATATAGATTATGTTCTGAATATAACATGTTGTGTTAACAACTTCTGCCCAAAAGTACTTTGCAATTTTGGATTCATGGATCATGGTTCTGGCCATTTCTTGCAAAGATATGTTCTTTCTCTCTACAACTCCATTTTATTGTGGAATTCTAGGAGAAGAGAACTCATGGAGAATTCCATGATCTTAACAAAAATTTTCAAATTCACCACCATGAATTTTGTACTTGTTTGCAGAATTTGTTAAACACTTCATATGTTTCATTTTTGGTTCTAAGGAATTTAACCCAAGTCCACCTACTCTAATCATCAACAATTACAAGCCCATACTTCTTCCCATTGATTGAAGTTGTTCCAACAGGACCAAACAAATCAATGTGAAGTAGTTCTAAAGGTCTTGAGGTAGAAACAATGTTTTTGGATTTAAAAGAAGTTTTAGAAATTTTTCCTATTTGGCATGCTCCACAAAGAGCATCTGAGTGATAGTCAATGTTTGGCAGGCCTCTGACCAGTTGCAACTTGCTAAGCTTAGAGATGAGTCTCCAGTTAGCATGTCCCAACCTTTTGTGCCATACCCATTTCTCATCACTCACAGACAGAAGGCAAACTACCTTCTGTTCAACCTGTTCTGAAAAATTGATTTTATAAACATTGTTTTTCCTATTTCCTTTGAACACAACAGATTTATCTTTGTTGTTGATTACAGTGCAAGTGTTCTTATTAAACAGGACATCATAACCACTGTCACATAATTGACTTATGCTAAGTAGATTATGTCTAAGTCCATCTACCAACCAAACATCATCAATGGACAGGGAAGAATTACCTATCTTACCAGTACCAATGATCCTTCCTTTCTGATTTCCTCCAAACCCCACAGTTCCTCCCTCTTTCATGTTCAGGGTTTGGAACATAGACTTGTCTCCTGTCATATGACGCGAGCAGCCACTGTCCAGGTACCAAGACCTTTCCTTTTCTTTGGATGATAAGCATATCTGCAATTGAAATTATCTCAGACTTAGGTATCCATATCTTTATGGGTCCTCTATGGTTAGTCTTGAAAGTATAAGGTTTCTTATGCATCTTTGGTCTGACATTTTGAGGTTTGAAAGGTTTTGAATTGACTGGTTTAGTAATTTTTGAAGGTTTCATAAACCCAGTCTTAGTAAAATTTGAGTTTGAATTTTTCAGACTCTGAGACTTACTTGTCTTAGGTTCTGAACTCTTCAGACTCTAAACATTTTCAGGTTTAGAGTCTGATTTTCTCATACTCTTAGGCTTAGGACCTTTTGGTTTAGATTTTGGCAAAGTTTTAAATTTTGCCTTCATCTTTCCCTTAGGTTCAGAAGCTTTAGATTCTGAGCAGTTCAGAACTTCAGACTTAGCAGTCTCAGTTTCTGTTAATTTCAGTTTCTCAGAACTGTCAGAAGCAGGCACAAAGCACACCTCAGTGCCTTTCATAATACTTTTAGAATAGGATGATATTTTTGATTCATTTGAAAGATTGAATGAATCATTATTAAAACCAATACCTTTACCTCTGTTTCTGTAAATGTTATAAATCATAGAAGCAACCATACTTCTATTGATTCCAGTTAAAATAAAATCCTGAAGGGCAATTTCATGTTCATTTGGAATTTCTTCAGGTTTCTTATGACCCACTTCTCTGAGTTCTCTAACTTCTTCATCAATCTTAATGATGTGATTCTGAAGTTTGAGATTCTCCTCATTCAGCAAGTTATGTTTATTTTTCAAAGATTTTAGTTCACCTAACTTGCTTTTGAGGTGGTTCATAAGATCTTTAACTGTTTCAATCAGTTTAGAAAGTGTAAGTTCAGAGTATACCTCATCTTCATCATCAGAGTCTGAACATGATTCTGCATCAGAAAATGTTGTTGTCATTAAAGCCAGATTTGCTTCCTCTTCATCATCAGACTCAGAATCATTGTCAAGATCATCCATGTTGACATAAGACTCTTCTTAAGTTTGTTTCTGAAGTTGCTAGACTTAGAGCTGGTTTTCTTTGATTTTTCTTTTGACTTGTCCTTCTGAAGTTCAGGACAATCAGCAATGAAGTGACCAGGCTTCTTGCAATTGTAGCAACCCTTCTGATCTTCCCTCTTTGAACCAGATCCTTTAAAGTTGCTGCTTCTGTTAGAAAATTTCTTTTGTCTTTTCATTAAGTACTGAAATCTTTTGGAAAGCATTGCAAGCTCTTCAGCATCTGAATCTTCTTCAGAATTTCCCTCAGAAAATTCTTCTTCAGATTCAATAGCTTTCAGAGCTTTTATAGACTTTCTTTTGGATTTCAGTGCTATTGACTTAGACTCTCTAACAAAATCATCTTCATTAAGTCCCAGTTCATGCACTTTGAGGGAGCTTATAAGATCTTCAATACTTAGAGTATTTAGATCTTTAGCTTCCTCTATAGCAGTCACTTTGGGTCTCCATTTAGATGGCAGACTTCTTAGAATTTTGTTCACATGATCAGCAGTAGTATAACTCTTCTTCAGAATCTGAAGTCCAGAAACCAGAGTCTGAAATCTTGAGAACATTGTCTCAATATTTTCATCTTCCTTCATTCTGAACAGCTCATACTGCTGAACAAGAATATTAGCTTTTGCTTCTCTAACCTTTTTGTTACCTTCATAGTTAGAGCAGAGGGATTTGAAGATGGCTTTGGCTGTTGATTTATCACTCAGCTTCTGATACTCAGTGTGAGGTAGAGAATCCACAATGATACCTCTAACATTGTGATGCTTTCTGTAGATCTTCCTTTCAGCATCACTCAGGCCTCTTCTGTTGACAGCTACACCTTCTTCATCAACTGGAATAGAGATTCCATCTTCTATAATATCCCATAAGGAATCATCAATTCCAATGATGTGGCTGTACATCTTGCTTTTCCACCATGAAAATTTCTCAGGATCACCAGTAAACATTGGGGGTTTATTGTGTGAACGAGATTTTCTATCATCTGTACCATAGTCATATGATACAGAAGTGTGACTGTAACGACCCTATTTTCGTATATTATATTTTTATATATTTTATTTTATGGTTTGGTATTTAAAAATATTTTCTAGTAATCGAGGAATAATTATTTAGCGCGAAGATAAGTTCGTAATCGAGTTTTTAAGGTTTTGGGGCCAAGAGGATGAATAGTATTGGGCTTTTAAGTTTATGAGTAGTAATGATCAAGTGGTTATGATAGTAGTAAGCTTGGATTGGATTGAAAGGCTAGGATGAGTCCTTGAGAGTTAGTAAGAATGGATGGCCAAGATTGATTGGATTGGATTATATGAGATAATCACAAAACTTTTTGAAACACTATTCATTTCTTTTTGGAGAGGAAGAAAACGTGGAAGAAGAGAAGGAGAAGAGGAAGAGAAAAGCTAGGGCAAGAGGAAGCTTGAGATTGCTAGAGATTTTGAGAAGGTAAGAGAGTTAGTATTACTTCTTCACAAGTGATTGAGAAGGGGAGAATGTCTATTTCTCCATCCCAAACTTCTCCTCACTTTGTCTAGGATTTGTTAGAAAGTTTTTATGGTTTAAAGTTGTTAATGATTATGTTTTGCTTACTTGAATGCTAAGTGATGATGCTAGTATGTTTGGTTGAGAGTTATTGTGTTGTGAATTCATAAGAAAAGTTATGAAAAGTTATTGTTTTGAACCCTAATTTCTATGCTAGATGCAATCCTTGCTTGTGATTGTTTTAAATGGATGTTTTATGATGGAAAGTTGTTTTTAACAAGTTCTGGAAGTTGGGTAACCTTGAATGGGCTAAAATGGTGGAAAAATCACATTTTTATGACTGTGTACTGATACGGTCGCTTGTAGCGACGGAGCATCGCTTGTAGCGACCAGGCAGGATAATTCCCTGCCTATCCGCGCTTGTAGCGACCACACTGGCGCTTGTAGCGACCAGGCTCGCTTGTAGCGACCAATGGTTCGCTTGTAGCGACCTAGCAGGATAATTCCCTGCCTATGCTCGCTTGTAGCGACCAAGGGCTCGCTTGTAGCGACCAACCCTGGACAGGCCAACTTTGTTGAGTTGTTCTGGAGGTCCTGGTGCGCGCGGGGATGGCTTTTTGATACTACATTTTTATAATATGTTTTGGAAACCTTGCCCACCATTTTAACTTATTCTTAATGCTTCCTAAAGAGTAATTGTTCAAGTAAAATTGTGATTGTTGAACATGGTTGAGTATATACATGTTGTGTTTTATGATTTGGCCATGAGAGCCTAGTAGTTATGTTTGTTGTTGTTGATGTTGTGATAATTGTCAGAGAGCTGATAATTAGTTGTGTTAGTGAGTATAGTGATAAGAGTATCATATATTTGCTAAGTAAATCATCATGCATTTCATGATTGTATGATACCCGGAGCGGGTTATTCGATGATATCCGGAGCGGATATGAAATCCATGAGAGCGTGGTTATCAAGAGAGCTTGATAAGGATATAAGTTTATCCGAAACGATTTGGTACCACATGCATTAGAGAATGTATTTTGAGGTATGCATCATAATTGACATTAGTGTGTGTATTAAGTGATATTATGTGAGCATAATGGATGTGAGTGGTAATTGATGTTTTGATGAGTTATGTGGGAAATTATGGGTGCATAATGGTTAATGATGAGTTATTAATGATAGTTGTCATTGACGAGTGTTGTGCTTTGTCAATTATGTGTTGTGTTGTGGTTATGTATAATAATGTGTTATTTATACATGTTTATTTGGTTGTGATACTAACACTCTCTGTTATGTGTTATTTGCTGGATCTTTGGGGATCCAGATTATCAGGTTGGCGAGGCTATCGTTGAGGAATAGTCCTTTGCTGTTTTTGGAGCTTTTGTAGTGGTGAGGGCATAGCCTAGCTATCCTTACATTTTTGGTACTAGGTGTTGTATCCTAGTTAGAGTCTAGGGCTCTGATATTTGTAACACCATTTTGGGGTATCTGAACGTTTGTGTATAGATTGGGCAATAGTCTCTGTTGTTGAATTGCCTCTTTTGAAAATATTATGTATATATTTTTGTGTAATATATGCAGTGCTTGGTTATAAGCAATTGTTTGTTATTCTTCCGCTGCTGTTTGAGAATCAAATATATTTTGATAACTTTGTTGATGTTTATGAAAATGAGATTTCATCATGTTGTAACTTCCTATGTCCTTAACGTTTTCTTTATTAAAGTTAATAATCGGCGGTTAAGGGTTAGGGTGTTACAGTGACTACCAGGAGGAGGAGGTGGAGGGGAACCACTAGATGACATGTTTTTCTCAGGATCTCACTGACTCACTGTTAAGTGATTGAATATCAGAACCGGAGCTCTGATACCAACTGAAGGTGAGAAAAACACACAAGAAGGGGGGGTTGAATTGTGTGGGCTGTTTTTTTTCTCAAAACTTATGTTAGGTTCAAAATTGGATTCTGAAACTTTTTCAGAGTGTTATAGCAGCGGGTAAAGTAAAATGGGAGAAAGGGAAAGAGAGACACAATGGTTTTTATACTAGTTCCTTCCACAAACCGGAAGTAGTCTAGTCCCCCTGTCACTTACAGGAGATTTGAACTATAATCAACTGATTACAATTGCTCAAAGCACAAAGCTAAGAGACTTCCAATGCTCAAGCACTTAGCAAGAGACTTCTATGCTCAAAACACAAAGTTAAGAGACTTCTATGCTCAAAACACAAAGTTAAGAGACTTCCCTGCTCAAAGCACAAAGCTAAGAAACTTCTAATTGCTCAATACACAAAGTAATGAGACTTCTGAATTGCTCAAGCACGCAGGCTAAGACTTAAACCAAACTGATTTACTAAGAAAATAAGTTTGAGTTGAACACTTGATAAAATATCAGAGGTGTTCACAAAATACAACTCAGGTTTAAGACTCTAAACTTAAGAAATTCTAAGATGAGAAGTTTGTAAGAATTTCTAAGAGTTTTTTGGTGACTTTCGTATTTTGACAGCAAAACAGAGCACATAATATTCAGTCTTTAGTTTCTTGAGTCTTCGCAATTTATTCTTCAAATCTTCACCCTTTTATAGAGGATAAGAGAGCTGTTGAGAATTGCCCAGAAATCCAGCAAAGAGCCGTTGCAAAACTAGAAGCTAGGTCAGCTGAAATTGTGTGCAAAACTGTAGAAAACAGAGCACGCAATTTTTGAATTCTTTCCTTAAAAGTTGGGGAATGTTTTGGCCAAGGAGACAACTGTTCCATTGAGCTGTTCTGACAGTACAGGCATTAAATGCTGACAGTGACAGTTGCCTTTCCTTAAGAGTCAGGCTTCAGAAGCTTCTTCAGGAACTGTTCATCAGAAGCTCTCTTCAGAAGCAGGTCTTCAGACGCACCCTTCAGAAGCACTGTTCATCAGACGCACTGTTCATCAGACGCACTTCTTCATACGTTGACTTTTGTTGACCTTCAGACTCAGTCTTCAGATGTTGACTTCCGTTGACCTTCAGACTCAGTCTTCAGGCGCAGTCTTCAGACACAGAATTGCTTCATACTTGCAACATAAGCTTCTATGCTTTCCTTCTTGCTCTTAGCTTGTTCTTCCAAAACCAATATTAAATACCAAACTTTAAGTACATGGTTCTGCACACTTAGAATCAAGCATTAGCATTTCCAATTTTCTTTTTAACACTTTGTTATCATCAAAACTCAAAAGAGAGTTGTTCATACATGTTGTTCCAACATCGTCTACCATACCAAGAATGAAAGAAGAATGAAGTTACTAGGTTGATTTAAGTCATGAGGTCACTGTGTTTCGCTAATTACTATAATAGTTATCTTAGTTACTTCCTGATTCGGGAAGGTTTGCACCAATGTTAGGTATGTCACCTTCCTAAGTACCGTTATCCTAGGGTTGTTCGCTTTAGAGGAGACAAATCTTACGCACGACAGTAAAATTAAATAGGATTCGAAAAATAACTGAATAAAATAGAGGTTCATCTTAGAACCCTAGCGTAAAAAGATTAAGTTAATCATGGTAACTAAAGACAAATTACAAAAGAAAAAAAACATACCTTGGAGACTTAGAGTGAGGAGAGAGACTCCTCCCTTGAAGCTCATAGTGCTTGCCTTCCTCTTGAACCTCTTCGTTCTGAATTGGAAATTATGAATGAGAGGAGTGATATTTATAGAGAGAGTTTACACCTAAAGTTTGGCTTAAAAACTGGGTTTTTTTCCACTTAAAAGTAGTAAAAAGCAGTTCTGGCCCGCTCTTCCCACAATTGGGGCTCATGGTTGGGCTCCCAAGTGTATTTTTCTCACACTTGGGGTGCCTAACTCACACTTGGGGCGCATAGCCCACACTTGGGGCGCATGGTGCATGCTTGGGGCGCATGGACCATGCTTCGGGCATCCCAGTGTATCTTCCCACGCGTAAACGTCTGTTTCTTCGTCTTTTTGGGTGTTTGCTTCCATATAAGATGTCTTGGGACTTGGGAACAAAATTCCTCGCTTTGTAATGTCTTCTGAGACCTCTTGAATCTTCATTCATTGTCTTTCTAAAGTCTTTGCAAGTCTTCAGATGTCTTGCTTTGCCGATTTGCATGATTTCTTCATGAATTACATCAAAACACCCTAGAATTGCTATGTTTCGGGAAAAATTTAATTACATGACTCAAATATGAAAACATCACAAATGTCCTGAAATCATAGGCAATTGTTCTAATACTCCTCTATTCTGGATGAAAAACTAAGAGAAAATGACTGAAAAACATGCTAAGAATAACGTAAGATGACATGCCACCACCCTCAATAGAGATGCCCAAAAGACTCATACCCGCTGCCAAACATAAATAAATTGGTCAACAACTTCTCGGGGTTTAAGATACTATATTTCATGGACGCTTACTCCGGGTACAACCATATCCACATAGACCCCAAAGAAAGATCAGGAAAAAATGTTTATAATAGAGATTCCATAATTTACATGATATGTTCCTCTTAACACAATCTATCGTTAGATTAATGGTCATGTTTGATTGTGCCTCTAAGGCAAGTCTGTATTATGGTCAGTTCACAATTAGTGCCTTAAAATGACCCAGTCATCGGTGGATTGTGCTTTAGCCCAATTCGAAACAGATGACATGTAAAATTATTTATAGTTGTATAGTTGTATATAGAAGAAAGACAAAATTACTCCGGAGGTCCTTTATCTTATTTATTTGTAACAGTTAGATCCTTTATCTTATTTTTTTCCCACATAGATCCTTTATCTTTTTAAATATACACACATTTATCCTTTTTGTCATTTTTTTATTAAAAAGTGCTGACATGGAAAATCCATGTAGGATTATTATTAACAAATTCAGTTTTAAATATTTTTTTCATTAAAAAAACAAAAACAATATTTAATTAGATGAAGAACATCTTCATAGGGAAGAAGTTAAAAATTCTGGGTTTTCAAAAATCATTTTCATCATCATCTTCTAAGTTCTCAAATTAGAAAACAACTTTCTCATAGACTGAATTTATATGATCAAATTCTTCAATCCCCAATTTATTTCATTCTCCACACTAATTTGGTTTTGTCTAAAAACCTACCCCAATTTGTTTCTCCTTCCAATTAGTCAACCAACATCACCATAGCCGCCACTATAATCCTCTCCAGAACCTTAACTTTTACCTCTCTTCCACATTACCATTATCAATTCTCATAAAACCCGTAAATAAAAAAGAAACCCATAAAATAGAAAATTGTTTTGGGGAAATAAATTTGGGGATTTAGGGTTTTGATTGTGTATTTGAGTTCTTAAACTTGTTCTAAACTAATAATTTGTATCAAGGTAACATACACACGCATATAATGGGGTTTTTTTTCTTTTTGATTTCAGAACCTGTGAAGAATACGAAACCATGAATAGATGTTGCTAAATTTTTTTCGACAGATGAAAATTATTAAGTTGTTTGAAAGATGAAATTTAAAAAAAAAAAAAGTGAAGTAGAAGAAAAGAAAATGGAGAATAAGAGTTTTGATCTCCACTAGATGATGTGAAAGATGGAGAAGAGAAAATTCTAGAGAGAGAAAACACTTGTGATATGATGATGAGATTAAAGATTGAGAAGAAAAAGTGTTGAGATTGAAAGAAATTTGGTAATTTCTGGGTTTGATTAAAGGAATTTTTTTCAAGAAAATGAGATGAAGATGACAATGAATATGAGACTGAAGAAGATGAGTCTTCATATGTTTCTGGGTTTTATTAATTTTCAATATAAAAAAAATTTTAAAAAATTAAAACTATCCTATGTGGCTTGCCACATCACCAGTTTTTTAATTAAAAATATAAAAATGATTAATTTGTGTGTTTATAAAGATAAAGGATCTATGCGGGAAAAAAAGATAAAGGACCTAACTGTTACAAATAAATAAGATAAAGGACCTCTAAAGTACTTTTGCCTGAAAGAAATTATCGGTTCTTTTGAAGAAAAAAAAATATCGGTAAATTCACCCAGAAGCCTAAAAGAAAATGATCGTCCATATCATAAAAAAAAAAATGATGAAGATACGTGTATTAAAAGAGCAGTGCATTTTCCATATTAAAATATGGATAGAGTTAAGTTGCGCAATTGGTGCCTATAAAAAAACAATAGACGAGATAATATTTTAGGATGTTAATTATACCATTGTTAATGACGAGAAAGTATTTTAGGATGTTAATCATACCGTTAGTAATGAGGAGATAGTATTTTAGGATGTTATTTCTTATAAAATAAAATAAATAAATAAATAAACACCCATTTCAATAAATCTTTATTTCTCATATTCTTGGTCATTGAGAAACTTCTCTTCTGCCCTGAAAGCTTTCTCTTAATTTGTCAAGTGAAATCAACATGAATCCACCACCACTTTGTCTTAATTGCAGTTCTGCTATAGAGAAATTCTTGTGTCCCAAATGTTCTGATGATTGCCTCACTCTATAAGAAATTGAAGGTCTAATTCATGGGTCATCTCCTTCTCAAAACTCAAGTATTTTAGAAATTGATTCTATTACTCTCAGACACTACTGGTACGAAGAATAACAATAGGTGCAAGACTTGCAACAAAAGAATTGGACTAACAGGATTCGAGTGCCGTTGTGGTGATGTATTTTGTGGAAGGCATAGGTATCCAGAAACGCACGCTTGTAATGTTGATCTGAAAAGCATTGGTTGTCAAATTTTGGCCAAACAAAATCCAAAATGTGTCCTTCATAAACTAGAATTTAGGGTATAAGTTATTAAGGATCTATTCAGGTTGTCGAGGAGAGAAGAGGTGAGGGAGTATTTTAAATTACATTTGTTTGGTTCAATCTTTAATAGATATTGGGTACTATTGTTTTTGGTATTTTTTTTCTCTATTAAGAATTGCAAGTTTTTCTATTCTTGATGAATTTCGTACTCAACGATGCAATTGTTCTATTGTCGATAACGGCCACTACAGCCACGATAGCAGTGGGGCGGAGCAGGGTTCATCCGTGATAGCAGTACAAAAGCCATGTGTTTCGTAGTTGTAGAGATGCAGAGTGGCCACTACAGAGCCATGATTGTACCCTCAATTTTTAGACACGTGACGGTTAATTTGGGGATTTCGAAGTAATAAAAACCCTAAATCCTATCTTTATCAGTTATCTCAACCTCTAGACAGGGGATTTGGTTTTTCATATAACACACTTCACTCCTCATCACAACTACTTTTACTAACTGTTATTAGCACACAATACTAACATAGCCAGTTTAATACGGAAAAGAAGGTAACTTATAGATCTAGTGTATAGAGTAAGTAATAGATAGATATAACGGAACGATACTTGTATTATATTCAACAATATTATGGAAATATAAATAACACTATGGAGAGTTGGTTACAAGACCACAAAGAAAGTACAATAACTGCTAGTTGCTAACACAACCTCTAGGAATTAGAGAGCCAACTCTATCTCAACCAAACCAACATAAAAACACCTGAATGGAAGTAAATCTCCATACTTATTCTATTTAATACATGTAAATAAACTATATTGGGCCTGCTAACAGCAACATAAAAGGTAGATGTTTTCAAATCAAGGTGTGCATAATCTTTACAACTGTTGGAAGTGAAAATTTTGAAAACCCTTTGGCCACTCAACCCTTCTAGAGGTTTATAACAATAATATGATAAACTTTATATCCAAGTTGTCTTCAAAAATAATCTGACAATACTACAAATTAGACACAGAACCACTAGGTTGTTTTGAATGGCATTCAGTACCTTTTACATTTTGATCTGGGAATGCCCAAGAGGAAATAAGGTGATGGGCTATTGCAAAGGGTCCAGGAACAAACATTGGAGCAAGTTCACCACTTTCCACATTGAAATCAGTAGACAAGCTGTGGGTTTTTTCAACTCCTTTACACATCTGTTCTACCTTAGCTGCTGCTGTTGTTTGAGCCTTCTTGTACTCGGCAAATGTCAGAGCTTTTCTTACATCTTCTCTACTGTGCCACTGAGCATCTACATAAGAAAGTTAAACCATATTATATGTCACTGATCATAAAAAATAATATTGTGATAGAAATGGGAGTGTGTGTGAAGTGGAGTGGAAGCGAATGCTAGGGAAGTTAAACAATTGCATTGTTGTAACAAAAAAATGAGCCATCAACGTAGGAGAGAAAGGCTTGCTAGATAAGAATGCAAATGGGGTGAAGAGAAACATGACATCAAATAAACAATCGCATGTTTGGTATCACAATGGCGTTGCCGAAATCATGGTGAGCCACCGTGATTTTACAAAAGCTACAAAGTGTAGCTTTTACACTATTTGCCATCCCCACTGTGATTTCGGCAACCCCACTATGCTTATCACCGGTACCCATTATTTCCCATCCACTCTCATCTTTTTCGCATCCAGTTGGACTTTTAGAGGTTCTGGTAAATTGAACCACATACGCTTCTCGTGGTTTCTGAATTTCAACCAAACACCATTAAAAAATTCGCTTATATAATAACTCTAGTACTTGCAACTATACAAGTATATAAGACGAATGCATAAGAATGACCTATATCTCAGCTGCATAAGAATACACCTGTAGGGCTCAATCCTCACTGCTCATAATTTATACATCTTTCACTCACCACTATGTATGCAAGTGTCAGTCATAACTCATAATTAGTATGTCGTTTGCTCACCGCTCGATGTCATGCATATATATCAAGGAAAAAAGGATGCATTAGGTGGGGAGTGGGTATTAAATAAATTCAATGAAAGAATGGTGGCTATTATACCTTCCAACTCTTTCTTGTCGACATTAATTTCCAGGGATTTAGCATATGCAAAGAATCCAACCATAAGCTGACATGGCATACTATTTGGTCCAACTAGATACAACCAATAGAAAAGAAAGTATTAACATACAAATGAAAGAAAGTATTAGCATATGAAGAATGTGTTAATTCAGTACTTTAGACTACTTTGCATTTAACTGCGTTTGAAAAGTGACTTCATCTAAAAAATATTAGAACATTCATGTAGACTGAACATATTCAAGACATTAACTCAGATTATGTTAATTTGAATATGATCAAAACACCACAAGTGATTAAATTTCTTCTTAGATTATGATAAAGGAAGAAATAGTGTATCCGATACCTTTCTTAGATTATGATAAAGGAAGACATAGTGTATCCCATAACAGATCCTAAAGTAAGTTGAAAATTGGGTCAAAATAATTAGTTAACATATGCCAATAGTTCACAGCCTATAAATTTTCTATGATGTTCTTTTTACAACAAAAAAAGATAATTCATATCATAATAGGCAAATCACAATACAAATTGCAACATGATTACACATTTGGAAGGGAGTAATAAATGTAGTCACACTTATAAGATGTAAGCAAGTTGCATGAAATAAATGTAGGCTATAAGCAATTACATCCATTGTAGTAAAAATCAGGAGTCAGAGCATGGAATCGTGTGATTCTGTGATCATATTAGGTCTCACTGTGTTCATGCATGCAAAGAATCGTAAATTGTGGGAGCGGCATGGATGTCCATTCAGAGCTGTAGAACTGGTTGAATCATGTGCGCTGGTCAGGTTGATCCTGTTTGTGCTGCGCAGAGCAGTTGTTCGCGGGTTGGGTCCGTGATCCAGTTTCATGAAAACGAAAAAATCGCATTAAATAACCCCATAGTAGTCAATAGCGGCCAATAGCGGCCGCGCGTAGCGTAGCGGTTTGGAATAGCGGCCAGTAGCGGCGCTAACTCAGCGTAGCGGTGCGGTGCGGTGCGGTTCAAAACCGCAAAAAAAATTAAGTGAAATTCTGAAATTGTCCTTGGTTTTTTAAAAAAAAACAAGGGCATTTTTGACTTTTCTTCTACCCTAACTTTTCTTCTTTCCATTCTTCTGCGCCGCATTCTTCTTCTTCTTCTCTTCTTCTTTCCATTCTTCTCTCTTCCTCTACGCCATTCGCCGTTGCCGTCGTTCGTTCGCGTTCTCACCGTCGCCGTCGCCGTCGTTCGTTCGCGTTCTCGCCGTCGCCGTCGTTCGTTCGTTCGCCGTTCGCCTTCGTTCGTTCGCGTTCTCTCTTCTGCGCCGCTTTTCTCACCCTAAAACAGTGGTAACTTCTTTTCCATAGCTTTTGTTCTGCTTCTTTTGCTCTGTTCCTGTCCTGTTACTTGTTCTGTTAACTTCTTTTGCAGTGTTAACTTGTTCTGTTAGTTGTTTTGTTCTGTTACTTTTTTTGTTCTGTTCCTGTTCCACAAAAGCTCTGTTTTATTACTTCTTCTTCTGTTCTTGTTCTGTTCTGTTACTTCTTCTTGTTCTGTTCCTTATTTTTGTTGTTGTTTGTGGACAACACAGCCATGTCAGCATCAGCTTCAGGAGTACAATCAAACTCTGTTTCTGTTGACTCTTGTGTTCAAAGGCATAGACGGACTGGTGATAATCTGGACATTGCTTGGCAGTTTAATCATTGGAAGAATTTGGATGATAAGAAAAAGATTTATTGTGATTTTTGTGATAAGGTCAGTAATGGAGGAATTAGTAGAGCAAGAAGACATCAATTGGGAATATCGGGTGATGTAGCTCCATGCCGTAAAACACCACCAGATGTTAAAGCATTGTTGCAAGCTGATTTTGATGAGAAACAAAGGAAAGCACAAGGCATTGTAGATGTCCAAGCGCAACTAGATGACGAGGTTCATGATGATATTGAGGAAATAAGGAGAATTCGAACTGGGAAGAGGCCATCTGATTCATCTGTTTCTGCTCCCAATGCCAAGAAAGGTCCCTTGGATGTAATGTTTATGGGGAAAAACACTAGGCAAACAAATGTCAAGGATGCTGACAAAGAAGCAAGGGCAAGAACCATACAATATATTGCTCGATTCTTTTATACAAATGGAATTGCTTTTAATGTTGCACGATCAAAACACTTCAAGTTGATGTTGGAAGCTGTTGGAACTTATGGTCGTCATCTGAAACCACCAAGCTACTATGAAATGAGAGGTCCACTACTTAACATAGAGTTGGAAGAAACTAAGAAGATGTTGGAGCCTCATTTGACAGCAAGGGTAAAAAATGGATGCTCAATTATGTCTGATGGTTGGACAGACCGAAAAAATAGGACCTTGATAAATTTCTTGGTGAATTCTACTGCTGGAACAATGTTTGTCAAAAGTATTGATGCTTCTGAACAATCAAAGACTGGAGATATGTTGTATGAATTGCTGAGTAGTTTTGTTGATGAGATGGGTGAGCAAAATGTGGTGCAGTTGATTACTGACAATGGAAGCAACTATGTTTATGCCGGTAAAAAGTTAATGCAGAACAAACCTCACATCTTTTGGACTCCATGTGCTGCACACTGTATAGACCTCATGTTGGAAGACATTGGAAAGATTCCTAAGATTAAAAAGGCTATACAAAAGGGGTGTGCTCTTGTAGGCTACATTTCTAACCACACATTTGCTTTGAGCCTAATGAGGAAGAAAACCAACAATGTTGAGTTGGTTAAACATGGAGTCACGAGGTTTGCTACCACATTTCTTACTTTGCAAAGGTTACACAAAATAAAATCCAAGCTTAGGGAGATGTTTTTATGTGAAGAATGGTTGAATTCCAAGTGTAATAAGGAAGCTAAAGGTAAGCAGGCAGCAGCATGTGCACTTATGCCATCATTTTGGAATGATGTACTCCACACTCTTAAGTCCATGGCACCTCTTGTTGACGTGCTAAGAATGGTTGATAATGAGAAAAAACCTGTAATGGGTGAAATATATGCAGCCATGGATAATGCCAAGGAACAAATTGAAAAAAATTTCAATTTTAATGCAAGCCAGTATAAAGAAGTGTTCAAAATCATTGATAAAAGATGGGAGTGCCAACTTCATCATCCATTGCATGCTGCTGGTTACTACCTCAATCCTAAATACTTTTATAGCAAACCAGAAATTGAGAATGATCCCAAATTGCTAAGAGGTATTCATAAATGCATTGAGACACTTAGTGAATGTAATGAAGTGGCAGACTTGGTTACAGCTCAGATGGGACAATACAAGCGTGCTGGAGGACTATTTGGAGTAAAGGCAGCAGTAAGGCTACGATCAAAATTGTCTGCAACTATGAATTATGGAGCAGAAACTCCAGATTTGACACAAATGGCTATCAAAGTGCTGAGTTTGGTTTGTAGTGCTTCAGGATGTGAGCGCAACTGGTCTACTTTTGAGCATGTAAGTATTAAACTTGCTTAAGTAACATTATTAGAGATTTAGAGTATCTTACATTCTTGGATATTAAACTAATTTTTTAAATTTTACTATATAGATTCACTCCAAGAAGAGAAGTAAACTTGAGCATCAGAAGTTGCAAGACTTGGTTTTCATTAAGTATAACCAAGCTTTGAAAGACCGATATGATTGTCTTCATAAGATTGACCCCGTGATGTTGTATGATTTTAATTATCATACTGAATGGTTAACAGGGGAGATGGGAGAGATGGGAGAGGATGGTGAACCTGTTGAAGAATTTGTTCATGAAAATGATGATCTAACTTGGGATCAAGTTGCCAATGCAAGTGGGGTTAATGAGCCTATTGTCACCACAAGGGCTAGTCTTAGGGCAGAACGAGCAAAGGAACTTGCTGCAGCAACAAGTTCATCTAGGGCATCAATGACACAAGAAGTATTGGTTGAAAATGTTGTAGAAATTGAAGAAGAAGATGATGATAATTGGTTGGAGGACGATCCGGAATATTTTGGTGAAGAGGAGCTTTATGATGATGTTGATGATTACGATCATTGATTTCCAATGCTATGTTATGTTGGAATTATCGGTTCTTTTCTTTAGGATTTAAAGTTTTGAATTTTGATTAAAACTTTTGATATTATTATGTTGGAGACTTGAAAGCTTTCATAAGATTTGGGTGGTTTGTATGATTTATGAATGATTTATGAATGTTTCATGAGATTTGAATGTTATATTTAATTTTATATTAGATGTATGTTTGTTTATAATTTATAATATTATTAACGTAATTTGTCCAAAATGTTATCAAATAGCGGTCATAGCGCTATGCGCTATCCCGCTATAGCACTTTTGGGGTCGGCCGCTACGCGCCGCTATCCGCTATTGACTACTATGAATAACCCTAGAAAGTCATGTTTTAAAGACATGAAAAGGGTGTGATAGTTAGTTTCTATGTCACTAAGCCTACTAATTTGTGGAAACCTGGTACTCTCTCGTTTGAATTGCTCTGATTCGCGCTCTTTTTTTGCCTTCAGCCACTGCTTCTGGGTGCTGCCTTCCCATCGTGCATACATAACCATTTCCATCTCATAGAGACAAACGAGGTAGCAACATTCTGGCTTTGTGCGAGTGCTACCCTTAAGCAGTAACCAATTTGACCCTTTCCATCTGTCCTGGCACTGCTCTGTTTTATATTCTTTCCCATTGATATTTTATATCCATGGCTTTGGCTGTTTGTGCCATTTATGAATTTTGTACGACTTCATGTTATGAATCTTATGATCCTAAATTTGAGTTCCATTAAGTATTTTGGGTGTGATTTGAAGTTTATTTCACTTAAGTTGTTATATTAAGTATTTTGGTACGATTTTACGATCTTTGTGACATTCCGCGATTTACGATCTGGTTACCTCTCCCTGATCCTGCACGGGATCTCGACTCAGACTACCCTGACTACATTCATTTCCTTTTTAATAAATTCTACCAAAGACTCCATAAACTAAGTAGAAGTCTCATATTCAATTTGGTCATCCTTAATACCCTCGAAGATAATGGTGGGAGAAAGAAAAAGCCAAAGCCAAAGCCAAAACCAATTTTTTTTTCTTTTTTATACACACATCAGTTAGAACATCCACTAATAGATGTTTATAAACAAAGATTTTTCGTATTTTTGCTGATACAATGGAGAAAATAATAACAGTACAAAAGTTAATTTAAATAAAATTGTTACGCAAATTATGTTATACCAGGCCATGGCTGAGAACTGTGATATACAACTTCTCCGACTTCAATACCAGTCTCCTCCCATGTTTCTCTTCTCACAGCTTCCTCCAAGCTTTCTCCTGGCTAAATGCAACACCCAGAGACAAATTATAAGTTTTTTAAATATAGTGATAAAATATCCATGCATAAACTAAAATCTAATCTCATGCCAAAGACACATTAAATAAGGTCAAGAATGCACCTCTATAAAACCCGCTAAGCAGCTCCACATTCTAGGCACAAATCTGGATTGTTTGCTCAAAAGGGCACGATCATTCTCTTGATCAATTACCAGCATAATGACCACCTGTATAAGATCAATTGATCAGAGTCTTCAGCAAAACATCGTAATCATTCAATTGACCATTAAAAACTTAGACAGAAACTAGCAAACCGGGTCAACTCGTGGATATATCCTTTTTTTGCATGATTCGTTTGAACACTGCTTCCGCCTCCCAGCTTCCCTTGGGACTGTTTTCTCTCCACAATGTCCACAAAAACGTGATATATTATGCCATTCTAACAGTGCTCGTGCCTGGCAAAATCTAGGAATTACTAAAGCAGCAATTGCAGATTGGTATTTCGATATGTAAGTATCTTACAACAGTCATTTACAACTGAAATATGATAAAGATCAATATACTAGAAAAATAACATAACTGCAGACACTTGCATGAGTATTTTAGTATTTGCCACAATGAAATATGATAAATCCTAAATAAAATGAAGATTAATAACTAATAACTCTCAAGCTTGTAAAATGTATAAAAAAAATTCTCAGACAATTGAAAGGTGGGAAAGTAAAGAAGGAGATGAACAGGAGCAAGTAGAAAATCATTTTTTCCTCCTGTAATTTGATGACAAACATCTGAGGTGAATAAAATAAAAAGAAAAACTGAAATCATGTATTCAACCCCAACACATTCGGATGTTCTTCTCAACTCCAATTTTTCAGAGACTAATCTGAACATAATTTAATTCAAATATTCTGACAATGAAAGTCGGTCCAACTGGTAAGTGTGATCAAACATAGTCAGTCAACAATAAGGTGTTGGGTTCCATTCTTAAAAGATGAAGAAAACAAGACAATGATTTCTACTTTCTAAGATTACAAAACTAATATTGCTATATTATGCTATGAACCCTCCTAAGTCCTAACATCATCCATCAACAACAGTTTTTTACACGATAATCGTGTTGTTTTGTTATGTATGTTTTTATTATGGTTATATAATATAAGATAATATATTGATATAGTGATAACAATGAACCACATTACGGCATCATTTGATCCATGTAGCCAAACCCCACTTAGTGGGATAAAGATTGATTGTTGTTGTTGTTTGACAACAATGAACCACTGCCAAATCCAAAATGTACCATTTTTCAATCCATCGTTAGTTCTCTTTTATTTTGCAAAATACATCAAATAAGCCTTGTATTATGTTATGTCTCGACCAAGTACGCAACTTGGTTGGTGAGCTAAGAAACGTTAAGGTAATTCTAACAAAGAGGTTCAAATTCAAACCCAAAAAACTAGCATAACCATCTAATCTTATCCCACTAAAAGTAGTCTGCCACACGGATCAAACTTCTTAATTGTTTCTCTTATAGTTTTTCTAATTCTTCTTCTGCCTTTAGTGATTCGACTACTCCACATCTAATCTACTCTCTATATGCTCAAACGCATAGTTTCCAGCAAACATAGCATCAATTACAAATTATCCTCCAAAAACAATGTCTATAATAAACAGTGTAATTACTCAACAACACAACAAAAAGAAACTCACATGACCAGCAATAGCCAAATTCCCCATAGCTTTACAATCAATCCAATCAGTAGCAACCATAAGTGTCCTCAACTCAACAAAACTAAACCTCACCCCACCAAACTCCGCCACAAAACCACTCTCCCCAGACACATCAATCGTCCAATAAACCACATCTTCTTCAACATCCGAACCCAAATACACAAACAAATCACCATTCAATTCAGTCCCCAACACTCCCCTAATTTCCCCCACACCAATCCAACCGAGTCGCCACGGCTCACCGCCACCGGCAGTTGCGAGAGGCCTCCCATTCCTGAACGGAAGTATCTTGAAATTCGGAGAGTGGTGGTTGGTGTTGTCGATGATTTGGGATTTTAGGGTTTCCAAAGCGGTTGTGGGTGAAAATAGGTCGTGTTTGTTTTGGGTTTTGGAGATTAGTGGGTTTCCGGCGAAGGCGTGGGTGCTAAGGTTTATGGACATGGTGAGGTTGTGATAGGAATGAGAGAAAGGTGATGTAGATTTGTGTAAGAGGTTCTTATAGAGGGAAAATAAGGAGATGAGTTTTGTAGATTGTAGTAGCTTCACCATGTTCTTGTGATGTTTGGTTTTGATGGAGAAAAAAATAAAATGAAAAACAATTATTGAAATAAAAAAAAAATTGTAATTTACTTTTTTTTTACCTAACTTTTACAATTAAAAAAATTAACAAGTGTTTTGATAAGGTAAGTATACCTTTTACCCTTTAATTTTTTCAAACTTGCAATTTTGGCCACGATGAGAGAGTATTATATGACATTTTGTGTTATGTTTTTAGTATTTTTTTTTTTTTTGCATTTGAAGTCAAATAAGTTGAGAGATAAAGGAGTTGTTAATGATTTGAGGAACATATTGTATTGTTTTCATTTGAGTCATTGTATTTCGTTTTTATCTTAGATCATGCAACTTCATAGGTGTTTTAAGTGTTTTGTAATGAGAAATCATGTAAATCGACAAATCAAGACATCACGTGAAGGGATCAAGGATAAGAAGATTGAAGTCAATGGTTCTTAAAATGTTTTTGAAGACAATACAAAGTGAAGAAAATTCATTTTAAGCTCCTATGAGTTTCCAGACGGAAGAACGATCAAAATGGGAGAAAAACGCAAGAATTCGCACATCAGGGGCTGCCTTAGGCGCCATTAGCGCCTGGCCATGCACTATTAGCATCTGATGCAGTGTTGCCACTGCCCGGGCGCCATTAGTGCCCTTGCATGCGCCATTAGCACCCGGTTACGAGTATTTTTTACCTACAACTTGTTTTCCAAGCTGGATCGGTGCAAAAAGCCCAGTTTTCTTCTCCTAAATCCTACCCACTCATTTGCTATAAATAGAGACCATTGAACTCATTATTATTCATTCAGAACACTAATGTGAAGGTGAGAAAAACACAAGAAGAGGGATTGAATTCTGTTAGCTTTTTCTTCTTCTTGACTAAGGCCAAAGTTCAGCTTCTGATAGATTTCAGAATCTGAAGCAATGTTCAGAGTCAGATGCAGCATATATAAAAGTTAAGAGAGGTAGAGAGAGAGAAGGGAAAGACACAAAGCAATTATCCTGGTTCCTTCCGCAACTCGGAAGTAGTTCAGTCCCCTTGTCACTTACATCAGGGGCTGCCTTAGGCGCCATTAGCGCCTGGACATGAGCCATTAGCATCTGAGGCAGTGTTGCCACTGCTCTGGGCGCCATTTGCGCCCCTGCATGCGCCATTTGTAAAGCCACAATCCCCGAGAACATAAATATAAAGATAAAGCATGCATTTATTGAAGGAAAATCGACGTAATTAAAGTCGCGGAAAATAAAAATTTTCGATTTTCTTTCCATAGATCATTACGAACTTGACATGAATCAGTGATGGAATTGTTACCTCGTGAATTGCAGAAACGGTTTCGATCACAACCAAGCAATAAGCGAAGCCTTTACTCGTCCACACAAACAGTTCTCCTCTGGTTTCCGGTGCTAGCCAAGTGGACTGTAGATCTTACCATTTAGGCCTTTAGGCCCTACAGACAAGGGCTTGGACCCTTAGAGTCAGGCTGGGCGCCCTCCAGAAGGGTACAAGGCCCACCTGACAGTCATATATAACCTTAGGGAACTTTCCTAAAAAGAGATCCTCTGGGGGCGCCCTCAAGAGCCTATGAGGGCGCCCTAGTCATAGTTTTGGCCCTATACGATTTGGGCCCAAAACCGTGATTGGATAGGCCCAAACTGAGGCTACAAATAGTACCCTTGGGATCATTCCCAATGCATGACCTAAACAGACTCAAAAAACCCTAGTTTTCCTATATTGTACTCACAGCTAGTACAGTTGGCGCCCACCGTGGGGCTACGGTAAAACTGACCTAGCCACCTTCTCTGAAACGAAAAAGCAGTCGATCCACGGCCTCCAAACACCGCCAGAGCGCCGTGAATCCACCGTACCTTTCAGAGCAATCCTAAACTTTCTGAATCCGTCGCGATTCATAAACCCTCAAAGCCGTGACTGATAAACCCAAACTTTAATCAAACGTTCAACCCGTTTCTTGTTCGAAAAACCGATCCAAACCCTGAGATTCGCGAGCCCAATTGCTAATCTTCAACCGCCAATCTCAGTCCTCACATACCGACTCAAACAACCGTCGTCGCCACCATTGATGATGGACACGGCGGCCTTAGAAGCCCTACATCAACAGATTCAGCAGCTTCGCGACCACAATGAAGCCTTGCAAGCAACCATGGAAAGAAAGGGAGCCAACAACACTAAGGCTCACCAAGTAAACGCAATCGACCTAGACCCAAGAGAGGAATTTCAGAATAAACACCTTGAACCTACGGAGGACCTGAAGAAAGTCATAATAGGTCCAGTGTTGGAACAAAATGTGTTTAACAAGTCTCTTATAAATTAAGGGGAGATTGTTGAAACATTTATGTGTAAACATATCTCTCTTTATGGTTTTGATGATAACAAAGTGTTAAAGAGAAAATTGGTTATTTTGCTAATGCCTTGTTCAAGTGATTTCAGAACCACATGTTTATTGATTGAAGATTAAGGATGGTTATGAAAGAACAAGCTTAGAGCAAGAAAGGAAAGCTAAGAAGCAATGTTGCAAAGCTAGAAGGAAACTGGGTCTGAAGAAGTGCTTCTGAAGAAGTGCTCCTGAAGTAGAGCTTCTGAAGTGGTCCTGAAGTGGTGCTCCTGAAGTGCAGCTTCTGAGTCTGAAGGCAGCTTCTGAAGTCTGGGTGCTTCTGAAGAAGTCAACGCAGAGTCAACTCCTGAAGCCAGCTTCTGATCCGTACAAGGCAGCTTCTGATGCACTGTTCACAAAGAAGCTTCTGAAGCTGATGTGGCATGGAAAGTGACCAGTACTGTGCGCATTTAATGCCTGGATATGTCAGAACAACTCAATGGAACAGTTGTCTCCCTGACCCAAACATTCTCCAGCTTTTAAGGTAGGCCATTTCAAAAATGGCTGCTGCTCTGTTCTGTTTGAAAAAGTGCAGCACACATTTGCAGAAATCCTAGCTCAGCTTGCAACGGCTCTTTCCTCAAATCAAGCAAATCTTCATCAGCTATATTTCATCTATAAAAGGAAGAAGATTTGAAAAAGAAAATTAGACTCTTGAAATCAAATTGCTGAAACCTTGCTCTGTTTTGCTGTCAAGTACAAAAACTCTTAGAAATTCTTCATTGTAACTTAGAATTTCTTAAGGTTAAGAGTCTTAACCTGTGTTGTATTAAGAGAACACCTCTGATATTTTATCAAGTGTTCAACCCAAACTCCTTTACTTGTAAACCAGTTTGGTCCTTAAAGTCTCAGTCTGTATACTGAGCATTTGTAATCTCATTCCTTTGTGGTCTGAGTCAGAAGCCTCTTGACTTAGTGTCTTGAGCATTGAGAAGTCTCTTGACTTAGTGTCTTGAGCATTGGAAGCCTCTTCCTTGGTGGTTGAGCATAGAAGCCTCTTTCTTTGTGATTGAGCAACTGGAAGTCTCTTCCTTAGTGGTTGAGCAAAGTGTAATCTTCTGATTATAGTGGAACTCTCTTGTTGGAAAACAAGGGGACTAGACTACTTCTCACATTGAGAAGGAACCAGTATAAATCTTGTGTGTCTCTCTCTTTCATTCTCCTTTTAACTTGTTATCCGCTGCATATACTTCTGATCATAGTTCAGAACCTGGTTCTGAACTTGTGTTAAGGTTTTGAAAAGAAAAGAACAAGTTTTTGAGTCACACAATTCAACCCCCCCTTCTTGTGTGTGTGTTTTTCTCACCTTCATCCAGAACCACATCAAACAACCAAGGTGGGGACTTCCCTAAACCCCGCTGAGGAGCAAAGTCTGATAGACCTTCTGAGGAAAAACTTAGACTTGTTTGCTTGGCAACCATTGGATATGCCAGGCATAGACCCCGCCATCGTATGCCGTCACCTCGCCCTGCACCTAGGGGTGAAGCCGGTTGCCCAGCACAAAAGAAAGTCAGGCGAGGAAAGAAGGAAAGCAGTAGATGAAGAAGTCGCCAAACTGAGAGATGCTCGTTTCATAAGTGAGATCAAATATCCTATGTGG
Organism: Medicago ruthenica; assembly: GCA_018208015.1. NCBI lineage: Eukaryota > Viridiplantae > Streptophyta > Magnoliopsida > Fabales > Fabaceae > Medicago > Medicago ruthenica. The sequence continues at coordinate 64,226,104 of CM031372.1, read as the reverse complement.
CTTGCCAACATCGTCCTCGTTAAAAAATCTAACGAAAAATGGCGCATGTTCGTCGATTACTCTGATTTGAACACCGCCTGCCCGAAGGACCCCTATCCCCTCCCAAATATCGACCACCTGATTGACAACGCCTCAGAGTATCAGACCCTCAGTTTCATGGACGCATACTCTGGTTACAATTAAATAGAGATGGATCCCCTTGACGCCCCAAAGACCGCTTTCATGACCAACCACCAGAACTATCACTACGAACTCATGCCTTTCGGTTTAAAGAATGCCAGCACTACTTTTCATAGATTAATTGACACCGCCTTCGCAGAGCAAATCAGAAAAAACCTGGAAGTTTATATCGACGACTTGGTGGTAAAGACAAAGCAGGATAAAAGCCATTGAAAGGACCTGGAAGAGATCTTCGATCAAGTTCGAGCATACAACATGCACCTCAACCCAGACAAATGCTCCTTCGGGGTTCACGCCGGAAAGTTCTTGGGCTTCATGTTGACCAAGCGAGGTATCGAAGCAAATCCTGACAAGTGCCAGGCGATAATCAACATGAGAAGTCCCTATAATATCAAAGAAGTGCAGCATTTGACAGGAAGGCTTGCGGCGCTTTCCAGATTCTTGTCTTGTGCCGGCGACAAAGCATTTTCATTCTTCGCCTCAATTAAGAAGAAGGAGCTCTTTCAATAGACCGAAGAATGCGAGGATGCTTTCGCGAAGATTAAAACATTTCTTTCCAGCCCGCCCGTTTTACATCGTCCAAACGCAGGCGCCGTTCTTTTCCTATACCTGTCCATATCAGAGAACGCCATGAGTTCTATCCTCGTGCAAGATTTTGACGAGGGCGAAAAGCCGGTTTATTTTGTGAGCAAAGTGTTCAAGGGTGCAGAACTAAGATACTAGAAAATAGAGCGCCTCGCGTTGGCAGTAGTGACAACGGCGAGAAAATTGCGCCCATACTTCCAAGGACACAGAGTTGTTGTCAAGTCTAATTAACCCATTAAGCAGGTGCTTGGGAAGCCAGTGTGCGCACCTCATTTTTTTAAAAAAAAAACGCGCAAATCCTCTGAGGACGTTTGTGAACGCTCGGAGGGCCTTGTGAAGTCGCCACCAAAGTTTTTATGTAAAGGGAACGTTGATAAACCCTTAAGTTTTTTATTTGAAAGGGAAACGATAATAAAACCCTTGACGATGAGGAAAAGGACCGGTCATCACAACCATTGTCGGGTTCGGGAGTCGGTTACGCAAGGGGAAGGTATTAGCACCCCTCGCGTCCGTTGTACTCAACGGGAACCTTCTATTTGGCTAAAGCTTAAATTGTTTTTAAATGTTTTGCGCGCATGCTTATCTATGTCAAAGGGAAATATAATAAAAGGGGGGAAAAGGGATGAAAACAAACGAAAGAAAAAAAAGAAAGTTTTTATTATTGCGCTTGACAAGATGTCGATCTTGCTCCTACATATCTCCCGGTAGTCGGAGAATTCAAAGCGTACGTAGTTCTTTGGTAGAAAAACGTACATGTGTTGGTTAATTTTAAATGGACGATGTTTTAACCGAATTCTTGCGATTCAACGTAGCTTGTATGCTCGCGCTCGGGAGACTTATTAAGCGTTTGTTTACGAATCGCGTTAGAATGTTAAAAGGCATGTCCGTTGGGTTAAAAGGGTTCGATTTGGCCGCTATGGGACCAAAATGGGTGCAATGGACTCAAACGAGTCAATCATTGACCGAGGGGACTCCAACGAGTCGGGGGATTGTTCGATTGATCCAATGGGATCAAGAACGGGTACAATGGACTCGGACGAGTCGAACATTGACCGAGTGACTCAAACGAGTCGAGGGATTGAATCTAGTGGCCACGGGGGACCAAAAGGTTCGAATTGACCACAAGGGGCCAAGATTTTGGTTTGGTTATGGTTGGATACGTTAAAAAAGGAATGACGATTGTCCGAACGACGAGACATACGTCACGCATTCGTACAATCGGGGCAATGGAGAGACATACGTCACACCATCCCTTTTTCATTCAAGTTTTTGGTTGAATTTCTTTGAAATCCCAAAGCTTATCAAAACATTTGGTTTGAAACCCAAAGTGAAGAGATTTTAGCAATTTTGTTAGAAAACGCACAAGTTCGGCTCATTTTGCGAACGGTTTTGAAAAGCTAACAAATTTGGCATATGTTCATGTTTGAGTTTTGAAAATCATGAACAATGTTTATTGTTCAAGTTTGGATTGAAATGATGAACATAGTTGGTTTGTTCTAGTTGTTTTGAAAGATTGGGAACATAACTTGTTTTGCAAGTTATCCACAAAGTGTTACCCGAACTTGCGAATTTTCCAATATTATGCAAAATCCTTGAACTGGTTTGAAAAAAAATGAGTTTTAAAACTCCTAGGTTCTGAGCTCTTGGGCTAGAACCTCAAAAATTGGCCATTTGGGCACCTAAACTCAGATTCTGAGTTCTGTCATGGTCGCTCTGCGACCATGACTTCGCACTGCGAACAATGCGAATTTTTGAGTTCAGAAGCTGTTTCTGAACTGTTGTTCAGAAACAACTTCTGAACACACTCAGGACCTTTTAGGTGAGTGAAAAGATTTGAGTTTTTGGGATGAAAAAGGCTGGGCAAACCAGTTTTGATGTTTTGAAAACCTTGGGATTTCTTTTGAAATCCAAAAGGGGTTTTTTAGAACAAAAGGGTTTTGGACCAAAATTGCTATGCAAGCACAATTGTAAATGCAAGACAAAGGCTTAGAAACTTACAGAGATCCTTAGCAAAGCTCCAGCTGTAGTGGATTTGAATTGGTTGAAGGTTCTTGCAAAGTTTTGGATATTGGTGATGAACTTTGAACTTGGTAAGGCTTTGTGTTTGATTGGTTTTTTCTGGTTGTTTGAGTAGTGTTTCTTTGCTCTTTGAATGCTGTATTTTCTGCTCTATCTTATGCTATGCAATGCTGCATTTCCTCTTGCCTTGCATCTCTATTTATAGGCCAAAATGCAATCTCATGTAATGATGAAAATCCATAGGACCTAGCTGATTTGTGGGCTAAATTCAGGCTATTTGGCTTTGCATTTAATGCTAATGGATAGAGGCAACTCTGCCTTCTGCCAAGGGTTAAAGGTTTGACTGATTTCAGCCACAAAATCAAAGGTCTTTGGATAGAAATGATGATGAACATGGCTGGATTGCAATTGGCCAAGCTTGGGGATCAATCCTTGCAATCTCAATGGTTAATCAATAAAAACGTGCACTGTGATGTGCAGAGATTTGGGGATGTAAAAGGCTATATGTGGCTGGTGTGAGAGGTGAAAAGTTGCTGCAAAAACAGGGTAGGCACTCATGACTTTTGCAAGTGAAAAATCCAGCTGGGTTTGACTGGTTTTGGGGAGCAAGCAGGAAGAAAGACTTCAAGCAGGTGGCTGGCAACCTTGGGGTGGTTAACAGGTCACTTGGGAGGGACAAGAGCTGCCCAAGGGCAAGCCCACTTGCTTGTCACATGCTAGGTTGGAAGAAAAAGCTTCCAACCTTGGCATTAATGGCAAGTCTCTCATTTCTGGTTTTGCTTGGCCCAATTAGCCATGAATGCTGATTAAAATAAATATGCAAATGATGTGCAACAAATTCTGGAATTAAATCAAAGAAACCCAAAATCTGCAGAAAAATCGCAGACTTCGCAGTGCGAAGTGACCTTCGCAGTGCGAAGTCATCATTTTTGAAATGTTGACTTTTTTGTTGACTTTGGTTGACTTTGACTTTTTCCCTCTCTTTGATTTTTTTGATTTTTTTTTGTTTTAAAAGGCTTAGGACAAAATTGGGGTACTACAGCTGCCCCTACTTAATTGTGTCTTTGCATAGAGTGTGTGAGTGCCGAGGGCATCTCATGAACTCTTTGCGAAGATCAATTAGGTAAAAGAAGGACCCGAATTTTGTCCTTCGCGGTATGGAAAAAAAAATTTGTAGTAAAAGTAAAATATGCAAATGCAATGATTTGAAAAGGTTGATCGTATCCAGCCGCTAACGCTGGAGGTAGATCCACTGGGGATGAAGGTAATCGTATCCAGCCGCTTACACTGAAGGTAGATTCCTAAAGGTGGAGGTGATCTTATCTAGCCGCTAACACTGAAGGTCGAAACACTAAGGAAAGGTGGTCTTATCTAGCCGCTTACACTAGAGGTCGATACCTGAGATAGGTAATCTTATTCAGCCGCTTACACTGAAGGTCGACTCCTAACGGTGGGAGTGATCTTATTCAGCCGCTAACACTGAAGGTCGAACACTGAGGAAGGTGATCTTATCTAGCCGCTTACACTAGAGGTCGATACCTTAAGATAGGTAATCTTATTCAGCCGCTTACACTGAAGGTCGATTCCTAACGGGGGAGTGATCTTATTCAGCCGCTAACACTGAAGGTCGAAACACTGAGGAAGGTGATCTTATCTAGCCGCTTACACTAGAGGTCGATACCTTAAGATAGGTAATCTTATTCAGCCGCTTACACTGAAGGTCGATTCCTAACGGTGAACTGGAATGGTCTTACCCTGAATAGGTGCCCGGTGCTTTGGGCTGGAATGGTCTTACCCTAAATAGGTGCCTAGACTTCCCTGGGGAAATAAAATATACCGCTATGGGGGTACATGTAATCATCTCTAGACTTGGCTAGTACTCAGATTGTTGAAAAAGAGAACATGATTGTTGATGCATGATATGCTTCATGTTGTCTTTATGCAGTATGTTATGCAATATGGTATGATATGCAAGTATGAATGAATATGATATGCTGGGGGGTTATGATTGGGTGCCGAGCAAAGTCGGGCTTGGTTGTGATTGCGCCAATGATGATTGGGCTTTGGTTGAGACTCCACTGGGGAATGCCAATGAAAATTGTTTTGGTTGGAAATTTGTCAGTAGGCGCCAATGATGATTGGGCTTTGGTTTTGTTGGTGAGTGCCAATGAAAATTGGGCTTTTGTTTTGGTTGCCGAGCGAGGTCGGGCTTTTTGATTATGGTGGCCGAGCGAGGTCGGGCTTTTTGGTTTTGGTGGCATCTCACTGGGGATATAAGGATCATTTTGGAAGCATGATCGATATCAGGCCTTAGTGGATGAAAAAGATGTATGAGGGTGAGCTTTATTTGGGGAAATTTGTTCCTCTGACACCCGGGATCTTTGCGTTTTACGCGCCGTGAGCTACCCACTAGTTTCTGATGAAGAGTAAGATCTTGAAGTGACTGATGAAAGTTTTCAAGTCTTGAGTCCTTTGATGCAATGCCGGAGACCAACGAAATTCTTTCGACATTTAACGTCCAAGTAAAAAAACACATTTTTTTTTTGTTTTTTATGTTATTCCCATATTTCAATGCATTATCTATCATGAATAAAAACACATTTTATGAGCAAGTAAGGACGCATAACAATGACAAGGTTTTAAAAATGACTTTGATTCAACGAAACTTAGTCCCTTGTATGGGTAACTATTCGTGAAAATGTAATCCCTATAAGAGGTGATTACTGAGATAGGGAGAAAAGAAGAAACAAAAAGACAAATGGAAATTTGCTTGGGTTTCACGTGCTACTTTCCCTATGACTTCGAAATAATTTGTTTTTTGAAAAATGATAATGAGGTTGATTCTTTCCCTCTTGAATTCTGTCCGGACCTCACGTGCCGCAGTCTTTTGCCTTTTTTTTTTTTTGAAACCCCTAACTTTTACCTGGACCGCTCTTTCGAGTTTTCAGTCCACTGAGGTATACTTCCTTTTTTGATGTCCTTAATTTTTGCCTAGACCGCCTTTTCAGGTTTTCGATCTACCAGGACGCTCTCTATTGCCTAAACCGCCCTTTTCGGGTTTTCGATTTAGCGAGCTCTTTTTCTTTATGGCATAATATATTTTTTTGACTGCGCCAGAGTTCATCGATAGGGGGATCCTTGTGGGTGGGTAATACCTTTTTCAAGCATTAAGTCTTCTTCTCTAAATTCTCGAGAATGAACTTTCTTGTTGAACTGTCCATGCCACAATGCTGTAAGGTGTTTATGAGGTTCAGTTGGTCGAACCTTGTTTGTATTTGTGAATGCCAATGGAAATTGGGCCTTGGCTTTTGGATGCCGAGCGAGGTCGGGCTTTTGTTTTTTGGATGCCGAGCGAGGTCGGGCTTTTGTTTGTCTTCCGAGCAAGGTTGGGCTTTTGTTTGTCTTCCGAGCAAGGTCGGGCTTTTATCTTGCTTCCGAGCAAGGTCGGGCTTTTTGTTATTGTCTTCCGAGCAAGGTCGGGCTTTTGATTTTTTTTTTGGGATGCCGAGCGAGGTCGGGCTTTTATTGGATTTGTGTATGCCAATGAAAATTGGGCTTTTTTTGTTTGGGAATGTGAGGAATGCCGGTGACGACTTGGCTTTTTGTGGGAAATTGTGGGGAGTGCCGTAACGGCAAATGGTTTCTTTTTTTTTTTGAGGAATTGGGCGACCACTTGTTTGGTCATGTTTGCATAGGAAGCTGCTTCGACCCATTTGGTGAAACAGTTGATGGCAGCTAGTATGAACTGGTGCCCTTTTGAAGCCCTTGGCTCAATCATTCCAAACATGTCTATGCCCCACATAGAGAAAGGTTAGGGTGATGTCATGACATTCAGAGGTGTTGGTGGCATGTGCCCCTTGTCGGCGTTAATTTGACACTTGTGATATGTCTTGGCATGGGGAAAACAGTCGGCTTCCATGGTTAGCCAATAACAACCCGCCCTTAGGGTATTCACTTATGTATATTTTGCATGTCCAAAGGCATGGGTTTGGAAGGACTCCTCATGGATTTCTTTGGTGAGCATGACTGCTTCACATTTACCCACACATCTGGGGTAAGACCATGATTTCTCTTATAGAGTGTGCCCCGGCAGAGGGAGAACTGTGGTGCTATACTTTTGAGGGTTCTCTTGGTGAGGTTGTATTACCCTATCCTCTTAATCCCCAAGTCTGGACAATCCTTCAGGAGGTTCAAAATCATCCTCATTATTGCCTTCCTTTTGGTTAATTTGAAAATTGAAGTCAAAAGGGATCGTAGCAGTGTTATTTTTGGTATCTATGATGATTTTTTTGTAGGGTTGCGAAAATTTATTTAAGAACGAAAGAAAAACGAACTCTTTTGAAAATAAACTGCAAATTTATTAATGACGGAAATGATTTGAAATATGGGGGTCCCATAAAAAATTAATCATTTGCCTTGGGAAGAGCAAAATGATTTGATTTGTTTTTAAAAAAAAACATGTTAAATTACTTGGACAAAGAAAAAATTTCTGGAATTTCGATGGCCTTCCGGCTACTCGGATCTCATCAGAAACGCCAAGGTACACCGGGTCGGGTACTTCCTTTTTTTTGGTGTTTTTAGTGAGGGGATGATGTGAGGGTTTTGCTTTGAAATGCATGAAAATGCATGTGAATGTATGAATGCAATGATTATGCAAAAATATGCACCTCTTTTTCGTTTATGCAAAAAGTTTTATGAATGCAAATGTTATGACATGCAGGGGTTTGGTATATGCAGGTTCGAAACTTCCCCCCATCCTCACATGTAGGCTCTAAAGGTGAAAAATCCTAAGAAGAGGTCCCTAGAGTCATAGACCACACATGAAATTAGGGTTGTCTATGGACATACGTCGACATGACTTCAATTAATTCCACGTGAAAATCTCCTCTAAGCGGGGTTGGGCATCCTACCTCACGGACATACGTCAACGCGGGCTTCCGCTCACAACCACCATTCTAACTTAGTTTTTTCTCAAGCTCGGGTAGAGAGCCTCACACGTCCGGCATTAACCCGAACAATGTGGAGTAACATCGCTCAAGTAACATCCCCGCATTTGATATATATGATATGAATATAAAGCAAAATAAAGCAATTATAAACATAAAGCATGGGAATGACATAAATGAATAAAATAAAAGCATGGCGCGCAAAAATAAAAACAATTGGCTTAAAAGCCAAATAGGATAGGCTTGACTCGCTAATGGGAAAAGAATCCCCAATGAAGTCGCCAGCTGTGCGCACCTCGTTTTTTTTAAAAAAAAACGCGCAAATCCTCCGAGGACGTTTGTGAACGCTCGGAGGGCCTTGTGAAGTCGCCACCAAAGTTTTTGTGTAAAGGGAACGTTGATAAACCCTTAAGTTTTTTATTTGAAAGGGAAACGATAATAAAACCCTTGACGATGAGGAAAAGGACCGGTCATCGCAACCATTGTCGGGTTCGGGAGTCGGTTACGCAAGGGGAAGGTATTAGCACCCCTCGCGTCCGTTGTACTCAACGGGAACCTTCTATTTGGCTAAAGCTTAAATTGTTTTTAAATGTTTTGCGCGCATGCTTATCTATGTCAAAGGGAAATATAATAAAAGGGGGGAAAAGGGATGAAAACAAACGAAAGAAAAAAAAAGAAAGTTTTTATTATTGCGCTTGACAAGATGTCGATCTTGCTCCTACGTATCTCCCGGTAGTCGGAGAATTCAAAGCGTACGTAGTTCTTTGGTAGAAAAACGTACATGTGTTGGTTAATTTTAAATGGACGATGTTTTAACCGAATTCTTGCGATTCAACGTAGCTTGTATGCTCGCGCTCAGGAGACTTATTAAGCGTTTGTTTACGAATCGCGTTAGAATGTTAAAAGGCATGTCCGTTGGGTTAAAAGGGTTCGATTTGGCCGCTATGGGACCAAAATGGGTGCAATGGACTCAAACGAGTCAATCATTGACCGAGGGGACTCCAACGAGTCGGGGGATTGTTCGATTGATCCAATGGGATCAAGAACGGGTACAATGGACTCGGACGAGTCGAACATTGACCGAGTGACTCAAACGAGTCGAGGGATTGAATCTAGTGGCCATGGGGGACCAAAAGGTTCGGATTGACCACAAGGGGCCAAGATTTTGGTTTGGTTATGGTTGGATACGTTAAAAAAGGAATGACGATTGTCCGAACGACGAGACATACGTCACGCATTCGTACAATCGGGGCAATGGAGAGACATACGTCACACCATCCCTTTTTCATTCAAGTTTTTGGTTGAATTTCTTTGAAATCCCAAAGCTTATCAAAACATTTGGTTTGAAACCCAAAGTGAAGAGATTTTAGCAATTTTGTTAGAAAACGCACAAGTTCGGCTCATTTTGCGAACGGTTTTGAAAAGCTAACAAATTTGGCGTATGTTCATGTTTGAGTTTTGAAAATCATGAACAATGTTTATTGTTCAAGTTTGGATTGAAATGATGAACATAGCTGGTTTGTTCTAGTTGTTTTGAAAGAATGGGAACATAACTTGTTTTGCAAGTTATCCACAAAGTGTTACCCGAACTTGCGAATTTTCCAATATTATGCAAAATCCTTGAACTGGTTTGAAAAAAATGAGTTTTAAAACTCCTAGGTTCTGAGCTCTTGGGCTAGAACCTCAAAAATTGGCCATTTGGGCACCTAAACTCAGATTCTGAGTTCTGTCATGGTCGCTCTGCGACCATGACTTCGCACTGCGAACAATGCAAATTTTTGAGTTCAGAAGCTGTTTCTGAACTGTTGTTCAGAAACAACTTCTGAACACACTCAGGACCTTTTAGGTGAGTGAAAAGATTTGAGTTTTTGGGATGAAAAAGGCTGGGCAAACCAGTTTTGATGTTTTGAAAACCTTGGGATTTCTTTTGAAATCCAAAAGGGGTTTTTTAGAACAAAAGGGTTTTGGATTAAAATTGCTATGCAAGCACAATTGTAAATGCAAGACAAAGGCTTAGAAACTTACAGAGATCCTTAGCAAAGCTCCAGCTGCAGTGGATTTGAATTGGTTGAAGGTTCTTGCAAAGTTTTGGATATTGGTGATGAACTTTGAACTTGGTAAGGCTTTGTGTTTGATTGGTTTTTTTGGTTGTTTGAGTAGTGTTTCTTTGCTCTTTGAATGCTGTATTTTCTGCTCTATCTTATGCTATGCAATGCTGCATTTCCTCTTGCCTTGCATCTCTATTTATAGGCCAAAATGCAATCTCATGTAATGATGAAAATCCATAGGACCTAGCTGATTTGTGGGCTAAATTCAGGCTATTTGGCTTTGCATTTAATGCTAATGGATAGAGGCAACTCTGCCTTCTGCCAAGGGTTAAAGGTTTGACTGATTTCAGCCACAAAATCAAAGGTCTTTGGATAGAAATGATGATGAACATGGCTGGATTGCAATTGGCCAAGCTTGGGGATCAATCCTTGCAATCTCAATGGTTAATCAATAAAAACGTGCACTGTGATGTGCAGAGATTTGGGGATGTAAAAGGCTATATGTGGCTGGTGTGAGAGGTGAAAAGTTGCTGCAAAAACAGGGTAGGCACTCATGACTTTTGCAAGTGAAAAATCCAGCTGGGTTTGACTGGTTTTGGGGAGCAAGCAGGAAGAAAGACTTCAAGCAGGTGGCTGGCAACCTTGGGGTGGTTAACAGGTCACTTGGGAGGGACAAGAGCTGCCCAAGGGCAAGCCCACTTGCTTGTCACATGCTAGGTTGGAAGAAAAAGCTTCCAACCTTGGCATTAATGGCAAGTCTCTCATTTCTGGTTTTGCTTGACCCAATTATCCATGAATGCTGATTAAAATAAATATGCAAATGATGTGCAACAAATTCTGGAATTAAATCAAAGAAACCCAAAATCTGCAGAAAAATCGCAGACTTCGCAGTGCGAAGTGACCTTCGCAGTGCGAAGTCATCATTTTTGAAATGTTGACTTTTTTGTTGACTTTGGTTGACTTTGACTTTTTCCCTCTCTTTGATTTTTTTGATTTTTTTTTGTTTTAAAAGGCTTAGGACAAAATTGGGGTACTACAGCCAGACCTCGCCAGAAGGATGGTGTCCTGGGCAGTAGAATTATCTGAATACGACATCCAGTATCTTCCCAGAGGTAGCATAAAGTCACAGGTTCTGGCCGATTTCCTGGTAGAGTTTTCATCCCCGGTAGAAGAAGTCGCCCCCTTCGTATGGCTATTATCAGTGGATGGATCCTCAAACCTCAAAGGCAGTGGAGCCGGCATAGTGTTGGAAGGGCCAGGGGGCCTGATCATAGAGCAGTCGCTTAGATTTGAATTCAAGGCAAGCAACAACCAAGCAGAGTACGAAGCCCTCGTAGCAGACATGAAATTAGCACAGGAGATGGGAGCCGAAAATTTGAGGGCGAAGAGTGACTCCCAGTTGGTGACAAGTCAGATAACAGGGGAACACCAAGCAAAGGACAATCAGCTTGTTAAGTATTTAGCAAAAGTTAATATTTTAGCTCCTACTTTCAAGTTTTTCGAGCCAGTCTACGTTCTGAGGGAGCAAAATTCAAGAGCAGATCTCCTGTCTGAGCTTGCCAGCACCAAACGCCCAGGAAACAATAGAACAGTCATTCAAGAGGTGTTGGCAACCCCTAGCACAGAAATAATGGAAGTAAAAGTCGTGGAAAATGAAAAGGAGGGGTGGATGACGCCGCTCATCAAGTATCTCACAGGATCGTTCAAACCTAAAAGCGAGGAGGAAGAGCTAAAAATACGGAGGAAAGCCTCGAAGTATTGTACGGTCGCTAGAAAATTATATAAGAGAGGCAGGGCAACGCCTCTGCTCAGGTGTTTGGGCGAAAATGAGACCAACCTCGTCCTCCTAGAAGTACATGAAGGAGTATGCGGAAGTCACAAAGGCGGGCGATCCCTGGCGGCAAAACTCTTAAGAGCAGGTTACTACTGGCCAACGATGATCCAAGACAGTTTCGACTTCGTAAGAAAGTGTGACAAGTGCCAGAGGTTCTCTAACAAGAAACACGCCCCCGCTTGCGAACTCACCTCAGTTTTCTCCCCATGGCCTTTCCACAAGTGGGCAGTGGACATTGTGGGCCCATTCCCACTGGCACCCGGACAACTCAAGTTCCTCATAGTAGGAGTTGACTACTTTACCAAGTGGGTTGAAGCTGAGGCGGTCGCCAAGATCACGGCGGACAGAGTGATATGTTTCTACTAGAAAAAGATCATATGCAGGTTTGGGCTACCCAAAGTCAAAGTATCAGACAACGGAACGCAGTTCGCCAGTTCCAAGGTGGTAGAGTTCTGCAACCAGCTCGAATCCAAACGAAGTTTGTGTCGGTCATCCACCCCCAAGAAAACGGACAAGCCGAATCTGCAAACAAGGTAATCTTGAACGGCATCAAAAAGAAGTTCGACAACGCGAAGGGACTTTGGGCCGAATAGTTACATGAGGTGCTCTGGTCATATCATACGACGCCACACTCAACAACCAAGGAAACCCCGTTTACTATGGTCTATGGCGCAGACGCTATGCTCCCCGTAGAAATTGACACGCCAACATGGCGTCGCTAAAATTTTTCGGAAAAAGCTAATGAGACAAGCTTGCTATGTGGAACGGACATGATCGATGAGGTACGTCAAGCCGCCCACATCCAAGAGTTCACCGCAAAACAAAGAGCGGCCCGCCGATACAACTCAAAAGTAATCCCAAGGGACATGAAGGAGGGTGATTTGGTCCTAAGGCAGGTCCTCGCGCCTACGCCGATTGGCAAACTACTACCTAACTGGGAAGGGCCATATCGAATCAGGGAAAAGTTGGAACATGGAGCATACAAGCTAGAGGAGCTTGTGCGCACCTCGTTTAAAAAACGCGCAAATCCCCCGAGGTCGTTCGTAAACGCTCGGAGGGCCTTTGTGAAGTCGCCACCAAAGTTTTCGTGTAAAAGGAACGTTGATAAACCCTTAAGTTTTTTTTTGTTTAAAGGGAAACGATAATAAAACCCTTTGACGATGAGGAAAGGATGGTCATCGCAACCATTGTCGGGTTCGGAAGTCGATTACGCAAGGGGAAGGTATTAGCACCCCTCACGTCCGTTGTACTCAACGGGAACCTTCTATTTGGCTAAAGCTTAAATTGTTTTTAAATATTTTGCGCGCATGCTTATTTATGTCAAAATATAATAAAGGGGGGAAAAAAGAGATAAAAACAAACGAAAGGGAAAAAAAAGGTTTTTTATTATTGCGCTTGACAAGATGTCGATCTTGCTCCTACGTATCTCCCGGTAGTCGGAGAATTCAAAGCGTACGTAGTTCTTTGGTAGAAAAACGTACATGTGTTGGTTAATTTTAAATGGACGATGTTTTAACCAAATTCTTGAGATTAAAACGTAGCTTGTATGCTCGCGCTCGGGAGACTTATTAAGCGTCTTGCTTGTATGCTCGCGCTTGGGAGACTTATTAAGCGTTTGTTCACGAATCGCGTTAGAATTGTTAAAAGGTACATCCGTTAGGGTAAAAGGGTTCGAATTGGTCGCTATGGGACCGAGAGAGGTGCAATGGACTCAAACAAGTCAATCATTGACCGAGGGGACTCCAACGAGTCGAGGGATTGTTCGATTGATCCACTGAGATCAAGAACAGGTACAATGGACTCGGGCAAGTCGAACATTGACCGAGTGACTTAAACAAGTCGAGGGATCGAATCTAATGGCCACGGGGGACCAAAAGGTTCGGATTGACCACAAGGGGCCAAGATTTGGTTTGGTTATGGTTGGATACGTTGAAAAATGGAATGACGATTGTCCGAACGACGAGACATACGTCACGCATTCGTACAATCGGGGCAATGGAGAGACATACGTCACACCATCCCTTTTTCATTCATGTTTTTGGGTAGAATTCTTTTAGAAATCCCAAGGTATATCAAAACATTTGGTTTGAAAACCCAAAATGGAAAGACTTTAGCAAATTGTTAGAAAACGCACAAGTTCGGCTCATTTTGCGAACGGTTTTGAAAAGCGAACAAATTCGGCGTATGTTCATGTTTGGGTTTTGAAAATCATGAACAATATTTATTGTTCAAGTTTGGATTGAAAATGATGAACATAGCTTGTTTGTTCATGCTGTTTTGAAAGTTTAGGAACATTGCAAGTTATCCACAAAATGTCACCCGGACTTGCGAATTTTCCAATATTGTGCAAAATCCTTGTTATGGTTTGAAAAACATGGGTTTAAAAACTCTTAGGTTCTGAGCTCCTGGGCTAGAACCTCAAAAATTGGTCATTTGGATACCTAAACTCAGATTCTGAGTTCTGTCATGGTCGCTCTGCGACCATGACTTCGCACTGCGAAGCATGCGAATTTTTGAGTTCAGAAGCTGTTTCTGAACTTTTGTTCAGAAACAACTTCTGAACACACTCAGGACCTTTTAGGTGAGTGAAAAGCTTTGAGTTTTTGGGATGAAAAAGGCTGGACAAACCAGTTTTGATGTTTTGAAAACCTTGGGATTTCTTTGAAATTCAAAAGGGGTTTTTTAGAATCAAAAGGTTTTGAATCAAAATTGCTATGCAAACACAATTGAAAATGCAAAACAAAAGCTTGGAATACTTACAAAGATCCTTAGCAAAGCTCCAGCTGCAATGGATTTGAATTGATTGAAGGTTCTTGCAAAAGGTTTGAATGTTGGTAATGGTTTTGAACTTTGTGAGGCTTTGTGTTTGGATTGGTTTTTTTCTGGTTATTTGTATTTGTAAGCTGGAATGAGTAGCGTTTATGCTCTTGAAATGCTGTTATGAGAAGTGCTTGTAAGCTTGGGCATTGCCTTCTATTTATAGGCCAAAACCAAATCAATTTCATCATTAGAAATCCCCAAAATCCAGCTGATTTGTGGGCTAGGATCAGGCTGAATCCTTTTGCATTAAATGCTAATGGATAGAGGCAACCTTGCCTTGTGCCAAGGGGCAAGACTCTGCCTGATTTCAGCCACAAATTCAAAGGTTTTAGGATAGTAATGATGATGAAATAGGGCTGAATTGCAATTGGCTAAGCTTGGGGATCAATCCTTGCAATCTCAATGGTTGATCAATAAAAACGTGCACTGTGATGTGCAGAGATTGGGGGATGCAAAAGGCTACAATTGGCTGGTGTGAGAGGGTGAAAAGCTGTTGCAAAACAGGGTAGGCACTCATGGCTTTTTCAAGTGAAAAATCCAGCTGGTTTGACTGGTTTTGGGGGGAGCAAGCAGGAGGAAAGTCATCAAGCAGGTGGCTGGCAACCTTGGGGTGGTTAACAGGTCACATGGGAGGGACTAGAGCTGCCCAAGGGCAAGCCCACTTGCTTGTCACATGCTAGGTTGGAAGAAAAAGCTTCCAACCTTGGCATTAATGGCAAGTTTCTCATTTCTGGTTTTGCTTGGCCCAAATAGCCATGAATGCTGATTAAAATAAATATGGAAATGATATGCAACAAAATCTGGAATTAAATCAAAGAAACCAGAAATCTGCAGAAAAATCGCAGACTTCGCAGTGCGAAGTGAGCTTCGCAGTGCGAAGTCATCATTTTTGAAATGTTGACTTTTTTGTTGACTTTTGTTGACTTTGACTTTTTCTCCCTCTTTGATTTTTTTTTATTATTTTTGTTTTAAAAGGCTTAGGACAAAATTGGGGTACTACAGAGCTGAATGGAGACACAGTGCCACGAACCTGGAATGCAGTGAATCTGAGCCATTACTACAGTTAAATATTTCGTTATTCTTGCAAGGCGAACCACGTAGGATAAAACCGTCGTAATATTTTTAATTAAAACTCTTTGTATTTTTTCGGTTAATGAGAAGGAATACGGGAGCACTCTTTTCCCCTGCGAAGGCTGGGGTTTTTAATGAGGCACCCTATTCCTGTTTATTTTTATCTATGCCATGACTTCGATATTGCAGACATCATCATAACAAGCTAGACAGCGTCAAACTGCAAAGAAATCATAAGAAAAAGGGAGACGCCGCCTGATTCCTTAACCCCAACGAGGGTTGCCACCTAATTCCTTAACCCCAAAGAGGGCTCTAAGATGTCGTGAGCTAACATGAGATCGCCGTCTAATTCCTTAACCCCCAATGAGGGCTCTAAGGCGTCGTGAGCCGAAAATTAGATCGCCACCTAATGAGGGCTCTAAGACGTCGCGAAAATAAGACGGTCCACACAAGAAACAATACTATTGAAAATAAAACAATCCAACAATTTTTAACATAGTTGCGTCTTAACAAAGTTGTGAAATAAGCACAAATAATAATCGTCACCCAGGAGGCACCCTCTAAGAAGAGAAAATTCGGAGCTAAGAGGAACAGATGAACAGCTTAATGAAGACAATGCATCACTACAAATTCGGAGAGAGTACTGAGTTCAAATTACAATTAAAAATACAACAATCGAAATTAGGGTTCGTCCACTAAAACGCCATCTACAATAACCTTAAAAGAGTCAAGGGCGGAGAGATCAACGCCAGGGTGCAAGAGGGTGACTTGAGCTTTAGCCCGTTCAAAACCTGCATCAAAAGTCAAGGCCAACTCGCCCTTCGCCTCGGAAACCTCAGCCTTAAGCTGATCTTCCCTCTCGACTCCAGCCACGACATCATTTTGAAGCTTCGCGATAACCCCGTCCTTCCCAGCAAGATCCGCTGCATAACCAATTTTCAGATCAGAGATGCGCTCGTCACACTCAAGTTTCACCGCCTCTCTGGCTTCCTTGACCTCTTTCTCCCTGGCATCCTCGGTCTCCTTCAACTCTTTTTCCAGTGCCCTCACCGTGGCCTGGAGTGCCTCTTCATTTTGCACCTTTTCTTCATGCTTCCGGTCTATCGCGTCCAAGATCATTATGGACCACAAGCAATGAACTCCCACGTCTCTCGTCATAAAGGGAACAGCGCCTTGATTCCCAGCCTCCACGTCCTCTGGACTAAAGACCAACCTCTCTTTGATATAGGCGTCATAGTTAAAATCCTTATCCCAGAAGGATTGTACTGATCCACTGGTCCTAGCGGCAACAGTCGAGGAAAGGGAAGGCGTTTTCTTACTCTTTTTCTCAGCTACCGCCTTCCCTTTATCATCTTTTCCGGGCGACGCCTTGTCCTGCGTGGCCGCTGCGATGGACTCAGACTGAGTCTCAGGCGGATGATCAGCCTTCCTCTTAGGCTTGCGTGTGATGAGCCCAGTAGGGTCACTGGCTGCCAACCCCTCAGCAGCCTTCTTTTCCTCGAGATATTTCTTCCTCTCCGCCGCAGTCATGGGAGCCATGAACTCTACAAAAATGAAAACAAAAAGGTTACGAGGACAAGAAAATAGGAAAGCACAATGTACGCATAAATAAACAAAATCAACTCACGTAAGTACACGTCTAAGCTATTCACATCTCATTCCCTATTCAACAGCTCCCGAATGTTCATAGGCAGCATCTTGTCCAAAAAACAGACGACGCCTTGGTCATACATGTCCAGCTTCTCATAATCAAATCCCATGATAGACACCGGAGCGCTAGTCCAGCATACGGGAAACCTCAGCTCACCATTGACCCGCACAACAGCTGCTTCACAATCCTTTCTCCCCCAGGTCCTGAGGAATGTCTGCCTCCAATTCTTATAATGAGAGGCGTAGGGCGAGAATAACCTCTTGCCAGGATGCGCACTGACGGATACCCAAGACAGCTTGTCTACCCCCTTCGTGCCATAGAACGTGAAGAAAGACCCAACCGAGGGCTGGAAACCTAGCCCCTCGCATAAAATCTCAAAAGCGCGTATAAACGCCCAGCTGTTGGGCTGCAGCTGAGACGACGCCACATTCAAACAATTGAGGACGTCGACCTCAAAGGGCGTGAAGGGATACTTCACACCTAGATCTTCAAAGACAGCCGTATACATGTGAAACATCTCATTCTCCACCCCCTTCGGCCTTCGTAAGCACACCTTCTCGCATGGGCGACAATGTTCCAAGACCACGTCCTCTTCAAATCCCGTAGAGGACACGTGCAGCTTACTCCGAAAGAATGCCACTCGCTGGGAATCCATATACACGGTGTCGCGTCGAATTTCGGATATCAAGCTATTGATGAGCGTTGAATCACTAATTTTAAATCACGACTGAACTTTTAATTTTTCGGGGAAAAAAGGAAAAAAGTTCGAAATTACCTTAATGTTAAAGATTTTGGGTTCGGGAGTCGATTATACAAGGGGAAGGTATTAGCACCCCTCACATCCGTTGTACTCAACGGGAACCTCCTAGTTAGCTAAGGCTAGAATGTTTTTAACGTTTTGCTTGCATGCTTGAATATATTAAAAGGGAAAAAGAAAAGAATATGATGAAGGGGAAAAAGAAAGTTTTTTATTAATGGGCTTGACAAGATGTGAATCCTGCTCCTACGTATCTCCCGGTGCGATGGAGAATTCAAAGCTTACGTAGTTCTTTGGTAGAAAAAATTTGTTTGTTGGTTGATTTTAATTATGAAAAGATTTGGTCGCGCTCGGGCGAAAAAGTTTAGTTGAAAAGGAAACGTGGTCTACTATCGTTGTTTGGATAGCTTAATGAAGACCGATAAAAAGTTTTTACGTACTACCGTTATGAGGGTAGCTTAATGAAGGTAAAAACGATTTGATTAAAAAAGAGAGACGGACTCGCACTCGGGCGATGGTATCCGTTTGAAAACGCGCAAAGGCGTAAAAGTTTAAATGAAATAGGACGGACTCGCGCTAGGGCGATGGTATCTGTTGGAAAACGTGCAAGGGCGTGAAAAGGTTTGAATGAAAAAGGACGGACTCGCACTAAGGCGATGGTATCCGTTTGAAAACGCGCAAAGGCGTGAAAAGGTTCGAATTGACCACGAGGGCCAAGAAAAGTTTAAATTGACCACGAGGGATCAAAGAAATGTTGGATTGGTCACGAGGGACCAATAAAAGGTTTAAGCGCGTTGGACATGTTGAAAATGGAATGACGATTGCCCGAACAACGAGACATACGTCAAGCATTCGTGCAACCGGGGAATGGAGAGACATACGTCAAACCATTCCTTTTTCATTCAAGTTTTTGTTGAAACTCAAAGAAATCTCAAAAAAGGGAACAAAACACTTGGTTAAAAAACCTAAGGAAAATTTTGTTGCTCGAATTAGTTGTTGTAACCTTGAGCCAATGTTGTTCAAGTTTTGAAAGGATGAACAAGTTTGTTTCAAGTTTATGATAAAAAAAAAAGAACAAGCTTTGTTCAAGTGTGTTGGAACTTTAAGGACAAAATTGTTGAAAATCATGAACAAGTTTGTTGTTCAAGTTTGTTGAAAATAATGAACATAGCTTGTTGCTTGAGTTATTGGAACTCAAGAACAAGTGTTATTCAAGTTTGAAAAATGAACAAGTATGTGAAAAGATGCATAAGTTTGGAAAATACACAAGTTCGGCTCAAATTTGAGTTTGATTTTGAAAAAATGAACAAGTTCGGCTCAAGTTCAAATTTGATTGAAATTCATGAACAAGGTTGTTGTTCAAGATTGGTTTTGAAATTTATGAACGTAGCTTATTGCTCGAGTTTGATTTTGAAAGTTAATGAACATAACTTGTTTCGCAAGTTATCCACAATTAATGCTCAAACTTGTGAAATTTCCAACATCATGCAAAACTCTTGTTATGTTTTGAATAAAATGAGTTTTAATCCTCTTAGGTTCTGAGTTTTTAGGTGAGAACCTCAAAAATGGGCTTTTTAGAAGCCTGAACTCAGATTCTGAGTTCTGCCAATTTCGCAGAGCAACCTGAACTTGGCTTTGCGAACCTAAGTTCTGTCATGGTCGCAGAGCGACCATGACTTTGCTCTGCGAAATCTGCGAAAAAACTGAACTCAGAAGCTGCTCCTGAATAAGCTTCAGAACCTTAAGGGGATTAAAAAGCTTTGAAAATTAGCAAGAAAAAGAGCACAACAACTCAGTTTAGTGTTTCACAAATTTGTGATTTCTTTGAAGTTTCAAAAAATGGTTTTTTGACAAAATGAGTTAAAATTGCAAAAACTAAGATTGAATCAAGCAAGAATCAAAGACAAATGCAAACAGTGATGTAAATACAAGATGATAAGTTCAGAATGACTTACAAAGCTCCTAGCCAATGCTTGTATTGCAAGAAAATGGAAGTGGCTTGGATAATGGTTGTTTTGCAAAGTTGGAATGTTGAGGATTATGGATGACAATAACACTAATGTTTCAAATGGTTTTTGCTGTTGTGTATGAACTGTAAAATCTGTATGTTTTTTATTGGTCTTCAATCCCTATGCCTTGCATTCCTTTTATAGGCAAAACCAAATCAATTGTCATGATGAAAATCTCCTAGAACCCAGCTGCTTTGTGGGCAAAAACCAGGCTATTTTGCTTTGCATTTAATGCAAAAGAGAAGAGGTGACATTACCTTGCAACCTGGGTCAAGACTTTTGCCAAAACCAGCCATTAATGAAGCTGATTTATGACAGAAAAATGATGAAAAGTGGAAAAACAGGGCTGTTTGCAATTGGGCTGTCCCTTGGGATCAATCCCTGCAATCTTGAGGGGTCAAGCAAGAAAAACGTGGGCTGTAATGTGCAGAGGTTTGGGGAAGCAAAAGGAACATGTGGGCTGGTGTGAGAAGGGAGGAAAAGCTGCTGAAACAGGGCAGCACTCATGGTCTTTGGGCAAGCAAAAGCAGCTGTGTTTGACTGGTTTTGGGGGAGAAAGAAGGAAGGAAAACGAGCAAGCTGCTGGCTGGCAAGCCCAGGGCCAGTAGCAGGTCAATTGGGAGGGATGAGGGCTGCCCAAGGGCAGCCAACTTGCTTGGCTTGGAACAAAAACCTTCTCACCTTGGCTTTAATGGCACATGCTTCAATTCTTTCTTTGCTGGGTCCAAACAGCCACAATTGGTAATACTAATGATAATAATAACAATAGATGATAATAACAATAACTATAATGAAAACAAAAGAAAGATAAATCAAAGAAATTAAAATCTGCAAAAAAACGCAGAGTTCGCAGAGCGATGGGAACTTTGCTCTGCGAACTCCCCTTTTTCTTTTTTTATTTTCTTTTAAAATAAGTCAATAAAACAAATAATAATAATAGTAATAATGAAAATAATAATGATGGTAATGATAATAATAATAATAATAAAGGTGATAACAATAATAATGATGAAAAAGATAATAATATTAGTAATGGTAATAATAAAAATAATAATAATAATAAATAATAAAACATTGATAAAAAAGATAATAATAATATGATTAATGAAAAAGATAATAACAATAGTGATAATGATAATATTAATAATAATAATAGTAATGATAATGGTAATAAATATTAATAAATCCAAAAATAAAGATGAAAGAAATAAAGATAATAAAGGGTAAAAGTAAGAAATAATGAAATAATAAAAAAAAATAATGAAATAATAAAAGATAAGAAGAATAATAAATAAAGAAAAATATGAGTCAAAAAATGGGGTATGACACACGGACTCTGAACGAAGCACTTCGTCGGCGAAGTTCTCTTGCTCTGATCCACTAGAGGACGCCACGTAACAAATTCCTCTCCTACAAAAGGGACCTGGGCGAACAGAAAGAATAACGCAGTCAGATGAATTCCCACTACTACTCCCTCCTTCACCCTCGTCTGAATCGCTTGAAAATTCCTCTAAGAGGGAATGGCCTTAATAAGCTTTCTCAAACACCACCCAATCGGTGGTTCCATCTGACCGCTTTGCATATCTAACGCTTTCCCTCCACAACCTAATCCTCTCCTCTGAACTTGCTGGGGATAGCTCCCTACCCGCCTCATCACACTCCCTAATCACTACCATGCTATGGACCTAATTAATAAGGAGAAGATCGAAGGAGATTACCTGGATTTAAACGATAGCGAGAGATCGAGGATGAAAGGAAGCTCCAAACGATTAGAAAATTCAAGGTGCAGCGATCTCCAAAGCCAAGAGACGATCCGAGAAGTCGGTACGTTTTTTAGGAAAGAGAAGAGTGAGGAAAGTGAAAATATAAGGGATAAACAGGAAACAAGGAAAGTAGATCCGAAAAACAGTTCAAAGTACAAAAGCCTGGGAAAACACGCAGATGACGTCACTTAAGTTGGCACGATTTCCAAGAACCGTTGCGATGCGAACACGTCAGTGAGAGTGAAGGGTCGCCCCGTTCCAACCGTCGGATCTCATTAAGGCGCGCTTTGAATCTAAAAATAAAAAACGTATCACGCCCACATTGGGCTAGTCATGGCGTGACGGTCTAAACCACTCAATAAAGTCACTCTTTTTACACAGTTTAAATCACTTCGCCTCGTTCCAAAGCTCGTGCTTGTTGGGCTCATAGGAATACTCTCATTGGGCTAGCACCCACCAAGGCCCCAAAACAAAAACATGGGGCTAGCACCCATGTTGGGCTAGCACCCATGTTGGGCTAGCACCCATGTTAGGCTAACACCCATGATTGGTCCAACACCCGTGTTGGGTTAGTACTCATAAAAACTTTACACACCCCATAATTAAAAAAAATTTCACATAGTTTCACGACCAGTAAGTCTCACTTGCTGGGCAAGAAGTCATAGACAAATTCCCCGACAACAGTTTAATCACTTCGCCTTGTTCCAAAGCTCGTGCTTGTTGGGCTGTGGACTGTAGATCTTACCATTTAGGCCTTTAGGCCCTACAGACAAGGGCTTGGACCCTTAGAGTCAGGTTGGGCGCCCTCCAGATGGGCACAAGGCCCACCTGACAGTCATATATAACCTTAGGGAACTTTCCTAAAAAGAGATCCTCTGGGGGCGCCCTCAGCAGCCTATGAGGGCGCCCTAGTCATAGTTTTGGTCCTATATGATTTGGGCCTAAAACCATGATTGGATAGGCCCTAACCGAGGCTACAAATAGTAACCTTGGGATCATTCCCAAGGCATGACCTAAACAGACTCAGAAAACCCTAGTTTTCCTATATTGTACTCACAACTAGTACACCAAGCAATCAGAAGTTGAGAGAAAACTAGGCTTTGATTTCGCCTTAGGGTTTCTCAAAAATTGTAACTATGATTTCAGCACAAGAGTTCTATTTATAGAACTCCTTGTGTGTTCTGAAATCAGCAATCACTATTGGGCTTCCGAAGCAGGCTTTGGGAGGAATTCGTTAAGGAAAGGGCAAAATGGTAAATTGAGTTCAAGACAATAAAAAAGGGTGGAATCCTAGTTTTCTATCATATTTCCCATTCACTTCTCTCTCTACAAAACAGATTTTGCTCTCCCTTCTCTCTTCCCTCTCCCTCACGCCCTCTTCCTCCCATCCAATCTTCATCAATCCAACTCCAAACTTGCTAAAATCAACATGCAATGTCTTTTACTTGATACTCATCACATCTAAACCCTAGAACATGTTCTTTTTCCCTTTTCTTCCCATGGCGGAGCCACACCATCACCCCTACCACTTTGGGTTTTGTTTTAAGTTAAAGAGTGGAGATGCATGCATGATGCTAATGAATGGTTAACTTCGGAGAATCGAAGCAAGTAGAGAAAAGAGAAAAGGATGAAGTCTTGGGTGAAAGGCTGTAGAATGGGAAGCTTGGGGAGATTGCATAATTTGAGGTGAGTTCCCTAGATAGAACCCACCTTTTGGTTTTGGTGTGTTTATGTTGTGAGATAACTCTGATTAATAGATTTAAGCTCTTTGCATGTTGGTTGCCCCCATTTTATTGCATGATACATTTATGATATTCCTTGCCAAAACCTTAATTTTTAATATGTATGGACTTTCTGGTGTTGAAGATTGGTTGCCGGACATTTTGAAAATTTCTTGGAATTACAGGGTCTTCCAATACTGGAAATTTCGTGCCACGATCATACTGCATCGTGGCACGATGGAAGTCTCTCGTGCCACGACAATAGCTTCATGGACATTGTCGTGGCACGATGAGGGTGTCTCGTGCCACGAAAATAACAGTGCGACACCCCTTTTAAAAATGTTGTTTTATGGCCAGGAACCGTTCTCGCAGCACCAGAATGTCTATATACATACACTAATGGGAGGAAAGGTCTTAAATGGATTCGTGCATTAACTTATGAGTATTATATGAAATGAATTCAATGCTACCTACGCGGGTAGATTACTGAACCGTGAAATAAGTTATAGTTTAAGAAGGGTTATTATATATTTATTATAGGTTAAGAATACCTAGTACCCTAAGAACATTTAACGACTCAGAGATGTGCTTCTTGTAGTTCCCATTAGTTGGAAAGTCAAAGACCATGTATAAGTTAAGAATGAATTTAAAAGCTAAATTGTGTCTCCAGTGTTCTCGCTAGTTAGAACACGGGGGTTCCAGATACAGCTGGAACGGTGTAGTTACCATCCGCGAGGATAGCCGCACAAAAACAAGTTAATTAAAAGTAAGTCGTGATTCTCAGGCTCCCCGTTAGTAGTGGAGTCGAGGTTCCCCGTTAGTAGTGGACAGGCATTGTTTCTATGTAAGTCCTGCACGGCGACAAGAGGAATCCGATGTTAGCCTCAGATAGGAATTTTCACCGGTAGCAGGGAGATGTACTCTGGGATTACTCCACTTGGATGCACTCCGTAAAACGAACCAAGATAATAATTGTTTGTTACACGCTAACTCTCTAACATAATAATAACAGCAAGACGATTATAAATACGATCAGACTGTGACAGTTATCAGATAGTGATCCTAGTTTCCCCTTGATCACTAAGCTAAGTAGATAGTAATCTAGTTTCCCGATTACACAGAGAATCAGACAAGAACTTGTATAAACCCAGAATGGGTTGAGATTAGAATATGTCAATCGTAGGTTTCCCCGAGGTTGCCATACAACCTAGGATAGGTGGAGCTCACTGAGACATTATGTCTCATCCCAATCATTTTGATTCAGTTTCAGGTAAGTTAGTGGTTCGTGATGAAGTTAATCAGGGAGAAGCTGGGTGGAATACAACTACTCGTCATGTACCAGTTCAGGATTTTGTCAGCATATATGTATACTTGTACATGTTAATAGTATTTTATCAATTGTATGAAACGAGCAGACTTGTATTCATTCAGCAGTACCTAGATATTATTGAAAATTTTTAATGTATTCAGTATCAAGTCAAATACACATGCTAAATATTCTAGACAATTTAGTGTGGGTGTTACATTTGTCAAGACTACATTAATACCTATTTAGTCTTACCATTTTTATTATCTTATTTGTTGAATTATTAGTTAGAAATAAGTAATTTAAGCTTTTAAATAAAATAAGATTAAAGCTTAAAAAATCTAATACTGGACAATTCATTAAGTCAATTAATGATATATATATATATATATATATATATATATATATATATATATATTCAACATAACATTTATTAATTGAACCATCCATACAAAAAGTGTAGAATGATAGGGAAAAAGGCAGGAAAGTAACCAATTACACATATCTCAACCCCTATTCAACCCACAAAGGAAATCTGAGAACACAAAACAACAACATTGTTATGCTAAAAGGGCAATGGACTGAAGGTGAGAAAAACACACAAGAAGGGGGGGTTGAATTGTGTGTGGACAGTTTTTAATATTTCTTTCTCAAAAGCTTAAGTTAAGTTCAGAACCTGATATTGATCAGTTCTGAACCTTTTCAGAGATTGATTAGCAGCGGATATAAAGCTTAAAGAGAGAGGGAAAGAAAGAGACGCACAAAGTTTTTATACTAGTTCCTTCCACAAGTTGGAAGTAGTCTAGTCCCCTTGTTACTAACAAGAGATTTGAACTATAATCAAACTGATTACAATTGCTCAACCACAAAGGAAGAGACTTCCAATTGCTCAAACACCTAGTAAGAGACTTCTAATGCTCAAGACACTAAGTCAAGAGGCTTCCAATGCTCAGAACACAAAGTAATGAGACTTCCTGCTCAGAACACAAAGTAATGAGACTTCTAATTGCTCAGAACACTAAGTAATGAGACTTCAGATGCTCAGTACGCAGACTGAGACTTGAACCAAACTGAATTACAAAGAAAGTAAGTTTGGGTTGAACACTTGATCAAATATCAGAGGTGTTCACTTAATACAACTCAGGAATAAGACTCAACACTTAAGAAATTCTAAGATTACAAGTTTGTAAGAATTTCTAAGAGGTTTGGTAACTTGCGTATTTTTGACAGCAAAACAGAGCACAAGTTCAGTTCTTTTGTTTCAAGAGTCCTAGCAGCTTTTTTCTTCTTCAAATCTTCTTCCTTTTATAGAGCAGAAAATAGCTGTTGAAGATTGCCAAGATTTAAGCAAAGAGCCGTTGCAAATCTTGAGCTAAGTCAGGCTGAAATTGTGAGCTAAAACCCAGTAGAAAACAGAGCACGCAGCCAAGTTTGAATTTGCTTTCCTTAAAAGCTGGGGAATGTTTGAGTCAGGGAGACAACTGTTCCATTGGAGTTGTTCTGACACTGCAGGCATTAAATGCTGAAGGAAACGGTTGCTTTGCTTTCCACGTCAGACTTCAGAAGCTTCTTCAGGAACAGTTCATCAGAAGCTGGTCTTCAGACTCAGACTTCAGAAGCACTGTTCATAAGACGCTCACTTCAGAAGCATTGTTCATCAGACGCACTGTTCATCAGACGCTCCCTTCAGACGTTGACTTTTGTTGACCTTCAGACTCAGCCTTCAGACGTTGACTTTCGTTGACCCTCAGACTCAACCTTCAGACGTTGACTTTCGTTGACCCTCAGACTCAGCCTTCAGACGCTGCCTTCAGAAGCACCCTTCAGACTCACCCTTCAGACCCAGTTTTCCTTCAAACTTGCAACATAGCTTCTAAGCTTTCCTTCTTGCGCTTAGCTTGTTCTTCCATAACCAATATTAATTAACCAACATTAAGAACATGGGTGGTTCTGCATAACTTAGAGCAAAGCATTAGCAATTACCAATTTTCTTTTTAACACTTTGTTATCATCAAAACCTTAAAGAGAGTTGTTCATACATATTGCTCCAACAATCTCCCTCTATTTAAAAGAGAGTTGTTCACATTTTGTTCCAACAATCTCCCCCTTTTTGATGATGACAAACATAATTATTAATCAGAAAATTGTTGCTAATTTAATTAACAAGTTGACTGCAGGGTATGAGGTTTGTAAGCTCCCCTTGAGTCTAATCCAGGTTAATTAAGTTCAGTTTAAATCACAAAGATGAAAATTTCAGAATTGTTGTTAAGTTTAATTAACAAGCTGACTTCAAGAGAGGTTTGCAAGCTCCCCCTAGGTCTGATAATCCTCAAGGTTAGGTTTGCAAGCTCCCCTTGATTCTTATCCAAGTTAATTAGATTTAACTTAACACAATAAGATGAAATTATCACTTAGAATTGTAAATAACTTACTGACTTCAGGTTCTGAGGTTTGTAAGCTTTCCCCCTAAGTCTGATAATCCACAGGATGAGTTTTGTAAGCTCCCTGAGTCTTATCCAAGTTATTTAAATTCATTTCAACTCACTAAGAGTAATGTATATCTCACAAAAATTAAATTCAGAGGCTAAGGGAGTAAAAACAGTTCTCATAAGTTAATTTTAATCAGAAATTAACTTAAGTTCTGAGCCTCAGGCTTTAACACCTTTTACTCCCTCTCATAAGTTAATTAACTGACAGAATTTAACTTATATTTCTGAGCTCAGGAGCCTTAATACCTGTTTTACATTTCTCCCCCTTTTGTAATCAACAAAAAGAAAACTTCAGAAAAGAAAAATTTTCAGAATATTAAGAGAGTTTGAAAAACATGTGAGATAATCATGCAATCATATAGGTAATCAAGCAGCAAAGATGAACATCAGAGCATACTTGATCATACATGAGTATATGACATTGCATTTGAAAACTAGAATGATGTTCAGAAGCATAAAAAGATAGTTCAGAGCATTCTAATCAGAGCATTCTTTGTTCAGACACAGTTGTTCAGTATATCTTATTCAGTATCACTGAACTATTTTTGACAAAATTGTTCAGATCATATACCTACTGAAGGATTTAGCACAACTGAACTCTTTTCAGAACCTGAAAAGGTATTGCTGCTGATATCAAGATATAGCATTTGGTTCAGTGCTGCTGAATTCTTTCAGATAAAACTGATATCAATTTTTTAAATAAGTTCTGAAAGACTGAACATGTCTGAAACTAATTTGAGCATTTGAAAAATGTGTCTGTGTTTAAACATTTCAGAACTGAAAACAGAAAACCACATTTTTATATTGATGACTTTGGGAAGGACAAAGTATAACTTTCAAAGCTTTAAATCATCATTGCTCAGGGTTATACTTATCAGATTCTGACCAAACATTAGATAGCTATCAGATTCAGAAGTCAGAAAATCCAGGTTCTGAACCTTCAGACTCTGAAGTTTTCAGGGCTTAACTTTCTTCAGACTCTCAAAAATGAGTGTCTGATACGTCTTAGCTTCTGATGAACTCAGAATCTTAGTTTTCATTCAGATTCAAGCATATTTTTCAAGAGATAAAGTGCATGTTCAGATTCTTTTTGATAAAATTAAATTTGTCTTCTGTTAGGGGTTTTGTGAATATGTCAGCCCATTGATGATCAATATCAATGAACTGGATATCCAAAACACCCTTCTGAACATAATCTCTTATAAAATGATGTTTTATTTCTATATGCTTGGCTCTAGAATGCAGAATTGGATTTTTAGACAGACATATTGCAACAGTATTATCACAGTAAATAGGAATGTTATCTGCATGAATCTGATAATACTCTAATTGATGTTTCATCCAGAGCAGTTGTGTGCTACAACTTGCAGCTGAGATGTATTCTGCTTCTGCTGTTGACAAAGCAATAATTGCTTGTCTTTTGCTGGCCCAGGATATCAGAGTCTCCCCAAGAAACTGACAGTTTCCACTGGTGGATTTTCTTTCAATCCTGTCCCAGCATAATCAGCATCACAGAATCCAACTAGCTTATAATCCAAGGATTTCTTATACAGAAGTCCCAGATTAGTTGTTCGTTTCAGATACCTAAAGATTTTCTTGACAGCAGTCATATGAGATTCTCTAGGATCTGACTGGAATCTAGCACACAGACAGACACTAAACAAAATATCTGGCCTAGAAGCAGTTAAGTATAACAGAGAACCTATCATACATCTGTACAGCTTCTGATCTACTTTTGAGCCATTGTCCTCTTTGCTTAAGGTGCAGGTAGGATGCATAGGTGTTGTCATCAGCTTACAGTCATCAAGCTGGAACTTCTTCAGAAGCTCCTTTGTGTATTTGGACTGATGAACATACACACCATCTTTGCATTGGTTGATTTGAATTCCCAGAAAGAATTTCAACTCTCCCATCATGCTCATTTCAAATTCATCCTGCATTAACTTTGAAAATTCTTTGCAAAGAGAGGCATTAGTAGAACCAAATATGATATCATCAACATATATTTGCACAATTAAGATGTCTTTCTTAACAGTTTTTCTAAAGAGTGTATTGTCAACTTGACCTCTTACAAAATCATTTTTAAGTAAGAAGTTACTTAGTCTTTCATACCAAGCTCTAGGAGCTTGTTTCAGACCATATAGAGATTTCTTAAGTTTAAAAACAAAATCTAGATTTTTAACATCTTCAAAACCAGGAGGTTGTTTAACATAAACTTCTTCAGAAATAACACCATTTAAGAAAGCACTCTTAACATCCATTTGGTACAAGATGATATCATGATTAATAGCATAATAAAGAAGTAACCTGATTGCTTCCAGTCTTGCAACTGGAGCAAATGTCTCAGTGTAATCAATTCCTTCCTGCTGGCTGTAGCCTTGAGCAACCAGTCTTGCTTTGTTTCTGATCACTTCTCCTTGTTTATTAAGCTTGTTTCTGAACACCCATTTTGTTCCAATGATGTTCTTATGATCAGTTTTTGCAACTAGATCCCAGACATCATTCCTTTGAAACTGGTTCAGTTCTTCTTGCATAGCTACAATCCAACCATCATCTGCAAGTGCTTCATCAGCTGTTGTGGGCTCAATCATTGATAGCAGGCCAAGCATAGACTCATTCTGACTGAATGCTGAAATTGTTTTCCTTGGACTGTTCTTGTTCCCAATAATTAGCTCCTCAGGATGTGAAGACTTGTACTTGAATGAGGTTCTGGGTGGATTAGCTTCTGAAGAACCATCAGGGGCTTGTTCAGAACCATGCTGGTCTTGATTTGCTTCAGGAGTAGTGCCATCATTTGAGAGTTTTTCAGTTTCTTCAGTGTTTTCAGCTTCTGAACTTTCTTTAGACTCTGAACTCAGTTCAGGTTCTGAAGGTTCTTCTGAGAGTCTGAAATCTGCAAAACTCTCAACCAGCTCTGGTATTTCATTACCAGGCTTCTTATCATCAAATCTAATATGTATAGCTTCTTCAACAACATGTGTTTCAGAATTATACACCCTGTATGCTTTAAATCTCTCTGAGTATCCTAAAAAGATACCCTTTTGAGCCTTAGCATCAAATTTCTTTAGGTAGATTTTATTGTTCAGTATGTAGCAAGTACAACCAAACTGATGAAAATAAGAAATGCTTGGTTTTCTTCCTTTGAAAAGTTCATATGCTGTTTTATTCAGAATAGGTCTGATATAGATCCTGTTCTGAATATAACATGTTGTGTTAACAGCTTCTGCCCGAAAGTACTTTGCA
The DNA here is from genome assembly GCA_018208015.1 of Medicago ruthenica. NCBI lineage: Eukaryota > Viridiplantae > Streptophyta > Magnoliopsida > Fabales > Fabaceae > Medicago > Medicago ruthenica. Next base: position 64,195,662 of record CM031372.1, on the reverse strand, counting down.
ATTTTGGATTCATGGATCATGGTTTTGGCCATTTCTTGCAAAGATCTGTTCTTTCTCTCTACAACCCCATTTTGTTGTGGAGTTCTAGGAGATGAGAACTCATGGAGAATTCCATGATCTTCACAAAAAATTTCAAAAGGTTCATTTTCAAATTCCCCACCATGATCACTTCTGACTTTTAAAATTTTCAAATCAGTTTCATTTTGTACTTGTTTGCAGAATTTGTAAAACACATCATATGTTTCATTTTTGGTTCTAAGGTGAAATTCTGGCCAGGCAATAAACAGAGACTAACAGAGTTACCAGGTTCTGAACCAAACAGGTTCTGAACAATATGCAGGGCACAACAACTTGCTAAAACAGAGCACACACAAACACAATGCAAAGCAAGAAAATAAAGTGCAGGAAAGTAAAAGGCACAGAGGTTTGTTAACCCAGTTCGGAGTAAACACCTCCTACTCTGGGGGATACCAATCCAGGAAGGAAATCCACTGTTGGATTTAATCCTTAAGACTCAGACACTGACTCCCAGTTCTTTATCCCAAGCAATTAACCTCCACCTAGTCAGACTTCTACCCAACTCTGAGTAATAGAATCTACTATCTTCCTATTCAAGCAATTGCAACCCAGTTACTAAACCCCTTAACTATAACACTCTGTTTTTAAGAAAACTTCAAAAACACAAAGACTTCATTCGTACCTAAAGGCTTAGAATGAATTACAACCCTATAAAACTCTAAACCAACTCAAACTGAGTGGTGCACAAATAACCCTAAGGTTTTAAACACAAAGACTCAATTCTCTGATCTAAAACTCTATGTTTCGTAAGTCTTGAATAGCAGCAAAGCTCCTCCTTTTATAATCTTCAGCAAGTCTCTTAATTATGCTCCAAATCTTCTGAATTAGATTTGTTTCTGAATTATAAGTAATCCAATAAGGAAACAAATAAACCAGAAAAATATCTTCATAAGATTATAACAGAAAAATACGAGCATTCATAAATCCATGCCAAATCTTCATGAAATCTTCTCCAAATTAATCAGCAATCTAGAAGCAATATGCGTGGATAATTCCTTGTTAAATCTCGCCAAGATTCGCACAAGAATAACTTGAAAATAACCAGCTTCTGATGAAGTCAACATAAGTCAACGCTGGCATCAGACTCTGATCAGCTTCTGAAGTGCTACAGTGCTTCTGATGAAGCATTCAGCTTCTGAAGTCATTTTGAGCTTCTGAACAGCTTCAAATGAGAAAACTTGTAACTAAAGAAATGTTCTAATTATGGAGATGCTTCTAAACAACACTTTGGTTTTGCCAAAATATGCAGTCAACACCAAAAGACTCAACAATCTCCCCCTTTGGCAAATTTTTTGGCTAAAACCATTCAAGTTCTTCAATCTCCCATTTAAATCAACTCAGCAATGAAGAACTCCACAGTGATCAATCATAACATGGTGATAAGCAGCGGATTCAGTTATGATTATCATGAAAAACACAACCCAGCTTCAGTTCAACATAACATATCAGCTTCTGATATTTTGAGCTACTGAAGCACATATAAGCTACTGATCAACACCTGATCAACACAAACACTCCCCCTAAAGCTTCAAATACATAAACAAACACTCCAGCTTCACAACACTCCCCCTGCAACTCAGCTTCTCATACAAACTCCCCCTTACTACTGAACTGCAGTGATAAATGGTATCAGAGCACACTTCAGAGCACACTTGATCTTCAGGACCACTCTTCAGGAACACAACATCACTCAGGATAACAACTATCATGTACTCCCCCTGAGACACATATTCCCCCTTGATCATATCTGGATATACCTTGTTGTTGCAAAGGTTCTGAACTCTGAACATAATGCTTGGTATCATAATGCTAGGTATCAGAGCAAAACTAGTCACCTTCTGAATCAATGACACACATTCTGAACTTAAACATAAGATTTTCTCCCCCTTTTTAGCCATAAAATTATGACAAACAATAGTCTTCATATAGGGATTAAAATCAAAATAAGTAACACAGATCCTTGAAAACATATCAGATTCAGACTCAGGTTCAGGATCACACTTAGCACAGGCACAACTGGCAGGTACTCTATCTTCCTCACATCCAGTTTGCAATAATTGCTATAAATCCTTATGCTGACAAACATTTGAAGAACCACAACCAAAAACATTCCTCCCAGCAACTCTTTTCTGAACATAAGTCCTAGCCTCTTCAGATTCACAAGAAAATAGTATTCTGATCAGGAACAGGAACTTTGCTCCAGATTTTGGATGGTCCAACACCAGAATTCTTCTGTGCTACAGGAATTGGCTTGCTGTCATCAGCAACAACCTTTCCTTTTCCTTTGTTCAGATTCTGAGCAACACCTTCACTCTTAGGTCTCCAAACTTTCTTGATTTTGCTCTTGTTCACAGCTGGTTCAACTTTTCTGTGTTGCAAATGTTTGGGATAACCATGCAATTTGTAACAAAAAGGTTTAATGTGACCCTTTTTACCACAATGATGACAAACCCAAGTTTGATTCCTTCTTTTGTTTCTGTTAAACTTCTGGGAATGCATCTGAGCATGCTTCTGAGGCAGCATCTGAACTTGCTTATGAGGTATCATTTGAGCTGGCTTCTGACCTTGCATCTGTGCTTGTTTCTGAGGTCTCCTCTTTGATGTTCCAACCATAGAATCATGAGCTTGAGTAGCAGGAACAAACTGACTAACATGATTTTTCTCCTTGAGCTTCAGACTCTGATCAACATAACCTAACCCAGTTTTTCCATTCTTCTGGACATCTAGAATCTCCTCCAACTTATCAGTAGCAGAGTTCATCATCCTAACTTGCTTCTTCATCTGATCAAGTTGAGAATTCAGTTGGTTAACTTCTTCTTTTAGATCAGAGTTTTGTACCAAAAGCTCACCTTTCTCAGCCTCCAGTTGACAAATGGCCTTCTTCTGAACCACTACTTGCTTGCAAACTTCTAAACTTCTGATGTGTAGATTCTTGTAATTTTCAGATAGTTCATCATATGAGAGGTTTGCAACATCAAACACAGATGAGGCTACAGACTCTGAGTCAGACTCAGAAAATGTCTCAGACTCTGAAAATGCATCAGACTTTGAACTAGCTCCTGAGTTCTGTTTTAACCTTACCATCAGGCCTGTATCAACCTTAGCATATTTACTCTCAGCATCTTCTTCAGAATCATCATCAGACCAAGATACAGTTAGGCTTTTCTTCTGCTTCTTGAGAAAATTGGGACATTCAGTCTTGATATGTCCATAGCCTTCACACTCATAGCACTGAACACCTTGTGATTGTTTACTATTTTCTTCAGTCTTGGCCCTTTTTAAATCATTATGAGGCTTGCTATTGTAAAACCTGATGTTCTGACCCTTGGATTTGGACTTTCTATCAACAAGCTTCAGAATCTTATCAAACTGTTTCCCCAGCACCCCAAGTGCTTCTGATAAATCATTATCATCCTCATCTGGTTCTTGTTGATCATCAGCTTTAGAGTTTACAGCAAGAGTTATTCCTTTCCCTTTCTTCTCAGGGTGTTTGCAAAAAGCACTTTCAAAATTCAAAAGGGATCCAATCAGCTCCTCAACCTTCATAGTGGTAATATCATGAGCCTCTTCAATGGCTGTAACCTTCATATCAAACCTTCTAGGCAGGGACCTGAGGATTTTTCTCACTAGCTTCTCATCAGACATCTTCTCCCCAAGAGAATCAAAGGAATTGGCCATATCCAGCACATTCATGTAAAAATCCTGAATGGATTCATCTTCCATCATCTTCAGGTTCTCAAACTTTGTTGTGAGTAGTTGAAGTCTGGATAGCTTAACCTTAGAGGTTCCTTCATGAGTGGTTTTCAGAATTTCCCAAGCATCCTTTGCCACAGTACATTGCTTGATGAGTCTGAACATGTTTCTATCAACACCATTGAAAATAGCATTCAAAGCCTTTGAGTTTCCATGTGACAGATCATCCTCAGCTTTGGTCCATTCTTCTTCAGGCTTCAAAACACAAGTTTTATTCCCATCTTTGTCTGTAACCACAGGATGATCCCAGCCTTTGATCACAGCCTTCCAAGTTCTGCTGTCAATGGATTTTAGGAATGCACACATCCTTGATTTCCAGTACTCATAATTGGTGCCATCAAGTAGGGGTGGTCTGTTGACAGGGCCTCCTTCTCTCTCCATAAAGCCAGACATTAAACCCTCTGGATCTCACCCAAAACACAGGCAGGGTGCCTGCTCTGATACCAATTGAAATTCTGGCCAGCCAATAAACAGAGACTAACAGAGTTACCAGGTTCTGAACCAAACAGGTTCTGAACAATATGCAGGGCACAACAACTTGCTAAAACAGAGCACACACAAACACAATGCAAAGCAAGAAAATAAAGTACAGGAAAGTAAAAGGCACAGAGGTTTGTTAACCCAGTTCGGAGTAAACACCTCCTACTCTGGGGGATACCAATCCAGGAAGGAAATCCACTATTGGATTTAATCCTTAAGACTCAGACACTGACTCCCAGTTCTTTATCCCAAGCAATTAACCTCCACCTAGTCAGACTTCTACCCAACTCTGAGTAATAGAATCCACTATCTTCCTATTCAAGCAACTGCAACCCAGTTACTGAACCCCTTAACTATAAAACTCTGTTTTTAAGAAAACTTCAAAAACACAAAGACTTCATTCGTACCTAAAGGCTTAGAATGAATTACAACCCTATAAAACTCTAAACCAACTCAAACTGAGTGGTGCACAAATAACCCTAAGGTTTTAAACACAAAGACTCAATTCTCTGATCTAAAACTCTATGTTTCGTAAGTCTTGAATAGCAGCAAAGCTCCTCCATTTATAATCTTCAGCAAGTCTCTTAATTATGCTCCAAATCTTCTGAATTAGATTTGTTTCTGAATTATAAGTATTCCAATAAGGAAACAAATAAACCAGAAAAATATCTTCACAAGATTATAATAGAAAAATACGAGCATTCATAAATCCATGCCAAATCTTCATGAAATCTTCTCCAAATTAATCAGCAATCTAGAAGCAATATGCGTGGATAATTCCTTGTTAAATCTCGCCATGATTCGCACAAGAATAACTTGAAAATAACCAGCTTCTGATGAAGTCAACATAAGTCAACGCTGGCATCAGACTCTGATCAGCTTCTGAAGTGCAACAGTGCTTCTGATGAAGCATTCAGCTTCTGAAGTCATTTTGAGCTTCTGAACAGCTTCAAATGAGAAAACTTGTAACTGAAGAAATGTTCTAATTATGGAGATGCTTCTAAACAACACTTTGGTTTTGCCAAAATATGCAGCCAACACCAAAAGACTCAACATAAGGAATTTAACCCAAGTCCACCAACTATAATCATCAACAATTACAAGTCCATACTTCTTCCCATTGATTGAAGCTGTTCCAACAGGACCAAACAAATCAATGTGAAGCAGTTCTAAAGGTTTTGAGGTGGAAACAATGTTTTTAGATTTAAAAGAAGTTTTAGAAAATTTTCCAATTTGGCATGCTCCACAAAGAGCAGCTGAGTGATAATCAATTTTAGGCAGGCCTCTGACCAGTTGCAACTTGCTAAGCTTAGAGATGAGTCTCCAGTTAGCATGTCCCAACCTTTTGTGCCATACCCATTTCTCATCACTCACAGACAAAAGGCAAACTACCTTCTGCTGAACCAATTCTGAAAAATTGATTTTATAAACATTGTTTTTCCTATTTCCTTTGAACACAACAGATTTATCTTTGTTGTTGATTACAGTACATGTGTTCTTATTAAACAAGACTTCATAATTATTATCACATAATTGGCTTATGCTAAGTAAATTATGTCTAAGTCCATCTACCAGCCAGACATCATCAATGTACAGGGAAGAATTACCTATCTTACCAGTACCAATGATCTTTCCTTTCTGACTTCCTCCAAACCCCACAGTTCCTCCCTCTTTCAGAGTCAGGGTTTGGAACATAGACTTGTCTCCTGTCATATGATGCGAGCATCCACTGTCCAGGTACCAGGACCTTTCCTTTTCTTTGGATGATAAGCATATCTGCAATATAAATGATCTCAGACTTAGGTACCCAGATTTTCATGGGTCATTTATGGTTAGTCCTGAAAGGTTTAGCCTTTTGCATCTTGTGTCTGGAGTTATAGAACTCAGACTTGTTCAGATATCTAGGATATGAATCCTTAAATCTTGAATGAGTCTGGGTTTTAGAAACTGAGTTCTTCAGAACCTGAGTTCTCAAAGGTCTGGACTCAGATTTCTTCAGAACCTGAGACTTGAAAGTCTTTGGTTCTGATTTGTTTAGAGTCTGAACCATTGAGCACTTTGGTTCTGATTTCTTCAGAACTCTAATATTGTTAGCTTCAGACACAAGGCAAGCTTCAGTTTGACCTTTCTTAAAACAGTCAGAAACAGATGACAGATTTGCTTTCTTTTGCTTGCTTTGCCTGACATTCTGAGATTGAAAATGTTTTGTATCGACTGGTTTAGTAGTTTTTGAAGTTTTCATAATCCCAGTCTTTGTAAAATTTGAGTTTGAATTCTTCAGACTCTGAGACTTACTAGTTTCAGGTTCTGAACTCTTCAGACTCTGAACATTTTCAGGTTTAGAGTCTGATTTTCTCATACTCTTAGGCTTAGGACCTTTTGGCTTAGATTTAGGCAAGGTTTTAACATCTGCCTTCATCTTACCCTTAGGTTCAGAAGCTTTAGAGTCTGTGCAGTTCAGAACTTCAGACTCAGTCTCAGTTTCTGTTAATTTCTGTTTCTCAGAATTATCAGAAGCAGGCACAAAGTATATCTCATTGCCTTTCATAATATTTTCAGAACAAGAAGGTGTGTTTGATTCATTTGAAAGATTGAATTAATCATTGTTAAATCCAATACCTTCACCTTTGTTTCTGTAAATACTATAAATCATAGAAGCAACCTTACTTCTATTAATTCCAGTTAAAATAAAGTCCTGAAGAGCAATTTCATGTTCATTAGGGATTTCTTCAGGTTTCTTATGAGCCTCATCTCTGAGTTCTCTAACTTCTTCATCAAACTCAATGATTTGATTCTGAAGTTTGAGATTTTCTTCAGACAACAAGTTAGTTTTATTTTTAAAGGATTTTATTTCTCCTAACTTGCTTTTGAGGTGGCTCATAAGATCTTTAACTATTTCAATTAATTCAGATTTAGTGAGTTCAGAATATACCTCATCTTCATCATCTGAGTCTGAACATGATTCTGCATCAGAAAATGCAGTTGCCATTAAAGCCAGATTTGCTTCCTCTTCATCAGACTCAGACTCATTGTCCAGATCATCCCATGTTGCCATGAGACTCTTCTTAAGTTTGTTTCTGAAGTTACTAGACTTAGAGCTGGTCTTCTTTGCTTTTTCCTTTGACTTGTCCTTCTGAAGTTAAGGACATTCAGCAATGAAGTGGCCAGGTTTCTTGCAGTTGTAGCAGTCTTTCTGATTTTCCCTCTTTGAACCAGATTCTTTAAAGTTGCTGCTTCTGTTAGAGAATTTCTTCTTTCTATTCATTAGATACTGAAGTCTTTTGGAAACCATTGCAAGCTCTTCAGCATCTGAATCTTCTTCAGAATTTCCCTCAGGAAATTCTTCTTCAGATTCAATAGCTTTCAGAGTTTTAACAGGCTTTCTTTTGGATTTCAGTGCTATTGATTTAAGCTCTCTAACAGACTCATCTTCATTAAGTCCCAGTTCATGCACTTTGAGGGAGCTTATAAGATCTTCAATACTTAGAGTATTTAGATCCTTAGCTTCCTCAATAGCAGTTACTTTGGGTCTCCATTTAGATGGCAGACTTCTTAGGATTTTGTTCACATGATCAGCTCTGGTATAACTCTTCTTCAGAATCTGAAGTCCAGAAACCAGAGTCTGAAATCTTGAGAACATAGTCTCAATATTTTCATCCTCTTTCATTCTGAACAGCTCATATTGCTGAACAAGAATACTAGCCTTAGCTTCTCTAACTTTTTTGTTACCTTCATAGTTAGAGCAGAGGGATGTGAAGATGGCTTTAGCTGTTGATTTGTCACTCAGCTTCTGGTACTCAGTGTGAGGTAGGGAATCCACAATGATTCCTCTCACATTGTGATGCTTTCTGTATATCTTTCTTTCTGCATCACTCAAGCCTCTTCTGTTGACAGCAACACCTTCTTCATCAACTGGAATAGTGATTCCATCTTCTATTATGTCCCATAATGAATCATCAATCCCAATTATATGACTGTACATTTTGCTCTTCCACCATGAGAACTTTTCTGGGTCACCAGTAAACATTGGGGGTTTATTGTGTGACCTGGATTTTCTTTCTTCAGTACCATAGTCATATGAATATGATGTACCAGTACCTCTTTGATTGGTGGGAGGGGGTGGAGGTGAACCTTCTGATGACATGTTTTTCTCAGGATCTCACTGACTCACTGTTAAGTGATTTAATATCAGAACCGGAGCTCTGATACCAACTGAAGGTGAGAAAAACACACAAGAACTGGGGGTTGTATTGTGTGTGGACAATTTTTAATATTTCTTTCTCAAAAGCTTAAGTTAAGTTCAGAACCTGATATTGATCAGTTCTGAACCTTTTTCAGAGATTGATTAGCAGCGGATATAAAGCTTAAAGAGAAAGGGAAAGAAAGAGACACACAAAGTTTTTATACTAGTTCCTTCCACAAGTTGGAAGTAGTCTAGTCCCCTTGTTACTAACAAGAGATTTGAACTATAATCAAACTGATTACAATTGCTCAACCACAAAGGAAGAGACTTCCAGTTGCTCAAACACCTAGTAAGAGACTTCTAATGCTCAAGACACCAAGTCAAGAGGCTTCCAATGCTCAGAACACAAAGTAATGAGACTTCCTGCTCAGAACACAAAGTAATGAGACTTCTAATTGCTCAGAACACTAAGTAATGAGACTTCAGATGCTCAGTACGCAGACTGAGACTTGAACCAAACTGAATTACAAAGAAAGTAAGTTTGGGTTGAACACTTGATCAAATATCAGAGGTGTTCACTTAATACAACTCAGGAATAAGACTCAACACTTAAGAAATTCTAAGATTACAAGTTTGTAAGAATTTCTAAGAGGTTTGGTAACTTGCGTATTTTTGACAGCAAAACAGAGCACAAGTTAAGTTCTTTTGTTTCAAGAGTCCTAGCAGCTTTTTTCTTCTTCAAATCTTCTTCCTTTTATAGAGCAGAAAATAGCTGTTGAAGATTGCCAGGATTTAAGCAAAGAGCCGTTGCAAATCTTGAGCTAGGTCAGGCTGAAATTGTGAGCTAAAACCCAGTAGAAAACAGAGCACGCAACCAAGTTTGAATTTGCTTTCCTTAAAAGCTGGGGAATGTTTGAGTCAGGGAGACAACTGTTCCATTGGAGTTGTTCTGACACTGCAGGCATTAAATGCTGAAGGAAACGGTTGCTTTGCTTTCCACGTCAGACTTCAGAAGCTTCTTCAGGAACAGTTCATCAGAAGCTGGTCTTCAGACTCAGACTTCAGAAGCACTGTTCATCAGACGCTCACTTCAGAAGCACTGTTCATCAGACGCACTGTTCATCAGACGCTCCCTTCAGACGTTGACTTTTGTTGACCTTCAGACTCAGCCTTCAGACGTTGACTTTCGTTGACCCTCAGACTCAACCTTCAGACGTTGACTTTCGTTGACCCTCAGACTCAGCCTTCAGACGCTGCCTTCAGACTCTGCCTTCAGAAGCACCCTTCAGACTCAGTTTTCAGACTCACCCTTCAGACCCAGTTTTCCTTCAAACTTGCAACATAGCTTCTAAGCTTTCCTTCTTGCTCTTAGCTTGTTCTTCCATAACCAATATTAATTAACCAACATTAAGAACATGGTTCTGCATAACTTAGAACAAAGCATTAGCAATTACCAATTTTCTTTTTAAGACTTTGTTATCATCAAAACCTTAAAGATAGTTGTTCATACATATTGTTCCAACAATCTCCCTCTATTCAAAAGAGAGTTGTTCACATTTTGTTCCAACATGGACAACCCACAAAATACAACAAGTGCAAATCCAAATACCTCAACCAAGACTCCAGTAAGCCAAAAACCTCTACAAAGAACCGAACCTCTACCTATATCCCAACATAGGATCAATTTTTTGTAGAGAAGTCGTACATTCTTTCAACTGAAGCCATTTAAATGGCCACTTTAAGGAAAAATTTCATGTTATCCGTTAGCTTAGAACTTGGACAAAACAATTTTGTTTGAATCTTAGGCATCAATTAAATATGACATACTTTTTTTGAATATCTAGTGCATCTTTTTTCTATAATGAGGATAGCAAGAAAAGAAATATTAAATTAAAAACAATAAGAGGAAAATAAAAGCATCCGACATATGGACATAAATGGTCCTGCACTTTGGATCCATGCTATATGCTAGGGAACTAGTTCACGAAAAGTGGGGTACTTTGCTAAGGTTAACATCTTCAAAGCATATAGCTAGAATATATTGATAGCTAAGTAATAGGAACAGTTAAAAAGGAAGAACATATATATGCTTTTTGACTCAACATCCACGTACCAAAATTTCTATCGAAGTCAATGAAGGAAAACAATAAATGATCAGGGTGCCCTTATTATGGACTCAAAAAATATCATATGGTGAACCTCTTAGAATTTACATGTGATGGCAGGTTAACATACTTTTTATATGTTTATGTAGTAAAATTTAAAATTGAAAAGTATGTGACTTGCTATAACAAGTAAAATTCAAGAGGTCCACCATTAAACATTTTTTTTAGGTGCATATTAGGGGCACCCAAATGATAATGAAGTTCAATATGCTTGATTTGAAACTTAGAATTTTACCCATTTTGGAGCATATTAGAATATTCTAATAATATATAAAGATATTCTAATAATATCTTGTTTCTGACAGAAAATTATCCTTAAAGTTATAACCTATTTAACAAAATTTAAGGAAAATTGACAGAAACAATTGTAAAATAAGATCCTATATTCTAATAATTATAGGATTAACCTCTAATGTTTTATATCATCCGTTAGCTTATCAAAAACCTTGTTTCTGTCAGAAAATTTACAATTGATAATGATGTTTCTGTTGAATTTGATTCTCTCGGTTTTTCTGTGAAGGATTTCCAGACAGGAACGCTTTTAATGAGATGTAATAGTTCTGGCGACCTTTACCCTATTCCCACAAGACCAAACACAACAGTACTACCACCATCCACCTTTGCTGCTTCATCTAATGAGTTATGGCATAGTCGTTTAGGACATCCAGGAGCTCCTATTTTAAATTCTCTGCATAGAAACAAACTTTTGCTATGTAATAAGTTTCGAAATGATTTCTTCTGTCAGTCTTGTCCTCTTGGGAAACAAATAAAATTGTCCTTTTCTAATTCATTGTCATTTACTTGTATGCCTTTTGACATTGTTCATAGCGATCTTTGGACTTCTCCGGTATTAAGCTCCGGAGGGCATCGTTACTATGTGTTATTTCTTGATGATTTTACTAATTTTTTGTGGACTTTTCCCATCTCAAACAAATCACAAGTACATTCCATTTTTCTCCAAATCCGTGCTCACATTACAACACAATTTGAACGTGAAATAAAATGTTTTCAATGTGATAATGGCAAGGAGTACAATAATGCTCTCTTTCATCAGTTTTGTGCACAACATGGAATGTCTTTTCGTTTTTCTTATTCTCATACCTCCCCTCAAAATGGAAAAGCCTAAAGAAAAATGCGTACAATCAATAATATAATCAGAACCCTCCTTGCTCATGTGTCTATTTCACCAGTTTTCTAGCACTATGCTCTTCAAATGGCCACTTACCTACACAACATACTTCCAAATAAGAAACTCAATCTTCAATCACCCACCAAAATTCTCTATCAAAAAGACCTGTCTTATTCACACCTCCGAGTATTTGGTTGTCTTTGCTATCCATTAATTCCGTCCACCATTAGGAATAAACTTCAACCTCGGTCTACACCATGTGTCTTTCTAGGATATCCGTCCAACCATAGAGGTTAGAAGTGTTACGAATTGTCAAGTCGTAAAATCATTATTTCTCGGCATGTCATTTTTTAGGAAAATATGTTTCCCTTTTCCACCATGAATGCTCCTACAACGACTAACTATAACTTCTTAGATGATGGCATAATCCCCTTACTTCCCTCGCACTTGTCCACCAGATATCCAGCCGCCCCCTCTCCTAACATAACCGTTACCCAACCACTATCACCAGCGGCCCAAAATACTCCTACTCCTCCAACCAGAAACCAAACCACATTTCCCCTCTCACCACCCTCCTCGTCCCAACAACCTGCACCCACGACTCAAACACCTTCTCCCTCCCAGACAACGACCTCATCTACACACATAACACCTACCATCTACTCTCCACCGATTCTTACACCTATTTCCCTCCTGCACCTCATTCCCCTTAAATGACAACCCGATCCCAACACGTAATTGTCAAACCTCGTCAACTTTTCACCCTACACACATCAACCCACCAAAATATCTCTCCTTTACCTACAAATCCCGTTGATGCATTAAAATATCCATATTGGAAAATGGCCATGAAAGACGAATATTATGCTCTTATTGAAAATAAGACGTGGGAATTAGTTCCTCGTCCCTCTAATGCTAATGTTATTCGAAGTTTGTGGATTTTCAGGCACAGGAAGAAATCTGATGGTGTTCTTTTAAGCGATACAAAGCTCGTCTTGTAGGTAATGGTGCTAATCAACAATCAGGTGTCGATTGTGGTGAAACCTTCAGCCCTGTCGTCAAACCGGCAACTATTCACATGGTGCTTAGCATTGCCATATCCAAACCATGGTGTCTCCATCAACTAGATGTCAAAAATGCCTTTTTGCATGGAAATCTTGACGAAACCATGTATATGCACCAGCCTCCTGGTTTCCGTGATCCACACTATCCTGAGCATGTTTGTCTCCTCAAGAAGTCTCTATATGGTTTAAAACAAGCACCTCGTGCCTGGTACCAAAGATTAACTGACTATGTTGCCACATTGGGTTTCTCTCACAGCATCTCTGATCACTCTTTGTTCGTGTTTCATCACGGTGATGATACTGCGTATATCCTTCTATATGTGGATGACATAATTCTCACTGCTTCATCTGATGCTCTTCGTGACTCTATTATGTCTAAACTTAGTTCTGAATTCGCCATGAAGGATTTGGGTCCTCTAAGTTATTTTCTGGGAATATCTGTCACTAAACATACAGGTGGTCTTTTCTTGTCTCAAAGAAAATATGCAGAGGAAATTATAGAACGAGCAGGCATGTCCTCTTGCAAACCATCACCCACTCTAGTCGACACCAAGGCAAAGCTCAGTGGTTCTTCTGGAAATCTGTATCATGACCCAACTGAATATCGAAGTCTTGCAGGAGCATTGCAATATTTAACTTTCACAAGACCAGATATCTCTTATGCAATACAACAGGTATGCCTATTCATGCATGACCCTAAAACGCAACATATGTCAGCACTAAAGCGTATCATTTGGTATATTCATGACACTATTGATTTCGGCCTTCACTTACATCTCTCCTCAGTCAGCAAATTGGTTTCTTACACTGATGCAGATTGGGCTGGTTACCCCGACACTAGACGATCCACCTCTGGTTAGTGTGTCTATCTTGGTGACAATTTAATCTCATGGTCTGCCAAACGCCAACACACCCTCTCTCGGTCTAGTGCTGAAGCCGAGTACCGCGGAGTCGCCAATGTAGTATCTGAATCTTGTTGGATTGGAAACTTGCTATTGGAACTACATTTCCCAGTCACAACAGCCACACTGGTTTATTGTGATAATGTGAGTGTTGTCTATCTATCCGGCAACCCAGTTCAGCATCAACGCACCAAACACATCGAGATGGATATACATTTTGTGCGTGAGAAAGTCACCAGCAGCCAAGTACGAGTCTTACATGTTCCTTCACATTACCAAATCGCTGACATCTTCACCAAAGGACTTCCGTTGCAACTCTTTGACGATTTTCGTGATAGTCTCAACATCCGTCAGCCTCCCGTTTCAACTACGGGGGTGTATTAGAATATTATTAGAATATCGTAGAATATTGTTATATATTATTAGCATATAATTGTCATTAAATAGTAATGATTGTATAGTAAAATAGTCAGAGAAACTGACACTGTATAATTGTGTGTGTGTGTGTGTATATATATATATATATATATATATATATATATATATATATATATATATATATATATATCACTGAGAATCAATATAAAGGCTAGGCCTATCATTCTTTCAGAGAATAATAAGGAATAATCATTGTACTTATTCCACCAAAACAAACTAATTAAGAAAAGGATTTACTTGACATATTTGGAACTTACTTGTAGCTTTTTGGTGCACCAGGTTCTTATCCATTCAATTATTTCATGCTTGGAAATTTTTTTTTTATTTTGAAGCAAGAACAAACTTGATTTTTAACTCATTTTGATTTTCATTGCAATTTTGCAGTGTTGTTGAATTTATTGCTTATGCTTATCCAATACATGGGTATGTATTCTCTTCTAATTGTGATATGTTCGGTGAGAGACTGATATAGGCAACGGTGGCGGAAAGTGCTCCGGTACAGTGGTGATAAGTCTTCATGGTAGAACGAAGGGTGCCTGCAGGCATGTTAGCACTAAAACGCTTAAGTCAATATTGGAACTGAGAAGTAGTGTGGGAAAAGTGAATCATACTTTGGGGTTAAAGCTAAGTCACCCTTATATAGGTGTGTGTGATAATAACTGCTTCCATGAAATGCGGCGCCTGATCAGGAGGCGGTTAGAGGACACATGTATGGTGTCTGATGCACGGGGGCGTGCTTCAGTGGGGTAAGGTGCACTGATGTTGGCGTATTCCTTCATGCGATGCATTAGTCCGGTGGACGTTTGGTCCACGTGTCAACGTTGGATTGGCCTTCTGGCCGGTCCAGAACAGTTGCCCCCAAAGTCGGTGATGCCTTTATGGCGAAATGGCTTAATCATGCAAGGTAATCTACCAAGGCGCTCTTGAATAGTGGGCGCCCTCGAGAATCATAAAGTTTCACCGCCTTTCTGTGCTGGAGGTTGTAAAGCCCCAATCCCCGAGAACATAAATATAAAGATAAATCACTCAATTATCCTACATTGGAACTTTACTAATTCAACATACATCTCATATCAAATATTTATGATAAAAACTTCATCAATTAAATCACATCGCAGCGGAATAAAACATAACTAACATCAAAGCAATTGTCATGTCTCGGTCATAACATATAAATTAACATATCATCTCAACAAGGTTCGATCCAAAGATCTCATAGTATAACATAAATAAACCCCTAGTCCTAATCAGAGCTCCTAGACTAGACTCCAAAGCAAATAAACTCGAGTAGGCAAACGCCATCCTCGGCATACTCACGAGCAAGCTATTCTTCGACCTGCAAGTCTACATCCACAAGGGTTGAACCCACGGATGAGGCGACAATAAAGCCACTGGAGGGTAAGATATATGCTTAACATAAAGGAATAATAAACGCATATATGTCAGATAAGCCACATCAACAATTATCACATATACATTTAAATAAGCAAACATGGTTACATAACTCAACATTTATATCATATTCATATTCAATTATAATATCAATCACAATCACCAATCATATATCAAGCATTCAAGATTCATTAAGTATCAACAATTAATTTACAATTTAGTCACAATCACAAGAACTTATCAATTAAGCATTTACCACAAAAAAATGCACAAGTTCACGCCAAGACTTTACCAAACACGACTTCAATGAATGTAATGCACCTAACACGACTCTATATGTTTTACGGTACCGCCACCGATGAAATCCTCGAGATCTAAAACCCCGCAATGAATTCACCATACAATCACCAATGAAATCCCCGAGATCTAAAACCCCGCAATGAAATCACCGTACACCACATCGGACTGACTTATGAATGCATGGACCCACAAAGAGACTCGACAATGCTCACCAAATACACTCACCACTTGTTATACAATTCACTCCGTCATATAACATATCATCACCAAATCATCACCTAACGCATTATCAAATCACTAAGGCCACACATCGAGTCAAGTAATTAAACATCATCATCATTTACTCAAACATCGTCACTTAACACATAACATGTATCATTATCACATATCACTCAATATCATCAATAGCATCATCAATATCATCATAAATATCATCATCAATAGTATCATCAATAGCATTATCAAATCATGTGTAAACATCAACATATCACAACCATGACAACATCAAGTATTTGCAATCTTCAACATTCTCATAATTTAAGTTTCATGATTTAATCACACAAACTACATCAAACATCATTAAAGATCACAACTTCATAATTACATACTCATATATTAACTCTAAATGATTCCTTAGACTTGTTATTCATTTTAAGGATGTTTCAAGATTCATTGAAAAAAGTATGCGAATGTTTCACGAAAAATGTGCAATGACCTATGTGTAGTATTTTGATCATAACTCAAGTTCTAAAAATCTAAATTAAGTCCAACCAACGGCATTTGAAAGCTAACATTCATATCTACAACTTTTATCTTTACACCAAAACCCAGTTCAAAACAGAAACTAGTCACAAAAGGGACAAAATAGAAAAAATGTTGCTGACAGTCGAAAAATGTTTCATGACCTATGTCTAGTATTTTGATCATAACGCAGGTTCTAGGAATCTAAATGAAGTCCAACCAACGGCATTTGAAAGCTAACGTAAATATCTACAAATTTCATGTTTACACCAAAACCCAGTTCAAAACAGAAACTAGTGAAAAAAGGGATGTAACAGAAAACGTTGTTGCTGTCAGCGGTTGCTACGGCTACGGGAATCACTTAAAACTCGTCCAAAAATCTCATTTTTGATCCCCATCAACCCAAAATCAATTTACAGATATTAACCATGATCAATACACTCAAATTGAACAATGCTTACACAACAAAACATCAATTGATATGAATTTCACAAGATTTTCGGTTAATTTTCAAAGTTCGTCTCAAAAACCCATTTTTTTCCCAAAACAACTTAAAATCCCAAACAGATTTGTACAGCAACAATTCCAACTTTCTAATTACATCAACATGTTCATAAGGACATAATTAACAACATAAATCAACTTAAAATCAATTATGTCAATAATTCATTCAAATTCACCAATTTAAGCAATTTTCACATAAACAACAACAACCCTAATTCCAACTTAACCTAAACGACATAACTTCATAATTACCTAACCCAAACACATAATCATACTCATAATCAATTCAATTAAACATAAACATCATCAAATATCATGTTTCACATTAAAATTCATCAAATTCACCAAATTTCACAAAGTTCACAAATAACAAAATCAAACATGAGTTTTGACGAAGTAAAAGTATGAAATCAACAACTTAACACATATTCAATTCAATCATCAACAAAGAGCACGAAAATCAACACAATTAATCATAATTCATAAAATTAAGCTATAATCTAAAAGCTCCCAAACACGCAATTGCTTCTTAAACCCATATGTTAATCATAATCTCCCCTCTTACCTTAATTTCCTCGCTATCCTTGCTATTCTTAGTGCAATCCTCTCCTTCCCCTTTGATTCTCTAGCTTTCCTCTTCTCCAAGCCTCTTCTCTCTATCTCTCTCTTGCCTCTCAAAAGTTTTGTGAATAATGAATAATCTAATTCACTCATTACTAACTAATGTACTTATAATAGGTTTCTAGGGTTTGTTATCCCACTAATTAGGTTTGTTACAATTTCAAATATATCTTTTAAAACAAAGTTTGTTACCTTTTAAAATAAAATAAGGTTTGTTAAGATTAACTCACAATATTTTTTCTCTACACTTTTACTTCACTTAAACCCCCCTATTACCTATACACCACTATTTTCAAATATTCAAATTCTAAGCTTCTAACATATTTCAAATATGTCACTAACTCTCAAATTACTAAAATACCCTTTAACTCCCAAAATTCAATAAATCACCAAAATAAACAATTAGACATACATAAACAATTAAATAAATAAATCCTAAAAATTGGGCTGTTACAACTCTACCCACCTAAAAGAATTTCCGTCCTCGGAAATTACCTGAAGGAAACAACTCCGGATACGACTCCTTCATCTTACTCTCCAACTCCCAAGTTATGCTCTCTCCCAAAGGACCTCCCCAAATCACCTTTACCAAAACGATCTCTTTTCCACGCAACTGCTTAACCTCTCGTCCTTCGATATTCAACGGCATAGTCTCAAAGGCCAAATTCTCTCTTATTTCCAAATCATCCACTTGAATCACATGAGACGGATCATACACATACTTCCTCAATTGAGACACATGAAACACATCATGAAGATTCGACAACGACGGTGGTAACGCAATTCGATACGCTACAGCTCCAACTCTCTCCATAATCTGATAAGGTCCAACAAAATGCGGCGTCAACTTCCTCGACTTCAAAGCTCTCCCGACGCCCGTAACTGGATTCACTCTCAAAAACACATGATCTCCGGCTTGAAACTCAATATCCTTCCTCCTCTTATCATGATAACTCTTCTGCCTACTCTGAGATGCCTTCACCTTCTCATGAATCATCTTAACTTTCTCTGTAGTTTGCTGAACTACTTCCGGTCCAATCAAAGCACTCTCACCCGACTCAAACCAACATAATGACGTTCTACATCTCCTACCGTACAATGCTTCAAAAGGTGTAATACCAATACTTGAATGAAAATTCTTATTGTAGGTAAACTCAATCAACGGTAAACATTCACTCCAACTTACACCTTGCTCCAAAACATAAGCTCTCAACAAATCTTTCGAAGACTGAATAGTCCTCTCCGACTGACCATCAGTTTGAGGATGATAAGCGGAGCTCAATCTCAACTTAGTTTCCAAAGCTTCTTGCAAACTTCCCCAAAACTTAGACATGAACCTCGAATCTCTTTCTGACACAATGCTAGAAGGAATACCATGTAACTTCACAATCTGCTCAATGTAGATCTCGGCCAACTTCTTCAAAGACATACTAACCTTGATCGGAATAAAATGCGCTGATTTCGTCAACCGATCGACAATCACCCAAATTGAATCGCAACCCTTCGCAGTCTTCGGCAAACCACTCACAAAATCCATAGAAATGCTATCCCACTTCCACTCCGGCACCAACAATGGTTGCATCATTCCAGACGGCTTCTGATGTTCAACCTTTGACTTCTGACAAACCAAACAAGCATAAATAAACTCAGCAATATCCTTCTTCATTCCTGGCCACCAAAACAACTTCTTCAAATCTTGATACATCTTCGTCGCTCCAGGATGAATACTCAAACTACTCCGATGACCTTCTTCCAAAATCTTACGCTTCAGCTCAGGTACATCCGGTACACAAACTCGACCACGAAATCTCAAAACTCCACTCTCATCCAATCCAAAGTCTACTTTCTGACCCTCTTTGATCTCTTCAAGAATGTTACTCGTCAGCTTCAACATCCCTAACTTCACACCATTTGGAGTCAGCTCACTTACCAAACTCAGATCTCGGAACTGCTCAATCAACTCCAACTCTTTCACCATAAGCGCCGGCATGTGCAACGACTTCCTACTCAAAGCATCCGCTACTACATTCGCCTTATCGGGATGATAACTCAACTTAAAATCATAGTCTTTCAAGAATTCCATCCAACGCCTCTGCCTCATATTCAACTCCTTCTGATCAAACAGGTATTTCAAACTCTTATGATCACTAAACACCTCAAATTTTGAACCAAAGAGATAATGCCTCCAAATCTTAAGCGCAAACACTACTGCCGCTAATTCCAAATCGTGGGTCGGATAATTCCTCTCATGAACTTTCAACTGCCTCGATGCATACGCCACCACTTGACCATTTTGCATAAGCACACCGCCTAAACCCATCTTCGAAGCATCACAATACACAACAAAAGGATCCTTCGCACTCGGCAAAACTAAAACAGGCGCAGTCGTCAGCCTTTTCTTCAACTCTTGGAAACTCTCTTCGCACTTCGAATCCCACACAAAAGCTTGACCCTTACGAGTCAATTGTGTCAACGGAAAAGCTAACTTCGAAAATCCTTCAATAAACTTCCGATAATAACCGGCCAAACCCAAGAAGCTTCTAATATCAAAAACAGACTTTGGCGTCTCCCACTACAACACCGCATCAATCTTCGACGGATCAACTGCTATTCCACCTCTAGAAATAACATGACCAAGAAAACTCACTTCTCGCAGCCAGAACTCACACTTCGACAACTTGGCATACAACTTCTTCTCTCTCAAAGTTTGCAACACGATCCTCAAATGCTCTGCATGCTCCTCTTCAGACTTCGAATACACCAAGATATCATCTATAAACACCACCATAAACTGATCCAAATAAGGATGGAAAATTCTATTCATGTATTACATGAATACACCGGGTGTATTAGTCACACCAAAGGGCATTACAGAATACTCATAGTGTCCATACCTCGTTCGAAACGCAGTTTTAGGCACATCCTCCGACTTTACTCGTATCTGGTGATATCCGGATCTCAAATCAATCTTACTAAACACCTGAGCACCAACCAACTGATCCATCAGATCATCTATCCTTGGAAGAGGATACTTGTTCTTAATCGTCACCTTATTCAACTGCCGATAATCCTCACACTGCCTCATACTACCATCCTTCTTCTTGACTAACAACACTGGCGCTCCCCACGGCGAAACGCTAGGCCTGATGAACTTCTTTTCTAACAACTCTTCCAACTGTTTCTTCAGCTCACCCAACTCAGAAGCAGACATCCGATACGGCGGCGCCGATATAGGACTAGTTCTAGGTACAACATCAACCACAAACTCTACTTCTCTCTTCGGCGGTAAGTCGGTAATGTCATCTGGAAAAACATCCGCAAACTCATTCACTATCGGCAAATCGCTAACTTGAACTTCACTTCCAACCTTCAATGAAGCAATCATAACAAACACTTGAGCTGTTTCGTCCAACGACGCTCCTACTTGCCTTGCAGACAAAAACTTCCCTACATCACGCTCCTTCGGCTTAGGAAAAGTCACACTCTTGGTTAAACAGTTAATGTTAACACCAAAAGATAGAAACCAATCCACTCCAAAAATTACATCCATATGCTCCAAAAGTAAAGAAACCAAATTCAGCTTTGAAATCTACATCGCCAAAACTCACAGGACAAGACCACTCTCAAACTTAACGCACTAGAACCACCCTACAGAACGAAACAAGTATCGACAGTATTCCACATACATGTCGCATACAACGGGATAATCACCAAGTGTTGGTCCGGACTAGACCGACCTGCTCTGATACCAAGTTGTAAAGCCCCAATCCCCGAGAACATAAATATAAAGATAAATCACTCAATTATCCTACATTGGAACTTTACTAATTCAACATACATCTCATATCAAATATTTATGATAAAAACTTCATCAATTAAATCACATCGCAGCGGAATAAAACATAACTAACATCAAAGCAATTGTCATGTCTCGGTCATAACATATAAATTAACATATCATCTCAACAAGGTTCGATCCAAAGATCTCATAGTATAACATAAATAAACCCCTAGTCCTAATCAGAGCTCCTAGACTAGACTCCAAAGCAAATAAACTCGAGTAGGCAAACGCCATCCTCGGCATACTCACGAGCAAGCTATTCTTCGACCTGCAAGTCTACATCCACAAGGGTTGAACCCACGGATGAGGCGACAATAAAGCCACTGGAGGGTAAGATATATGCTTAACATAAAGGAATAATAAACGCATGTATGTCAGATAAGCCACATCAACAATTATCACATATACATTTAAATAAGCAAACATGGTTACATAACTCAACATTTATATCATATTCATATTCAATTATAATATCAATCACAATCTCCAATCATATATCAAGCATTCAAGATTCATTAAGTATCAACAATTAATTTACAATTTAGTCACAATCACAAGAACTTATCAATTAAGCATTTACCACAAAAAAATGCACAAGTTCACGCCAAGACTTTACCAAACACGACTTCAATGAATGTAATGCACCTAACACGACTCTATATGTTTTACGGTACCGCCACCGATGAAATCCTCGAGATCTAAAACCCCGCAATGAATTCACCATACAATCACCAATGAAATCCCCGAGATCTAAAACCCCGCAATGAAATCACCGTACACCACATCGGACTGACTTATGAATGCATGGACCCACAAAGAGACTCGACAATGCTCACCAAATACACTCACCACTTGTTATACAATTCACTCCGTCATATAACATATCATCACCAAATCATCACCTAACGCATTATCAAATCACTAAGGCCACACATCGAGTCAAGTAATTAAACATCATCATCATTTACTCAAACATCGTCACTTAACACATAACATGTATCATTATCACATATCACTCAATATCATCAATAGCATCATCAATATCATCATAAATATCATCATCAATAGTATCATCAATAGCATTATCAAATCATGTGTAAACATCAACATATCACAACCATGACAACATCAAGTATTTGCAATCTTCAACATTCTCATAATTTAAGTTTCATGATTTAATCACACAAACTACATCAAACATCATTAAAGATCACAACTTCATAATTACATACTCATATATTAACTCTAAATGATTCCTTAGACTTGTTATTCATTTTAAGGATGTTTCAAGATTCATTGAAAAAAGTATGCGAATGTTTCACGAAAAATGTGCAATGACCTATGTGTAGTATTTTGATCATAACTCAAGTTCTAAAAATCTAAATTAAGTCCAACCAACGGCATTTGAAAGCTAACATTCATATCTACAACTTTTATCTTTACACCAAAACCCAGTTCAAAACAGAAACTAGTCACAAAAGGGACAAAATAGAAAAAATGTTGCTGACAGTCGAAAAATGTTTCATGACCTATGTCTAGTATTTTGATCATAACGCAGGTTCTAGGAATCTAAATGAAGTCCAACCAACGGCATTTGAAAGCTAACGTAAATATCTACAAATTTCATGTTTACACCAAAACCCAGTTCAAAACAGAAACTAGTGAAAAAAGGGATGTAACAGAAAACGTTGTTGCTGTCAGCGGTTGCTACGGCTACGGGAATCACTTAAAACTCGTCCAAAAATCTCATTTTTGATCCCCATCAACCCAAAATCAATTTACAGATATTAACCATGATCAATACACTCAAATTGAACAATGCTTACACAACAAAACATCAATTGATATGAATTTCACAAGATTTTCGGTTAATTTTCAAAGTTCGTCTCAAAAACCCATTTTTTTCCCAAAACAACTTAAAATCCCAAACAGATTTGTACAGCAACAATTCCAACTTTCTAATTACATCAACATGTTCATAAGGACATAATTAACAACATAAATCAACTTAAAATCAATTATGTCAATAATTCATTCAAATTCACCAATTTAAGCAATTTTCACATAAACAACAACAACCCTAATTCCAACTTAACCTAAACGACATAACTTCATAATTACCTAACCCAAACACATAATCATACTCATAATCAATTCAATTAAACATAAACATCATCAAATATCATGTTTCACATTAAAATTCATCAAATTCACCAAATTTCACAAAGTTCACAAATAACAAAATCAAACATGAGTTTTGACGAAGTAAAAGTATGAAATCAACAACTTAACACATATTCAATTCAATCATCAACAAAGAGCACGAAAATCAACACAATTAATCATAATTCATAAAATTAAGCTATAATCTAAAAGCTCCCAAACACGCAATTGCTTCTTAAACCCATATGTTAATCATAATCTCCCCTCTTACCTTAATTTCCTCGCTATCCTTGCTATTCTTAGTGCAATCCTCTCCTTCCCCTTTGATTCTCTAGCTTTCCTCTTCTCCAAGCCTCTTCTCTCTATCTCTCTCTTGCCTCTCAAAAGTTTTGTGAATAATGAATAATCTAATTCACTCATTACTAACTAATGTACTTATAATAGGTTTCTAGGGTTTGTTATCCCACTAATTAGGTTTGTTACAATTTCAAATATATCTTTTAAAACAAAGTTTGTTACCTTTTAAAATAAAATAAGGTTTGTTAAGATTAACTCACAATATTTTTTCTCTACACTTTTACTTCACTTAAACCCCCCTATTACCTATACACCACTATTTTCAAATATTCAAATTCTAAGCTTCTAACATATTTCAAATATGTCACTAACTCTCAAATTACTAAAATACCCTTTAACTCCCAAAATTCAATAAATCACCAAAATAAACAATTAGACATACATAAACAATTAAATAAATAAATCCTAAAAATTGGGCTGTTACAACTCTACCCACCTAAAAGAATTTCCGTCCTCGGAAATTACCTGAAGGAAACAACTCCGGATACGACTCCTTCATCTTACTCTCCAACTCCCAAGTTATGCTCTCTCCCAAAGGACCTCCCCAAATCACCTTTACCAAAACGATCTCTTTTCCACGCAACTGCTTAACCTCTCGTCCTTCGATATTCAACGGCATAGTCTCAAAGGCCAAATTCTCTCTTATTTCCAAATCATCCACTTGAATCACATGAGACGGATCATACACATACTTCCTCAATTGAGACACATGAAACACATCATGAAGATTCGACAACGACGGTGGTAACGCAATTCGATACGCTACAGCTCCAACTCTCTCCATAATCTGATAAGGTCCAACAAAATGCGGCGTCAACTTCCTCGACTTCAAAGCTCTCCCGACGCCCGTAACTGGATTCACTCTCAAAAACACATGATCTCCGGCTTGAAACTCAATATCCTTCCTCCTCTTATCATGATAACTCTTCTGCCTACTCTGAGATGCCTTCACCTTCTCATGAATCATCTTAACTTTCTCTGTAGTTTGCTGAACTACTTCCGGTCCAATCAAAGCACTCTCACCCGACTCAAACCAACATAATGACGTTCTACATCTCCTACCGTACAATGCTTCAAAAGGTGTAATACCAATACTTGAATGAAAATTCTTATTGTAGGTAAACTCAATCAACGGTAAACATTCACTCCAACTTACACCTTGCTCCAAAACATAAGCTCTCAACAAATCTTTCGAAGACTGAATAGTCCTCTCCGACTGACCATCAGTTTGAGGATGATAAGCGGAGCTCAATCTCAACTTAGTTTCCAAAGCTTCTTGCAAACTTCCCCAAAACTTAGACATGAACCTCGAATCTCTTTCTGACACAATGCTAGAAGGAATACCATGTAACTTCACAATCTGCTCAATGTAGATCTCGGCCAACTTCTTCAAAGACATACTAACCTTGATCGGAATAAAATGCGCTGATTTCGTCAACCGATCGACAATCACCCAAATTGAATCGCAACCCTTCGCAGTCTTCGGCAAACCACTCACAAAATCCATAGAAATGCTATCCCACTTCCACTCCGGCACCAACAATGGTTGCATCATTCCAGACGGCTTCTGATGTTCAACCTTTGACTTCTGACAAACCAAACAAGCATAAATAAACTCAGCAATATCCTTCTTCATTCCTGGCCACCAAAACAACTTCTTCAAATCTTGATACATCTTCGTCGCTCCAGGATGAATACTCAAACTACTCCGATGACCTTCTTCCAAAATCTTACGCTTCAGCTCAGGTACATCCGGTACACAAACTCGACCACGAAATCTCAAAACTCCACTCTCATCCAATCCAAAGTCTACTTTCTGACCCTCTTTGATCTCTTCAAGAATGTTACTCGTCAGCTTCAACATCCCTAACTTCACACCATTTGGAGTCAGCTCACTTACCAAACTCAGATCTCGGAACTGCTCAATCAACTCCAACTCTTTCACCATAAGCGCCGGCATGTGCAACGACTTCCTACTCAAAGCATCCGCTACTACATTCGCCTTATCGGGATGATAACTCAACTTAAAATCATAGTCTTTCAAGAATTCCATCCAACGCCTCTGCCTCATATTCAACTCCTTCTGATCAAACAGGTATTTCAAACTCTTATGATCACTAAACACCTCAAATTTTGAACCAAAGAGATAATGCCTCCAAATCTTAAGCGCAAACACTACTGCCGCTAATTCCAAATCGTGGGTCGGATAATTCCTCTCATGAACTTTCAACTGCCTCGATGCATACGCCACCACTTGACCATTTTGCATAAGCACACCGCCTAAACCCATCTTCGAAGCATCACAATACACAACAAAAGGATCCTTCGCACTCGGCAAAACTAAAACAGGCGCAGTCGTCAGCCTTTTCTTCAACTCTTGGAAACTCTCTTCGCACTTCGAATCCCACACAAAAGCTTGACCCTTACGAGTCAATTGTGTCAACGGAAAAGCTAACTTCGAAAATCCTTCAATAAACTTCCGATAATAACCGGCCAAACCCAAGAAGCTTCTAATATCAAAACAGACTTTGGCGTCTCCCACTGCAACACCGCATCAATCTTCGACGGATCAACTGCTATTCCACCTCTAGAAATAACATGACCAAGAAAACTCACTTCTCGCAGCCAGAACTCACACTTCGACAACTTGGCATACAACTTCTTCTCTCTCAAAGTTTGCAACACGATCCTCAAATGCTCTGCATGCTCCTCTTCAGACTTCGAATACACCAAGATATCATCTATAAACACCACCATAAACTGATCCAAATAAGGATGGAAAATTCTATTCATGTATTACATGAATACACCGGGTGTATTAGTCACACCAAAGGGCATTACAGAATACTCATAGTGTCCATACCTCGTTCGAAACGCAGTTTTAGGCACATCCTCCGACTTTACTCGTATCTGGTGATATCCGGATCTCAAATCAATCTTACTAAACACCTGAGCACCAACCAACTGATCCATCAGATCATCTATCCTTGGAAGAGGATACTTGTTCTTAATCGTCACCTTATTCAACTGCCGATAATCCTCACACTGCCTCATACTACCATCCTTCTTCTTGACTAACAACACTGGCGCTCCCCACGGCGAAACGCTAGGCCTGATGAACTTCTTTTCTAACAACTCTTCCAACTGTTTCTTCAGCTCACCCAACTCAGAAGCAGACATCCGATACGGCGGCGCCGATATAGGACTAGTTCTAGGTACAACATCAACCACAAACTCTACTTCTCTCTTCGGCGGTAAGTCGGTAATGTCATCTGGAAAAACATCCGCAAACTCATTCACTATCGGCAAATCGCTAACTTGAACTTCACTTCCAACCTTCAATGAAGCAATCATAACAAACACTTGAGCTGTTTCGTCCAACGACGCTCCTACTTGCCTTGCAGACAAAAACTTCCCTACATCACGCTCCTTCGGCTTAGGAAAAGTCACACTCTTGGTTAAACAGTTAATGTTAACACCAAAAGATAGAAACCAATCCACTCCAAAAATTACATCCATATGCTCCAAAAGTAAAGAAACCAAATTCAGCTTTGAAATCTACATCGCCAAAACTCACAGGACAAGACCACTCTCAAACTTAACGCACTAGAACCACCCTACAGAACGAAACAAGTATCGACAGTATTCCACATACATGTCGCATACAACGGGATAATCACCAAGTGTTGGTCCGGACTAGACCGACCTGCTCTGATACCAAGTTGTAAAGCCCCAATCCCCGAGAACATAAATATAAAGATAAATCACTCAATTATCCTACATTGGAACTTTACTAATTCAACATACATCTCATATCAAATATTTATGATAAAAACTTCATCAATTAAATCACATCGCAGCGGAATAAAACATAACTAACATCAAAGCAATTGTCATGTCTCGGTCATAACATATAAATTAACATATCATCTCAACAAGGTTCGATCCAAAGATCTCATAGTATAACATAAATAAACCCCTAGTCCTAATCAGAGCTCCTAGACTAGACTCCAAAGCAAATAAACTCGAGTAGGCAAACGCCATCCTCGGCATACTCACGAGCAAGCTATTCTTCGACCTGCAAGTCTACATCCACAAGGGTTGAACCCACGGATGAGGCGACAATAAAGCCACTGGAGGGTAAGATATATGCTTAACATAAAGGAATAATAAACGCATGTATGTCAGATAAGCCACATCAACAATTATCACATATACATTTAAATAAGCAAACATGGTTACATAACTCAACATTTATATCATATTCATATTCAATTATAATATCAATCACAATCTCCAATCATATATCAAGCATTCAAGATTCATTAAGTATCAACAATTAATTTACAATTTAGTCACAATCACAAGAACTTATCAATTAAGCATTTACCACAAAAAAATGCACAAGTTCACGCCAAGACTTTACCAAACACGACTTCATTGAATGTAATGCACCTAACACGACTCTATATGTTTTACGGTACCGCCACCGATGAAATCCTCGAGATCTAAAACCCCGCAATGAATTCACCATACAATCACCAATGAAATCCCCGAGATCTAAAACCCCGCAATGAAATCACCGTACACCACATCGGACTGACTTATGAATGCATGGACCCACAAAGAGACTCGACAATGCTCACCAAATACACTCACCACTTGTTATACAATTCACTCCGTCATATAACATATCATCACCAAATCATCACCTAACGCATTATCAAATCACTAAGGCCACACATCGAGTCAAGTAATTAAACATCATCATCATTTACTCAAACATCGTCACTTAACACATAACATGTATCATTATCACATATCACTCAATATCATCAATAGCATCATCAATATCATCATAAATATCATCATCAATAGTATCATCAATAGCATTATCAAATCATGTGTAAACATCAACATATCACAACCATGACAACATCAAGTATTTGCAATCTTCAACATTCTCATAATTTAAGTTTCATGATTTAATCACACAAACTACATCAAACATCATTAAAGATCACAACTTCATAATTACATACTCATATATTAACTCTAAATGATTCCTTAGACTTGTTATTCATTTTAAGGATGTTTCAAGATTCATTGAAAAAAGTATGCGAATGTTTCACGAAAAATGTGCAATGACCTATGTGTAGTATTTTGATCATAACTCAAGTTCTAAAAATCTAAATTAAGTCCAACCAACGGCATTTGAAAGCTAACATTCATATCTACAACTTTTATCTTTACACCAAAACCCAGTTCAAAACAGAAACTAGTCACAAAAGGGACAAAATAGAAAAAATGTTGCTGACAGTCGAAAAATGTTTCATGACCTATGTCTAGTATTTTGATCATAACGCAGGTTCTAGGAATCTAAATGAAGTCCAACCAACGGCATTTGAAAGCTAACGTAAATATCTACAAATTTCATGTTTACACCAAAACCCAGTTCAAAACAGAAACTAGTGAAAAAAGGGATGTAACAGAAAACGTTGTTGCTGTCAGCGGTTGCTACGGCTACGGGAATCACTTAAAACTCGTCCAAAAATCTCATTTTTGATCCCCATCAACCCAAAATCAATTTACAGATATTAACCATGATCAATACACTCAAATTGAACAATGCTTACACAACAAAACATCAATTGATATGAATTTCACAAGATTTTCGGTTAATTTTCAAAGTTCGTCTCAAAAACCCATTTTTTTCCCAAAACAACTTAAAATCCCAAACAGATTTGTACAGCAACAATTCCAACTTTCTAATTACATCAACATGTTCATAAGGACATAATTAACAACATAAATCAACTTAAAATCAATTATGTCAATAATTCATTCAAATTCACCAATTTAAGCAATTTTCACATAAACAACAACAACCCTAATTCCAACTTAACCTAAACGACATAACTTCATAATTACCTAACCCAAACACATAATCATACTCATAATCAATTCAATTAAACATAAACATCATCAAATATCATGTTTCACATTAAAATTCATCAAATTCACCAAATTTCACAAAGTTCACAAATAACAAAATCAAACATGAGTTTTGACGAAGTAAAAGTATGAAATCAACAACTTAACACATATTCAATTCAATCATCAACAAAGAGCACGAAAATCAACACAATTAATCATAATTCATAAAATTAAGCTATAATCTAAAAGCTCCCAAACACGCAATTGCTTCTTAAACCCATATGTTAATCATAATCTCCCCTCTTACCTTAATTTCCTCGCTATCCTTGCTATTCTTAGTGCAATCCTCTCCTTCCCCTTTGATTCTCTAGCTTTCCTCTTCTCCAAGCCTCTTCTCTCTATCTCTCTCTTGCCTCTCAAAAGTTTTGTGAATAATGAATAATCTAATTCACTCATTACTAACTAATGTACTTATAATAGGTTTCTAGGGTTTGTTATCCCACTAATTAGGTTTGTTACAATTTCAAATATATCTTTTAAAACAAAGTTTGTTACCTTTTAAAATAAAATAAGGTTTGTTAAGATTAACTCACAATATTTTTTCTCTACACTTTTACTTCACTTAAACCCCCCTATTACCTATACACCACTATTTTCAAATATTCAAATTCTAAGCTTCTAACATATTTCAAATATGTCACTAACTCTCAAATTACTAAAATACCCTTTAACTCCCAAAATTCAATAAATCACCAAAATAAACAATTAGACATACATAAACAATTAAATAAATAAATCCTAAAAATTGGGCTGTTACAGAGGTGGCAGCGCCCTGGATCGGTGAGTAGGAGTAGTTGTCATTTAATGCCATGAACTTGAACGTTTTGGACGTGATGGATGTTCAGTTTTCTTTCCACGTGTCAGCTTTGTGGGTCACATGCGCGTTGGGAAAAGAGCCTTACGTGCGTGCTACTTGAGTCTGCTTCGTTGCTCAAGGCTGTTTTGCAGCCGTTGGATCACGACTTTCTAGTTTCCCTTTATCTAGACCGTTGATTCGGTAGTTCAGAGCCTACTTAAGGAGGAAATATTCTTTCTTTCTTTGCTCACGCTTTATAACTTTTCAATATGTTTGAGGGATTTCCTCTTCTTCCTCTGAACTTTCCCTGAATTCTTTGCTATTTGTTTTGCCCTTGCCTTCTTTTCCTTTTCGCATCTTTCCCTTTGTCCTTTTTGGGTCAAGGGAAAAAGATGGGTGTCTGTTATGTGAATTCTGGGAATTTGATGGATTCATCATCAAGTGGCCATCAACTACCTAGCTGTTATTAGAGTACTGATTCTGGTGGATGTTGTCGTCATTTTGGAGATGGTCCTGGCTTTTCTTTGATAACTTTGGGGAACCACTCTTCGATTATTGACCGTGATGGTGATACTCTATGCTTTGAGATGAAGGTGTCTCTCGCCGAGCTCCTCATCGTAGGAGCTTGGCCTTGTGCGTCTGATGGGGAGATACACATTGTGGCTGAGAAAACTAGGTTGGCCAAGAAACTTGCCAAGATTAAGGAAGAACACGTTGTGGCTGTTTGCAGTTAGACATAGCTCTCATCTTGTGATGATCAAGGTTGACTTGCTGGAGCAAGCATGCTCGTTCGCTTTTGCTTTTATTAGTATATGTAAATTCCGTTGTGGCGGCCCCTCTTGTAACGATTTAAACATTTTAATGAAAAGAGACCTTTTTGCTTTATCTACTGTCTTGACTTGTTCTTTTGGCGCCGCGTTTGCATTTTGTTTCATGTCGCGTTTGCGTTTTCTTCGCGCCCGGGGGAACATGACCGGCTAAGGTTTAGTCCCTCCTTTAGAGGGCGTCTAGGGGGAAAGACACTCTACCTAAAGGGTGGCTAGCCCTTAGGCGGGCCTGCCACAGTTGTTTAGGCTTTCATTCCGCTTAAAAGCAGAAGCCATGCCAACCGCTTAGTCTTTGGCGGTTGTTTGGGTCGTTACTCCGCTTAAGAGCGGAAGCCATGACAATCGTTTGCCTTTAAGGATGCTTCTCCTGTAGGTTTAGGATTTTCGATCTTGTCAACCAAAGAATTTAACAAACGTATTTCTTTTGAGAGAAAAAAGCTCATTTTATTAATATCACAAAAACGGATTTACAATGGGTCCTATACGTGGAGTTTAAATTTGATATACAAATGTAAAATTTGAATCAGAGACTATTGATACTTAGCTATAATAGTGCTTGAGCTTGTCTGCGTTCCACATCCTTGGGATTGGAGTGCCATCTAGAGTCTCCAGAGTGTAAGGGCATGTTCAGGTGTTGGCCTTGACTCTGTATGGTCCCTCCCAGTTTGCGGCCAATTTCCCTTCCCGAGCGTTTCGCCCGCCCACGATGTGCGCCTTAGGACGAGATCTCCCGCATTGAAGTCCCTCGGCTTCACCTTTCGACTGTACCTGGTTGTCGTGGCCTGCTTGACGGCGGCTTCGGTTAAGGTGGCAAAATTCCTCAACTCATCAATGAAATCAAGCTCTTCCAACATCGCTTCGGTATTGGCGGTTTGGTTAAGTGGGTGCGCCATTCTCCAGCTCAGCTCTTTCACCTCGACTGGTATTACTGCCTCGGTTCCGTAAGTGAGAGAAAAGGGAGTTTCTCCGGTAGTCGAGTGTGGCATGGTGCGGTATGCCCACATGACATGTGGGGGTTCCTCCGGCCAGCTTCCCTTTGCTTCTTCCAATCTTCTTTTAAGCCCCCTCAGGAGGACTTTGTTGGCAGATTCTGCTTGTCCGTTTGTCTGGGGGTGTTCTACTGAAGTGAAATGTTGCTTGATGTTTAGCTCCTTAAAGAGCGCCCTTGTCTTTTTGTCGGCAAAGTGGGTGCCGTTATCGGTTACCATGGACTGGGGTACGCCAAACCTAGGCAAGATGTTCTTTTTAAAAAACTTGATAATGATTTCCACCTTTATCCGGGTCAGTGGCTCCGCCTCGATCCAATTGGTGAAGTAGTCTAAGGCGACGATCACGAATTTCACTTGGCCAGCCCCCTTCCATAAAGGTCCCAAGAGATTCATACCCCACCTTGGAAAGGGCTAAGGTGTGGTGATGGCGTCGAGTTCTAAGGAAGAGGCGTTGAAAAAGTCTTCGTGTCTCTGGCATTTGTCACATATTTTTTATGTATTCCATGGCATTTCTTTTCATCGTGGGTCAGAAATAGCCCTCTCTGAGGACTTTCCTCGCTAGAGAGCGCCCCCTAAGATGTTGGTCGGCGATACCTTCATGGACCTCAACAAACATGTAAGCGGCCTCACTAGTATCAAGGCATTTCAAGAGTGGAGTAGAGAAACCTCTTTTGAACAATCTTCCTTCAATGATAGTGTGCTTGCAAGCTCTTCGCTTGATCGCTTTGGCCTCAACAGGGTTCACTGGGAGTTTTCCTTCTTCGAAGTACGCTTTGATGGGCGTCATCAACGTCGTTTGGGCAACCTCTCCAACCATCGACACAATTTTTACACTTCTCTCGTAGCTAGGCTTCTCGAGCGTTTGTTGTACGAAAGAGTGATTTATTCTCATTGACCGTGTGCTAGCCAGTTTGGATACGACATCCGCCCGAGTGGTTTGTTCTCTGGGAATGTGAGTGATTTCTTCGGAGTCAAACTCGTTGATTTTTCCTTGACGATCACTAGGTATTTTTGTAGTAATACATCATTCACATGTGCTTCTCCCCTTACCTGGGACACCACCAGATGGGAATCCATCTTTATTTGAACCTCTTTGGTGCCGAGATCTTGGGCGACGTTTAGTCCTACTACCACTTCCACATACTCCGCCTGGTTGTTGGTAGCTGAGAAACTGAATCGAAGGGGTAACTCTACTACCAACCCTTCTGCACTTTCGTGAATGACCCCTGCTCCCCCACATCTCGTGTTAGAGGATCCGTGAAGGAAAATCGTCATGAAAAAGTGCAGCGGAAGTTTAAAATTTTTCGATTTTTCTTTCCTTGGATCATTACGAATATCACATGAATCAGTGATAGAATTGTTACCTTTTTGTAATGCCGAAACTGTTTCTTTGATCACAGCTGAGCAAGTAAGCAAAGCCTCTACTCGTCCACACGAACGGCTTCCTCTGGTTCCCGGTGCTAGCCAAGCGATCAGAGGTTAGGGAGAGAAGTAGGGAATTCGGTTTAGCCTTTTAGGGTTACACGAAAAAGCACTTGCTGATTTCAGCACTAGAGCTTCTATTTATAGAGCTCCTTGCTGCACAAAATCAGCTTGAGCTTCCATAAGCCCATTAACCCATCAGCTTCCGCTAACTAATTAGCGTCAATTGCTAAACGCACCCCATCATATAAGTATTACTTATATTTCTCCTTTTTACCGTTCTATTGTGTGTGACCCTATAGGTTCTTGTAACGTTGGCAATAATATTAAATCCCATATTTAATATTATAAATAGTGAGCGGTATCTAGCAACACATCACTGCTACCCAAGTGACAAGAATGTCAAGTGATCTAACGAAACCTTTTCCGTGATAATATCTATGTGTACGATTACTCCTTTGTCCTGATATCTTTATTGAACATAAGGCATAGATTACGTCACCCTTGCTTAGCTCAATATTTATATTTCTTGATCCCGAAATACACTGAATAACAAATAAGTCCAATATCTCATATTGACTTAATTCGGCATGGCCATGCATTTTTCCAGTCATATTTCATCAAGAGGCCTAAAGATATATCTCCTGTTATGAAGGAGGGACAAATCCCATCTAGGACACTCATGTCCCTCAGCATGATTCGTCGAGTGCCCATTAACCAACGTTATAGTTATCTTGTTACAGATAACGTTTGAATGGCAATAAAACACTTGAGTCCACATCTAGGGATCACAGTGGTTTCAGGTCTAAGAGTCATATACACTATTATCATTATGAGAATAACTTATGACGATTTCATAACATACTATGTAGTATTCTCACGATGGGTCAATCCAGTATAAATATTACTCCTAATACTTATACCTATGTATAGACTTAATATCTCATATTCATGACCCATGAGATATGGTCATCAGTCTACATACATAATAGTCTCCACGCTTTATTATTATCCCAATTCATATTAAAGCTTGACTACGGATACCTTTAAGAATAGTGTTCTTTCTGTTGATGTAATCTCTGTTGGAACAAAATGTGTTTAACAACTCTCTTATGAATTAAGGGGGAGATTGTTGAAACATGTATGTGTAAACATATCTCTCTTTATGGTTTTGATGATAACAAAGTGTTAAATAAGAAAATTGGTTATTTGCTAATGTTTTGTTCAAGTGATTTCAGAACCACCTGTTTTATGATTAATTATTAAGAATGGTTATGGAAGAACAAGCTTAGAGCAAGAAAGGAAAGCTAAGAAGCAATGTTGCAAAGCTAGAAGGAAACTGGGTCTGAAGTGGTGCTCCTGAAGTAGTGCTCCTGAAGTGAGAGTCTGAAGCCTGCGTCTGAAGCCAGCTTCTGAAGTCTGAGTCTGAAGGCAGCTTCTGAAGGAAGTCAATTTCTGAAGACCAGCTTCTGATCCGTACAAAGGCAGCTTCTGATGCACTGTTCACACAGAAGCTTCTGAAGCTGATGTGGCTTGAAAAGCAACTGGTACTGTGCGTATTTAATGCCTGGATGTGTCAGAGCAACGCAATGGAATAGTTGTCTCCCTGACTCAAACATTCTCCAGCTTTTACGGTAGGCAAGTTCAAATATGGCTGCTGCTCTGTTTTCTGCAAAAAGCTCAGCACACATTTTCAGTCTATCCTAGCTCAATTTGCAATGACTCTTTCC
This sequence comes from Medicago ruthenica, assembly GCA_018208015.1. Taxonomy (NCBI): domain Eukaryota; kingdom Viridiplantae; phylum Streptophyta; class Magnoliopsida; order Fabales; family Fabaceae; genus Medicago; species Medicago ruthenica. The sequence continues at coordinate 64,159,790 of CM031372.1, read as the reverse complement.
TCCAATCAAGCAAATCTTCAACAGCTCTATTTCCTCTATAAAAGGAAGAAGATTTGAAGAAGAAATTTGTCTAAGACTCTTGAAACAAATTGCTGAACCTGTGCTCTGTTTTCTGCTGTAAAACTCATAAGTTCAAAAACTCTTAGTAATTCTCATAGTCCTTGTAACTTAGAATTTCTTAAGGTTAAGAGTCTTAATCTGTGTTGTATTAAGAGAACACCTCTGATATTTTATCAAGTGTTCAACCCAAACTCATTTATTTGTAAACCAGTTTGGTCCCTAAGTCTCAGTCTGTATACTGAGAATTTGTAACCTCATTCCTTTGTGGTCTGAGTCAGAAGTCTCTTGACTTAGTGTCTTGAGCATTCAGAAGTCTCTTGACTTAGTGTCTTGAGCATTGGGAAGTCTCTTGACTTAGTGTCTTGAGCATTGGAAGCCTCTTCCTTTGTGGTTGAGCATTAGAAGCCTCTTTCTTTGTGATTGAGCAACTGGAAGTCTCTTCCTTAGTGGTTGAGCAAGTGTAATCTTCTGATTATAGTGGAGCTCTCTTGTTGGAAAACAAGGGGACTGGACTACTTCTCACATTGAGAAGGAACTAGTATAAAATCTCTGTGTGTCTCTCTTCCCTTCTCTTTTTAACTTGTTAATCCGCTGCATATACTCCTGATAATAGTTCAGAACCTGGTTCTGAACTAGTGTTAAGTTTTTGAGAAGAAAAGAACCAAGTTTTTGACTCACACAATTCAACCCCCCCCTTCTTGTGTGTGTTTTTCTCACCTTCAGTTGGTATCAGAGCTCCGGTTCTGATATTAACACTTAACAGTGTGTCAGTCTTGATCCTGAGAAAAACATGTCTGATAATGAAGATTCACCTCCTCCTCCTCCACCTCCTCCTAGACATACTTTTGTTCAATATGACTATGGTACTGATGATAGAAAGTCTAGGTCACACAATAAACCCCCTATGTTTACTGGTGACCCAGAAAAATTCTCTTGGTGGAAGAGTAAAATGTACAGTCATATTATTGGGATTGATGATTCACTATGGGACATCATAGAAGATGGAATCACAATTCCAGTGGATAAAGATGGTGTAGCTATCAACAGAAGAGCTCTGAGTGATGCAGAAAGAAAGATATATAGAAAGCATCACAATGTGAGAGGAATCATTGTGGATTCCCTACCTCACTCAAAGTATCAGAAGCTGAGTGACAAGTCCACAGCAAAGGCCATCTTCACATCCCTCTGCTCTAACTATGAAGGTAATAAGAAGGTTAGATAAGCTAAGGCAAACATTCTTGTTCAGCAATATGAACTGTTCAGAATGAAAGAGGATGAAAATATTGAGACTATGTTCTCAAGATTTCAGACTCTGGTTTCTGGACTTCAGATTCTGAAAAAGAGTTATACCTGTAGTACCCTAATTTTGTCCTAAGCATTTTAAAACAAAAAAACAAAAAAAAATCAAAGAGGGGAAAAAGTCAAAGTCAACAAAAGTCAACAGAAAAGTCAACATTTCAAAAATGCTGACTTCGCACTGCGAAGTCTGCGATTTTTCAGCAGATTTTTGGTTTCTTTGATTTAAATCCAGAATTTGTTGCATATCATTTCCATAATTATTTTAAGTAGCATTCATGGCTAATTGGGCCAAGCAAAACCAGAATTGAAGGACTTGCCATTAATGCCAAGGTTGGAAGCTTTTTCTTCCAACCTAGCATGTGACAAGCAAGTGGGCTTGCCCTTGGGCAGCTCTAGTCCCTCCCATGTGACCTGTTAACCACCCCAAGGTTGCCAGCCACCTGCTTGAGGACTTTCCTCCTGCTTGCTTCCCCAAAACCAGTCAAACTAGCTGGATTTTCTCACTTGAAAAGCCATGAGTGCCTACCCTGATTTTGCAGCAGCTTTTCACCCCTCACACCAGCCATAAGTAGCCTTTTTCATCCCTCAATCTCTGCACATCATAGTGCACGTTTTTATTGACCAACCATTGAGATTGCAAGGATTGATCCCCAAGCATTAGCCAATTGCAATTCAGCTTTGTTCTTCATCATTACCTTCTAGAATTGGTTGAATTTGTGGCTGAAATCAGGCTGAGTCTTGCCCATTGGTACAAGGCAAGGTTGCCTCTATCCATTAGCATTTAATGCAAAGGGATTCAGCTTGATCCTAGCCACAAATCAGCTGAATTTTGGGATTTAGTAATGATGAATTAGATTTGGTTTTGGCCTATAAATAGAAGGCAATGCCCAAGGTTCAAACAACAACTGATAACAGCATTTTCAAGAGCAGAAACTCTACTCATTTCAACTTACAAACCCTCACAAACAACCAGAAAAAAAACCAATCCAACACAAAGCATCACAAAGTTCAAGTTCATCACCAATATCAAAAACCTTTGTGAAAGCCTTCAACCAATACAAACCCCTTGCAGCTGGAGCTTTGCTAAGGAGTTCTGTAAGTTTCTAAGCTTTTATCTTGCATTTACAATTGTGTTTGTATAGCAATTTTGGTTCAAAACCATTTGGTTCTAAAAAACCCTTTTGAATTTCAAAGAAATCCCAAGGTTTTCAAAACATCAAAACTGGTTTTGTCCAGCCTTTTTCATCCCAAAAACTCAAAGTTTTTCACCCACCTAAAAGGTCCTGAGTGTGTTCAGAAGTTGTTTCTGAACAAAAGTTCAGAAACAGCTTCTGAACTCAAAAATTCGCATGCTTCGCAGTGCGAAGTCATGGTCGCAGTGCGACCATGACAGAACTCAGAATCTGAGTTTTTGTGTCCAAATGACCATTTTTTGAGGTTCTAGCCCCAGAGCTCAGAACCTAAGAGTTTTTAAACCCATGTTTTTTCAAACCATAACAAGGATTTTGCACAATTTTGGCAAAATCACAAGTTCGTATGACATTATGTGGATAACTTGCAAAACAAGTTATGTTCCCAAACTTTCAAACAAGCATGAACAAACAAGCTATGTTCATCATTTCAATCAAAACTTGAACAATAAATATTGTTCATGATTTTCAAAACTCAAACATGAACATACGTCAAGTTTGTTCGCTTTTCAAAACCGTTCGCAAAATGAGCCGAACTTGTGCGTTTTCTAGCAAGATTGCTAAACCTTCCCAATTTGGGTTTTCAAACCAAATGTTTTGACATACCTTGGGATTTCTAAAAGGATTCTACCCAAAAACATGAATGAAAAAGGGATGGTGTGACGTATGTCTCTCCATTGCCCCGATTGTACGAATGCGTGACGTATGTCTCGTCGTTCGGACAATCGTCATTCCATTTTCAATATGTACAACCCCAACCAAACCAAATCTTGGTCCCTTGTGGTCAATCCAAACCTTTTGGTCCCCCGTGGCCATTAGACTCAATCCCTCGACTCGTTAGAGTCCACTCGGTCAATGTTCGACTCGTTCGAGTCCATTGTACCTGTTCTTGATCTCAGTGGATCAATTGAACAATCGCCCGACTCTTCGGAGTCCACTCGGTCAATGATTGACTTGTATGAGTCCATTGCACCTCTCTTGGTCCCATAGCGACCAATTCGAACCTTTTACCCTAACGGACGTACCTTTTAACAATTCTAATGCGATTCACGAACAAACGCTTAATAAGTCTCCCAAGCGCGAGCATACAAGCTACGTTTTAATCGCAAGAATTCGGTTAAAACATCGTCCATTTAAAATTAACCAACACATGTACGTTTTTCTACCAAAGAACTACGTACGCTTTGAATTCTCCGACTACCGGGAGATACGTAGGAGCAAGATCGACATCTTGTCAAGCGCAATAATAAAAAACTTTTTCTTTCTTTTCTTTCGTTTGTTTTTATCTCTTTCCCCCCCTTTATTATATTTTTGACATAAGTGAACATGCGCGCAAAGTATTTAAAAACAATTCAAGCTTTAACCAAATAGAAGGTTCTCGTTGAGTACAACGGACGTGAGGGGTGCTAATACCTTCCCCTTGCGTAACCGACTCCCGAACCCGACAATGGTTGCGATGACCAATCCTTATCCTCATCGTCAAAGGGTTTTATTATCGTTTCCCTTTAAACAAAAAAAAAACTTAAGGGTTTATCAACGTTCCCTTTACACAAAAACTTTGGTGGCGGCTTCACAAAGGCCCTCCGAGCGTTTACGAACGACCTCGGAGGATTTGCGCGTCTTTTTCTCAGGAAAAAAACGAGATGCGCACAGCTGACGACTTCACTGGGGACCCTTTTCCCACTAGCGAGTCAAGCCTAACCTATTTGGCTTTTAAGCCAATTGTTTTTATTTTCTTCGCGCACCATGCTTATTATTTTATTCATACATGTCATATGCTTTATGTTTATATTTGCTTTATTTTGCTTTATATTCATATCATATATATATCAAATGCGAGGGTTACTTGAGTGATGTTACTCCACATTGTTCGGGTTAATGCCGGACGTGTGAGGCTCTCTACCCGAGCTTGAGAAAAAAAACTAAGTTAGAAGGAGGTTGTGTGCGGAAGCCCGCGTTGACGTATGTCCGTGAGGTGGGATGTCCAACCCCGCTTAGATGAGATTTTCATGTGGAATTAATTGAAGTCATGTCGACGTATGTCCATAGACAACCCTAATTCCATGCGAGGTCTATGACTCTAAGGACCTCTTCTTAGGAGATTTCACCATTTAGAGCCTACATGTGAGGATGGGGGAAATTCCGAACCTCCACATATCATTCATCCGCATTCGCTCATGTTTGTACATTATGTTTTATTTTAGCAGGGGTAATCAACCTTTTTTTGTTTATTACTTGTTTTATGCATGAATCATAATTGGGGATATGAATGGCCAATGTGTTGAGGGATAGCAAATTTTCAAAAAAAATTTTTTCAAATACTTCGCAGTGCGAAGTACGCGAATTTTGTCAGCCCAGCTGACCCTTCATTTACTCCCTCTCAACCACCCATTTCCACTATCTTTTCTTTATTATTTTTCCCAACCGTTTATCTCCTTTTCTTTAAACTCTTAAAACAAAAAAAAAAAAACATATTATCTTTGCTATAGTTAAAAAAAAAAAGAGGAAAGGAGAGTTCTAGAAAATTTGAAAAAAAAAGGGGCATACCCATTTTGTTAAATCTTCCTTTTTCTTCATTCAAACTGTGTTATTCCTTTCAGAACCAGCAACAAGGTATGATTTCCTTCCCTTTTTTCTCTGTTCTTCCCTAATTCGCATTACCATTATTTGGGTTTTTAGGGTTTTAATTTTGAAGTTTCCTTTTGTGAGTTTAAGTTTATAATAAGCTGCGTTTAGTCTTTATTTTGCTGTATTAAGTTAGGATTTAGCAAGCATGCATCATGGGTATCTGAAATAAGCCTGTTTCTTTCAATTCCCAAATTGTTTTTGAAAACCCCATTCGCAAAGATTGAAAGGAAGAGAGCTGTTAAGTGTTTCTTTTGGATACCCAGCTTTGATTCTGAAGTCGTTTAGTTACATGCATTGCATTTTAGAAGCTTAAACCAAGAGGTGTAGATTTCTGGGGTTGTTGCTGTCATGGTCGCAGAGCAAAGTTCAACTTCGCACTGCGACCATTTCTGGGCAACCCAGAATTGTTCGAATACCTTCGCACTGCGAACGTGCCTTCGCAGTGCGACTGTAGCAGGAACAGAACCTGTGTTTTTTCCATTTTTTCCTTTCAAATCCTTTCGTTTCACCTCATATCACCTGTAATCCCATTAACTTTGCCCTTTTCCTTGCAGATGGCACCAAGACCAGTAGGAAAACGCTCAAGGGGTGAGGCATCCGGATCTAGACCCCAAGGGGGTTTCGACGCCTCTCGCTTCCTAAGTCTTCGGAACCAAGAAAGATACGAGGAACTTCTTGGCAGAACCTTCTGGCCTGAGAGGCAATTCATCATAAGTGACAGGGGCACTTGGAGGGAGTTGGCCCGATTGATAAACCACCACCAGTGGGGAGTTTTGGTAAACCCTCCCCTTAACCTCAACTATGACATAATCCGGGAATTCTACGCAAATGCCATTCCCGTGGATCCAGAGGGGGAGTTTACATATCAGACCATGGTGCGTGGTCGGATCATTAGATTCGACCGCGACGCCATCAACACCTATCTCCGAAACCCCTTCCAATTGGAAAATGATGAGCTTTGTGCTTTCCATAAGCACCAAAACCGTGGTAATTGGAACCACGATCTCTATGCTCAGACCATTTTCCAATCGGGAAAAGGCTATGAGCTTAATGCAGCAGGGCAGCCCACAAAGGCCCTCAGGGGCAACCTCACCACCTATGCCCAGGTCATTTTCCACCTTATCGTCCACAACATAAAACCCAAAAGCCATACCTCCACCACCACCATGGACGTGACCCCCCTAATCTACTATATCCTCACCGGTAAGCAAGTAGATGTGGCCAGGGCCATCTGCCAAGAGATTAAAATAGTGGTCGAGAGTGGCATCAAGCCACCGGCCAAGAAGATGTGCCCACTTGCTTTCCCGGGTCTTATCATGGGACTCTGCCGGGACGCCCGAGTAGTCATCCCTCCCCAGGTGTCCGAAACCATTAAGAACCCCATTACGGACGAGTACATCTCCAGACACTGCACGGGGAGGAGAGCGGCGAGGGAACAGCAGCCACGGCCTAGACCTCCACCAGCATCAGGGGATCATCATACCTGCACTTTCATATTGGAGCAGAATGCCTCCACTCATCGATACATGACTATGATGCATGATTCCATGTATCGCCTTCAGAGGCAGCTGGGTAGGCCGACAGATCCTGATGATCAGATACCGACACCCCAGATGTTCGCGGCTCATGGTCGTTGGCCCGGGGATAGGCCAGAGTATGCAGAGGCTGGAGGCAGTGGTACAGCGGCCGGAGGCCAGGGAGGGGGTGATGAGGATGATGAGGACGAGGAGGACGAGGATGAGGAGACCGAGGATGATGAGGCTTTCACTCCTTGAGTGACCCCTTTTTATTTATTTATGCTTTCTCATATTTTGTTGTTTATGTTTATGTCATTTGTCTCGTACACTCTTTAGAGGTTTCTTTTGTTTGGTACTTTGTAGCTATATTGATACTCTTGCTTTATTATTCGAGTACTGTTCGCTTTTATTACCTAGTTTTTGCATCATAATCATGCTTACGTTTTATATATATACGTGTGAATGTTTGAAATTTTTGTTACCTATCATTGATAATGTGAATTTGACAAATCTTTCCGCAACCGAATAAGCCAAAGTTTTTAACCATAGACAAATGGTAGTGATAAATGTGATTAATTTTCGCAAAGCTAAAATGCATGTTTCCTATTCCTTCCCTGATTAAAATTTGAAAGGAGAATGTATATTCCATACCAAATTATACCATACAATTCACGTTATTTAATATGTTTGTTCTATGAACCATTTAGAACCAGCCAGATGTAAGGAATCCCCAAAGTTATCATAATACATATGCAGGAGATCGACATTTTTGTTTAGCTCGGTCTTTTTATGTTAAATCTGAATTTTGTTTTTTTTACATAAAAGTATTGACATGATCAAGGCATTTGTTTGAAAACGAGAGAAAACAATCAACCACAAACAGCCCACCCTGTGAGAAGTGAGTACTTGTTAAACCCCTTCGAGCCTAACAAATCAGAATTTTTAACTATGAACTGCCAACTTTCATAAGCTCAACTGCTTAATGAGATTGCCGGAGTTTGTAAAAAATATATTTTCAGTTCATAGTTAAAACATCACTGAATTCTGATAATTTCCTTTCGATTTTTGAACCCTTAAAACATCATGATTAGTGTCCCTTGCCAAAAGAGGAGGGAACATTCAATTAGGGTATCGTACTGAAACAAGTTGGGAAAAAGGGGAGGGTTGTGAAAGTCAAGCAACGTTGAATTTCTTAATTGATCTTGACGACTAAAGAAAAAAAGAAGGAAAGAAAAGAAAAGCAAACCAAGAAAAAGAAAAGAGAAAAAAGAAAAGAAAACCGATAAAATCCAAGAGTTGTCGAGATCAAGGAGAAAAGCATTTGTGAATCACCAAAATTGTGATTTGAACAAAGAAAGGGGTAAGTTAGAAAGAATGTTCCCTCTTGCTTGGCCATTTGAATTCAATTTCCCCACATATGACATTTCTTTTGTAGCCCAGCCAAATTACAACCCTTAAAAGACCTTTTGATCAATGCTTTCATGTTTTTAAGAAACAATAATTGGATGGACATATAACTCGATCGGAATGTTAGCAAAATTGCCGGATGAGTGTTCATAACCCCTCACATTAATTTTCAATTTGTTCATTTACTTAAATGAGTGATAGGTTGGTTCATTGATAAGCATGTTATTAATTTGAACTGTATGATACGATTTTTTTGTGGTATTTATTTCGATTTTCTCAGTACAATCTCGGAATAATAGGGGGCATGAAATTGCGTGCGTAAATTTCACATGAATCCACCAAAATCAAAAAGCCTGACCTCGCTCGGCAACCAAAATCAAAAGCCCGACCTCGCTCGGCAACCAAAATCAAAAGCCCGATCTCGCTCGGTAACCAACAATAAAGCCCAATTTCCATTGGCGCCCACAATTTTAAAACCAAAACCTGATTGCTCCCGGTGCACAAATCATTCAAGGCTCAACCATGCTCAGCACTCTCCCTGCAATTCACAAAAAGCCCAATTGTCATCGACATTCCTTAAACATCCAACCAAAGGGCCCAATTGGCATCAGCAATCCCAAATAATTAAAGGAGCCACACCTTTGGGGCAAGTCACCTCCCCATTAACAAAATTCTTCCCAAGCAAAGTCTTTTGCTTTAGTCGAAATTTCCATTATTTTTATGATAGTGTAAAAAAGGTTTTTCAAGAAAACTCACGTGGAATCTTTTATGTTTTTTAATAACAAATGCATTCTCTCTGAATTGTGAGTACTTAAAAACATGCATCAATATCTATCCATAGAGCAGATAAACCTCGCAGGCCAAGCATGGTTAATTGCTAAAGGGATTTCTGGTCACCGGTGAATCAAAAAAAAGAATATCCCCATCAAATCAAGAGCCTGAAGTAACAACTCAAGCGAGGATGACCAACCAGAGCACAAGCGTTCCCCAACGGAACCATCAGTTATGCTCCTCAGCGGTTTAGCACGATTTATTCAGCGGATCAACAATCCCCACGAGGTATTTATTCTTTATCAATTATCGCGGTCTTACCCCGTCCATATTTAAATGTATCCCCTGAGAGTTTATCCCTGTAAGGATTACCGAATGTTTATGCCGGTCCACTTTTTACCTTGCCGGCCTAATCTTGTCTCATCAAGCTTTTTAGTTGTACAAGAGGAACAAAATTCCCCAGTAAAACACCCTAAACATCCAAACACCAACCAAGGCTGGATATCGATCATGCTTCCAAAATGATCCGTATATCTCCATGAGCCAAACCTCATTGACATTCCCCAGGGAGTCTCAACCCCAAACAAAAAGTCCAATCATTATTGGCAAACCCACACAAATCTTCGGGCCAAGCCCGAACTACACCGGTTTTGATCCCATTTGGGTATGTAGGCAAAGGACCTTGTCCTTCCAAACCGACCAACAAAAAACAAACAAACAAAAAGACCAATCATCATTGGCACAACCACAACCAAGACCGACTTTGCTTGGCACCCAACCAGCATCCCACATATCATGCATAGCATAATTCATGCATCATGTCATTTTCATTCATGCATATACAAATCATTCATACACATGCATTTCATTTCATAAATCATGCATCCTCAACAAGGATTCTCCAGTGAGAATCACATGTTCACCAACATCCATCAACAGTCAAGTAAGCGTTCCCCAGTGAACCTCCTTCACTAACTGTCCCCAATTCCCCAGAAGGAATCTTTGTTTGAGTCCACCTCATATCATATTACATTGCATATCACTGCATATCATACTGCATAACATGCATCATACAATCATGTTTTCCAGTTCAACCAGGGGCACCTATTTAGGGTAAGACCACAGCTCGTTAGGAATCGACCTTCAGTGAAAGTGCCTGAATAAGATTACCTAGCTTAGGTATCGACCTCTAGTGAAAGTGCCTAGATAAGATCACCTCCCTCAGTGTTCGACCTCTAGTGAAAGTGCCTAGATGAGACCACAGCTCGTTAGGAATCAACATTCAGTGAAAGTGCCTGAATAAGATTACCTAGCTTAGGTATCGACCTCTAGTGAAAGTGCCTAGATAAGATCACCTCCCTCAGTGTTCGACCTCTAGTGAAAGTGCCTAGATAAGACCACAACCCGTTAGGAATCGACCTTCAGTGAAAGTGCCTGAATAAGATTACCTAGCTTAGGTATCGACCTCTAGTGAAAGTGCCTAGATAAGATCACCTCCCTCAGTGTTCGACCTCTAGTGAAAGTGCCTAGATAAGATCACAGCTCGTTAGGAATCAACCTTCAGTGAAAGTGCCTGAATAAGATTACCTAGCTTAGGTATCGACCTCTAGTGAAAGTGCCTAGATAAGATCACCATCCCCAGGAATCGACCTCTAGTGAAAGTGCCTAGATAAGATCACCTTCATCCCCCAGTGGATCTACCTCCAGTGTTAGCGGCTGGATACGATCAACCTTTTCCAACCATTGCATTTGCATTCCGCGAAGGACAAAATTCGGGTCCTTCTTTTTTTACTTAATTGATCTTCGCAAAGAGTTCATAAGATGCCCTCGGCACTCACGCACTCTATGCGAAGACACAATTAAGTAGGGGCAGCTGTATTACCCTAATTTTGTCCTAAGCATTTTAAAACAAAAAAACAAAAAAAATCAAAGAGGGGAAAAAGTCAAAGTCAACAAAAGTCAACAGAAAAGTCAACAAGTCAAAAATGCTGACTTCGCACTGCGAAGCTCACTTCGCACTGCGAAGTCTGCGATTTTTCTGCAGATTTTTGGTTTCTTTGATTTAAATCCAGAATTTGTTGCATATCATTTCCATAATTATTTTAAGTAGCATTCATGGCTAATTGGGCCAAGCAAAACCAGAATTGAAGGACTTGCCATTAATGCCAAGGTTGGAAGCTTTTTCTTCCAACCTAGCATGTGACAAGCAAGTGGGCTTGCCCTTGGGCAGCTCTAGTCCCTCCCATGTGACCTGTTAACCACCCCAAGGTTGCCAGCCACCTGCTTGAGGACTTTCCTCCTGCTTGCTTCCCCAAAACCAGTCAAACTAGCTGGATTTTCTCACTTGAAAAGCCATGAGTGCCTACCCTGTTTTTGCAGCAGCTTTTCACCCCTCACACCAACCATAAGTAGCCTTTTTCATCCCTCAATCTCTGCACATCACAGTGCACGTTTTTATTGACCAACCATTGAGATTGCAAGGATTGATCCCCAAGCATTAGCCAATTGCTATTCAGCTTTGTTCTTCATCATTACCTTCTAGAATTGGTTGAATTTGTGGCTGAAATCAGGCTGAGTCTTGCCCATTGGTACAAGGCAAGGTTGCCTCTATCCATTAGCATTTAATGCAAAGGGATTCAGCTTGATCCTAGCCACAAATCAGCTGAATTTTGGGATTTAGTAATGATGAATTAGATTTGGTTTTGGCCTATAAATAGAAGGCAATGCCCAAGGTTCAAACAACAACTGATAACAGCATTTTCAAGAGCAGAAACTCTACTCATTTCAACTTACAAACCCTCACAAACAACCAGAAAAAAAACCAATCCAACACAAAGCATCACAAAGTTCAAGTTCATCACCAATATCAAAAACCTTTGTGAAAGCCTTCAACCAATACAAACCCCTTGCAGCTGGAGCTTTGCTAAGGAGTTCTGTAAGTTTCTAAGCTTTTATCTTGCATTTACAATTGTGTTTGTATAGCAATTTTGGTTCAAAACCATTTGGTTCTAAAAAACCCTTTTGAATTTCAAAGAAATCCCAAGGTTTTCAAAACATCAAAACTGGTTTTGTCCAGCCTTTTTCATCCCAAAAACTCAAAGTTTTTCACCCACCTAAAAGGTCCTGAGTGTGTTCAGAAGTTGTTTCTGAACAAAAGTTCAGAAACAGCTTCTGAACTCAAAATTCGCATGCTTCGCAGTGCGAAGTCATGGTCGCAGTGCGACCATGACAGAACTCAGAATCTGAGTTTTTGTGTCCAAATGACCATTTTTTGAGGTTCTAGCCCCAGAGCTCAGAACCTAAGAGTTTTTAAACCCATGTTTTTTCAAACCATAACAAGGATTTTGCACAATTTTGGCAAAATCACAAGTTCGTATGACATTATGTGGATAACTTGCAAAACAAGTTATGTTCCCAAACTTTCAAACAAGCATGAACAAACAAGCTATGTTCATCATTTCAATCAAAACTTGAACAATAAATATTGTTCATGATTTTCAAAACTCAAACATGAACATAAGTCAAGTTTGTTCGCTTTTCAAAACCGTTCGCAAAATGAGCCGAACTTGTGCGTTTTCTAGCAAGATTGCTAAACCTTCCCAATTTGGGTTTTCAAACCAAATGTTTTGACATACCTTGGGATTTCTAAAAGGATTCTACCCAAAAACATGAATGAAAAAGGGATGGTGTGACGTATGTCTCTCCATTGCCCCGATTGTACGAATGCGTGACGTATGTCTCGTCGTTCGGACAATCGTCATTCCATTTTCAATATGTACAACCCCAACCAAACCAAATCTTGGCCCCTTGTGGTCAATCCAAACCTTTTGGTCCCCCGTGGCCATTAGACTCAATCCCTCGACTCGTTAGAGTCCACTCGGTCAATGTTCGACTCGTTCGAGTCCATTGTACCTGTTCTTGATCTCAGTGGATCAATTGAACAATCGCCCGACTCTTCGGAGTCCACTCGGTCAATGATTGACTTGTATGAGTCCATTGCACCTCTCTTGGTCCCATAGCGACCAATTCGAACCTTTTACCCTAACGGACGTACCTTTTAACAATTCTAATGCGATTCACGAACAAACGCTTAATAAGTCTCCCAAGCGCGAGCATACAAGCTACGTTTTAATCGCAAGAATTCGGTTAAAACATCGTCCATTTAAAATTAACCAACACATGTACGTTTTTCTACCAAAGAACTACGTACGCTTTGAATTCTCCGACTACCGGGAGATACGTAGGAGCAAGATCGACATCTTGTCAAGCGCAATAATAAAAAACTTTTTCTTTCTTTTCTTTCGTTTGTTTTTATCTCTTTCCCCCCCTTTATTATATTTTTGACATAAGTGAACATGCGCTCAAAGTATTTAAAAACAATTCAAGCTTTAACCAAATAGAAGGTTCCCGTTGAGTACAACGGACGTGAGGGGTGCTAATACCTTCCCCTTGCGTAACCGACTCCCGAACCCGACAATGGTTGCGATGACCAATCCTTATCCTCATCGTCAAAGGGTTTTATTATCGTTTCCCTTTAAACAAAAAAAAACTTAAGGGTTTATCAACGTTCCCTTTACACAAAAACTTTGGTGGCGGCTTCACAAAGGCCCTCCGAGCGTTTACGAACGACCTCGGAGGATTTGCGCGTCTTTTTCTCAGGAAAAAAACGAGGTGCGCACAATACCACAGCTAATCATGTGAACAAACTCTTAAGAAGTCTGCCATCCAAATGGAGACCTAAGGTGACTGCTATTGAGGAAGCTAAGGATCTGAATACTTTAAGTATTGAGGATCTTATAAGCTCCCTCAAGGTGCATGAATTGGGACTCAATGAGGATGAGTCTGTTAGAGAACCAAAAACTTTAGCTCTGAAGTCTAAAAGAAAGCCTGCTAAAGCTTTGAAAGCTATTGAATCTGAAGAAGAGTTTCCTGAGGGAAATTCTGATGAAGATTCAGATGCTGATGAGCTTGCAATGCTTTCTAAAAGGCTTCAGTATCTAATGAATAGAAAGAAAAAATTCTCTAACAGAAGCAGTAACTTTAGAGGATCTGGTTCTGGTTCAAAGAGGGATATCCAGAAAGAAAGCTGTTACAACTGCAAGAAGCCTGGGCACTTTATTGCTGACTGTCCTGATATTCAGAAGGAAAAGTCTAAAGAGAAAGCAAAGAAGTCCAGCTCAAAGTCCAGCAGTTTCAGAAACAAGCTTAAAAAGAGTCTCATGGCAACATGGGATGATCTGGACAATGAGTCAGAATCTGATGAAGAAGAAGCAAACCTGGCTCTGATGGCAACTGCATTTTCTGATGCAGAATCATGCTCAGATTCTGATGAAGAAGATGAGGTATACTCTGAACTCTCTAGATCTGAATTGATTGAAACAGTTAATGATCTTATGAGTCATCTTAAAAGCAAGTTAAAAGAAATTAAATCTTTGAAAAATCAAACTAACTTGCTGTCTGAGGAAAATCTTAAACTTCAGAATCAAATTTTTGAATATGATAAAGAAGTTGAAGAACTCAGAAAAGAGGCTCATAAGAAATCTGAAGAGGTTCCTAATGAACATGAAATAGCTCTTCAGGATTTCATCTTAACTGGATTCAATAGAACTAAAATTGCCTCTATGATGTATAATATGATCAGAAACAAAGGTTAAGGCATTGGCTATGATTCATTCAAACCTTCAAATGAATTAAACTCACCTTCCTGTTCTGAAAATATTTTAAAAGGCAATGGTATATGCTTTGTGCCTGCTTCTGATAACTCTGAGAAGTTAAAAATGTCAGAATCTGAGACTATGTCTGAAGTTCTGAACAGCTCAGACTCTGAAGCTTCTGAACCTAAGGGTAAGATGAAGGCAGATGTTAAAACCTTGCCTAAATCTAAGCCAAAAGGTCCTAAGCCTAAGAGTAAGAGTAAATCAGACTCTGAACCTGAAAATGTTCAGAATCTGAAGAGTTTAGAACCTGGAACTAGTAAGTCTCAGAATCTGAATAATTTAGAATTTTCAAAGACTGGGTTTATTAAAACTTCAAAATCTGTTAAACCAGTCAATGTAAAACATTTTCAATCTCAGAATGTTAAGCAGAACAAGCAAAAGCAAACCCATCAGTTTTCTGCTTCTAATTATTCTAAGAAAGGAAAAACTGAAGCTTGCCTTGTGCCTGAAGCAAACAGAGTTAGAATTCTGAAGAGATCAGAACCAAAGTGCTCAATGGTTCATACTCTAAACAAATCAGAACCAAAGACCTTCAAGTCTCAGGTTCTGAAGAAATTTGAGTCCAAACCCTTGAGAACTCAGGTTCTGAAGAACTCAGGTTCTAAAACTCAGACTTATTCAAGATACAAGGATTCATATCCAAAGTATCAGAACAAGTCTGAGTATCACAGCTTCAGATACAAGATGAAAAAGCCAAAACCTTTCAGGACTAACCCCAAAGGACCCATGAAAATCTGGGTACCTAAGTCTGAGATCATTTCAATTGCAGATATGCTTGTCATCCAGAGAAAAGGAAAGGTCCTGGTACCTGGACAGTGGATGCTCGCATCATATGACAGGGGACAAGTCTATGTTCCAAACCCTGACTCTGAAAGAGGGAGGAACTGTGGGGTTTGGAGGAAGTCAGAAAGGAAAGATCATTGGTACTGGTAAGATAGGTAATTCTTCCCTGTACATTGATAATGTTTGGCTGGTAGATGGACTTAGACATAATTTACTTAGCATAAGTCAATTATGTGATAGTAATTATGAAGTCCTGTTTAATAAGAACACATGTACTGTAATCAATAACAAAGATAAGTCTGTAGTGTTCAGAGGCAGCAGGAAAAACAATGTTTACAAAATAAATTTTTCTGAATTGGTTCAGCAGAAGGTAGTTTGCCTTCTGTCTGTGAGTGATGAGAAATGGGTCTGGCACAAAAGGCTGGGACATGCTAACTGGAGACTCATCTCTAAGCTTAGCAAGTTACAGCTGGTCAGAGGCCTACCCAGCATTGATTATCACTCAGATGCTCTTTGTTCAGCATGCCAAATTGGAAAGTTTTCAAAAACTTCTTTTAAATCTAAGAACATTGTTTCCACTAAAAACCTTTAGAACTCCTTCACATTGATTTGTTTGGTCCTGTTGGAACAGCTTCAATTAATGGGAAGAAGTATGGACTTGTAATTGTTGATGATTACAATATGTGGACTTGGGTTAAGTTCCTTAGAACCAAAAATGAGACATATGATGTGTTTTACAAATTCTGCAAACAAGTACAAACTGAAACTGATTTGAAAATTTTAAAAATCAGAAGTGATCATGGTGGGGAATTTGAAAATGAACCTTTTGAAATTTTTTGTGAAGATCATGGAATTCTCCATGAGTTCTCATCTCCTAGAACTCCACAACAAAATGGAGTTGTAGAGAGAAAGAACAGGTCTTTACAGGAAATGGCCAGAACCATGATCCATGAATCCAAAATTGCTAAGTACTTTTGGGCAGAAGCTGTAAACACAGCATGTTATATTCAGAACAGGATCTATATCAGACCCATTCTGAATAAAACAGCATATGAACTGTTTAAACACTACTACAGAAATGACTTTTTACATCAGTCGAAAATGACTTTTTACATCAGTTGCCAACCGATGTAAGGT
Organism: Medicago ruthenica; assembly: GCA_018208015.1. NCBI lineage: Eukaryota > Viridiplantae > Streptophyta > Magnoliopsida > Fabales > Fabaceae > Medicago > Medicago ruthenica. Next base: position 64,143,281 of record CM031372.1, on the reverse strand, counting down.
GGCTTGATGTAGTATGTGCACTACTTTTTACATCGGGTACGAACTGATGTGAAAACCTATTTTCTACATCAGTTCTATTTTCCACTGTTGTAATAGATGCACTTTAAAATTTGACAACGGGGTTTTCACATCAGGTATAAGTTAAGGACTGATGTAAAATATGTGTTTTTCACATCAGGTATAAGTTAAGGACTGATGCGAAATCTATATATTTTTTTTTAAATTGCTTAATAAATAAGCTTAACACTTGCTCTTTTCTTTTATATTAAAAATATAAAAACAAATATGGATAATTTTAATGCCAAAAAGGAAGTTATATTATCTAATTTGATATTACATAATCAATCCGCAACTTTTCACATCAATATTCCAAAATATATTAAAAAAAATACATATCAATACAATATATTAAAGAAAATACATATCAACTTAATAACAAAATGTTTTGTTAATCCTTCTAGTTTCTGAGCATGCTTGTGCTGCAATAGTCTTTTTCTATCCTCTTTCTTCTGAGCAAAATCAACATACAGTGGTTTGCCATGGAACATGCACCCTGTAGCATATAACATCAACTTAATTGATGCATAAGCACTAATATAACTTCTAACTTGGTAACATTTTTCTATCCAAAAAAATAATAATGAAACTTAACCAAAGTAGTGTAGAGAACATGGACCTAAATGGACTTGTTACTTGGATAAAAATATTTTAATATCATTAAAAAGTTTCTTAAAAGGAAGTAAGGAACAGGGATGTAAATTTTCTAGATCAGAACTTCAATCAAAATTCAGTACACAAAAAATAACATTTAACATATATCCAATCTCTCAAATTATAATCCAATAAATATACATAACATGCAGTGTTATTCGAACAACATAGTGTGCATTTTTCTCAAATTTCATAGTACTACTAATACATATCTAGGCAAAAAATGATACAAGACCAAAACACTCTAATCTATCACCTTGGTGGCTTACAGATTCAAAGCAACTTAACTCACCATTAAAACTGTTCACAGACTTATATTAGTCTTTAAATGTTTTCATTTTTACAAGTGGTAATTTCTTACCTGATAACCAGAGTACGAGCAGTAAAATGGGCAAGAACCTGAGTAAGAGCCTCTATATTTGTCAGCAAAATCAAACAACTGCAAAACATATTTAATTATTAGTAAATTTTGTTCAATTTAATACATAAAAACTCTTCAATGCAAATCTCACATGTTTCTTAAGGCTGTTTAATTATACAAAATCGAAATGGAAATATCAACTCTTGATCAATGGATTATAGAGCCAATTGATCATCATGATTCATTAATGAGAATAAAACATGTTAGTTGAATTGCTTACAGATTTTGCCTGGCTTAATAGCTTGGATGAATAATTGATATCTGTTTTCTTAAAGACAATTGAAGCAGCAGAAAGAGCGGCAGCAGCCTCAGCTGCAGCCTCAGTTCCAAGGGAATTTGAATCAATCTTGTAAGTTGTTCTTGGTGTATCCATGTCTTCTGGACGTCCCAACAATTATGATCTGCGTTTCCATCTCCCACCTAGCAATCACACCAATATTTGATTATAAAACTAATCAGCATGCAACACAACGCACACATATATGTATACATTATATATCTAAATGTGACATGCACTAATAAGTAATAATTAAGTACTTAGTTATCATATGATATATGGAATCAAACCTGTGTAAAGAGCGTGGTTGGGGAAGTGTGAGCTTTAAGTATGAAATCTGCACCCCAACGAAAACAGCAGTTAATTGAAGGCACAAAAAACATAGACTTCAAATCACAACATATAGATATGAATGATGGCAAATTTTAACAAACTGTAAAATAATTTCACATACATCTGCTTATCTCTCACAGTAGAGCCATTCATTTTCTGGATAGCATCATTTGCATTCTCCTCTGAATCAAACTGGATAATAGATTTCAACTGTAAAGTGAGTTCGTTTTACAAAAAAGTATCTCAACTGCAGAATCAAACTGGATAACAAACTGTAAAGTTATCTCAACTGCAGAATTCGGTTTAGAAACTAAATCAAACATAATCACCAGAAATTTCAATAATAAGTGAGTTCGTTCTTAACTAAACAAAATATCTCAGATTATCTTTAAAAAGTACTCTAGTTTTTTACAAAAAAAGAAGATTAACAAACTACATATAAATCCTAAGCTTTAAGAAACGCACTTCACACACCTAAATCACCACGCATTAAGAAAACTACAAGTCCGTTCAAAATTTTAATCTCTCTACAAATGTCAAATCAAACTACTGCGGTAACCAGACATCTAGATTGGCGATTTAAACTAAATTGGACTTCAAGATATCAATAAACCAGCCAAATCAAACTACTGCAAGGTTCAAATCAGCAAAATCAGACTTCAAATGTTGTTTAGCCAAATATCATTGCCAGCTACACTAACTTATTAATAAAACATTTAGGCACCGCGGGTAACAAAACAAGCATACAAGCATACAAGTAACAAATGCTTCTTCAGCCTAAGGCTTCAGTAACTTCCCACACCATTGAAGAGGATATTAGAAGAACAATACATATACTAAGGTTACAAGATTGACATAGCTATAATAGATTGTGCCTTATCAGAGAATTAATTGTCAAAATAAGATCTGCCACAGATTTATCATTTGCATAATAGAGCCACTTTCACATATTGCAGTCTTTGCATAACTGTACATACCAGAATCTCATAGCTCTATTAAAATTTTACCCTTTCACATAGACAATTTAAGTCGATTGAATACTTACAATTTTATCGGCAATATGTGTTTCTTCTGACATGTACTCTCCTGACGACTTTTGTCGTGTCGGCCTTATCCACTTCTCATGGCGTTTTGGTGGAGATTTGACCATATCCAGTTACGAGAACACTATAAAAATGAAAACACAATCACTAAGTAGCTTATTATATCAAAATGAAAAAAAAAAATACTAATTACCTTAATATAGCAACAACATGCAGCAAAAATAAAACAATTACTATCTAGCTTATTAAAAGCTTATTAGCTTAATTCAAAATTTCTCCAATTTCATCACCAAATAAATATAACAATTAGTAAGTATCTTATTAAAAGCTTAAAATAGCTTATTAACTTGATTCAAAATTTCTCCAATTTCATTACCAAATAAATCTAACAATTATTAAATAGCTTATTAGCTTAATTCAAAATTTCTCCAATTTCATCACCAAATAAATCTAACAAGCACATTGCACTATCACTCAATAAGGTTCGGAGACTCTTTGGTGTTACTATGGTACCACCACAATGCACAACAATATGTGATTTGGTCAAGTACTTGACATAAGCTACCAGTAAGAAGCTAGTGGATGTGACATATTGCATGTTACTATCACTCATCTTGAACAAAATCCCACATGTAAAGTTTCACAAGCTCAAAAACAGTTACAACTTGGAACACATGAAACCAATAGAGTTAAAACTGAGAGACAAGAAAGAGGGACCTTACCTGGGGCATATTGAATGTAATTTAGGTACATTGGATTCTTTGTAGCTTTGTGTAACCAAGCAGCACCCCCACAACAACTCATCCTAACAAGTCATTATAAACCCATCAATCAAAAGTACTATAATTTTGAGTACGACTCAAAATAAAAATTGGCACAATGGAAAAATCAAAATTTTACCTGACAAGTGACAACCAGAGTAATCACAACAAAAGGGACACACAAAGGGTTTCAAGACATTGCTGTAAGGTCCTCTCTGTTGATCAGAAAACTGAAAAACCTAAACCCAAAAACAAACACAATCTCATATTTAAGCACAAAACAAAAAACCATTTTTTTATTTTTATTTTTTATCATGAATCAAGTTTACCCTAATAGCCCTTCTCACTAAAATTTCTGCAACAACTTTAGAGCCAAGTGCGTTTGCATCAATCTTAAAAACACTTCTCGGTGTGTCCAATTCTTCTGGTCTTTCCAAACAAGCATGGTTCTTTTTAGCATCTCCAACCTACAAACAAAAAATTCAAAAATCAACCTCATTTCCCATTTTTTCTCCTTCACAAAAACTAAAAACCATGAACAAGAGAAGATGGAAAAAAAAAATTGACCTGAACATATATGGTGTTTAGATGTGCAGTGGCTTTTAGTAGATAATCAGTAGCCCAACGAATAGCTTATTAGCTTAATTCAAAATTTCTCCAATCTAACAATTAGTAACTATCTTATTAAAAGCTTATATTTATAGCTTATTAACTTAATTCAAAATTTCTCCAATTTCATTACCAAATAAATCTAACAATAATTAAGTAGCTTATTAGCTTAATTCAAAATTTATCCAATTTCATCACCAAATAAATCTAACAAGCACATTGATTGATGCAAAAATCGAATATGAGAAGACAGTTTACCTCAGCATCTAATGTTCAAGCAAAAACCGAATATGAGAAGGCAGTTTACCTCGAATCTGATAAGTGAATTGAATCTCAGAAGCTCGAATCTGAGGAGTTTCTTCGCTGATTGATACTCGAATCTGAGAAGCTCGCTGATTGATGCTCGATGCTAGATGAAACCACATACTAAAAACGAAAACGAGATCTATGAAATACTAAAAACGAAAACGATTTGAGCAACTGAAACCAAAACTATTTAAACTATTTGAAGTTCGTAATCGTGTTTGAATGGAAATACTAAAAACGAAAACGAAAAATACTAACCGATCTGTGAAAAGAGGGCCAGTGAGAGGGAAATCGAGTGTGAGAGGTGATAGGCGAAAACGATTTTGCCCAGAGGGGGAAAACGGATCTGACAAACGAATCAAAGAAGAAGGTTGCTATGATGATTTTTTTCTTCTTCCACCGATTTGTGTTGTGAGAGATGAGAGGCTAGGGTTCTTTGAGAGAGAAAACGAATCTGAGAAGGAAAAGGGAAAAGTCACGTTTTCAGAGAAGAGGGAAAAGGGAAAATGAAATATTGAAAGGTTTTTCCCTACAGGTCATATGCACCTGATGTAAAATGTAGTTGCTCAGTATTACAAAACTGCCACCGCGTGTATCTTTCCCTACAGGTATTATATCAACTGTTGTGAAAACTTTTTATCATTTATTTTTCCCATCAGTTATTCCTTTCAACTGATGTGAAAACTTTGTTAGTAATTTCAAAAATGCCACCGTGTTAACTATTACATCAGGTATTATTTCAACTGTTGTGAAAACATTTTTGACCATGTTGTAAAATGTATATTTTCCACTAGTGAAAGGAAGAAAACCAAGTATTTCTTATTTTCATCAGTTTGGTTGTACATGTTACATACTAAACAATAAGGTCTACCTAAAGAAATTTGATGCCAAGGCTCAAAAGGGTACCTTTTTAGGATACTCAGAGATCTAAGGCATACAGGGTGTATAATTCTGAAACACATGTTGTTGAAGAAGCTATACACATTAGGTTTGATGATAAGAAGCCTGGTAATGAAATACCAGAGCTGGTTGAGAGTTTTGCAGATATCAGAATCTCAGAAGAACCTTTAGAAGCTGAACCCAGTTCAGAGTCTGATGAAGGTTCAGGAGCTGAAAACAATGAAGAATCTGAGAAACTCTCTGATAAAGACACTACTCCTGAAGCAAATCAAGACCAGCATGGTTTTGAACACATCCCTGATGGTTCTTCAGAAGCTAATCCACCCAGAACCTCATTCAAATACAAGTCTTCACATCCTGAGGAGTTGATCATTGGAAACAAGAACAGTCCAAGGAAGACAAGATCAGCATTCAGTCAGAATGAGTCTATGCTTGGCCTGCTATCCATGATTGAGCCCACAACTGCTGATGAAGCACTTGCTGATGATGGCTGGATTGTAGCAATGCAAGAAGAACTGAACCAGTTTCAAAGGAATGATGTCTGGGATCTTGTTCCAAGACCTGATCATAAGAACATCATTGGAACAAAATGGGTGTTCAGGAACAAGCTCAATGAACAAGGAGAAGTGATCAGAAATAAGGCTAGATTAGTAGCTCAAGGGTACAGCCAGCAAGAAGGAATTGATTACACAGAAACTTTTGCTCCAGTAGCAAGACTGGAAGCAATCAGGTTACTTATTTCTTATGTTGTTAATCATGATATCATCTTATATCAAATGGATGTTAAGAGTGCTTTCTTAAATGGTGTAATTTCTGAAGAAGTGTATGTTAAACAACCTCCTGGTTTTGAAGATGTTAAATATCCAAATCATGTTTTTAAACTTAAGAAGTCTTTGTATGGTCTGAAACAAGCTCCCAGAGCTTGGTATGAAAGGCTAAGCAACTTCTTAATTAAAAATGGTTTTGTAAGAGGTCAAGTTGATAATACACTCTTTAGAAAAACTGTTAAGAAAGAAATCTTAATTGTTCAAATATATGTTGATGATATCATATTTGGTTCTACTAATGCCTCCCTTTGCAAAGAATTTTCAAAGTTAATGCAGGATGAATTTGAAATGAGCATGATGGGTGAGCTGAAATTCTTTTTGGGAATTCAAATCAACCAATGCAAAGATGGTGTTTATGTTCATCAGTCAAAATACACTAAGGAGCTTCTGAAGAAGTTCCAGCTTGATGATTGCAAGCTGATGACAACACTAATGCATCCTACCTGCACCTTAAGCAAAGAGGACAATGGCTCTAAAGTAGATCAGAAGCTGTACAGAGGTATGATAGGTTCTCTCCTATACTTAACTGCTTCTAGGCCAGATATTTTATTTAGTGTATGTCTGTGTGCTAGATTCCAGTCAGATCCTAGAGAATCTCATATGACTGCTGTCAACAGAATCTTTAGGTATCTGAAAGGAACAACTAATTTGGGACTTCTGTATAAGAAATCTCTAAATTATAAGCTAGTTGGATTCTGCGATGCTGACTATGCTGGGGACAGGATTGAAAGAAAATCCACCAGTGGAAACTGTCAGTTTCTTGGGGAGAATCTGATATCCTGGGCCAGCAAGAGACAAGCAACCATTGCTCTGTCAACAGCAGAAGCAGAATACATCTCAGCTGCAAGTTGTAGCACACAACTGCTCTGGATGAAACATCAATTAGAGGATTATCAGATTCATGCAGATAATATTCCTATTTATTGTGATAATACTGCTGCAATATGTCTGTCTAAAAATCCAATTCTGCATTCTAGAGCCAAGCACATAGAAATAAAACATCATTTTATAAGAGATTATGTTCAGAAGGGTGTTTTAGATATTCAGTTCATTGATACTGATCATCAATGGGCTGACATATTCACAAAACCCCTAACAGAAGAAAGATTCAATTTTAATAAAAAAGAACCTGAACATGCACTTTATCTCTTGAAAATGTGCTTGAATCTGAATGAAAACCTTGATCTGAGTTTAACATAAGCTAAGACTGATCAGACACTCATCTTCTGAGAGTCTGAAGACAGTTAAGCCTGAAAAACTTCAGAGTCTGAAGGATCAGAACCTGGATTTTCTGACTATTGAATCTGATAGGAATCTAATGTTTGGTCAGAATCTGATAAGTATATTCCTGGGCAATGATGATTAAAGCTTTGAAAGTTTATACTCTAATCCTCCCAAAGTCATCAATTTAAAAATGTGATTTTCTGCTCTGATATTCAATGTTAAAATTGCTTGACAAACAATTTTCAGTTGGTATCAGTCTATTTTCAAACTGTTTAGCACAGACACATTTTTCAAATGCTCAAAGTGTATCAGCCATGTTCAGTTTTTTAGAAATGTTTTAATTTGGTATCAGACTCTGAGATAAACCTTCATAATTTGGTATCAGGTTCTGATACAAGTTCAGCAGTATTAAAACTGTCATTTGGTATCAGGTTCTGATATAACCTTTCAGCTGGTCTATGATCTGAACTATTTTGTTTTAAAATGAGTTAGACCTGCTCTGATACCTTCTTGTATGTTTTTGCTCTGATACTGAACAAAATTTACTGAACAACCATGTCTGAACACAGAATGCTCTGATCAGAAGCTCTGGACTTTTTCTGCTTCTGAACAACATTTTTTTTTGCAAAGTCATATATTCACTGAAAATCAAGTATGCTCTGATGATTATCTTTGCTTCTTGATTATCCATATGATTGCATACTTATCTCACATATTTTTTCAAACCCCCCAATTCTAAACCTTTTTGAAATGTTCTCCAACTCTTTTAAAAAAGGGAGATGTCTTATGCTCTGATACACTTGTTTTCAACCTCTTTTAAAAACTTTTTGTTGATGACAAAAGGGGGAGTAGGTAAAACAAGTATTAAAGCACCTGAGCTCAAATATAAGTTAAATTCTGTCAATGTATTAACTTATGAAAGGGGAGTAAAAGGTATTAAAGCCTGAGGCTCTGAACATAAGTTAAAGCTCTGATACTGATTGAACTTAACTTATGAGAACTGATTATAAATCTTAGCCTCTGAATTTAATTTTTTGTGAGATAACATAACTCTTAGTGAGTTAAAATGAATTGAAAATAACTTGGATAAGACTCAGGGAGCTTACAAAACTCATCCTGTGGATTATCAGACTTAGGGGGAGAGCTTACAAACCTCAGAACCTGAAGTCAGCAAGTTATTTACAATTCTAAGTGTCAATTTCACTTGATTGTTTAAAGTTGAGTTTAATTAACATGGATAAGAATCAGGGGGAGCCTACAAAACTAACCTTGAGGATTGTCAGACCTAGGGGGAGCTTACAAACCTCTCCTGAAGTCTGCTTGTCAATTAAACTTAACAACAATTCTGAAATTTTCACATTTGTGATTTAAACTGAACTTAATTAACTTGGATCAGACTCAGGGGAAGCTTACAAAACTCACACCCTGCAGTTAACTTGTTAATTAAGTTAACAACAATTTTCTAATTTAATACTTATGTTTGTCATCATCAAAAAGGGGGAGATTGTTGGAACAAAATGTGTTTAACAACTCTCTTATGAATTAAGGGGGAGATTGTTGAAACATTTATGTGTAAACATATCTCTCTTTATGGTTTTGATGATAACAAAGTGTTAAATAAGAAAATTGGTTATTTGCTAATGCTTTGTTCAAGTGATTTCAGAACCACGTGTTTTATGATTAATTATTAAGAATGGTTATGGAAGAACAAGCTTAGAGCAAGAAAGGAAAGCTAAGAAGCAATGTTGCAAAGCTAGAAGGAAACTGGGTCTGAAGTGGTGCTCCTGAAGTAGTGCTCCTGAAGTGAGAGTCTGAAGCCTGCGTCTGAAGCCAGCTTCTGAAGTCTGAGTGTGAAGGCAGCTTCTGAAGGAAGTCAACAAAAGTCAACTTCTGAAGACCAGCTTCTGATCCGTACAAAGGCAGCTTCTGATGCACTGTTCACACAGAAGCTTCTGAAGCTGATGTGGCTTGAAAAGCAACTGGTACTGTGCGCATTTAATGCCTGGATGTGTTAGAGCAACCCAATGGAATAGTTGTCTCCCTGACTCAAACATTCTCCAGCTTTTAAGGTAGGCAAGTTCAAATATGGCTGCTGCTCTGTTTTCTGCAAAAAGCTCAGCACACATTTTCAGTCTATCCTAGCTCAATTTGCAACGGATCTTTCCTCAAATAAAGCAAATCTTCAACAGCTCTATTTCCTCTATAAAAGGAAGAAGATTTGAAGAAGAAATTTGTCTAAGACTCTTGAAACAAATTGTTGAACCTGTGCTCTGTTTTCTGCTGTAAAACTCATAAGTTCAAAAACTCTTAGAAATTCTCATAGTCCTTGTAACTTAGAATTTCTTAAGGTTAAGAGTCTTAACCTGTGTTGTATTAAGAGAACACCTCTGATATTTTATCAAGTGTTCAACCCAAACTCATTTATTCGTAAACCAGTTTGGTCCCTAAGTCTCAGTCTGTATACTGAGCATTTGTAACCTCATTCCTTTGTGGTCTGAGTCAGAACTCTCTTGACTTAGTGTCTTGAGCATTGGGAAGTCTCTTGACTTAGTGTCTTGAGCATTGGAAGCCTCTTCCTTTGTGGTTGAGCATTAGAAGCCTCTTTCTTTGTGATTGAGCAACTGGAAGTCTCTTCCTTAGTGGTTGAGCAAGTGTAATCTTCTGATTATAGTGGAACTCTCTTGTTGGAAAACAAGGGGACTGGACTACTTCTCACATTGAGAAGGAACCAGTATAAAATCTCTGTGTGTCTCTCTTCCCTTCTCTTTTTAACTTGTTAATTCGCTGCATATACTCCTGATAATAGTTCAGAACCTGGTTCTGAACTAGTGTTAAGTTTTTTAGAAGAAAAGAACCAAGTTTTTGACTCACACAATTCAACCCCCCCCCCCCCCCCCCCTTCTTGTGTGTGTTTTTCTCACCTTCAATCTCATGATTAAGTCACACTTAATATTCCATCACATGAACCAACTATTCTAGGGACTTTATTTATCTTATAACAAGTGTAATAAAGAACGCCATATTTTATTAATAATAAAAGTCATGATACATATGAAAAGTTTAACATAAACTATTGGCCTCTAGGGCTTACACCAACAATCTCCCACTAGCACTAGAGCCAATCAGGCATAGACCTAATACCCAAAGATCTAGTATGACCATCATGCTTCTGCTGAGTTAGAGCTTTAGTCAGTGGATCAGCAACATTGTCTGATGTTGGTACTCTGCATATTTTCACATCTCCTCTATCGATGATTTCTCGAATAAGATGATAGCGCCTAAGTATGTGTTTGGATCTTTGGTAAGATCTAGGTTCTTTAGCTTGTGCGATTGCTCCATTGTTATCACATAATAATTCAATGGGATCCACAATGCTTGGAACTATACCAAGATCAGAGATGAATTTCTTGATCCAAACAGCCTCTTTTGCGGCATTAGATGCAGCAATATACTCGGCCTCGGTTGTAGAATCAGCGACTGTTTCCTGCTTTGAACTTTTCCAGCTAACAGCACCGCCATTTAAGCAAAACATGTATCCAGATTGCGATTTGAGATCATCATGATCTGTCTGAAAACTAGCATCTGTGTAACCAATTACAGAGAGCTCTTCTTGACCTCCATAGATCAAGAAGGTATCCTTAGTTCTTCTCAAGTACTTAAGGATGTTCTTAACAGCAACCCAATGACTCTTACCTGGATTAGACTGGTATCTGCTCGTAGCACTTAAAGCATACGAGACATCTGGTCGAGTACATAACATAGCATACATGATAGATCCAATTGCGGATGCATATGGAACATTGATCATTCGATCCCTTTCTTCATCAGTTGAAGGGGATTGTGCTTTTGACAAACTTATACCTGATGACATAGGTACAAGTCCTTTCTTGGACTCATACATATTGAAACTTCTCAAGACTTTGTCTATGTATGTACCCTGACTTAAGCCAAGCCATCTTTGTGATCTATCTCTATAGATCCTGATTCCTAATATGTAGGAAGCTTCACCTAGGTCTTTCATAGAAAAGCATTTCCCTAACCAAGATTTAATTTCTAGTAGTGTAGGGATGTCATTTCCGATAAGCAATATATCATCCACATATAATACCAGAAATGAGACTATGCTCCCACTAACCTTCTTGTAAACACAAGGTTCATCTTCATTTTTAATGAATCCATACTGTTGTACAGTTTCATCAAAACGAAGATTCCAACTCCTGGAAGCTTGCTTCAACCCATAGATTGATCGCTGCAATTTGCATACCTTTTGGATGTTATTAGAAATGCCAAATCCTTCAGGTTGTGTCATGTACACATCCTCAAGGAGATTTCCATTAAGGAAAGCAGTCTTGACATCCATCTGCCATATTTCATAATCATGGTATGCAGCGATAGTAAGTAAGATCCGAATGGATTTAATCATTGCGACTGGTGAAAAGGTTTCATCATAGTCTACACCATGAATTTGTTTGAAGCCTTTAGCAACCAATCGTGCTTTGTAGGTGTTTACCTTTCCGTCCATGTCAGTTTTCTTTTTGAAAACCCACTTGCATCCTATAGGATTAATTCCTTTAGGTGCTTCAACCAAGTTCCAAACTTGATTTGTGTACATGGAATCCATTTCAGATTTCATGGCTTCAAGCCACTTCTCAGATTCAGGACCAGTAATGGCCTCTTGATAAGTCATAGGCTCATCTTGATCCATGAGCAATACGTCACATTCTTCTGATATGAGATACCCATATCTCTCAGGTTCTTGACGTATCCTATTTGACCTACGTGGTTCTTGTGTTGTTGGAGTAGGATTTTCTGTCACAACAGTTTGTGTATCCTACTCTTGTTCCTCCATTGGCGTACTACTACTTTGTGGGTCTTGAACTTCTTCAAGATCTACCTTTTTCCCACTAATTTCTTTGGAAACAAATTCCTTCTCAAGGAATACTCCATTTCTAGCGACAAACACTTTGCCCTCAGATGGTTTGTAAAAGTAGTATCCTTTAGTTTCTTTAGGATATCCCACAAAGAAACATTTGTCAGATCTTTGTTCAAGTTTAGTGGACATTAGTCGTTTCACATAAACTTCACAACCCCAAATCTTTAAGTGTTTCACATTGGGTTTTCGACCACTCCATATCTCATATGGTGTCTTTTCCATCGCTTTGGATGGAACTTGGTTAAGTGTATAAGCTGCAGTTAATAAGGCGTGTCCCCAAAAGGAGTTTGGAAGATCAGCATGACTCATCATGGATTGGACCATGTCTAACAAGGTTCGATTTCTCCTTTCGGAAACACCATTCCATTGTGGTGTTCCAGGAGGTGTGAGCTGGGATAAGATCCCACACTCTTTTAGATGATCGTCAAACTCTTGGCTCAAATATTCGCCACCTCGATCAGATCGAAGCATTTTGATTTTCTTGCCAAGTTGGTTTTCTACTTCATTTTGAAATTCTTTAAAGAAAGTAAATGATTCAGATTTATGTTTCATTAGATACACATATCCAAATCTACTAAAGTCATCAGTGAATGTAATGAAGTAATAAAAACCTCCTCTAGCAGGTGTGTTTAGTGGTCCACATACATCAGTATGTATGAGTCCCAAAAGATCACTAGACCTTTCACCTGTTCCAGTGAATGGGGTCTTTGTCATCTTTCCCAATAAACAAGATCGACATGTCTCATATGATTCTAAATCAAAAGAGTCCAAAATTCCATCTTTATGGAGTTTGGAAATGCGATTTTCGTTTATATGGCCTAAACGACAATGCCAAAGATAAGTTGGATTCAACTCATTAGGTTTCATCCTTTTCGTATTTATGTTATAGATTGGCATATCAAGATCAAGAATATAAAGTCCATTACTCATAATGGCATTAGCATAGTGAATATTATTCAAATAAATAGAACAACATTTGTCTTTTATTGTAAATGAAAAACCAGACTTGTCCAAACAAGAAACGGAAATAATATTCCTGCTAATTGCAGGTACAAAATAACAGTTCTCTAACTGAATTAAAAGACCACTAGGTAAAGTTGTCGCGTCGAATTTCGGATATCAAGCTATTGGGAAGCGTTGAATCACTAATTTTAAATCACGACTGAACTTTTAATTTTTCGGGGAGAAAAGGAAAAAAGTTCGAAATTACCTTTGAAAAAGAGATTTTAGGTTCGAAAGTCGATTATGCGAGGGGAAGGTATTAGCACCCCTCACATCCGTTGTACTCAACGGGAACCTCTTAGTCAGCTTAGGCTTAAAATGTTTCAAAGTCTTACTTGCGTGTTTGAACATATAAAAGAAAATATGATATAAAGGAAAAAAGAGATAAAAACAAACGAAGGGAAAAAAGAAAGATTTTATTAATGGGCTTGACAAGATGTCGATCTTGCTCCTACGTATCTCCCGGTAGTCGGAGAATTCAAAGCGTACGTAGTTCTTTGGTTGAAAAAGTTTGTATGTTGGTTCGTTTTAATAAAAAAGATTTGACGACGCACAGAGGCGTAAAATGTTTAAATGATAAAGACGAACGCACGTTAAGGCGATAAACTCGCACAAGGCGTAAAAGATTTGAAGATAAAAAGATGAGCGCACATTAAGGCGATAAACTCGCACAAGGCGCAAATGTTTTAAAGGTAAAAAAGGACAAGCGCACATCAAGGCGATAAACTCGCGCAAGGCGTAAATGTTTGGAGATAAAAAAGGACGGACGCACATCAAGGCGATAAACTCGCGCAAGGCGTAAATGTTTGAAGATAAAAAAAGGACGGACGCACAGAGGCGTAAAAAGTTTGAAAATAAAAAGACAGACGCACAGAGGCGTAAAAAGTTTGAAAATAAACGCGCAAAGGCGCGAAGGGTTCGGATTGACCACGAGGGCCAAGAAAAGGTTAAAAATGGCCACGGGGGACCAAAGGAAGGTTGAGCGTGCTAGACGCGTCGAAGGTGGAATGACGATTGCCCGAACGACGAGACATACGTCACGCATTCGTGCAACCGAGGTTTGGGGAGACATACGTCAAGCCATTCCCGTTTCATTCAAGTTTTGTTTTGTTGAAAATCAAAGGAATCTCAAAGGGAAAAAAACACTAGGTTGGGAAAGTTGTAAAAATGAAAGTCACGAACAAATTCGTTGTTCGAGTTTATTGGAAATCATGAACATCACTTGTTGCCTAAGTTATTGAAACTCAAGAACAAGTGTTAGTTCAAGTTTGAAAGATGAACAAAAATCATAAAACATGCACAAATTTGGAAAAGGCACAAGTTCGGCTCAATTCGAGCTTGGTTTAAAAAAGAGTGAACAAGCTCGGCTTTAGTTCGCGTTTGGATTGAAAATCATGAACAACGCTGTTGTTCAAGTTTGGTTTTGAAAATAAAGAACTTAGCTTATTGCTCAAGCCTGATGTTGAAAAATTTAAGAACATAACTTGTTTCACAAGTTACTCAAAATTTATCGTACGAACTTGTGAAATTTCCAAAGTTGTGCATGATTATGGATATGGTTTGAACAAAAAATGGTTTTAACCCTCTTTAGGTTCTGAATCAAGGGCTGGAACCCCAAAAATTTGGCATTTGGAAGCCTGATTCACATTCTGAGTTTCACATACTTCGCAGAGCAACCAGAACTTGGCTCTGCGAAGTCAGGTTCTGATGTGGTCGCACTGCGAACATACTTTGCTCTGCGAAGTATGCGAAATTTTGAACTCAGAAGCTGTTTCTGAACAGAAGTTCAGAAACTGCTTCTAAGCAAGCTTCAGAACCTAAAGGGGGTTAAGAAGCTTTGCAAAAATGGGAAAAAAGGAGTATAATAACTCAATTTTAGTGCTTGGTCACTTTGAGATTCCTTTTGAGTTTCAAAAGGGGTTTTTGTGCACAAGATGAAATTAACCAAAACAAAAGATGCAAACAGCAAGCAAAATGAAAGATAAAGATTATAGGAGACTTACAGAACTCCTAGCAATGCTTGTGCAAGAGGTTGGAAGTGGCTTGCTTGATTGATTAGAGGTTATGGACAATGAACTCTAATTGGATTTTGCTTTGAGTATGAACTGTTTTGGTGCTGCAATGTGATGGATTTTGATGTGAATTTCGTGTGTATTGTGTGTGTATATGGCTGTTTTTCTGGTCTATTAATTGTGTGATGGATGTGTGTAATCCTTGGGCCTTGGCATTCCTTTTATAGGCCAAAATGCAAATCTATGCAATGATGAACAAAATCCTAGAACCTAGCTGGTTTGTGGGCTAAATCCAGGCTAAATCACTTTGCATTTAATGCTAAAGGATAGAAGTTGCTTTGCCTTGTGCCAAGGGGCAAGACCTTGACTGATCTCAGCCACAAATGCAGCTGATTCTAGAAGGTAATGATGAGAAAAACTGAAAAACAGGGCAGCTTGCAATTGGGTGATTCTTGGGATCAATCCTTGCAATCTTGGAAGGCCAAGCAATGAAAATGTGTACTGCCATGTATAGAGAGGTTGGGGGAAGCAAAATGAGCATGTGGGCTGGTGTGTGGGAGGAGAAATCCAGCTGAAAACAGGGCACACCAAACAGTTTTTTTTGCAAGCAAAACCACTTAAGTTTGACTGGTTTTGGTGGAGAAAGAAGGAAGGAAAGGGATCAAGCAGCTGGCTGGCAAGCTCAGGTTGGATGATAGGTCAATTGGGAGGGACAAGAGCTGACCAAGGGCAGCCAATTTGATTGAGCACATGTTAGGTTGGAAGAAAATCCTTCTTTCCTCAACCTTTAATGTCACACCTTTGATCTTGCTTTGCTGCATTAAATCAGCCACAATTGGCAATAACAATAATAATAACAAAGATAGAGAGTAATAACAATAATTAAAATGAAAACGAAAGCAAGGAAAATCAAAAAATTAGAAATCTGCAGAAAATTCGCAGGGGTCGCAGTGCGAAGGTCACTTCGCAGTGCGATTGTAACACCCATACTAACTTTAACTAGTATATTAGCATGTGCGTTAAACTGATACTGGCTACATTTAAAAATTTCAATAATAATATTACATCACAACAGAATAAATACATGTTTACTCGTTTGTACAAATATCCAATACTATTACAATACTTATACTATATCCATCAAGCTCCCGAGCTGATACACAACGAGCAACTGTACTCCATCCAGCATCTCTATGAAGAACTTCGTCACGAACCTCTGACTAACCTGTAAACCTGCACCAGAAGGAATGGGATGAGACATAATGTCTCAGTGAGCTCCAGCCCAACCTACTGTTGGCAACCACCGGGAACCTAGGGTCGCCATGCCTACCTTGGCAATCTCGGGGATTTCCTAGGATCGCCAAGTCTTTATCTGCCTATGACTATAAGTCCTCCTGTAACTATAACTTAGACTGCGTATAACCTTATCTGTAATCTGCCTATAATTTTAACTTAGTGATCGAGGGGAAACCTAGGATCACTTTCTGATAACTGTTTATAACTATAACTATGAGTTTCCTGTGACTATAACTGTAACTGTAACTTTGACTATAACTATAAAACATAAAACATATACACAGTTCGATAGCAGTTTTATGTTAGCTGTTAGCGTTGAACAAACAATTAATCTGAGTTCATTTTACGGAGGGCAGCCCGGGTGGAGCAACCCCGAGATACGTCTCCCTATAAACCGGTGAAATTCCTATCATATCAGGCTAACACCGGACTCCCTATAAAACGTGTGGACAACCCTCTCGGAGAAGTCCCATCCGGCGAATCCCGGAGTCTGATGAACACGCCCTGTAACTGTAAAACGTGCGAGCACGCCAATATCTTTAATCTTTAATTCTTTAACTATAACGTATGAACATATAATCTGTTACTATAATCATATAACATTCCTGTAACTTATAATCTATAACCTATGATTCTTGGCTTATCGTTCTCATAAGCCACCTATAATCGTTGGAGAACCAACACTATAAACCTTATCTGTGACTATGATTGTAGAAACATTCCTATAATCCTCGTATTCTAAACTGAAAACCTCTATGATTTCTTATACCTAAAGTAGGTTCTTGACTTAGTAAAGTCGTCTACATTTCCTAAGAGTTAACAACTCACGTGCAAGGAATCTATCCATTAAATCCTTGCACTCATACTATGATTCATGTTTTCCTATCAAAGGATTCGACACATCGTTGTCATGTGCCGCTATTAGGGTTTAACTGTTCATATAACCTTTACTTCCCGTGATTCCCATGCCTTGCGCATTCCTTGCTCCTCTAATTTCTCAATCATTAAAAGTCTTTGGATGAGTTAAAATGGTGGTTAAAGTTTCTAAAAAGTATTAGGAGAAAACATTTGCAAAAAGCCATGCCCGCGCGCACCAGAACCCCCAGAACAGCTCAACTAAGTTGTGCTGTTCTGGCTTGGTCGCTACAAGCGCCAAGCTGTCGCTACAAGCGCCAGGTGATCGCTACAAGCGCGGGTAGGCAGGGAAAAATCCTGCCTGGTCGCTACAAGCGACAGCCCGTCGCTACAGCGACCGTGACAGCACAAACTTGTGTAAAAATGCGTTTTTCCACCATTTTTGCCCAATCAAAGGTACCCAAGCATCCAAAACATGCTAGGGATGATTTTCTATTACAAATTGATAGTTTAAAACATGTATGAGCAAGGAATTTGCATGTATAGGAAATTAGGGCAAAACACTATAACTTTCTATAACTTTTCCTATGATTTCAAACACTATAAAACTCACACAAGGGGGTTCTAAAACCCCAAGGGAGCTCACCTCAACTGGATTTGGTGCTGGTTTAGCTTGCTTTCCAACTTCCTCAAAACCCTAGCTTCCAATCCTTTTTTTTTTCTTCTTGTTTTCTTGTTCCTTTTCTTCCAAATTGACCCAAGAGTCACAAAGTGTGCTAGCAAGCTGATTTGGGGCAAGATTAAAGGTTAGAGGTAGATGAGTGATGAGAAGAGGGAGTGGCGTGAGAGTAGAGAGAGAAGGAGAGGGGATTATGATTTCTAGTGAGAGAGAAAGAATGAGAAATGAGAGAAAATAAGTGGTAAGTATGAAATGATTCATATTTATCCTATTTGATCCTTTCTCAATATTTACCAATTTGCCATTTCATTTAAAACATCTCTGATGCATCGTCTCAATACTGTTAAATATCCAAGTATTAAGTGGGATATTACAGCGATCTCCCCTTTTTTTGTTTTTTTTGTTTTTAAAATAAAATAAAATATAAAATGAATAAATAATAATAATAATAATAATAATAAGGATAATGGTAATAATAGTAATGAAAATGATAATGAAAATAAATAAAAATAGTAATAAGAATAATAATGAAGATGATGATAATAAAAATGATGAAAAAGCTTAATAATATTAATTAAAATAATGATAATAAAACCTTAATAATAATAAAAAGATAATAATGATATTATTAATGAAAATATAATAACAATAATATTAATAACAATGATGACAATGATAGTATTTAATAAAAATGATAGTAATGCTAATGGTGAAAAGTGTAAATAAAATACAATAACAAAAATGAAATAATAAAAAGTAATAAATGATGAAATAATAAAAGATAAAACAAAGAAAAATATGAGTCAAAAAATGGGGTTTGACAGATGCCCCTATTTAAGTTTCTTCGCCCCGGAGGTTGAAAGTGAAATTTTGAAATTGACGGGTCGAAGTGACTTAAATATAAAGTACACCTTTTTTGACTAAATATTTTTCTTGAATTGTAAATGCTACGAATGCGTGTATGCAAATGTTATGAATGCTTGTAATGCAAATATGAATGCAAAGACGGCAAAGATGACCACACTGGGGATAAAAAAGAGACAAAGGGATACCCGGGTTCGTTAAAGAAGCGGGATCCGACTCTACTGGGGGATAGTGTTCCACTGGGGAAAAGGGTTGTCTACTACCAGAATGATAGCTTAATAAAGACAACAGATCAAAATCACTTGGTGGCTTCACCGGGGATTTCATCTTACCTACTACCGTTATGAGGGTAGCTTAATGAAGGTAAGAGAAGACAGAGTATGCTAATCACTGGGGAAATTGTTTTACCCACTACCGTTGTGACGGCAGCTTAATGAAGGTAAAAAATGTAAATGTCAGTCGTTCGGGTTAAATTCCGAACTGCCACTGGGGATGAGAAAACAAAGGATAAAAGTCAGCTGTTCGGGTTAAATTCCGAACTGCTGATGACAAGAAAACAAGGGTAAAAGTCAGTTGTTCGGGTTAAATTTCGAACTGCTGATGACAAGAAAGCAAGGGTTAAAAGGTCAGCTGTTCGGGTTAAATTCTGAACTACCACTAAAGATAAGAAACAAAGAATAAAGGTCAGCTGTTCGGGTTAAATTCCAAACTACCACTGAAGACAGGAAACAAAGGTTAAAAGTCAGCTGTTCGGGTTAAATTCCGAACTACCACTGAATGAGAACAAAAGATAAAAAGTCAGTTGTTCGGGTTAAATTCCGAACTACCACTGAATGAGAGACAAAATAAAAGTCAGCTGTTCGGGTTAAATTCCGAACTACCACTGAAGACAGGGAGCAAAAAGGTTAAAAGTCAGCTGTTCGGGTTAAATTCCGAACTACCACTGGAAGAGAAACAAAGATAAAAGTCAGCTGTTCGGGTTAAATTCCGAACTACCACTGAGGGATGAGAATTAGTTAAAAAATGTGCACAAGTGTTCGTTAAAGAACTGTCACTTGGCAACAATACTTGGGAATATGCACAAGCTGTTCGTGGAAGAACTGCCACTTGGCATAAAAAGGTGACATCACTAGACCAAACAGACTGGGAATGACACGTGGGGAAAAGGAGGTTATGAATTGCTCACGATTGACTGGTAAGACTCATGGTGGTCAGAGCAATCATGTATGAATGATGTTGTGGTATGTGGCATGTATGAATGTACATACGCCTGAATGATGAACGTGTGAGTGTACGAACGTACAAATATATGAATGCATGAATGCATGAATGCATGAATGTATGAATGTACGAATGTACAAATGTATGAATGCATGAATGCATGAATGTATGAATGTATGAATGTACAAATACTTGAATGTACGAATGTACAAATGTATGAATGTATAAATGTATAAACGTATGAATGCATGACTCTCACTGGCGATGTTGTGTGAAAGATTGGCTTGTACTGGGGATATCCAAACTATTCATTAAGGAACTGCCCCTTGATACAAGAATATAATGAGAGGCGCACAAGCTGTTCGTTAAGGAACTACCGCTTGGCGAAAAGGAGATTGACATCCCTAGACTAGACAGACTGGGGATGACACTCGACTGCTTGCTGGGGGAAAATAAATTGTGGGGGATGCATGATATGAATATGAGATGCATGTTAATGAATGAGTTTGATATGATGCATGGATTATGCTGACATGTGAGATAACAGACGTCATGTTGGACGATGGGGGTCATGATTTGGGTGCCGAGTAAAGTCGGGCTTTGGTTGTGGTTGTGCCAATGATGATTGGGCTTTTGGGGTTGAGACTCCACTGGGGGATGCCAATAAAATTGGGCTTTGTTTGTGACTTCGCTGGGGATGTAAGGATCATTTTGGAAGCATGATCGATATCCAGCCTTAGATGCCAATGGTGGTTGGGCTTTTTGTGAGTAGGTGCCAATGATAATTGGGCTTTCGATTGCTTGGACAAAGATTGACTTGGTTGATTGTATGACCGATAAACTTGATGAGACAAGGCTAGATCGGTAAAATGAACAGTGGACCGACGTCGCATTGCAAACACTCGGTAATCTTAAATGGGAATGATACCATAGGGGATACATCCAAAAATGACGGGGTAAAGCCGCAATAGTTGATAAAAAGATAAATACCTCACGGGGAGATTGTTAATCCGCTGGGGATTGTGCTAATCCGCTGGGGATACTTATGCTTTGGTTGGCAAGTCTTTGCCTGAATTGTCCTTTCGGGCTCTCGATTCATTGGGGATATTCCCTTATGATTCACTGAGGATTCTGTTGGGGAATCCTTTTTTTGCAATTGACCATGCTTGGCCTGCGAAGCTTCATCCGTTTTAAGGACAGACATTGATGTACACTCCAAATATTCACAAGTTCGAAAGGAATGTGTTTGTTATTGTATAAAAGATAAAAGACTCACAAAATAAATTTTGAAAAAAGAGTTTTGTTTTAAAGTACTATCATCAAGAATAAAAATTAAAAATGGGAATTTGATAAAAAGCAAAGAAAGCTGGGAAGTGAAATTTATTAATGGGGTGGTAGCCTGCCAAAGGCATGGCTCCATGGATCTTACAAAGTTTGAAAAAAAAATGGTAAATATAAAAGGGAGGGTACATTGAACACGATGGCCACTAGTATCCCTAACAACTTTGAATCCCTTGTTTGGATGCTTCCGATTCGCAGTCTTTAGACAATTGATGTTTCCCAAATGGATTACGACCAATCCGATGTAGTTACTTTGTCTTTTGATCCTTAATTTTTGCATAGGTCGTCCTTTCAGATGTTGGACCTATCAGGATGGTTATTTCTGTTTATGTCTCTAATTTTTGCCTGAACCGCCCTTTCAGGTTTTCAGTCCACCGAGACGTTCATTTTTGCCTAAGCCGCCCTTTCAGGTTTTCGACTTACCGAACTGTTCTTTTGTTTTTTAGACAAAGTATTTCTTGACTACATCGGAATTCACAGGACGCGGAAAATCCTCGCCGTCCATTGTTGTGAGAATCAAGGCTCCTCCGGAGAAAACTCTCTTGACGACATACGGGCCTTCGTAGTTAGGCGTCCATTTGCCCCTAGAGTCGGGTTGAAAAGATAGGATCCTTTTGAGCACGAGGTCTCCTTCTTGGATTTCCCGGGGACGAACCTTCTTGTCAAAAGCTTGTTTCATCCTCTGTTGATACAGTTGTCCATGACACAAAGCAGTCATGCGTTTTTCCTCAATTAAGTTCAACTGATCATATCTGTTTTGACACCATTCAGCCTCTGACAACTTTGCTTCCATCAAGATTCTCAATGACGGGATTTCGACTTCTACGGGGAGCACTGCTTCCATGCCGTATACTAAAGAAAAAGGGGTTGCCCCTGTTGATGTACGTACTGAAGTACGATACCCATGCAAGGCATATGGTAGCATCTCATGCCAATCCTTGTATGTGACTACCATCTTTTGCACTATTTTCCTGATGTTTTTGTTTGCAGCTTCAACCGCACCATTCATCTGAGGTCTATAAGGAGAAGAGTTATGATGCTCGACCTTGAACTCTTTGCATAGCTCCTTCATCATTTTGTTATTCAGATTGGTCCCATTGTCCGTGATGATCTTGTTGGGAATACCATATCGGCAGATGATATGATTCTTAATAAATCGGACCACCACTTGTTTGGTGACGTTGGCATACGATGCAGCTTCAACCCATTTGGTGAAGTAGTCAATTGCCACTAGGATGAAGCGATGTCCATTTGAAGCTTTGGGTTCAATCCTACCAATCATGTCAATGCCCCACATGGAGAATGGCCATGGTGAAGAGAGGACATTCAGAGCCGTTGGTGGCATGTGGATCTTGTCCGCATAAATTTGACATTTGTGGCATTTCCTGGCATGCTTGTAGCAATCGCTTTCCAAGGTCATCCAGTAATATCCGGCTCTTAAGATCTTCCTAGCCATTGTGTGTCCACTGGAATGAGTTCCAAAGGAACCTTCATGTATCTCATGCATTATGAGATCCGCTTCTTGCTCATCAACACATCTGAGCAGCACCATGTCAAAATTCCTCTTGTATAAAACTTCCCTATTTAGAAAGAAGTTGCCAGCTAATCTTCGCAGAGTTTTCTTATCCTTGTTGGATGCCCCATGCGGGTACTCTTGCTTTTGGAGGAAACATTTGATGTCGTGGAACCATGGCTGGTTATCTATGACTGCTTCGGCTGCAAACACATGTGCAGGCCTTTCTAGGTGTTGAACCTTGATTGTTGGAATTTCATTTCGACGGCTGACCTCATACATGGAAGACAAGGTTGCCAAAGCATCTGCCATTTGATTCTCATCTCGAGGAATGTGATGCAGCTTGACTTTGTTGAAAAAGGTTAGCAAACGTCTTGCGTAATCTTTGTAAGGGATCAAGCCGGTGTGGCGAGTTTCCCAATCTCCATTAATTTGATTAATCACAAGAGCTGAGTCTCCGTAAATGTCGAGGTTCTTGATCCTTAGATCAATGGCTTCCTCAATTCCCAAGATACAAGCTTCATACTCTGCCATATTGTTTGTACAGTCGAATGATAGTCTTGCAGCAAAAGGGAGATGTTTGCCCTCAGGGGTGACGATGACTGCCCCAATTCCGTTGCCATAGACATTGACAGCTCCATCGAAGATTAACTTCCATCTAGATTCGGGATCTGGACCTTCGCCGAGTAGTGGTTCGTCACAATCCTTCATCTTTAGATACATGATTTCTTCATCGGGGAAGTCAAACTTGATTGGTTGATAATCCTCAATTGGTTGATGAGCCAAATGGTCGACGAGAATACTGGCTTTGATAGCTTTCTGAGTGTGGTACTCGATGTCATATTCTGATAACAACATCTGCCAACGGGCGATCCTTCCGGTTAAGGCGGGCTTTTCAAAGATATACTTGATCGGATCCATTTTGGATATCAACCAAGTAGTATGATTGAGCATGTAGTGACGAAGACGCCTAGCAGCCCAGGCTAATGCACAACAAGTCTTCTCAAGTAGGGAGTATCGGGACTCGCAGTCCGTAAACTTCTTGCTTAGGTAGTAGACAGCGTGCTCTTTCCTACCGGTCTCGTCTTGTTGCCCGAGTACACAACCCATGGAGTCCTCCAATATGGTTAAGTACATGATCAAAGGTCTTCCTTCAACGGGAGGAATAAGTATTGGAGGTTCTAGCAGGTACTCCTTGATGCTGTCAAAAGCCTTCTGGCAATCCTCTGTCCATACCACTTCTTGATTTTTGCGGAGCAGCTTGAAGATGGGTCCACAAGTGGCTGTCATGTGGGATATGAATCTAGAGATGTAATTTAAACATCCTAGAAATCCCCTTACTTGCTTCTCAGTTTGAGGGGCAGGCATTTCTCTGATAGCTTTGACCTTATCGGGATCTACCTCGATACCCTTTTGACTGACAATGAAACCTAGGAGTTTTCCTGATCTCACGCCGAATGTACATTTGTTGGGGTTCAAGCGAATCCGATATTTTCTCAGGCGTTGAAACATCTTTAACAAATACTCGACATGCTCCTCTTCAGTTCCTGATTTGTCAATCATGTCGTCGACATACACTTCAATTTCTTTGTGTATCATGTCGTGGAAGAGAGTAGTCATGCCCCTTTGGTAGGTAGCACCCGCATTTGTTAAGCCAAAAGGCATCACTTGATAGCAAAAGGTGCCCCAAGGTGTAATGAAAGACGTTTTTTCTCTATCTTCAACAGCCATTTTAATCTGATTGTATCCCGAAAAGCCATCCATGAAGGAGAATACCTTGGATTTGGTAGTATTGTCGACCAATATGTCAATGTGGGGTAAAGGGAAGTCGTCTTTTGGACTAGCTTTGTTTAAATCTCGGTAGTCGACTCACATCCTGACTTTACCATCCTTCTTGGGAACCGGCACTATGTTGGCCAACCATTGAGGATATTTCGAGGTAACGAGAAATCCGGCATTAATTTGCTTTTGCACTTCCTCTTTGATTTTGAGAGCCATGTCAGGGCGAGTTCTTCTCAACTTCTGCTTGACTGGCGAACATTCAGGTTTTAGAGGAAAGTGGTGCTCCACAATCTCAGGATCCAACCCTGGCATATCTTGGTATGACCATGCAAAGATATCCACATATTCTTCAAGAAGCTCGACTATTCTCTCTTTGACGGGCGCATCCAATAACGCTCCAATCTTAACTTCCTTTTTTTCTTTTTTGGAACCCAAGTTGATAACCTCTACCGCTTCCTCGTGAGGCTGAATGGCCTTCCTCTCTTGCTCTAATAGGCGCTTGATTTCATCCGGGATTTCTTCATCCTTTTCCTCTTCCGCTTCGTAAACAGGGGATTCAAAGTTGGGAGGGAGCCTAGGGCTAAGGTGTTCGACGGGTTTATGGGTGCTTAGTCTGCATATGATGGATGATTTGATTTTAGTAAAAGATGAAAAGATGCAGACTCTTTGAAATTAAAAAATGGAAAATGTTTTTAGTTTTTTTTTTTTTGAAAATAAAAAGAAAAGGACAACGTATAAATACGTAGAGGTTGCGATAGAAATAAAGATTTTTATTAATTGATGATAGCATATTAAACAAGCCCTACATGAGTCTCCCTTCGCTTTGGGCGAGACGAAGGGGTTTTTTTTTTGAAAAAGATAAATAAACAAACACATTACTTTGAAGACTGAATAACAGAAGGAACATCGACAGCAACCCAATTGCGGCAAGCTCCTCCGGGCATTACATGGACACGTGCTGTTTCTTCCGGCCCATCTTCAGTGATGGCGTTAGCTTCCTTTGTGGAGTGAATGATACTGGCACTACGAAAGACGTTCTCGAGCGGTTCAATGCTAGTGCTTGGTTCGGTAACTCTTGTAGTTGGAGTGAAACCTAACCCTTCTCTATGCTTACGCTCCGGCAGACTTATTGTCTTTCCCCAATCCGGGAGTAAGTCATCTTGCATTGCTCTTTGTGCGCTCTTGAAAGAAGACATGGACGCTCCATTCTTTGTGGCACTCTCATCATCTAAGGAAAGACCTTGGAATGATGTCCCATCAACGATATCAGCACCGATGAAAGAGAAAGCTGACAGATGGTTGATTAACAGAGCTTCCTCTCCTCCCACAGTGACTAGCTTTCCATTCTTCACAAATTTCAGCTTTTGATGCAGTGTGGATGTCACTGCTCCGGCCTCGTGGATCCACGGTCGGCCTAACAAACAACTGTACGCTGCTTGTATATCCATTATTTGGAAGGTTATTTGGAAGACAGATGGCCCGATTGTAATAGGTAAATCCACCTCCCCGATCACTGATTTCTTCGAGCCATCAAAGGCTTTAACAACTACCCCACTTTGCCTCATGGGGGTCCCCTGGTAGGAAAGCTGGTCAAGGGTTGTTTTGGCCATTACGTTCAATGAAGAGCCGGTGTCTACAAGTACGTTTGATAAAGCATCTGACTTGCATTTTACCGATATATGTAATGCCAAATTATGGTGCCTTCCTTGCTCGGGGAGCTCCTCATCACTAAAGCTTAAGCTATTGCAGACAGTGATATTTCCGACAATGCCTCCGAATTGGCCGAAGGTTATGTCGTGCTAAACGAAGTCTTGGTCCAAGACTCTCATCAATGATTCTCTATGTGCGTCGGAGTTTAACAATAAGGACAACATAGAGATTTTGGAAGGCGTTTGCAACAACTGGTCCACGACCTTGTATTCGCTCTTCTTGATTAACTTTAACATCTCATCGAGATCCGAATCGGCATTTACCCCACTGGATTGACCTATATCCTCGTTCGTGCAGGGGTCTTGGGTTGGCTTCGGTTTAAATACCGGGGTGCTGACCTTCTCTTGGACTGTTGTGGGAAGAACACGTCCACTCCTTAGCACTTTGCTACTGTCCGTGATATTACCGACAGGGGCTAAGGGAGGAATAGGCACTTCTTGCCCGTTGTTCATCATGGTTGCAAGGTACTTGTAAGGAACTGCTTTGTTGGAAGCGTATGGGGCAGGCCCTGGTAAACATATTACAAGTGGAGTAGCGGCAGGCTCTTGGCTGCTGAAGGCTAACTCCAAGTGTTCCGGGATATCAAACTCCGGAATTATGACACATACACTTTCGTCCTTTTTGGTGACGACAAGCTCCTTTTTGTCCATTAGTCCTTGTATGTCATTTTGGATTTGCATACACCCTTGAGGACGTACCGAACACTCTTCGCAACTAGCATGATCGTGCTCGAACATAGCTGCCTTACACATCTTGATGTGTAGTGGAACCAAAGGCGTCCTGATGTTTTGGGCTTTCAAAATAGGACTGGTTCCTTGATATTCTTGAACCATGTTGATTGAGGAGCCATGGTTTGGCAGCGGGTTAGTTTGGACATTTGGGTTTGAGTCCTTGAAGGTCAGAACTTTGGTACGGACTAGCCTTTGGACCTCATTTTTAAGAGGGAAGCAATGTTCAATGTCATGGCCTGGTGCCCCTTGATGGTATGCACAAGTAAGGTCAGGGCGATACCATGGAGGTAATACACTCGGTACGGGAGGTGGTGCTCTTGTTTGTACGAGATTTCTCGCAAGTAAAGCCGGGAGCAAGTCCGCGTACTTCATGGGTATCGGATCGAATGCAATCCTTGGGCGATTCTGATGGTTGAAGGATTGTTGAGGTGCTTGAGGTCGGTATTGTTGCTGACCTTGTGGGCGCGGCTGCTGATAATGTTG
The DNA here is from genome assembly GCA_018208015.1 of Medicago ruthenica. NCBI lineage: Eukaryota > Viridiplantae > Streptophyta > Magnoliopsida > Fabales > Fabaceae > Medicago > Medicago ruthenica. The sequence goes on along the minus strand of CM031372.1, from coordinate 64,115,447 downwards.
TTGTGGATTTTGTGGGTGTTGTTGTTGATATGATTGTTGATAATGAGGGGGAGGCCTTTGTGGGACCTGAATTTGGTAGTTTGGAGGTGTAGAGATGGAAGGTGAGATGGCAGAGACATGCGGATATGCCGAGTACCCTTGATGAGGTCCTCTGTGGCCAATCATGCTAATATCCTGCTCTTTCTTTCTTGGGTAGCTACCCCCGAATCTCTTTGTGCTGCTAGATGGAGCACTTTCCCTCACTAAGCGTCCTTCTCGGACCGCATCCTCCAAACGTACGCCCATGCTTACCATTTCTGTGAAGTCACTTGGCGCACTAGCAACCATTCGCTCATAGTAAAAGGAACCAAGAGTGTTCAAAAAGATCTTGGTCATTTCCTTTTCTTCTAGAGGCGGGCTAATCTGAGCCGCTACCTCTCTCCACCTTTGTGCGTACTCCTTAAAGGTCTCTTTGTCCTTTTGGGCCATGGCCCGGAGTTGGTCCCGGTCCGGGGCCATATCCAAATTGTATTTATATTGGCGGAAAAACGCCTCTCCCAAGTCGTTGAAGGTTTGGATTTTGGTACTATCCAAACCCATGTACCACTTCAAAGCGGCACCGGTTAAACTATCCTGGAAGTAATGGATGAGCAATTGATGGTTGTCAGTTTGAGTCGACATTTTCCTTGCGTACATTACCAAGTGACTTTGCGGGCAAGTGTTCCCCTTATACTTTTCAAAATCCGGGACCTTAAATTTAGGAGGGATTTTGACATTGGGTACAAGGCAGAGGTCATGGGCGTCTTTCCCGAATAAATCTTTCCCTCGGAGGGCTTTAATTTCCTTTTGCATCTCATCAAATTTTTCTTGGAAATCAGCCATCCTATCTTGGGCACCAAAACTTTCGGCATGAAAGATAGGCCCGTGATCAAACGGAGTGGTATGAACCACTGGCGTAGAGAAGGCCGCAGTAGCCTGAGTGAAAGTAACCTCGGGTTGAGTGACCGGGGTCTCTTGAAGAGTAGTGGGAATAGGAATGAACTCTTCACCAAAGTCAAACGGCATGCCCCATGTACAACCGGGGGGTCTAGTGTATTGTTGAGTACCGGCATGAACGGTTGGAGTTGAAGTAGAGGCTGATGCTTGAGCTTGAGAGCTAGAGGGAGGAGGAGGTGTTGGGATTTGTGCGGCCGCTAGTAACTTCACTAACTCCGCTAACTTTTCCATCTTCGTTCGCATAGATGTCAATTCTTCACGAAGCTCCTGATTCTCTTGTTCTAAATTCTCCATCTTTCTCTTTATGGTTGCTCGGGTATTGTATGTGTGGGTTGCCTCGGGACGATGAGCCACTTTTCCTTACGGGAAGACACGTAGTGTTGCGGAGAAAATGCGAACACTGAAAACTCAATTCGGATTATAAGGAATCCTGAGGATAAGAAAAGGGAAATGAGTTTTGGACTCGAAGATGACCGTATGCATGATATGAATGATGTATGTAAATGCATGAAAAAAAATTTATTTTGCTTTACAAGGAAATTAAAAGTGCAATTAATATTAGCAATTAGAAGTATTAAAGGCCCGGAAATTAACATTGTCAAAAATATATTCATTTGATTGAATTGCATTGAGATTACAAAGTGTAACTAATGCTAATACAAATCAAATAGCCGCTCGCTTTTCGGCCTTGTCTATTTCCTCCCTATAGAAATCTACGGTGTCCTTGCAGAACTTCATAAACTTCTGGATTTCCGCAGGGATGACAAAGTAAGGCATGACCATCTCGGCCTTTGCTAGTTTCTTCGGAAGCTCGGCAATGACTAAGTTTGAGAATGCGACCAACCTAGTGAAGTCCTCACTTAGTCGGGTGGCATCTTGCCATACAAACTCAATTACTTCCTTGCGTTGGGCTAGCTGGACATTTGCACTTCTAATCTCATCAAGGAGTCGTGCAATGTGGTTTCCATGCTCTCTTGCAATCTTATCGAAGTATTCTTCAAATTTCTTGACGTCCGCTTCGAGACGATTGCATTGTAGCCTCCCTTGATGAGAAAGACCTTCATATCTTTGCCGTTGGACACGTTCGGCTTGGAGCTGCTCCTTGTGATCCTTTATGACTTCTTGGAGTTGTTGATTTTTCTCTTGAAACTTCAACTTCCATTTCTTTTGAGCTTCGATGGCTAGCTCGCCGAACTTTTTGAGTTCTTGGTTGGAATGCAAAATTCTTTCCAATTCCTCGTCCTTGGCTACAAGGTTGGCATCCGCACTAACCAATCCGCCTCCAATCCAATCTCTCTTCCCCTCGGAGATCTTTAGCCGCTTTTGGCACACTAGGAGAGAATTTGTCGCTTCATCTCGATCTCTCTTCGTCCTAGTGATTTCCCCTAAAGCTTGAAGGTGTTTTAATTCTAGTTCTCCATTCTTGTTTTGGAGTTCTCGAATTTTGGCCTTGAGTTCCTCCGCTTCTTTGTTGGGAACGGTTGTGCTTGGCTTAGGTGTAGGAGATTTTGGAGGGCATATGACCTCAAAGGGTAGCTTGATTGTTTTAACCCTCTTCTTCACCCATTGAGTATAGAGAGGCTTGGCCACACAATTTTTCTTGCCGACCCTTCCTTTGCGCACTTGGCTCCAAGCCCTTCGGATTCTCTCTAGCAAGGCCGGGTCTTGATCTCCTTCCCTTAAAAAGAAAGGTTCTAGCAAGAGATCACCGGGTTTGTCTTCCATGGGATAGCCTAGCTGTCGGAGAGAGAGGACCGGATTGTAGTTAATGCATCCCTTAGTACCAATGAGGGGTACATTAGGGAAATCCCCACAACTTAGGATGACTTCCGGGTCCTCTAAATCCGGAGAAAACCAATGAATGTCTTTCTCGGTGAGAGCCAACATTCTTTGCGACCATTGAAGCTTAGCTCAGTTTTCCATAAAATCTCGGCTCCTTGGCATGTGGGATGTCAACCAAATTTGTACCAAAGAAGTACAACATGAAATTGTGTGTCCTCTGCCTTGTCCATGCCTTGAATAAAGTGAATGATAAAAATCCGCAAAAAGGGTGGGAACCGGATTTTTAATCATGAATACTTCTATGGCCGGAAGGTCTACAAAGTCGTCCATATTGGGGAATAGAACTATTCCATACACCAAAAGTGCTAGGATTGCGTTGAATGCCTTCCCCTCTTTGTTAGCCAACAAAAACCGAGCTTGGGTCTCCAAGAACCTTCTCGTGAAACCCTTAGTGTTCCCTCTAGTTTCCAACTGAGGTGCTATGTCCTGAACATTAAGGTGCAAGGATTCGGCGATGGCCTCTAATGTAGGGTCTTCTCCCGGACCGAGATAAAGCCCATGATCTTTCATGCTACAACCCAAAATCTTCTCAAATTCTTCCAAGGTTGGAGCTAATTGGAAGTCTTGAAAGGTAAAGCACCGGAGAGGTGGGTCGAAGAACTGAGCCAAAGTGGTTATAGCCACTGAATCTAGCTTCACGGGTAGGAGGTCGAGTATTAATCCATAACTTGCCTCGAAGTTGCTCTTGTCGACCGAAGAGAGCCGTCTACTCAAAGCTAGCAAACTTTCCAATTTAGGGATCTTGATCTTGAAAGCAAGCGTATTTCTATTTTTGGAGGCCATATTCTTTTTGCTAATATTTGGTTGCTCTTTTTAATTTCCTATAAAGCAAAGTGGTATGCGAAAATTATTTTCCATGAATGTAAATGTATGATATGCATGGGTGTGATATGTATGTTCAAAATTTCCCCCATCCTCACGTGTAGGCTCTAAAGGTGAGATTTCCTGAAAAAGGTCCCTAGAGTCATAGATCTCACATGGAATTAAGGTCGTCGACGGACATACGTCACGTGACTTTAATTCATTCCACGTGAAAATCTCCTCTAAGCGGGGTTTGGCATCCTACCTCACGGACATACGTCAACGCGGGCTTCCGCTCACAACCACCATTCTAACTTAGTTTTCTCTCGAGCTCAGGTAGAGAGCCTCACACGTCCGGCATTAACCCGAACAATGTGGAGTAACATCGCTCAAGTAACCCCACAATTGATATACATGATATATGAAGCAAAATGATATATGTAAATATAGAGCAAAAGAATAAAAACAAATAATGATAAGAAGATATAAACACGCAAGTAAAATGAAACAAATTAGCCTAAAAGCCGACTGAGATAGGCTTGACTCGTCATGCAAAAACAAAATGTTTTATGCATGTCCCCAGTGAAGTCGCCATCTTTGTCGCGTCGAATTTGGGATATCAAGCTATTGGGAAGCGTTGAATCACTAATTTTAAATCACGACTGAACTTTTAATTTTTCGGGGAGAAATGGAAAAAAGTTCGAAATTACCTTTGAAAAATAGATTTTAGGTTCGAAAGTCGATTATGCGAGGGGAAGGTATTAGCACCCCTCACATCCATTGTACTCAACGGGAACCTCTTAGTCGGCTTAGGCTTAAAATGTTTCAAAGTCTTACTTGCGTGTTTGAACATATAAAAGAAAATATGATATAAAGGAAAAAAGAGATAAAAACAAACGAAGGGAAAAAAGAAAGTTTTTATTAATGGGCTTGACAAGATGTCGATCTTGCTCCTACGTATCTCCCGATAGTCGGAGAATTCAAAGCGTACGTAGTTCTTTGGTTGAAAAAGTTTGTATGTTGGTTCGTTTTAATAAAAAAAATTTGACGACGCACAGAGGCTTAAAATGTTTAAATGATAAAGACGAACGCACGTTAAGGCGATAAACTCCACAAGGCGTAAAAGATTTGAAGATAAAAAGATGAGCGCACATTAAGGCGATAAACTCGCACAAGGCGCAAATGTTTTAAAGGTAAAAAAGGACAAGCGCACATCAAGGCGATAAACTCGCGCAAGGCGTAAATGTTTGAAGATAAAAAAGGACGGACGCACATCAAGGCGATAAACTCGCGCAAGGCGTAAATGTTTGAAGATAAAAAAAGGACGGACGCACAGAGGCGTAAAAAGTTTGAAAATAAAAAGACAGACGCACAGAGGCGTAAAAAGTTTGAAAATAAACGCGCAAAGGCGCGAAGGGTTCGGATTGACCACGAGGGCCAAAAAAAGGTTAAAAATGGCCACGGGGGACCAAAGGAAGGTTGAGCGTGCTAGACGCGTCGAAGGTGGAATGACGATTGCCCGAACGACGAGACATACGTCACGCATTCGTGCAACCGAGGTTTGGGGAGACATACGTCAAGCCATTCCCATTTCATTCAAGTTTTGTTTTGTTGAAAATCAAAGGAATCTCAAAGGGAAAAAAACACTAGGTTGGGAAAGTTGTAAAAATGAAAGTCACGAACAAATTCGTTGTTCGAGTTTATTGAAAATCATGAACATCACTTGTTGCCTAAGTTATTGAAACTCAAGAACAAGTGTTAGTTCAAGTTTGAAAGATGAACAAAAATCATAAAACATGCACAAATTTGGAAAAGGCACAAGTTCGGCTCAATTCGAGCTTGGTTTAAAAAAGAGTGAACAAGCTCGGCTTTAGTTCGCGTTTGGATTGAAAATCATGAACAACGCTGTTGTTCAAGTTTGGTTTTGAAAATAAAGAACTTAGCTTATTGCTCAAGCCTGATGTTGAAAAATTTAAGAACATAACTTGTTTCACAAGTTACTCAAAATTTATCGCACGAACTTGTGAAATTTCCAAAGTTGTGCATGATTATGGATATGGTTTGAACAAAAAATGGTTTTAACCCTCTTTAGGTTCTGAATCAAGGGCTGGAACCCCAAAAATTTGGCATTTGGAAGCCTGATTCACATTCTGAGTTTCACATACTTCGCAGAGCAACCAGAACTTGGCTCTGCGAAGTCAGGTTCTGATGTGGTCGCACTGCGAACATACTTTGCTCTGCGAAGTATGCGAAATTTTGAACTCAGAAGCTGTTTCTGACAGAAGTTCAGAAACTACTTCTAAGCAAGCTTCAGAACCTAAAGGGGGTTAAGAAGCTTTGCAAAAATGGGAAAAAAGGAGTATAATAACTCAGTTTTAGTGCTTGGTCACTTTGAGATTCCTTTTGAGTTTCAAAAGGGGTTTTTGTGCACAAGATGAAATTAACCAAAACAAAAGATGCAAACAGCAAGCAAAATGAAAGATAAAGATTATAGGAGACTTACAGAACTCCTAGCAATGCTTGTGCAAGAGGTTGGAAGTGGCTTGCTTGATTGATTAGAGGTTATGGACAATGAACTCTAATTGGATTTTGCTTTGAGTATGAACTGTTTTGGTGCTGCAATGTGATGGATTTTGATGTGAATTTCGTGTGTATTGTGTGTGTATATGGCTGTTTTTCTGGTCTATTAATTGTGTGATGGATGTGTGTAATCCTTGGGCCTTGGCATTCCTTTTATAGGCCAAAATGCAAATATATGCAATGATGAACAAAATCCTAGAACCTAGCTGGTTTGTGGGCTAAATCCAGGCTAAATCACTTTGCATTTAATGCTAAAGGATAGAAGTTGCTTTGCCTTGTGCCAAGGGGCAAGACCTTGACTGATCTCAGCCACAAATGCAGCTGATTCTAGAAGGTAATGATGAGAAAACTGAAAAACAGGGCAGCTTGCAATTGGGTGATTCTTGGGATCAATCCTTGCAATCTTGGAAGGCCAAGCAATGAAAACGTATACTGCCATGTACAGAGAGGTTGGGGGAAGCAAAATGAGCATGTGGGCTGGTGTGTGGGAGGAGAAATCCAGCTGAAAACAGGGCACACCAAACAGTTTTTTTTGCAAGCAAAACCACTTAAGTTTGACTGGTTTTGGTGGAGAAAGAAGGAAGGAAAGGGATCAAGCAGCTGGCTGGCAAGCTCAGGTTGGATGATAGGTCAATTGGGAGGGACAAGAGCTGACCAAGGGCAGCCAATTTGATTGAGCACATGTTAGGTTGGAAGAAAATCCTTCTTTCCTCAACCTTTAATGTCACACCTTTGATCTTGCTTTGCTGCATTAAATCAGCCACAATTGGCAATAACAATAATAATAACAAAGATAGAGAGTAATAACAATAATTAAAATGAAAACAAAAGCAAGGAAAATCAAAAAATTAGAAATCTGCAGAAAATTCGCAGGGGTCGCAGTGCGAAGGTCACTTCGCAGTGCGATCTCCCCTTTTTTTGTTTTTAAAATAAAATAAAATATAAAATGAATAAATAATAATAATAATAATAATAATAATAATAATAATAATAATAATAATAATAAGGATAATGGTAATAATAGTAATGAAAATGATAATGAAAATAAATAAAAATAGTAATGAGAATAATAATGAAGATGATGATAATAAAAATGATGAAAAAGCTTAATAATATTAATTAAAATAATGATAATAAAACCTTAATAATAATAAAAAGATAATAATGATATTATTAATGAAAATATAATAACAATAATATTAATAACAATGATGACAATGATAATATTTAATAAAAATGATAGTAATGCTAATGGTGAAAAGTGTAAATAAAATACAATAACAAAAATGAAATAATAAAAAGTAATAAATGATGAAATAATAAAAGATAAAACAAAGAATAATATGAGTCAAAAAATGGGGTATGACAAAAGTCAATTCATAAGTTCCAACAGCTAAAGCAGCAACCTTTGCTCCATTACCAACTCGTAGATCGACCTCCCCTTTTGCCAATGCTCTACTCGTTCTCAGCCCCTGCACATCAGTGCAAATATGAGAACCACATCCAGTATCTAATACCCATGATGTAGAAGTAGACATATTAATTTCTATAACAAAAATACCTGAAGAAGTGGAAGCAACTGTTCCATTCCTTTTGTCTTCCAGATATTTTGGGCAGTTGCGCTTCCAGTGCCCGGTCTTACCGCAGTAGAAGCACTTGCCCTCCTTAGCCACACCTCCAGTAGGCTTCAAAGCTTTGGTTGATGGCTTAGCAACTGCTTTGCCTTTGCCATTTCCCTTAGACTTTTTAGGCTTCTTGTTGTGCTTTTTGACCTTTCCATTGTTAGCTTGCTCTTCATAAAGAGTCTTAAGGTGTTCGATCATATCGAACGCAGCCATGTTCTCGTGTTGCTTCTGAAGCTCAGAGGTCATAGTTGCAAGCATGATGCAAGCGACTTCCACGGCATCATTGACATGCTTACTATAAGCATCTCTCTCAGCCCTGGGAGCATTTGCAGCTGGTGCCTCTTCAGGAACAGGTTCATCAAGCACATACAGCTTTTTCTCATGTGTGAGGACAATCCTCAAGTTACGGTGCCAGTCTAAAAAATTTGTTTCATTTAGCTTATCCTTATCAAGGATTGATCGCAAAATGTTGTTTGAAGTGTTAGTTGCCATCTACAATTTAAAATATACAAAATAAGTATCATGAAAATAACATATTTAATTTGGCCTTTAATTAAATATGCTCCCACTATTTTATTCAAATCAAATGACCTTCAAACATTTAATTCGGAAAATCCCGTTGGAAGATTTTCTAGCGGGTTGAAATCCTTATTTCACCTTGTTTTGAGTCAGCTAGGGCTGATCACCCAAAACTCAGCTATTTAGGTAGGAACATTTCCAATTGTATCTCATACAACTTTCAAATCAATTGGGCGAGTAACTCTTACTCTGATCTATCATATAGATATTTCCCAATTCTTGCTTCTAAATTTATTCTAATCATATTAAAATTAATTTAGTTAAGTTAAACCCAATAGAATAACAATCGGGTAAATGATATTACCGCACCGCGACTTACAAACATAGAACATGTGCTTCGCTAAGGCAGAACCCACACATTCGATATTAGTCTTGAAGGGTGTTATTCTTTTGGAAAGCATTAAACTTAATATATCACTTTGAAGGATTTTATTTAGTTTGATCTCACCTCACCACGGCTTATATATCATATATATTCGCACTCCAATCATTCAAGCATGCATAACAATTATACAAAATAAAAGTGACATGATTATGGCCTCCTAACGCTATGATTCTCCCAAGCCAATGAAAGAATCTAAACTAATCCTAGAAACGACCTTGCTTCTCCAAGCTAGACTTCTAGGGCTAATCCAACGTCAATGGTCCTATTACCTCCTTATATTCTAATTACATTACATATAAAGAAACTCGTTTTACATACGAGGGATTGGATGAGAAGATAATGTACATATAGAATTTAAGAGAGAGGCACGACACGCAGGCCGTATTTCAAAAATCCAAAATAAAAGAAATAATAAGACTGAGGCCATAATCATTCACACAACAACAATAAAACACCTTTTATTATTATTAGCACCTCATAATTAAATAAATTAAATTAAAACTCGGCGATTGATCACACTACGCAGATTAGTCGGGGGTTCCGCTGCCCGGTCAGCGGACAGGGGTCATGGGCCCGGTCACGATTTTATAGGCAGAAGCAAACGATTTGCTGGGCACAAAATCGTGTCACGACTCTGGCATCGTGTCACAATTTTATAGGCAAAAGCAAACGATTTACTGGACACAAAATCGTGTCACGATTCTACTAATCGTGTCACGATTCTGAACCAGGTTTCAGCCTTTTCGTAACCCTAATCATGACGGCACAACACTTGCGGCGTTATGAATCCCGTTGTAACAGTATGATCACACCAATCAAAGTACTCTGATTGTTTATCCAATATGGAGATCGAACTTAGAATGCTTCACCTGATACGGTTCCGAAGCTCCAGTTTACAATCATCCAATATGAACAAATATCATCTGAATTGATTTAGTGAACGATCATCACGAGTATATCATATATACTTTTGTTACACAGAATTTATCAATCATATTTCTGTCGATATGGATAATCGAAAATATTGATGCTTCACCAGAAAACGCTTCCGAAGCTTCAAACAATTCGAAAAGCCATGCACAGAAAAGTGATACGATTCAATTATGTGCGTATGTGATCGAGCAACACATCTCCGTCGATATGGATAATCGATATATTGATGCTTCACCTGATACGGTTCCGAAGCTTCAAACAAACCGAAAATCCATGCACGGAAACGTGATGCCTTGCCAATTTTAATTCGTCTTTATTATTTAATTGTATTCGATTATGTTTAATCCAATTAAAACATAAAACAGTAAACAAAACAATCTGATTCATGGTTTCGTAACCAGGCTCTGATACCACTGAAGGAAAATCGTCATGAAAAAGTGCAGCGGAAGTTTAAAATTTTTCGATTTTTCTTTCCTTGGATCATTACGAATATCACATGAATCAGTGATAGAATTGTTACCTTTTTGTAATGCCGAAACTGTTTCTTTGATCACAGCTGAGCAAGTAAGCAAAGCCTCTACTCGTCCACACGAACGGCTTCCTCTGGTTCCCGGTGCTAGCCAAGCGATCAGAGGTTAGGGAGAGAAGTAGGGAATTCAGTTTAGCCTTTTAGGGTTACACGAAAAAGCACTTGCTGATTTCAGCACTAGAGCTTCTATTTATAGAGCTCCTTGCTGCACAAAATCAGCTTGAGCTTCCATAAGCCCATTAACCCATCAGCTTCCGCTAACTAATTTGCGTCAATTGCTAAACGCACCCCATCATATAAGTATTACTTATATTTCTCCTTTTTACCGTTCTATTGTGTGTGACCCTATAGGTTCTTGTAACGTTGGCAATAATATTAAATCCCATATTTAATATTATAAACAGTGAGCGGTATCTAGCAACACATCACTGCTACCCAAGTGACAAGAATGTCAAGTGATCTGACGAAACCTTTTCCGTGATAATATCTATGTGTACGATTACTCCTTTGTCCTGATATCTTTATTGAACACAAGGCATAGATTACGTCACCCTTGCTTAGCTCAATATTTATATTTCTTGATCCCGAAATACACTGAATAACGAATAAGTCCAATATCTCATATTGACTTAATTCGGCATGGCCATGCATTTTTCCAGTCATATTTCATCAAGAGGCCTAAAGATATATCTCCTGTTATGAAGGAGGGACAAATCCCATCTAGGACACTCATGTCCCTCAGCATGATTCGTCGAGTGCCCATTAACCAACGTTATAGTTATCTTGTTACAGATAACGTTTGAATGGCAATAAAACACTTGAGTCCACATCTAGGATCACAGTGGTTTCAGGTCTAAGAGTCATATACACTATTATCATTATGAGAATAACTTATGACAATTTCATAACATACTATGTAGTATTCTCACGATGGTTCAATCCAGTATAAATGTAACATCCGGTGGCTCCCAATGGGCTGGCCTCCCTATCTTTCAAGGGCCGAGATGTACTCATGGTCTTCTCCACCCCCCAAGTGGAGTTTTATGCCTTCCGTGGGAATCGAACCGTGTACCCTGGAGGCTATAAGTACATGGCCAATGCATTCCCACTACCAATTGAGCTACTAGCTCAATTGGTAGTGGGAATGCATTGGCCATGTACTTATAGCCTCCAGGGTACACGGTTCGATTCCCACGGAAGGCATAAAACTCCACTTGGGGGGTGGAGAAGACCATGAGTACATCTCGGCCCTTGAAAGATAGGGAGGCCAGCCCATTGGGAGCCACCGGATGTTACAAAAAAAGGCGCCTTTTTTGTAACATCCGGGATTTGGATCCGGGATTTGGCAACTAACGGCCCCCGCGATCCCCCGCGATGTACTCATGGACTTCTCCACCCCCCAAGTGGAGTTTCATGCCTTCCGTGGGAATCGAACCACGTACCCTGGAGGCTATAAGTACATGGCCAATGCATTCCCACTACCAATTGAGCTAGTAGCTCAATTGGTAGTGGGAATGCATTGGCCATGTACTTATAGCCTCCAGGGTACGTGGTTCGATTCCCACGGAAGGCATGAAACTCCACTTGGGGGGTGGAGAAGTCCATGAGTACATCGCGGGGGATCGCGGGGGCCGTTAGTTGCCAAATCCCGGATCCAAATCCCGGATGTTACAACACCACTGATAGTATATCAAGTGTTCAACTCAAACATTTTCTTTGTAATTTTGTTTGATTAAAAAGTCTCTTGCTTGTGTGCTTGAGCAACTAGAAGTCTCATACTTTGTGTTTGAGCAAGGAAGTCTCATACTTTGTGTTTGAGCAAGGAAATCTCATACTGTGTGTCTGAGCAAGGAAGTCTCATACTGTGTGTTTGAGCAAGGAAGTCTCATACTATGTGTTTGGGCAAGGAAGTCTCTAGCTGTGTGCTTGAGCAATTGTAATCTTTGTGATTATAGTGAAAAATCTATTGTTAGTAACAAGGGGACTGGACTACTTCCGGGTTGTGGAAGGAACCAGGATAAACTGCTTGTCTCTCTCTCTCTCTCTCTCTCTCTCTCTCTCTCTCTCTCTCTCTCTCTCATTTACTTTATATCCACTGCAAAACAACTCTGAAAATAGTTTCAGAATCTGATCAATATCTGATTCTGAACTAACCTTAGTTTTTGAGAAAGAAAAGAAAAAGCCATCACAATTCAACCCCCCCTTCTTGTGTTTTTCTCACCTTCAGTTGGTATCAGAGCTCCGGTTCTGATATTCAATCACCTAACAGTGAGTCAGTAAAGATCCTGAGAAAAACATGTCTTCTGGTAATTCTAGAGAATCCACATCCAGAAGTGGTGGTGGTGAATATGGTACAGATGAAAGGAAATCTCATTCACACCATAAACCTCCTATGTTTACTGGTGATCCTGAGAAATTTTCTTGGTGGAAAAGCAAGATGTATAGTCATATCATTGGAATAGATGATAGTCTATGGGACATCATTGAAGATGGTATAACTATACCAGTTGATGAAGAAGGAGTAGCTGTTAACAGAAGAAGCCTTACTGATGCTGAAAGAAAGATCTACAGAAAGCATCACAATGTAAGAGGTATTATTGTGGACTCTCTGCCCCACAATGAATACTTGAAGCTGAGTGATAAATCAACAGCAAAAGCCATCTTCACCTCTCTCTGCTCTAACTATGAAGGAAACAAGAAGGTTAGAGAAGCAAAAGCAAATCTTCTGGTTCAGCAGTATGAGTTGTTCAGAATGAAGGAGGATAAAAATATTGAGACTATGTTCTCAAGATTTCAGACTCTGGTTTCTGGACTTCAGATTCTGAAGAAAAGCTATACTACTGCTGATCTTGTGAACAAGATCCTCAGAAGTTTGCCATCTAAATGGAGACCTAAAGTGACTGCTATTGAGGAAGCTAAAGATCTAAATACTCTAAGTATTGAAGATCTTATAAGCTCTCTCAAAGTGCATGAACTAGGACTCAATGAAGATGAACCTGTTAGAAAATCTGAGTGTATAGCACTGAAATCTAAAGGAAAGTCATTAAAAGCTCTAAAAGCTATAGAATCTAATGAAGAATTTCCTGAGGGAAATTCTGAAGAAGATTCAGAAGCTGAGGAGCTGGAAATGCTTTCTAAAAGAATTCAGTACTTGATGAAGAGACAAAAGAAATCTTCTAACAGGAGTAGTAACTTCAAAGGATCTGGTTCCAAGAAGGAAGAACAGAAAGGTTGCTTCAACTGCAATAAGACTGATCATGTCAGAGCTGAATGTCCTGAGCTACAAAAGGACAGATCAAAGGAGAAATTCAGGAAGATCAGCTTTAAATCAAGCAACTTCAAAGAAAGATTCAAGAAATGTCGTATAGCTACATGGGATGAGCTTGACAATGAATCTGAGTCTGAGAATGAAGATGAAGAAGAAGCAAATGCAGCTCTGATTTCTACAACATCTTCTGATGAAGAGTCAGGATAAGACTCTGAAGATAAAGATGAGGTATATTCTGAACTTACACGTTCTGAACTTGTTGAAACAGATAAAGATCTTATGAACCACCTCAGAAGCAAGTTAAGTCAATTAAAATCTTTGAAGAAAAAAAACATAGCTTGCTGGCTGATGAGAATCTCCAATTTCAGAATCACATCAATGAGATTGATGAAGAAGTTAGAGAACTCAAAGAAATGGTTCATAAGAAACCAGATGAAGTTCCAAGTGAACGTGATATTGCTCTTCAAGATTTTATCCTAACTGGAATCAACAGGAGTAAAGTTGCTTCTATGATTTATAATATTAACAGAAACAGAGGAGAAGGAATTGGTTTCAAGAATGATCCATTCAATCATTCAACAGAAACAATTCTACCATTTTCTGGAGATATTATGAAAGGCATTGAGGTGTGCTTTGTACCTGCATCTGACAGTTCTGAGAAACTGAATTCATCAGAAACTAAGACTGCTGAACCTGAGGTTCTGAACAACTCAGAATCCAAAACTTCTGAACCTAAGGGAAAGATGAAGGCAGAATCTAAAGATTTGCCAAAGTCTAAAACAAAAGGTTCTAAGTCTAAGACTATGAGGAAAACAGACTTTAAATCTGAAAAGGTTCAAAGTCTGAAGAGTTCAGAACCTAAGGCAAGCAAGTCTCAGAATCTGAAAAATTTCAGACTCAAATTTTCAAAAGGCTGTGTTTATGAAATCTTCAAAAGATTCTAAACCAGTTTATACAAAACCTTTTAAATCTCAGAATGTCAGACAAAGGATACAAAAGAAAGCCACTCTGTCATCTGATTCTGATTGTATTAAGAAAGGTCTGAAAGCTTGCTTTGTGTCAGGAGCAGGTAAAACTGAAGTTCTTAACAAATCAGAACCCACTACTTCTGAATCTAAGATTCTAAACAAATCAGAATCAAAGACTCTTAAGTCCAAAGTTCTGAAGAAAACAAAACCAAAGTCTTCAAAGGTTCAGACTCTAAAAAGCTCAGAACCAAAGACCTTCAAGTCTCAGGTTCTGAAGAAATCTGAGTCAAGACCATTGAAAGCTCAGGTTCTGAAGAACTCAGTGTCTGATACTAAGACTTATTCAAGATTAAAGGATTCATATCCAAGGTATCTGAACAAGTCTGAGTTCTATAACTCTAGACATAAGGTGTAACAAAAGACTAGACCTTTCAGAACTAACCCAAGAGGACCCATATGGGTACCTATGTCAGAAATCATTTCTATTGTAGATATGCTGAACAACCAAAGAAAAGGAGAAGTCTTGGTACCTGGGCAGTGGCTGTTGGCATTACATGATAGAAGGAAATTCTATGTTCCAAACCCTGACCATGAAAGAGGGAGGAACTGTGGGATCTGGAGGAAACCAAAAAGACTAGATCACTGGTACTGATATTCAACTCTCAGAAGATGCTTCAGAACCTGACCAGATTTCTGAGTCTAAAGAAAGTTCAGAAGCTGAAAAACTTTCAGAAGCTGAAAATCCTCCAAATGCTGAAAAACCTCTCAGTAGCTGACACTCCTCCTGAAGCCAATCAAGAGCAAGATGTTTCTGAACAAAGTCTTAATGATTATGGCTATGCAAGAAGAACTCAACCAGTTCCAAAGAAATGGTGTTTGGGACTTATTTGCAAGACCAATGCACAAGAACATTATTGGAACAAAATGGGTGTTCAGAAACAAACTAAATGAACAAGGAGAAGTAGTCAGAAGCTTAAAGGTAGATCAAAAGCTCTACAGAGGTATGATTAGTTCTCTGTTATACTTAACAGCTTCTACACCAATGTGAAAGACTATCAGATTTATGAAAACAGCATACCAATCTTTGTGTTAATACTGCTGCTATCTGTTTGTCTAAAAATCTAATTCTACATTCAAGAGCCAAACATATTGAAATTAAAAAATCATTTTATTAGAGATTATGTTCAGAAGATAGATGTAATTTTATTAAAAAGAATCTGAACATGCATTTCATCTCTTGAAAAAATTGCTTGACTCTGAATAGAAACTGAGAATCTGAAGATCATCAGAAGCTAAGACTTAACAGACACTCAATTTGAGAGTCTGAAGAAAGTTCAGCTTCTGAAGACATCAGAGTCTGAGTTTCAGAATCTGAATTTTTGACTTCTGATAAAACTCATTATAAGTGGACACTTTAGATGTGACCCACTAATGAGAGTGAATCTGAACAGTTGTCTAACACATGGTCAGAATCTGATAAGTTATAATTGCTGGGCAGCGATGAATTAAGCTTTGAAAGTTGTACTTTGCCCTTCCTAAATTCATCAATGTGCAGTTGTGTTTAATGTTTTTCTGTTTTCAGTTTCTGAAATGTTTTAACAAAAACACTCAAAACACTGTCACACTTTCTCATCTTAAATGTTCAGTTTTCAGACCCATTTAAAAACTCTCATTTCTGTCTGAAAAAGTTCAGTAGTACTGAACCATATGTTCTGAACAATTGTGCCTGAAAGAGTTCAGCAGTACTGATAAGTGCCTAAAAGTAGTTATCTTTTGATATATTTTTAGGCACTTATGTTACTTGTTTTACAAGTTACCTTAGGATAAGCTCATATTTGTGGTTAAAATGCTAAATTTGTGATCCTATGTCTTACCCCATTTAATTATGCAGGAATTTCATGCTTGGACCTGAATTGAGCAAAGAAAATGAAGTTTTGTTAAAGCCATCGCTACAAGCGCAAGTCTCATCGCTACAAGCGAGGATAGGCAGGGAATTTCAGGACTTCATCGCTACAAGCGCCAGATTCCTCGCTACAAGCGAGCCTAGGCAGGGAAAATTGAGAGTTCATCGCTACAAGCGATGGACTGGACGCTTCAAGCGAGCTTAGGCAGGGAATTTTGCAGGATCCATCGCTGTAGCGACAGATCTCGTCGCTACAGCGACCAAGGGCGGTTTAATGCTAAGTGATGACGTGGAGCTCTCCCATTGGCCAAGAAAACTTCCTCGCTACAGCGACAGGCTGGTCGCTTGAGCGTGCAAAAACTCAGAAATATAAAAGCTTTTAAGCTCATTTTTTAGAAAAAAGGAGTTGAATACCAGTTTTTATAATTTCCAGAGCTTGAAATCTTTAATTTCTAGAGAGAGAATAGGCATAAAAGGAGGCAAACTTCATAGATCAAAAGTGATTCAAGTGAAGATTACACTAAGAAGCTTTGAGAAATCAAGCCTTAGCATATTCTCCATCTTCCTTTCTACTTTTGCATAGTTGTCATGAGAATGATCAACTAATCTCCTTTGTTGGGATTAATAGGTAATCAATCACTCTTAGTTGTAAACCTTTGATATTTTAAATATATGATTCTAGCATTTTTATATACCATTGAATTTGTTCTTGTTTTCCATTCTTATATTTGATTTAAATGATGTTGAAAAATACTTTTGAATCTAGGTTTAGAATAATATTCTATCAAAATAAGAAATTCTAGAAATGGGATTTGGTTTTGATAATTACATTAAGTATTGGATCATAAAGCTTTCGAATCGTTTAATAGATTGAGAAATCGTCGATTAAACGATACGATCGATCTCACGACATCATTTGGACACGAATGAGGTTGTCGAGTAATACGTGATAATGTCGTATATAAGAAAAAGCTAGAATCCATATTTATGATCAATCGAATACAATCGACGTTTGATTGACGAACTTTAATCCTAACACCTTTTATGTCCTATTACTCTACGTTTTTTTTATAATGCTTTTAATGTCGAGTAGAGTTAGTAATGAAAAAGATTAAACCCTAACTTAAGACGATAATCGACGTTGAACGGTTTATGATATCGCAATAATCCCTGTGGAACGATATAAAAATTATACTTGCTTTTGTACAGTTAACAAAATGGCGCCGTTGCCGGGGATTAACGCTTAGATATTATAATCATTGCAGCGTTAATTATTGTCTTATGCAATTTTGCACAAAATTCTTTTATGTATATAACTATTATTCCTTATCCATCTTGTTTGCTAATTTTTTTTGGTCAGATTGTTGAAACTTGTATATGCGAGGTCAGATACCGGAAGACCAACTGCTTTTTGATTCTGAAATAGAGAGGACTGCTCGAAGAAATAACAGCAAGAATCGGAAGAAAAGGCAGCAGGCAAAGAAAAAGCAACAAGAGGAAACTTCTGTTTCAAGTCCTTCATCAATTCCAATTCCAATTCAAGAGATACCAATGGCTGCTACAGGAGAGGTACCTGGAGGTTCAGGCGGAAGTGGGATGCCATGTCACAATAGCCCACGACGCTTGGCACAATTGGGAAAGACGCCACAGACAACAAAGCAAACTGAAATGAAGACTGGGATCCTTCAAATACTATATGCTAATCCTTTCTCGGGGTTAGACCGTGAGGATCCATTCCAACATCTCACTAAGTTTTATGAGATCGCCGGTACACTAGGAGAGACGAAGAACAATGAGGAGGCAATATTCATGAGGATGTTTCCTCATTCTTTGATTGGGAAGGCCAAGGAGTGGTATTTGGATCAGCCGCCAACAGTGATGACAAATTGGAACACTCTTGAGGAGAAATTCCTTGAGAGATTCTTTCCTCAGAATCGTTTTATGGAGGCTAAGACAACTATCGCTGTATTCTCTCAATGTTCAAGTGAGACTCTATGTGAAGCATGGGAGCGATTCAAGTCGATGCTCAGAAGATGCCCTAACCATGGATTTGATGATTTAACACAAATTCATCTTTTCCGGAATGGGATGCAACAACAGTCAAAGCTACTACTTGATGCTGCTGGTGGTGGATCACTAATGGCCAAGAGTGCCGAAGATGCTGTTGCTATCATTGAAAGAATGGCATTAAACGACCACCAGGCTCACCATAATAGAAACCAAGGCCAAAGAAAAGCGGGAATATTGGACTTGGGGACGAATGACGCCATCCTTGCTCAAAATAAATTGCTAACACAACAAGTGGAAGAATTGACTAGAAAGATGGCCAACCTTCCACAACAAATGAAGGATATTCAAAATGAACAAAGGAGACACCATCAAGTCGCATCATGCGAACTTTGTTCAGGCGATCACCCCACCGGATTTTGTCCACCACCCACTGAAGAGGTAAGTTATGTTGGAAATCAACAAAGGCCACAACAGTTTCAAAACCAATACCAAGGTCATAACAACAACTTCCCAAGAGGGAACAATCCAAACTATGGCCAAGGTTGGAGGCAAGAAGCTGGACCACAAAACCGACAACCTTACCAAAACTACAATCAATACCAATCTCCGCAACAAAACCGTCAACAAAACACCGACGAGACTCTAAACCAATTCATGCAAATGTCAATGGCTAACCAAAAGAATACCGATGCTTCAATCAAAAACCTGGAAACACAAGTAGGCCAGTTGGCACAACAGCTTGCTCAAGCAACCTAGCAAGGCGGAACCTTTACCGCCAACACACAAACCAACCCCAAAGACCATGCATCATCATCAAAATGACAATTAAGTCATTTTGATGAAGAAGACCTTGCATCAAGAGACAACGATAATTGCAAGGCGATTGCTACTCGGAGTGGGAAGGTAGTTGGAAGAGGTATAGGAGACAACCTTGAGGTTGAGAGGAGAGTTGTTGAAAATGAGGAGGAAGATCATGATGAAGGAAACAGGGGGAGTTAATAATGAGGATGAAGTCGAAAAAATAAGGAAGTAGTTGAAAATGAAAACATAGTGATGAAGAAAGATGTGGTGAAGGAGAAGGGCAAGAATCAAGAAGTTGTGAAGAATGCGCCAACACCACATCTACCATATCCAACTACTCCAGCCAGAAAGGATAAAGAGAGGCAGTTTGCAAGGTTCCTGGATATATTCAAACATTTACAAATCAACATTCCATTCTCGGAAGCCTTAGAGCAAATGCCAACTTATGCCAAGTTCATGAAAGAGATTCTTTCCAAGAAGAGGAGGTATAATGAAGAAGAAACAATTCAGCTCGATGCTAATTGTAGTGCAATCATCCAGAGAACATTGCCAAGGAAGGAGAGAGATCCAGGTAAAGTTACACTACCGGTGTCCATAGGCAATGTTAATGTCGGCAAAGCACTCATTGATTTAGGTTCAAGTATCAACCTAATCCCACTTTCCGTTGTCAAAAGGATTGGTGATTTGGTTGTGAAACGAACTAACTTAACGTTGCAATTGGCCGACAAATCCGTCACACGTCCGTTGGGAATAGCTGAAGATGTGTTGGTGAAAGTCGACAAGTTCTTATTTCCCATCGACTTTGTAGTGATGGATATACCTGAAGATGATGATGTGCCGCTAATTCTTGGAAGAACGTTTATGCAAACGGCAAGGATGATGATTGATCTTGACGGATGCCTAATGAAAGTCCGTGTGGACGACGAAGAAGTCAATTTCAACATCAATGAAGCGATGAAGTATCCTAGTGATAAAGGTGCCTGTTTCAAGATGGATGCAACGGAAGAATTGATTGTTGATACGAGGGACCAACTGCATCACTTGACACATCTTGAAAGAGTCTTGACAAATGCACTTAGTATCATAGGAGAAGAAGATGAGAAAGAGATAGAAGAGTGTTTGAAGGAGCTGGATTCGTTGAAGGAAATTCCTCCTCACAAAGCCAAAATTGAGGAATTGACGAATGAAGCCAAAGTTGAAGAAATGAAGCCGGAGATGAAGATTCTACCCTCACATTTGAAGTATGTATTTCTTGAAAAAGAGGGTAACAAACCGGTCATTATTAGTAGCTCCTTGTCAAACAATGAAGAAACCAAATTGGTTGAAGTTTTGAAGTCCAACAAAGAAGCAATAGGCTGGACACTATCTGACTTGAAAGGGATAAGTCCATCCTATTGTATGCATAAGATCATGATGGAGGAAGATTACAAGCCGGTAGCACAACCTCAACGACGGCTAAACCCAAACATGAAGGAAGTAGTCCGGAAAGAAGTGGTTAAACTACTTGAAGCCGGCATGATATATCCGATCTCGGATAGTACTTGGGTTAGTCTGGTTCAAGTTGTCCCTAAGAAGGGAGGTATGACGGTAATCACAAACGAGAAGAATGAGCTCATACCGACAAGAACCGTCACCGGTTGGAGGATGTGTATAGATTACCGGAGGCTTAACAAGGCAACAAGGAAGGATCATTTTCCTCTACCATTCATGGATCAAATGCTAGAGAGACTGTCAGGACAAGCTTTTTATTGTTTCCTTGATGGATATTCGGGTTATAATCAGATTTCGGTGAATCCAGACGATCACGAGAAGACAACCTTTACTTGTCCATTTGGAGTTTTTGCATATCGACGCATGTCGTTCGGATTATGTAACGCTCCAGCAACATTTCAACGATGCATGCGAGCCATCTTTGCTGATTTGATAGAGAAGAGCATTGAAGTGTTTATGGACGATTTCTCGGTCTTCGGGTCATCATTTGATTTGTGCTTGAAGAATCTGGACACGGTACTGAAGCGGTGCAAGGAAACCAACTTGGTACTCAATTGGGAGAAGTGTCATTTCATGGTAACCGAGGGTATAGTCCTTGGTCACAAGATTTCGTCCAAGGGTATTGAAGTTGATAAAGCTAAGATCGATGTGATAGGCAAGCTTCCACCACCAGTCAATGTCAAAGGCATCCGAAGTTTTCTAGGCCATGCCGGATTCTATCGAAGGTTCATCAAAGACTTCTCAAAGATTGCAAAGCCATTGAGCAATTTGCTCAACAAAGATAAGTCTTTTGATTTTGTATTGATTGTTTGAACGCTTTTGAAAGTTTAAAGGATAGTTTGACATCCGCACCCATAATCACCGCACCAAATTGGAATTTTGATTTTGAACTAATGTGCGATGCAAGTGATTATGCGGTTGGAGCGGTGTTAGGTCAACGCAAAAACAAAATTTTTCATGCTATACACTATGCAAGTAAAGTTTTAAATGATGCACAAATCAATTATGCTACCACTGAAAAAGAATTACTTGCTATTGTGTTCGCATTAGAAAAATTTCGTTCGTATCTCATAGGTTCAAAGATTGTTATCTATACTGACCATGCAGCCATCAAGTACTTAATCACCAAACCCGACTCCAAGCCGAGACTCATCCGTTGGATGTTGCTACTCCAAGAGTTTGATTTGGAGATTAAAGACAAAAAGGGGACTGAAAACCTTGTGGCTGATCATCTGTCAAGATTGGTGAACGATGAGGTAACGAAGAACGAGAGGGATATTCTTGAAGAGTTTCCGGATGAGAAGTTGCTTATGGTGCAAGAAAGACCATGGTTTGCTGACATGGCCAATTACAAAGCAACGGGGTTCATACCGGAAGATTATACATGGCAAATGAAGAAGAAGTTGATGAGAGACTCAACTCAATTTATATGGGATGACCCATATCTCTTCAAGATTGGAGCTGACCACCTGTTAAGGAGATGTGTTGCAAGAGAAGAAGCCAAAGACATCATGTGGCATTGTCACAATTCGCCATATGGTGGGCATTACAGCGGTGAAAGAACTGGTGCGAAGGTTCTTCAGGCAGGCTTCTATTGGCCCACTTTATTCAAAGACGCATATGAGCATGTGAAGGAATGCGAGAGTTGCCAGAAAACTGGAGGTATTTCAAAAAGGAATGAGATGCCTCTACAAAGCATCCTTGAAGTCGAAGTTTTTGACTGTTGGGGGATAGACTTTGTGGGGCCGTTTCCATCCTCCATGTCCAATGAATACATTTTGGTGGCCGTAGATTATGTGTCAAAGTAGGTAGAAGCAATAACATCCCCAAAAGCCGATAGTAAGACGGTGGTCAAGTTTCTAAAAAGGAACATCTTTTCCCGTTTTGGAACTCCGCGAGTGCTTATAAGTGATGGAGGTTCTCACTTCTGCAATCAACAATTGGCAAAAGCACTTGAGCACTACGGAGTCAAACACAAGGTAGCTTCACCATATCATCCACAGACCAAAGGTCAAGCCGAGGTATCCAACCGTGAAATCAAAAGGATACTTGAGAAGACCGTGTCATCATCAAGGAAGGATTGGTCGATGAAACTTGACGAAGCATTGTGGGCCTATAGGACCGCATACAAAGCTCCTACGGGTTTCACACCATTTCAGTTGGTGTATGGGAAAGCATGCCACTTGCCGGTCGAGTTGGAGCATAAAGCGTTTTGGGTGCTAAAGTTTTTGAACTTTGATCAAGAGCAAGCGGGGGAGAAGAGAAAGCTTCAGATGAACGAACTCGAAGAAATGCGTGACCAAGCGTATCAATCAAGCAAGCTCTATAAGGAAAAGGTCAAAAGGTATCATGACAAGAAGATCATGAAGAGGGAATTTAGGCCCGGTCAAATGGTGTTGCTGTTCAATGCAAGACTAAGGCTATTTCCGGGTAAATTGAAATCCAAGTGGTCCGGTCCGTTCATGATCAAAGAGGTCAAACCTTATGGAGCTGTGGAGCTAGAAGATCCTATCACTAAAGCCACGTGGACAGTGAATGGACAAAGGCTGAAGCCGTATTTTGGCGGTGAAGTTGTTCGGCACACGACGACGATTTCACTCATCAATTCGTAAGCAAAAGCGAAACAGGCGTCGATCTAATGACGTTAAACAAGAGCTTGTTGGGAGGCACCCCAATTTTGTAAGTGTTGAGTCTTTTGGTGTTGGCTGCATGTTTTGGCAAAACCAAGATATTGAATAGAAGCATCTCCATATGTAGAACATTTCTTCAGTTGGAAGTTTTTAATTTTGAAGCCATTCAGAAGCTGAAAATGCCATCAGAAGCTGAAAGCACTGTAGTACTTCAGAAGCTGATTCAGGTTCTGATGCCAGCGTTGACTTATGTTGACTTCATCAGAAGCTGGTTATTTTCAAGGTTTTTCTATGCAAATCTTTGCAAGATTTATTGAAGATTTATCCACGCATATGGCTTCTAGAATGTTGATTTATTTGGAGAAGATTTTATTGAAGATTTGGTTCAAAGATATGAAATTCATATTTTCCTGTTATAATCTTTAAAAGATTCAGTACAGTTTTATTTGTTACATTATTGGACCAATCTTATTTCAGTAACAAATCAAATCAGAAAGATTAGTTTGTTATTTTATTCTGCAAGTCTGAAGGCTATAAATAGAGGAGGGCTGCTGCTATTCAAGATACGATTTATAGAGTTTAAGATCAGAAAATTGAGTCTTAGTATTTTAAGCTTTTAGCTTTATTGTGCACCACTCAGTTTGAGTTGGTTTAGAGTTTTATAGAGTTGTAATTCATTCTAAGCCTTTAGGTACGAATGAAGTCTTTGTGTTTTTGAAGTTTTCTGAAAAACAGAGTGTCTTTGATTAAGGGTTTCAGTAACTGGGTTTAGTTACTTGAATAGGAAGATAGTGGATTCTATTACTCAGAGTTGGGTAGAAGTCTTACTAGGTGGAGGTTAATTGCTTGGGATAAGAACTGGGAGTCAGTGTCTGAGTCTTAAGGATTAAATCCAATACTGGATTTCCTTCCTGGATTGGTATCCCCCAGAGTAGGAGGTGTTTACTCCGAACTGGGTTAACAAACCTCTGTGTGTTTTTAGCTTTCCTGCACTTTACTTTTCTGCTGTTTATCTGCTTTTATATTGTGCTAAGTTCTGTTCAGAACCTGTTGGTTCAGAACCTGCGTTTATCTCTTAAGTATTGCCTGGCCAGAATTTCAATTGGCATCAGAGCAGGCACCCTGCCTGTATTTTGGGTGAGATCCAGAGGGATTAATTTCTGGTAAGCATGGATAGAGAAGGAGGCTATGTCAATAGACCACCCCTACTAGATGGCACAAACTATGAGTATTGGAAGTCAAGGATGTGTGCTTTTCTAAAGTCTATTGACAGCAGGACTTGGAAAGCTGTGATTAAAGGCTGGGATCATCCTGTGTATACAGACAAAGATGGTAACAAGACTGAGGTTCTAAAGCCTGAGGAGGAATGGACCAAAGCTGAAGATGATCTGTCACTGGGAAATTCAAAAGCTTTGAATGCTATCTTTAATGGTGTTGATCAGAACATGTTCAGACTTATCAAACAATGTACTGTGGCTAAGGATGCTTGGGAAATTCTGAAGACCACTCATGAAGGAACTTCTAAGGTAAAGATGTCCAGATTGCAGCTGCTGACCACCAAATTTGAAAACCTGAAGATGAAGGAAGATGAATCCATTCAGGATTTTTACATGAATGTGCTGGATATGGCAAATTCATTTGACTCTCTTGGTGAAAAGATGTCTGATGAGAAGTTAGTCAGAAAAATCCTCAGGTCCCTGCCCAGAAGGTTTGACATGAAGGTTACAGCAATTGAAGAGGCTCATGATATCACTACTATGAAGCTTGAGGAGCTGATTGGGTCTTTGCTTAATTTTGAGACTGCATTCTGCAAACAGGCTGATAAGAAAGGGAAAGGAATAGCATTTGCAGTTAATTCAGGAGCTGATGATCAACATGAGTCTGACGAGGAGGATAATGACTTATCAGAAGCTCTTGTGTTGCTGGGAAAACAATTCAACAAGATTCTGAAGAATGTTAACAGGAAGGCCAAAGCCAAAGGTCAGAACTTCAGATTCAATAACAAGAAGCAACAAACTGATGAGAAGAAGACCAAGTCTGAGGAGAAAAGTAACCAAGCTAAAGGTGTGCAGTGCTATGAGTGTGAAGGGTATGGACACATCAAGTCTGAATGTCCCACTTTTCTCAAGAAGCAGAAAAAGAGCCTAGCTATTTCATGGTCTGATGATGGTTCTGAAGATGATGATGTTAGTGAATCTGATATGTGTGATACTGGTCTGGTAGTGAGGTCAGGAGCTATCTTGAAGAAGGAAGCTGTTTTAGAGTCTGAGACTTTTTCAGAGTCTGACTCAGAGTCTGAAGCCTCATCTCTGTCTGAAGCTGCTAAAACTTCATATGATGAACTAGCTAACAACTACAGGAAGCTGTATACCAGAAGTGCTGAGGTTTGCAAACAAGTGCTGGATCAGAAGGAGACTATTCTTCAACTGGAGGCTGAAAAAGGTGAACTGTTAGTGCAGAATTCAGATTTAAAAGAAGAAGTGAATCAACTGAACTCCCAACTTGATCAATTGAAGAAGCAAGTGAAGATGTTGAACTCTGCTACTGATAAGTTGGAGGACATTTTGGGGAATCAGCAACAAGGAAAAACTGGCTTAGGTTTTATTGATCAGACTCAGATTCCTAAACAGATGAGTTTTGTTCCTGCTACTCAAACTCATGATTCTATGGCTGGAACATCAAAGAAGAGACCTCAGAAGCAAGCCCAGATGCAAGGTCAGAAGCATATTCAGATGAGACCTCAAAAACTAGCTCAGAAGAGACCTCAGATGCAAGGTCAGAAGCATGTTCAGATGCTACCTCAGAAGCAACCCCAGAAGTACAACAGAAGAAGGAGGAATCATACATGGACCTGTCATCATTGTGGTAAGAAGGGACATATCAAACCTTTTTGCTTTAAACTGTATGGCTATCCTGAACACTTTCAATATAGAAGAGTGCAACCAGCTGCACCCAGACACAGTGTTCAGAAGGTGTGGAAACCTAAGGTTCAGAATGTAGGCCTGATTGCTCATACTTCATTAAGAGCCACCTCAAAAGAAGACTGGTATTTTGATAGTGGGTGTTCAAGGCACATGACTGGTGTGAAGAAGCTACTGAGCAATATCAGATCATACTCCAGAAGTTATGTGACATTTGGAGATGGTGTAAAAGGTCAGATTCTGGGAATTGGTGATTTGATCAGAGAAGGTCTGCCCAAACTTAATGATGTGCTACTGGTGGAAGGATTAACCTCTAATCTGATCAGTATTAGCCAGCTATGTGATCAGGATTTAAAAGTGAATTTCAACAAGCAGGAGTGTATTGTTACTGATCAGGATGGTAAAATTCAGATGAGGGGCTGCAGATCCAAAGATAGCTGCTATTTATGGGTTTCTGAAGAAGAAAGAAGTCTGACTTCTTGTCTTATGAGCTCAGAAGAGGAAGTCAAACTCTGGCACCAGAAGTTGGGACATCTGCATCTGAAAGGCATGAAAAAAATCCTAAGTACTGAAGCTATCAGAGGTGTACCTAATCTGAAGATCAATGAGGACAGTGTTTGTGGTGATTGTCAGATTGGTAAACAAACAAGAAAGTCTCATCCCAGATTAGTTCACCAGGTAACTACCAAAGTACTAGAACTTGTTCATATTGATTTAATGGGGCCTATGCAAGTAGAAAGTATTGGAGGAAAAAGATATGCCTTTGTAATGGTAATGGTAGATGACTACTCAAGATATACATGGGTCAGCTTTGTTAGAGAAAAGTCTGACACTTTTGAAGTTTTCAAAGAGATGTGCATTCAACTACAAAGAGAGAAGGATAGTGGGATTATCAGAATCAGAAGTGATCATGGCAAAGAATTTGAAAACAAGAGCTTTTCAGAATTCTGTGCTTCTGAAGGTATAAAGCATGAGTTTTCTGCACCTATCACACCTCAGCAAAATGGTGTAGTTGAGAGGAAGAACAGGACTTTAGCAGAATGTGCAAGGGTTATGCTGCACGCTAAGAAGCTACCATATATGTTCTGGGCTGAAGCAATGAACACTGCATGTTACATACACAACAGAGTCACTTTAAAGAAGGGTACTGCATCAACTCTGTATGAATTATGGAAAGGGAGGAAGCCAACTGTGAAATATTTCCATGTTTTTGGGAGCAGATGCTATATCTTGGCTGACAGAGAGAATAGAAGAAAACTGGATCCTAAGTCTGATGAGGGCATGTTCCTGGGATATTCAGTGAACAGCAGAGCTTATAGGGTGTTTAATTCCAGAACCAAGGTTGTGATGGAGTCCATTAATGTGGTAATTGATGATCTGACTGCTGAGAAAGATAGAAGTGAGTCTGAAGTTGTTCCAGAATCTGAACCATCAGAAGAACAAACTTCAGAAGCAGAAATTCATCCAGAGTCTGAAGAAGCAGAAGTTCATCCAGAACTTGATCCTACCAATAAAGGGCCATCAATTAGAGTTCAGAAGGATCATCCTAAGGAACTTATCATTGGGAGTTTGGATCAAGGGGTCAGAACCAGGAGATCAGAACCAGTTGCTACTGATTCATGCTTTGTGTCAAAGTTTGAACAAGAAGCCCTAACTGATGAATTTTGGATTGAAGCAATGCAAGATGAGTTGAATCAATTCAAAAGGAGTGAAGTGTGGGATCTAGTTCCAAGACCTGAAGGGCTGAATGTAATTGGGACTAAGTGGATATTCAAGAACAAAACAGATGAAAATGGTACTGTAGTCAGAAACAAGGCAAGGTTGGTTGCTCAGGGTTATACTCAAGTTGAGGGATTGGATTTTGATGAGACCTTTGCACCTGTGGCCAGACTAGAGTCCATAAGACTACTGTTGGGGGTATCCTGCATTCTCAAGTTCAAGTTATTCCAGATGGATGTAAAGAGTGCATTTCTGAATGGATATTTGCAAGAAGAGGTATATGTTGAACAACCTAAGGGTTTTGTGGATCCTAAGTTTCCAGAACATGTGTACAAGTTAAAGAAGGCCTTATATGGATTGAAGCAAGCACCAAGAGCATGGTATGACAGGCTGACTCAGTTTCTTGTGGCTCAAGGTTACAGAAAAGGAGGTTCTGATAAGACTTTGTTTGTGAAAGATGAAAATGGGAGTCTGATGATTGCTCAGATTTATGTGGATGATATAGTGTTTGGAGGGATGTCTCAGAAGATGGTCAAACTGTTTGTTCAGCAAATGCAATCAGAATTTGAAATGAGCCTAGTTGGTGAGCTGACATACTTTCTTGGGTTACAAGTCAAACAAATGGAAGATACAATCTTCATTTCTCAAAGTAAGTATGCCAAGAACATAGTGAAGAAGTTTGGAATGGAATCTGCTGCTCACAAGAGGACACCAGCTGCTACTCACCTGAAGTTAACTAAGGATGAAGATGGAGTTTCAGTAGATCAAAGTTAGTACAGAAGCATGATTGGGAGCCTATTGTACTTAACTGCAAGCAGGCCTGATATCACATTTGCTGTAGGAGTTTGTGCAAGATATCAAGCTGATCCTAAGATGAGTCATCTGACACAAGTTAAAAGGATCCTGAAGTATGTGAATAGCACAAGTGACTATGGAATCATGTATTCTCATAGTTCAAGTTCTGAACTGATGGGATATTGTGATGTTGACTGGGCTGGAAGTGCTGATGACAGGAAGAGCACCTCAGGAGGTTGTTTCTTTTTGGGAAATAACTTAATTTCATGGTTTAGCAAGAAGCAAAACTGTGTGTCATTGTCAACTGCTGAAGCTGAGTACATTGCTACTGGGAGTAGTTGCTCACAATTGGTGTGGATGAAACAAATGCTGGAGGAGTACAACATTGAACAAGGAACTATGACATTGTTTTGTGACAATTTGAGTGCCATCAACATCTCTAAGAATCCAATTCATCACAGCAGAACCAAACATATAGACATCAGACATCATTTTATCAGAAACCTTGTGGAGGATAAAGTCATTCAGCTGGAACATATAGCTACTGAAGAACAAGTTGCTGATATTTTCACAAAGGCCTTGGATGCTAAGCAGTTTGAAAACTTAAGGAGCAAGTTAGGTGTGTGTTTGCATGAAGAGTTATAGCAATTACTGCAAACTGGATGTGAGGAAGATAGAGTACCTGCCAGTTGTGTCTATGCTAAGTGTGGTCCTAAACCTGAGTCTGAATCTGATATGTTTTCAAGAATCAGTGTTACCTGTTTTGATTTTATTCCCTATTTGAAGTCTGAGATGTGTCAGAATTTTGTGGCTAAAAAGGGGGAGAAAATTATGTATTGTGTTGGCTCTGATACTAAAAATCTTATGCAAAGTATTGCTGCTCAGGAGTTTTGTGTGAAGTTCAGTGTTCAGATTCAACATAAGAAGAACTGTCAAGATGATATTGAGGGGGAGTATGTGTCTCAGGGGGAGTACAAGTTTGCTATGAACCTGAGTGTTTCTGTGTTGAAGAGTGGTCCTGAAGATCAAGTGTGCTCTGATATGCTCTGATACCATAAATTCAGAAGTAAGGGGGAGTTTGATGTATGCTGAGTGTATGCTGAGTTGCAGGGGGAGTGTGTGTGATGATCAGGAGTTGATCAGTAGCTCTGATACCTTGGAGTAGCTCTGATACCTTGTTAGTGATGATCAGGAGTTGATCAGTAGGTTATGTGTGCTTCAGTAGCTGATATGAACTGAAGCTGGTTTGTGTTTCTCATGATAGTCATAAATGAATCCGCTGCTAATTACTATGCTATGATATATTATTGTGGAGTTCTTCATTGCTGAGTTGTTTATAAGGGAGATTGAAGAACTTGGATGGTTTTAGCCAAAAATTTGCCAAAGGGGGAGATTGTTGAGTCTTTTGGTGTTGGCTGCATGTTTTGGCAAAACCAAGATATTGAATAGAAGCATCTCCATATGTAGAACATTTCTTCAGTTGGAAGTTTTTAATTTTGAAGCCATTCAGAAGCTGAAAATGCCATCAGAAGCTGAAAGCACTGTAGTACTTCAGAAGCTGATTCAGGTTCTGATGCCAGCGTTGACTTATGTTGACTTCATCAGAAGCTGGTTATTTTCAAGGTTTTTCTATGCGAATCTTTGCAAGATTTATTGAAGATTTATCCACGCATATGGCTTCTAGAATGTTGATTTATTTGGAGAAGATTTTATTGAAGATTTGGTTCAAAGATATGAAATTCATATTTTCCTGTTATAATCTTTAAAAGATTCAGTACAGTTTTATTTGTTACATTATTGGACCAATCTTATTTCAGTAACAAATCAAATCAGAAAGATTAGTTTGTTATTTTATTCTGCAAGTCTGAAGGCTATAAATAGAGGAGGGCTGCTGCTATTCAAGATACGATTTATAGAGTTTAAGATCAGAAAATTGAGTCTTAGTATTTTAAGCTTTTAGCTTTATTGTGCACCACTCAGTTTGAGTTGGTTTAGAGTTTTATAGAGTTGTAATTCATTCTAAGCCTTTAGGTACGAATGAAGTCTTTGTGTTTTTGAAGTTTTCTGAAAA
This sequence comes from Medicago ruthenica, assembly GCA_018208015.1. Classification (NCBI taxonomy): domain Eukaryota; kingdom Viridiplantae; phylum Streptophyta; class Magnoliopsida; order Fabales; family Fabaceae; genus Medicago; species Medicago ruthenica. The sequence goes on along the minus strand of CM031372.1, from coordinate 64,084,621 downwards.
ACAGAGTGTCTTTGATTAAGGGTTTCAGTAACTGGGTTTAGTTACTTGAATAGGAAGATAGTGGATTCTATTACTCAGAGTTGGGTAGAAGTCTTACTAGGTGGAGGTTAATTGCTTGGGATAAGAACTGGGAGTCAGTGTCTGAGTCTTAAGGATTAAATCCAATAGTGGATTTCCTTCCTGGATTGGTATCCCCCAGAGTAGGAGGTGTTTACTCCGAACTGGGTTAACAAACCTCTGTGTGTTTTTAGCTTTCCTGCACTTTACTTTTCTGCTGTTTATCTGCTTTTATATTGTGCTAAGTTCTGTTCAGAACCTGTTGGTTCAGAACCTGCGTTTATCTCTTAAGTATTGCCTGGCCAGAATTTCAGTAAGTATGTTGCTTTTTAAGTTGTATTTTAGTTCTGTACAGCCATTCATGCATGTAGGGATAGTGGCAAAAGCTGAAAATTTCATTTTTCTGTTTTCTGTCATGGTCGCTACAGCAACAAATTCCATCGTTGTAGCGATGAGCTTCAAAATCTCCGTCGCTGTAGCGCCGTATGGTCGCTGTAGCGATGCCTTTCAAACTCTGTCGCTGTAGCGACATATTGGTCGCTTGTAGCGATGCTGTTCAGATCGTGTGGCTGTAGCGACGTATCGCGCGCTTGTAGCGACAGCAGGAAAAACTGACATTTCAGTTTCCAATGCCCCTATAACCCTTCATCTTACCCCCCCAACCACCCTTTTAATGCCATATCCGTTTTTCTTTCTTATTTTCGCACCCCATAGCACATCAGTAATACTTCCATTCCATTTCTACTTTATTTCTGCAATTTCCATTACTTTTTTCTGCATTTTCTTGCTAAGTTTCTGCAAACCATCCTTAATCTGTTCAATCTAGCACTCTATCACAATCCAGGTATGATTTTCGTAACCTTCTGTTATAGTTTCTTAAGCTTTAAACTTGTATGATTGTGCCAACATGCTTTTAAGAAATTAGGGTTACAGTTTTTCAATTTTTAAACTTAGGGTTGTGCCTTTTTGAAATACCCATGATAATCAATAGTATAGGCTGTCAAAAATGAACTAGAATCATCACACAAACTGTCCTATCATCATCTTTTACATGAAATTCGTATTTTGAAAAACCTATTTTGTAAAAATTTAAAATAAACTTAGGTTTTTGATGATTAGGAAGTTTTAGTGATTTTGATTCATTTGTTTTAGCTTTAGGATTGATTTCGCATGCCACAAGTAGTTTAGATAGGAGAAAAATCAGATTTTTGAAAAAGGGTAGATCTTCGCTACATAGCGCTTGTAGCGCAGGAGACCATCAATTTCTGGGCTTGCTCGCTACAAGCGACCATCCTGTCGCTGTAGCGACGAGCCCCAGAATCAGTTTTATTTTTCTTTTTGTCTAATGTTGATTTGGATCCTACATGTTTTTGTCTGTTTAATCTTATTTTGTAGGCATGGCACCTAAAACATCATCAAAAAGGCAACGAAACGTTGAGGGATCTTCTTCAAGACCAAAACCTAACCCTCAACCCCATGATTCAAACCGGTTTCTGAGCCTACGTAACTAGGAGCGTTACGCCGAGCTCAAAACCAGAAGAATTTGGTCGGAGAAGTAGTTCAAGATAGCTGAGGAAGGAAACTATGGAGGCATTGCTCTTATGATATTGTGCGAGAGTTCTACGCAAACGCCATACCAGCAGACCCCTCAGATGATTTCACCTGGACGACATTTGTCTGAGGGCGTACTATTATGTTTGATAGGTGAAATTCTGGCCAGGCAATAATAAGAGTTTACCAGGTTCTGAACCAAACAGGTTCTGAATAATACGCAGGGCACAATAAATTGCTTAAAACAGAGCACACACAAACACAACACAAGCAGCAAAATAAAGTGCAGGAAAGTAAAAAGGCACACAAGGTTTGTTAACCCAGTTCGGAGTAAACACCTCCTACTCTGGGGGATACCAATCCAGGAAGGAAATCCACTATTGGATTTAATCCTCAAGACTCAGACACTGACTCCCAGTTCCTATCCCAAGCAATTAACCTCCACCTAGTCAGACTTCTACCCAACTCTGAGTATTAGAATCCTCTAACTTCCTATTCAAGCAACTGCAACCCAGCTACTTGAACAACCCTTGAACTAAAACCTAGTTCTGAAAACTACCCTGTTTTTGAAGACACACTTCAACAACAAAACTTCATTCGTACCTAAAGGCTTAGAATGAATTACAACTCAATTAAACCTAAACCAACTCAAAGCATATGAGTGGTGCACAAAAAAAAACTAAGTTAAAAACACAGACTCAATTTTCTGAATTATAACTCTAAATTCGTAAGTCTTCAAAACATAGCAGCAACCTCCTTTTATAGAATTCAGTAGCTCTTCTTAATTCTGTAGCCAATCTTCTAAAATTGATTTGTTTCTGAATTACGATTGGTCCAATAAGGAAACAAATAAAACCACATTGTATCTTGAAAGATTATATCAGGAAAATACGAGCATTCATAAATCCATGTCAAATCTTCATTATATCTTCTCCAAATTAATCAACATTCTAGAAGCCATATGCGTGGATAAATCTTCAACAAATCTTGCAAAGATTCGCACAAAAATAACTTGAAAATAACCAGCTTCTGATGAAGTCAACAGAAGTCAACGCTGGCATCAGAACCTGAATCAGCTTCTGAAGTGCTACAGTGCTTCTGATGAGCATTCAGCTTCTGATGTAAATTCCAGCTTCTGAACAGCTTCAAATGAGAAAACTTGTAACTGAAGAAATGTTCTAATCATGGAGATGCTACTATTCAATACTTTGGTTTTGCCAAAATATGCAGCCAACATCAAAAGACTCAACAATCTCCCTCTTTGGCAAATTTTTGGCTAAAACCATCCAAGTTCTTCAATCATCAACTTAGCAATGAAGAACTCCACAATAATATAACATAGCATAGAGCTAAGCAGCGGACAAACAAATCTGAGCTATGCTTAAACCAACAAAAACCAATCAGTTTCAGCTTCTGAACACTGATACACAAATAACAGCTTCTGAGCACATTCAGCATCACTTCAGGACAACTGAAACCACATAAAACTCTCCCCCTGAAGCTCCACAAACATAACCAACCACTCCAGCTTCACAACACACCCCCTGCAACTCAGCTTCTCATACAAACTCCCCCTTACTACTGAACTACAGAGAAAAATGGTATCAGAGCACACTTCAGGACCAAGGACAACTCTTCACTCAGGATGTTAACACACATGTACTCCCCCTGAGACACATATTTCCCCTTGATCATATCTGGACATATCTTGTTGCTGCAAAGGTTCTGAACTCTGAACATAATGCTAGGTATCATAATGCTAGGTATCAGAGCAAAACTAGTCACCTTCTGAATCAATAACACACATTCTGAACAACTCTTGTCTGAACTTAAACATAGATTTTTCTCCCCCTTTTTAGCCACAAAATTATGACAAACTTCAGACTTCAAATAGGGATTAAAATCAAAACAAGTAACACAGATCCTTGAAACCATATCAGACTCAGACTCAGGTTCAGGACCACACTCAGCATAAGCACAACTGGCAGGTACTCTATCTTCCTCACATCCAGTTTGCAGTAATTGCTATAACTCTTCATGCAAACACACACCTAACTTGCTCCTTAAGTTTTCAAACTGCTTAGCATCCAAGGCCTTTGTGAAAATGTCAGCAACTTGTTCTTCAGTAGCTACATGTTCCAGCTGAATAATCTTATCCTCCACAAGGTTTCTGATAAAATGGTGTCTGATATCAATGTGTTTAGTTCTGCTGTGCTGTATTGGGTTCTTAGAGATGTTGATAGCACTCAAATTGTCACAAAACAATGTCATAGTTCCTTGATTAATGTTGTACTCCACAAGCATCTGCTTCATCCAAACCAGTTGTGAACAACTACTCCCAGCAGCAATATACTCAGCTTCAGCAGTTGACAATGAAACACAGTTTTGTTTCTTGCTGAACCAAGAAATTAAGTTATTTCCTAAGAAGAAACAACCTCCTGAAGTGCTCTTCCTGTCATCAGCACTTCCAGCCCAGTCAGCATCACAATATCCCATCAGTTCAGAACTTGAACTATGAGAATACATGATTCCATAGTCACTTGTGCTATTCACATATTTCAGAATTCTCTTCACTTGTGTCAGATGACTCATCTTAGGATCAGCTTGATATCTTGCACAAACTCCAACAGCATAAGTGATATCAGGTCTGCTAGCAGTTAAATACAATAAGCTCCCTATCATGCTCCTATATTGACTTTGATCTACTGATATTCCATGTTCATCCTTAGTCAACTTCAGGTGAGTAGCAGCTGGTGTCTTCTTATGAGCAGCAGATTCCATTCCAAACTTCTTCACTATGTTCTTGGCATACTTACTTTGAGAAATGAAGATAGTATCTTCCATTTGTTTGACTTGTAACCCAAGAAAGTATGTCAGTTCACCAACTAAGCTCATTTCAAATTCTGACTGCATCTGCTGAACAAACAATTTGACCATCTTCTGAGACATCCCTCCAAACACTATATCATCCACATAAATCTGAGCAATCATCAGACTCCCATTTTCATCTTTCACAAACAAAGTCTTATCAGAACCTCCTTTTCTGTAACCTTGAGCCACAAGAAGCTGAGTCAGCCTGTCATACCATGCTCTTGGTGCTTGCTTCAATCCATATAAAGCCTTCTTTAACTTGTACACATGTTCTGGAAACTTAGGATCCACAAAACCCTTAGGTTGTTCAACATTTACCTCTTCTTGCAAATATCCATTCAGAAATGCACTCTTCACATCCATTTGGAATAATTTGAACTTGAGAATGCAGGATACACCTAACAGTAATCTTATGGACTCTAGTCTGGCCACAGGTGCAAAGGTCTCATCAAAATCAAGTCCCTCAACTTGAGTATAGCCTTGAGCAACCAACCTAGCCTTGTTTCTGACTACAGTACCATTCTCATCTGTTTTATTCTTGTAAATTTAGTACCAATCACATTCAACCCTTCAGGTCTTGGAACCAGATCCCACACTTCACTCCTTTTGAATTGATTCAATTCTTCTTGCATTGCTTCAATCCAAAATTCATCAGTCAGGGCTTCTTTCACATTTTTAGGTTCAAGCTTTGACACAAAGCATGAATCAGTAGCAGCTGGTTCTGATCTCCTGTTTCTGACCCCTTGATCCAAACTCCCAATGATAAGCTCCTTAGGATGATCCTTCTGAATTCTAACAGATGGCCCTTTATTGGTAGGATCATGTTCTGGATGTACATCTGCTTCTTCAGACTCTGGATGAATTTCTGCTTCTGAAGTATGTTCTTCCGATGGTTCAGACTCTGGAACAACTTCAGACTCACTTATATCTTTCTCAGCAGTCAGATCATCAATTACCACATTAATGGACTCCATCACAACTTTAGTTCTTGAATTAAACACCCTATAAGCTCTGCTGTTCATTGAATAACCCAGGAATATGCCCTCATTAGACTTAGGATCCAGTTTTCTTCTGTTTTCCCTGTCAGCCAAAATGTAGCATCTGCTCCCAAAAACATGGAAGTATTTGACTGTAGGCTTCCTTCCTTTCCATAGTTCATATAAGGTACAAGTTGTTCCCTTCTTCAGAGTGACTCTATTATGGATATAACATGCAGTGTTCATGGCTTCAGCCCAAAACATATATGGCAGCTTCTTAGCATGCAACATAACCCTTGCACATTCTGCTAATGTCCTATTCTTCCTCTCAACTACACCATTTTGCTGAGGTGTGATAGGTGCAGAAAACTCATGCTTTATACCTTCAGAAGCATAGATTTCTGAGAAACTCTTGTTTTCAAATTCTTTGCCATGATCACTTCTGATCCTGACTATGCCACAGTCTTTTTCTTTTTGTAGTTGAATGCACAGGTCTTTAAATACTTCAAAAGTGTCAGATTTTTCTCTAACAAAACTGATCCATGTGAATCTTGAGTAGTCATCTACCATTACAAAAGCATACCTCTTGTCTCCAATGCTCTCTACTTGCATAGGCCCCATTAAATCCATACGAACAAGTTCTAGTACTTTAGTAGTTACCTGATGAACTAATCTGGGATGAGACTTTCTTGTTTGTTTCCCAATTTGACAATCACCACAAACATTGTCCTCATTGATCTTCAGATTAGGTACACCTCTGATAGCTTCAGTACTTAGGATTTTTTTCATGCCTTTCAGATGCAGATGTCCCAGTTTCTGGTGCCAGAGCTTGACTTCCTCTTCTGAGCTCATAAGACAAGAAGTCAGACTTCTTTCTTCTTCAGAAACCCATAGATAACAATTGTCTTTGGATCTGCAGCCCCTCATCTGAGTTTTACCTTCCTGATCAGTAACAATACACTCTAGCTTGTTGAAATTCACTTTTAAATCTTGATCACATAGCTGGCTAATACTGATCAGATTAGAGGTTAATCCTTCCACCAGTAGCACATCATTAAGTCTAGGCAAACCTTCCCTGATCAAATCACCAATACCCAGAATCTGACCCTTTACACCATCTCCAAATGTCACATAACTTCTGGAGTATGATCTGATATTGCTCATCAGCTTCTTTACACCAGTCATGTACCTTGAACACCCACTATCAAAGTACCAGTCTTCTTTTGAAGTGGCTCTTAATGAAGTGTGAACAATCAGGCCTACATTCTGAACCTTAGGTTTCCACACCTTCTGAACACTGTGTCTAGGTGCAGCTGGTTGCACTCTTCTATATTGAAAGTGTTCAGGGTAACCATACAATTTAAAGCAGAATGGTTTGATATGCCCTTTCTTTCCACAATGATGACAGATCCATGGATGATTTCTCCTCCTTCTGTTTCTGAAAAATTTCTGGGGTTGCTTCTGAGGTAGCATCTGATCATGCTTCTGAGGTAGCATCTGAGGTCTCTTCGGAGCTTGCTTCTGAGCTGGCATCTGGGCTTGTTTCTGAGGACTCCTCTTTGATGTTCCAACCATAGAATCATGAGTTTGAGTAGCAGGAACAAAATTCATCTGTTTAGGAATCTGAGTCTGATCAACAAAACCTAAACCAGTTTTTCCTTGTTGCTGATTCCCCAAAATGTCCTCCAGCTTATCAGCAGCAGAGTTCAACATCCTCACTTGCTTCTTCATTTGATCAAGTTGGGAGTTCAGTTGGTTCACTTCTTCTTTTAAATCTGAATTCTGCACTAACAGTTCACCTTTTTCAGCCTCCAGTTGAAGAATAGTCTCCTTCTGATCCAAAATTTGTTTGCAAACCTCAGCACTTCTGGTATACAGCTTCTTGTAGTTATCAGCTAGTTCATCATATGAGGTTTTAGCAGCTTCAGACACAGATGAGGCTTCAGACTCTGAGTCAGACTCTGAAAAGGTCTCAGACTCTAAAACAGCTTCCTTCTTCAAGATAGCTCCTGACCTTACAACCAGACCAGTATCACACATACCAGATTCACTTCCAGCATCTTCTTCAGAATCATCATCAGACCATGCAACTGCTAGGCTTTTCTTCTGCTTCTTAAGAAAAGTAGGACATTCAGACTTGATATGTCCATACCCCTCACACTCATAGCATTGCACACCTTTAGCTTGATTACTTTTCTCCTCAGACTTGGTCTTCTTCTCATCAGTTTGTTGCTTTTTGTTATTGAATCTGAAATTCTGACCTTTGGCTTTGGCTTTTCTGTTAACATTCTTCAGAATCTTGTTGAAATTGTTTTCCCAGCAACACTAGAGCTTCTGATAAGTCATCCTCCTCAGACTCTTGTTGATCATCTGCTTCAGAATTCACAGTGAAAGCTACACCTTTTACTTTCTTCTCAGTCTGTTTACAAAAGGCAGTTTCAAAATTGAGCAATGACCTAATTAGCTCCTCAAGCTTCATAGTGGTGATATCATGAGCCTCTTCAATTGCTGTCACCTTCATATCAAATCTTCTGTGAAATTCTGGCCAGGCAATACTTAAGAGAGTTCAGGTTCTGAACCAAAACAGGTTCTGAACAATGACTCAGCACAATTTAAAGCAGATAAATAGCAGAAATAAAAAGTGGAGGAAAGCTAAAGAACACACAAGGTTTGTTAACCCAGTTCGGAGTAAACACCTCCTACTCTGGGGGATACCAATCCAGGAAGGAAATCCACTATAGGATTTAACCCAAAGACTCAAGACACTGACTCCCAGTTCCCAGCCTTAGCAATTAAACTCCTCCTAGTCAGACTTCTACCCAACTCTGAGTATTAGAATCCTCTAACTTCCTATTCAAGCAACTAAACCCAGCTACTTGAACAACCCTTAACAATCCCCTGTTTTGAACTCAATTTCAATGACAGACCTTCATTCGTACCTACAGGCTTAGAATGAAGTTACAACTCAATAACAAACCTAAACCAACTCAAACTGAGTGGTGCACAATAAAAACTCTAAGTTTAAAAACAAAGACTCTATTTCTGAATTATACTCTGTTCTGCGTGTATCTAGAATGGCAGCAATACTCCTCCTTTTATAACCTTCAGTCTTGCATCATAAATAACAACCTAATCTTCTGCACATGATTTGTTTCTGAAATAAGATTGGTCCAATAAGGAAACAAATAAAAACACTTTGTATCTTCAAAAGATTGTATCAGGAAAATACGTGTTTCCATAACAATAAACCAAATCTTCAATAAATCTTCTCCAAAACAATCTAGCATTCTAGAACAATATGCGTGGATAATTCCCTGTTAAATATTGCAAAGATTCGCACAAAAATAACATGAAAATAACCAGCTTCTGACGAAGTCAACATAAGTCAACGCTGGACTTCAGAACCTGAAACTGCTACTGAAGTGCTACAGTGCTTCTGATGAGCATTCAGCTTCTGATGTAGTTTTGAGCTTCTGAACAGCTTCAAAATGAAAAACTTCCAACTCAAGAAATGTTCTAGATGAGGAGATGCTACTATTCACTACTTTGGTTTTTGCCAAAACATGCAGCCAACACAAAAGACTCAACAATCTCCCCCTTTGGCAAAGTTTTGGCTAAAACCACCCAAGTTCTTCAATCTCCCTTATAATCAACTCAGCAATGAAGAACTCCAAAAACATACATCATAGCAATTAGTTTAGGCAGCGGATTCAGCTATGTTAAACATCAGCTTCAGCTTCTGAACTTCTGAAGCACACAAACACAGTTACTCTGATCATCACAACACATGGTAGAGCTACTGATTAACTTCTGAACAACATAATACTCCCCCTGAAGCTTCACAAACAAACTCCCCCTTACTACCAAAAGGTATCAGAGCACACTTCAGGAGCTGAGCACAAATCTTCTTCAGGATCAATCTTCTTCAGGATCACTCTTCTTCAGGATCACTACACTTCAGGAATATAACAAACTTGTACTCCCCCTGAGACACATACTCCCCCTCAAAAGCATCTTGACAGCTCTTCTTATATTGGTTCTGAACTCTGAGCTTCACAAATAACTTCTGAACCACACTGAAAACTGAACATCTGAAATTTGAACTTCTGAGCAGCAACACTTTGCATAAGACTTTTGGTATCAGAGCCAACACATTACAAAAGATTTTCTCCCCCTTTTTAGCCACAAAATTATGACAAATCTCAGACTTCAAATAGGGAAGGAAAACTGCACAAACATCTTCAACTACTGTCCCAGTTTGAACTTCAGACTTAGTATCAGAGACAGCATCACACTTAGCACTAACAAAGCTGGCAGGTACTCTATCTTCCTCACATCCAGTTTGCTTTAATTGCTAGAATTCTTCATATAAGCACACACCTAACTTGTTCCTTAAGTTATCAAACTGTTTAGCATCCAAGGCCTTTGTAAAAATGTCAGCAACTTGTTCTTCAGTAGCTACATGTTCCAGCTGAACAATCTTGTCCTCCACAAGGTTTCTGATAAAATGATGCCTGATGTCTATGTGTTTGGTTCTGCTGTGCTGAATTGGATTCTTAGAGATGTTGATGGCACTCAAATTGTCACAAAACAATGTCATAGTTCTTTGTTCAATGTTGTACTCCTCCAGCATCTGCTTCATCCACACCAATTGTGAGCAACTACTTCCAGCAGCAATATACTCAGCCTCAGCAGTTGACAATGACACACAGTTTTGCTTTTTGCTAAACCATGAAATTAGGTTATTTCCCAAAAAGAAACAACCTCCTGAGGTGCTCTTCCTGTCATCAGCACTTCCAGCCCAGTCAGCATCACAGTATCCCATCAGTTCAGAACTTGAACTATGTGAGTATATGATTCCATAGTCACTTGTGCTGTTCAGGATCCTTTTAACTTGTGTCAGATGACTCATCTTAGGATCAGCTTGATATCTAGCACATACTCCTACAGCAAAAGTAATGTCTGGTCTGCTTGCAGTCAAGTACAATAGGCTCCCAATCATGCTTCTGTATTGACTTTGATCAACTGATACTCCATGTTCATCTTTGGTTAGCTTCAGATGAGTAGCAGCTGGTGTCCTCTTGTGAGCAGCAGATTCCAATCCAAACTTTTTCACAATGTTCTTGGCATATTTACTCTGAGAAATGAAGATTGTATCTTCCATTTGTTTAACTTGTAATCCAAGAAAGTATGTCAGCTCACCAACCATACTCATTTCAAATTCTGATTGCATTTGCTGAACAAACAGTTTGACCATCTTCTGAGACATTCCTCCAAAAACTATGTCATCCACATAAATCTGAGCAATCATCAGACTCCCATTTTCATCTTTCACAAACAAAGTCTTATCAGAACCTCCTTTTCTGTAACCTTGAGCAACAAGAAATTGAGTAAGCCTTTCATACTGTAACGACCCTATTTTCGTATATTATATTTTTATATATTTTATTTTATGGATTTGCATTTATAAATATTTTCTAGTAATCGAGGAATGATTATTTAGAGCGAGAGTAAGTTCGTAATCGAGTTTTTAGAGTTTTGGACGAATTGGGCCAAGAGGGTGAATAGTGTTGGGCTTTAGTTTATGAGTAGTAGTAATAATCCTATGTGGATGAATGTAGTAAGCTTGGATTAGATTGTATGGCTAGGATTAGTCCTTGTGAGTTAGTAAAGATGGAGGGCCAAGATTCATTTGTTGGGATATAAGATTTTGTGAGAACATGAATAGTGCCATTTTTCCTCCTTTTCTTTGTGAGAAAACGTGGGAGAAGAGAAGAAGAACAAGAGGAGAGCTAGGGCTTGTGCTTTGAAGCTTGATTTGCTAGAGATTTTGAGAAGGTAAGAGAGTTAGTATTACATTATTACAAGTGATTGAGAAGGGGAGAATGTCTATTTCTCCATCCCAAACTTCTCCTCACTTTGTCTAGGTTTTGTTAGAGAGTTTTTATGATTTAAAGCTGTAAATGATTATGTTTTGCTTGATTCAATGCTAAGTGATGTTGTTAGCATGATTTGTTGGAGTTATTGTGTTGGAGTTCATAAGAAAAGTTTTGGAAAAATTAAGGTTTTGAACCCTAATTTCTATGCTTGATGCAATCTTTGTTTGTGATGGTTTATAAATGATGTTTTATGATGGAAAGTTGTTTTTAACAAGTTCTGGAACTTGGGTAACCATAGATGGGCTAAAATGGTGGAAAAATCACATTTTTACATGACTGTACTGATACGGTCGCTTGTAGCGACGGAACCTCGCTTGTAGCGACCAGGCAGGATTATTCCCTGCCTAACCGCGCTTGTAGCGACCACACTGGCGCTTGTAGCGACCAGGCTCGCTTGTAGCGACCGAAGGTTCGCTTGTAGCGACCAAGCAGGATGATTCCCTGCCTATGCTCGCTTGTAGCGACCAAGGGCTCGCTTGTAGCGACCAACCCTGGACAGGCCAACTTTGTTGAGTTGTTCTGGAGGTCCTGGTGCGCGCGGAGATGACCTTTTTGCTACTGTATTTTATAATACATTTTTGGAAACCTTGCCCACCATTTTAACTCATTCTTATGTTTTCTAAAGATTATTTGTTTTCAAGAAAAGTTTTGGAGTAAAACCCTATGTGTGTGTGGGTTATCAAAGTGTGTGAGTTTCCCTTTGAAACCCCTATTGTGTGAGACTTTGATGTGATTTGGTTGGTTTATTTAAGATTGTTAAACATGGTTGAGTAATACATGTTATGTCTTATGATGTGGCCATGAGTGCCTAGTGTTTGTGTTTTGTTGTTGATGTTATGATAATTATCAGAGTGCTGATAATTAGTTGTGTTTATCAGAGTGCTGATAATCTAGAGTTTGTGTTTGTTGAATCATCATGCATTTCATGATTGTATGATATCCGTGTGCGGATAAGAAACCCAAGAGTGCTTGGTTATCAAGAGTGCTTGATATTATCAAGAGTGCTTGATAAGGATATAAGTTTATCCAAAATGATTTGGTACCACATGCATTAGTGAATGCATTTTGAGGCATGCATCTTTTGTGACATTATGTGTGCATAATGGTTGTTATGTGGTAATTGTTATTGATGAGTTTGTGTATTGACAATTACATTGTTGTATTTTAGTTATTGATGAGCCTTTGTGCTTTGTGTTTGATATGTATAATAATGCGTTATTATTATATGTTTATTGTTTTGTGATACTAACACTCTCTGTTTTGTGTTATGTGCTGGATCATTGGGGATCCAGATTATCAGGTTGGCGAGGCTATCGTTGAGGAATAGCCCTTTGCTGTTAGGAGCTTTTGTAGTGGTAAGGGCATAGCTTAGCTATCCTTACATTCTTTTGGTACTAGGTGTTGTATCCTAGTTAGAGTCTAGTGCTCTGATATTTGTAACACTATTTTGGGGGTATCTGAACTCGTATGTATGAATTTGGCAATGGCTTGTTGTAGAATTGCCTCTTTTGAAAATATTATGTATATATTTTTGTGTAATATATGCAAGCTTATTTATAAGCATTTGTTTTGTTGTTTTCCGCTGCTGTGTTTGTGAATCAAATATGTTTTTGATTTCAGGTGATGTTTAATGATAAATGAGTTTCTTAATGTTGTAACTTCCTATGGCCTTAACGTTTTCTTTTATTAAAGTTAATAATCGGCGGTTAAGGGTTAGGGTGTTACACATACCATGCTCTTGGTGCTTGTTTCAATCCATATAAAGCCTTCTTTAACTTGTACACATGTTCTGGAAACTTAGGATCCACAAAACCCTTAGGCTGTTCAACATACACTTCCTCTTGCAGATATCCATTCAAAAATGCACTCTTCACATCCATCTGAAATAGCTTGAACTTGAGAATGCAGGATACACCCAACAGTAGTCTTATGGACTCTAGTCTGGCCACAGGTGCAAAGGTCTCATCAAAATCCAATCCCTCTACTTGAGTATAACCTTGAGCAACCAACCTTGCCTTGTTTCTGACTACAGTACCATTTTCATCTGTTTTATTCTTGAATATCCACTTAGTGCCAATCACATTCAGCCCTTCTGGTCTTGGAACTAGATCCCACACTTCACTCCTTTTGAATTGATTCAACTCATATTGCATTGCTTCAATCCAAAATTCATCAGTTAGGGCTTCTTTCACATTTTTAGGTTCAAGCTTTGACACAAAGCATGAATCAGTAGCAGCAGCATCTGATCTCCTGGTTCTGACCCCTTGCTCCAAACTCCCAATGATAAGCTCCTTAGGATGATCCTTCTGAATTCTAATAGATGGCCCTTTATTGGTAGGATCATGTTCTGGAGGTACATCTGCTTCTTCAGACTCTGGATGAATTTCTGCTTCTGAAGTTTGTTCTTCTGATGGTTCAGACTCTGGAACAACTTGAGACTCACTTCTATCTTTCTCAGCAGTCAGATCATCAATTACCACATTAATGGACTCCATCACAACTTTAGTTCTTGAATTAAACACCCTATAAGCTCTGCTGTTTACTGAATAACCCAGGAATATGCCTTCATCAGACTTAGGATCCAGCTTTCTCCTATTTTCTCTATCAGCCAAAATATAGCATCTGCTCCCAAAAACATGGAAATATTTGACAGTAGGCTTCCTCCCTTTCCACAGTTCATACAATGTAGATGATGTTCCCTTTTTCAAAGTGACTCTATTGTGTATGTAACATGCTGTGTTCATTGCTTCAGCCCAGAACATATATGGAAGTTTCTTAGCATGCAGCATTACTCTTGCACATTCAGCCAAAGTCCTATTCTTCCTCTCAACTACACCATTTTGCTGAGGTGTGATAGGTGCAGAGAACTCATGCTTTATACCTTCAGAGGCACAGAATTCTGAGAAACTCTTGTTTTCAAATTCTTTGCCATGGTCACTTCTGATTCTGACTATGCCACAATCTTTTTCTCTTTGTAATTGAACGCACAGGTCTTTAAATACTTCAAATGTATCAGACTTTTCTCTAACAAAGCTGATCCATGTGAATCTTGAGTAGTCATCTACCATTACAAATGCATACCTCTTCCCTCCAATACTTTCTACTTGCATAGGCCCCATTAAATCCATATGAACAAGTTCTAGTACTTTAGTAGTTACCTGGTGAACTAATCTGGGATGAGACTTTCTTGATTGTTTCCCAATTTGACAATCACCACAAACATTGTCCTCATTGATTTTCAGATTTGGTACACCTCTGATAGCTTCAGTACTTAGGATTTTCTTCATGCCTTTTAGATGCAGATGACCTAACTTCTGGTGCCATAGCTTGACTTCCTCTTCTGAGCTCATAAGACAAGAAGTCAAACTTCTTTCTTCTTCAGAAACCCACAAGTAACAATTGTCTTTGGATCTGCAGCCTCTCATCTGAATCTTATCTTCCTGATCAGTAACAATACACTCTAGTTTGTTAAAATTAACCTTCAAGTCCTGATCACAAAGTTGGCTAATACTGATCAAATTTGAAGTTAATCCTTCCACCAGTAGCACATCATTAAGTCTGGGCAACCCTTCTCTTATCAAATCACCAATACCCAAAATCTGACCTTTTACACCATCTCCAAATGTCACATAGCTTCTGGAGTAAGATCTGATATTGCTCAGCAGCTTCTTCACACCAGTCATGTGCCTTGAACACCCACTATCAAAATACCAATCTTCTTTTGAAGTGGCTCTCAAAGAAGTATGAGCTATAAGGCCTACATTCTGAACTTTGGGCTTCCACACCTTCTGAACATTGTGTCTGATAGCAGCTGGTTCAACTCTTCTATACTGAAAATGTTTAGGATAGCCATAAAGTTTGAAGCAGAATGGTTTGATATGCCCTTTCTTTCCACAATGATGACAGACCCATGGATGATTCCTCCTCCTTCTGTTTCTGGAAAAATTATGGGGTTGCTTCTGAGGTAGCATCTGAACTTGCTTCTGACCTTGCATCTGAGGTCTCTTCTGAGCTTGCTTCTGAGCTGGCATTTGGGCTTGTTTCTGAGGACTCCTCTTTGATGTTCCAATCATAGGATCAACACTTTGAGTGGCAGGGACAAAATTCATCTGTTTAGGAATCTGAGTCTGATTAACAAAACCTAAACCAGTTTTTCCTTGTTGTTGATTCCCCAAAATGTTCTCCAACTTATCAGTAGCAGAGTTCAACATCTTCACTTGCTTCTTCATTTGATCAAGTTGGGATTTCAGTTGGTTCACTTCTTCTTTCAAATCTGAATTCTGCACTAACAATTCACCTTTTTCAGCCTTCAATTGTAGAATAGTCTCCTTCTGATCCAACACTTGTTTGCAAACCTCAGCACTTCTGGTATACAGCTTCTTGTAGTTATCAGCTAGTTCATCATATGAGGTTTTAACAGCTTCAGACACAGATGAGGCTTCAGACTCTGAGTCAGACTCTGAAAAAGTCTCAGACTCTAAAACAGCTTCCTTCTTCAAGATAGCTCCTGACCTCACTACCAGACCAGTATCACACATATCAGATTCACTAACATCATCATCTTCAGAACCATCATCAGACCATGAAATAGCTAGGCTCTTTTTCTGCTTCTTGAGAAAAGTGGGACATTCAGACTTGATGTGTCCATACCCTTCACACTCATAGCACTGCACACCTTTAGCTTGGTTACTTTTCTCCTCAGACTTGGTCTTCTTCTCATCAGTTTGTTGCTTTTTTGTTATTGAATCTGAAATTCTGACCTTTGGCTTTGGCTTTTCTGTTAACATTCTTCAGAATCTTGTTGAATTGTTTTCCCAGCAACACTAGAGCTTCTGATAAGTCATCCTCCTCAGACTCTTGTTGATCATCAGCTTCAGAGT
Organism: Medicago ruthenica; assembly: GCA_018208015.1. Classification (NCBI taxonomy): domain Eukaryota; kingdom Viridiplantae; phylum Streptophyta; class Magnoliopsida; order Fabales; family Fabaceae; genus Medicago; species Medicago ruthenica. The sequence continues at coordinate 64,068,346 of CM031372.1, read as the reverse complement.
TCACAGTAAAAGCTACACCTTTTCCTTTCTTATCAGGCTGTTTGCAGAATGCAGTTTCAAAATTGAGCAAAGACCCAATCAGCTCCTCAAGCTTCATAGTGGTAATATCATGAGCCTCTTCAACTGCTGTCACCTTCATATCAAATCTTCTGGGCAGGGACCTGAGGATTTTTCTCACTAGCTTCTCATCTGACATCTTCTCCCCAAGAGAATCAAAGGAATTAGCCATATCAAGTACATTCATATAGAAATCCTGGATATTCTCATCTTCCTTCATCTTCAGATTCTCAAACTTAGTAGTTAGCAGCTGCAATCTGGACATCTTCACCTTAGAAGTTCCTTCATGAGTGGTTTTCAGAATTTCCCAAGCATCCTTAGCCACAGTACATTGTTTGATAAGTCTGAACATATTCTGATCAACACCATTAAAGATAGCATTCAAAGCTTTTGAATTTCCCAGAGACAAGTCATCTTCAGCTTTGGTCCATTCCTCCTCAGGCTTCAGAACCTCAGTCTTGTTATCATCTTTGTCTGTATACACAGGATGATCCCAGCCTTTGATCACAGCTTTCCAAGTCCTGCTGTCAATAGACTTTAGAAAAGCACACATGCTTGACTTCCAATACTCATAGTTTGTGCCATCTAGTAGGGGTGGTCTATTGACATAGCCTCCTTCTCTATCCATGCTTGCCAGAAATAAATTCCTCTGGATCTCACCCAAGTTACAGGCAGGGTGCCTGCTCTGATGCCATTTGAAATTCTGGCCAGGCAATACTTAAGAGAGTTCAGGTTCTGAACCAAAACAGGTTCTGAACAATGACTCAGCACAATTTAAAGCAGATAAATAGCAGAAATAAAAAGTGGAGGAAAGCTAAAGAACACACAAGGTTTGTTAACCCAGTTCGGAGTAAACACCTCCTACTCTGGGGGATACCAATCCAGGAAGGAAATCCACTATAGGATTTAACCCAAAGACTCAAGACACTGACTCCCAGTTCCCAGCCTTAGCAATTAAACTCCTCCTAGTCAGACTTCTACCCAACTCTGAGTATTAGAATCCTCTAACTTCCTATTCAAGCAACTAAACCCAGCTACTTGAACAACCCTTAACAATCCCCTGTTTTGAACTCAATTTCAATGACATACCTTCATTCGTACCTACAGGCTTAGAATGAAGTTACAACTCAATAACAAACCTAAACCAACTCAAACTGAGTGGTGCACAATAAAAACTCTAAGTTTAAAAACAAAGACTCTATTTCTGAATTATACTCTGTTCTGCGTGTATCTAGAATGGCAGCAATACTCCTCCTTTTATAACCTTCAGTCTTGCATCATAAATAACAACCTAATCTTCTGCACATGATTTGTTTCTGAAATAAGATTGGTCCAATAAGGAAACAAATAAAAACACTTTGTATCTTCAAAAGATTGTATCAGGAAAATACGTGTTTCCATAACAATAAACCAAATCTTCAATAAATCTTCTCCAAAACAATCCAGCATTCTAGAACAATATGCGTGGATAATTCCCTGTTAAATATTGCAAAGATTCGCACAGAAATAACATGAAAATAACCAGCTTCTGACGAAGTCAACATAAATCAACGCTGGACTTCAGAACCTGAAACTGCTACTGAAGTGCTACAGTGCTTCTGATGAGCATTCAGCTTCTGATGTAGTTTTGAGCTTCTGAACAGCTTCAAAATGAAAAACTTCCAACTCAAGAAATGTTCTAGATGAGGAGATGCTACTATTCACTACTTTGGTTTTTGCCAAAACATGCAGCCAACACAAAAGACTCAACAATCTCCCCCTTTGGCAAATTTTTGGCTAAAACCACCCAAGTTCTTCAATCTCCCTTATAATCAACTCAGCAATGAAGAACTCCAAAAACATACATCATAGCAATTAGTTTAGGCAGCGGATTCAGCTATGTTAAACATCAGCTTCAGCTTCTGAACTTCTGAAGCACACAAACACAGTTACTCTGATCATCACAACACATGGTATCAGAGCTACTGATTAACTTCTGAACAACATAATACTCCCCTGAAGCTTCACAAACAAACTCCCCCTTACTACCAAAAGGTATCAGAGCACACTTCAGGAGCTGAGCACAAATCTTCTTCAGGATCAATCTTCTTCAGGATCACTCTTCTTCAGGATCACTACACTTCAGGAATATAACAAACTTGTACTCCCCCTGAGACACATACTCCCCCTCAAAAGCATCTTGACAGCTCTTCTTATATTGGTTCTGAACTCTGAGCTTCACAAATAACTTCTGAACCACACTGAAAACTGAACATCTGAAATTTGAACTTCTGAGCAGCAACACTTTGCATAAGACTTTTGGTATCAGAGCCAACACATTACATAAGATTTTCTCCCCCTTTTTAGCCACAAAATTCTGACAAATCTCATACTTCAAATAGGGAAGGAAAACTGCACAAACATCTTCAACTACTGTCCCAGTTTGAACTTCAGACTTAGTATCAGAGACAGCATCACACTTAGCACTAACAAAGCTGGCAGGTACTCTATCTTCCTCACATCCAGTTTGCTTTAATTGCTAGAATTCTTCATATAAGCACACACCTAACTTGTTCCTTAAGTTATCAAACTGTTTAGCATCCAAGGCCTTTGTAAAAATGTCAGCAACTTGTTCTTCAGTAGCTACATGTTCCAGCTGAACAATCTTGTCCTCCACAAGGTTTCTGATAAAATGATGCCTGATGTCTATGTGTTTGGTTCTGCTGTGCTGAATTGGATTCTTAGAGATGTTGATGGCACTCAAATTGTCACAAAACAATGTCATAGTTCTTTGTTCAATGTTGTACTCCTCCAGCATCTGCTTCATCCACACCAATTGTGAGCAACTACTTCCAGCAGCAATATACTCAGCCTCAGCAGTTGACAATGACACACAGTTTTGCTTTTTGCTAAACCATGAAATTAGGTTATTTCCCAAAAAGAAACAACCTCCTGAGGTGCTCTTCCTGTCATCAGCACTTCCAGCCCAGTCAGCATCACAGTATCCCATCAGTTCAGAACTTGAACTATGTGAGTACATGATTCCATAGTCACTTGTGCTGTTCAGGATCCTTTTAACTTGTGTCAGATGACTCATCTTAGGATCAGCTTGATATCTAGCACATACTCCTACAGCAAAAGTAATGTCTGGTCTGCTTGCAGTCAAGTACATTAGGCTCCCAATCATGCTTCTGTATTGACTTTGATCAACTGATACTCCATGTTCATCTTTGGTTAGCTTCAGATGAGTAGCAGCTGGTGTCCTCTTGTGAGCAGCAGATTCCAATCCAAACTTTTTCACAATGTTCTTGGCATATTTACTCTGAGAAATGAAGATTGTATCTTCCATTTGTTTAACTTGTAATCCAAGAAAGTATGTCAGCTCACCAACCAGACTCATTTCAAATTCTGATTGCATTTGCTGAACAAACAGTTTGACCATCTTCTGAGACATTCCTCCAAAAACTATGTCATCCACATAAATCTGAGCAATCATCAGACTCCCATTTTCATCTTTCACAAACAAAGTCTTATCAGAACCTCCTTTTCTGTAACCTTGAGCAACAAGAAATTGAGTAAGCCTTTCATACCATGCTCTTGGTGCTTGTTTCAATCCATATAAAGCCTTCTTTAACTTGTACACATGTTCTGGAAACTTAGGATCCACAAAACCCTTAGGCTGTTCAACATACACTTCCTCTTGCAGATATCCATTCAAAAATGCACTCTTCACATCCATCTGAAATAGCTTGAACTTGAGAATGCAGGATACACCCAACAGTAGTCTTATGGACTCTAGTCTGGCCACAGGTGCAAAGGTCTCATCAAAATCCAATCCCTCTACTTGAGTATAACCTTGAGCAACCAACCTTGCCTTGTTTCTGACTACAGTACCATTTTCATCTGTTTTATTCTTGAATATCCACTTAGTGCCAATCACATTCAGCCCTTCTGGTCTTGGAACTAGATCCCACACTTCACTCCTTTTGAATTGATTCAACTCATCTTGCATTGCTTCAATCCAAAATTCATCAGTTAGGGCTTCTTTCACATTTTTAGGTTCAAGCTTTGACACAAAGCATGAATCAGTAGCAGCAGCATCTGATCTCCTGGTTCTAACCCCTTGCTCCAAACTCCCAATGATAAGCTCCTTAGGATGATCCTTCTGAATTCTAATAGATGGCCCTTTATTGGTAGGATCATGTTCTGGAGGTACATCTGCTTCTTCAGACTCTGGATGAATTTCTGCTTCTGAAGTTTGTTCTTCTGATGGTTCAGACTCTGGAACAACTTCAGACTCACTTCTATCTTTCTCAGCAGTCAGATCATCAATTACCACATTAATGGACTCCATCACAACTTTAGTTCTTGAATTAAACACCCTATAAGCTCTGCTGTTTACTGAATAACCCAGGAATATGCCTTCATCAGACTTAGGATCCAGCTTTCTCCTATTTTCTCTATCAGCCAAAATATAGCATCTGCTCCCAAAAACATGGAAATATTTGACAGTAGGCTTCCTCCCTTTCCACAGTTCATACAATGTAGATGATGTTCCCTTTTTCAAAGTGACTCTATTGTGTATGTAACATGCTGTGTTCATTGCTTCAGCCCAGAACATATATGGAAGTTTCTTAGCATGCAGCATTACTCTTGCACATTCAGCCAAAGTCCTATTCTTCCTCTCAACTACACCATTTTGCTGAGGTGTGATAGGTGCAGAGAACTCATGCTTTATACCTTCAGAGGCACAGAATTCTGAGAAACTCTTGTTTTCAAATTCTTTGCCATGGTCACTTCTGATTCTGACTATGCCACAATCTTTTTCTCTTTGTAATTGAACGCACAGGTCTTTAAATACTTCAAATGTATCAGACTTTTCTCTAACAAAGCTGATCCATGTGAATCTTGAGTAGTCATCTACCATTACAAATGCATACCTCTTCCCTCCAATACTTTCTACTTGCATAGGCCCCATTAAATCCATATGAACAAGTTCTAGTACTTTAGTAGTTACCTGGTGAACTAATCTGGGATGAGACTTTCTTGATTGTTTCCCAATTTGACAATCACCACAAACATTGTCCTCATTGATTTTCAGATTTGGTACACCTCTGATAGCTTCAGTACTTAGGATTTTCTTCATGCCTTTTAGATGCAGATGACCTAACTTCTGGTGCCATAGCTTGACTTCCTCTTCTGAGCTCATAAGACAAGAAGTCAAACTTCTTTCTTCTTCAGAAACCCACAAGTAACAATTGTCTTTGGATCTGCAGCCTCTCATCTGAATCTTATCTTCCTGATCAGTAACAATACACTCTAGTTTGTTAAAATTAACCTTCAAGTCCTGATCACAAAGTTGGCTAATACTGATCAAATTTGAAGTTAATCCTTCCACCAGTAGCACATCATTAAGTCTGGGCAACCCTTCTCTTATCAAATCACCAATACCCAAAATCTGACCTTTTACACCATCTCCAAATGTCACATAGCTTCTGGAGTAAGATCTGATATTGCTCAGCAGCTTCTTCACACCAGTCATGTGCCTTGAACACCCACTATCAAAATACCAATCTTCTTTTGAAGTGGCTCTCAAAGAAGTATGAGCTATAAGGCCTACATTCTGAACTTTGGGCTTCCACACCTTCTGAACATTGTGTCTGATAGCAGCTGGTTCAACTCTTCTATACTGAAAATGTTTAGGATAGCCATAAAGTTTGAAGCAGAATGGTTTGATATGCCCTTTCTTTCCACAATGATGACAGACCCATGGATGATTCCTCCTCCTTCTGTTTCTGGAAAAATTATGGGGTTGCTTCTGAGGTAGCATCTGAACTTGCTTCTGACCTTGCATCTGAGGTCTCTTCTGAGCTTGCTTCTGAGCTGGCATTTGGGCTTGTTTCTGAGGACTCCTCTTTGATGTTCCAATCATAGGATCAACACTTTGAGTGGCAGGGACAAAATTCATCTGTTTAGGAATCTGAGTCTGATTAACAAAACCTAAACCAGTTTTTCCTTGTTGTTGATTCCCCAAAATGTTCTCCAACTTATCAGTAGCAGAGTTCAACATCTTCACTTGCTTCTTCATTTGATCAAGTTGGGATTTCAGTTGGTTCACTTCTTCTTTCAAATCTGAATTCTGCACTAACAATTCACCTTTTTCAGCCTTCAATTGTAGAATAGTCTCCTTCTGATCCAACACTTGTTTGCAAACCTCAGCACTTCTGGTATACAGCTTCTTGTAGTTATCAGCTAGTTCATCATATGAGGTTTTAACAGCTTCAGACACAGATGAGGCTTCAGACTCTGAGTCAGACTCTGAAAAAGTCTCAGACTCTAAAACAGCTTCCTTCTTCAAGATAGCTCCTGACCTCACTACCAGACCAGTATCACACATATCAGATTCACTAACATCATCATCTTCAGAACCATCATCAGACCATGAAATAGCTAGGCTCTTTTTCTGCTTCTTGAGAAAAGTGGGACATTCAGACTTGATGTGTCCATACCCTTCACACTCATAGCACTGCACACCTTTAGCTTGGTTACTTTTCTCCTCAGACTTGGTCTTCTTCTCATCAGTTTGTTGCTTTTTTGTTATTGAATCTGAAATTCTGACCTTTGGCTTTGGCTTTTCTGTTAACATTCTTCAGAATCTTGTTGAATTGTTTTCCCAGCAACACTAGAGCTTCTGATAAGTCATCCTCCTCAGACTCTTGTTGATCATCAGCTTCAGAGTTCACAGTAAAAGCTACACCTTTTCCTTTCTTATCAGGCTGTTTGCAGAATGCAGTTTCAAAATTGAGCAAAGACCCAATCAGCTCCTCAAGCTTCATAGTGGTAATATCATGAGCCTCTTCAACTGCTGTCACCTTCATATCAAATCTTCTGGGCAGGGACCTGAGGATTTTTCTCACTAGCTTCTCATCTGACATCTTCTCCCCAAGAGAATCAAAGGAATTAGCCATATCAAGTACATTCATATAGAAATCCTGGATATTCTCATCTTCCTTCATCTTCAGATTCTCAAACTTAGTAGTTAGCAGCTGCAATCTGGACATCTTCACCTTAGAAGTTCCTTCATGAGTGGTTTTCAGAATTTCCCAAGCATCCTTAGCCACAGTACATTGTTTGATAAGTCTGAACATATTCTGATCAACACCATTAAAGATAGCATTCAAAGCTTTTGAATTTCCCAGAGACAAGTCATCTTCAGCTTTGGTCCATTCCTCCTCAGGCTTCAGAACCTCAGTCTTGTTATCATCTTTGTCTGTATACACAGGATGATCCCAGCCTTTGATCACAGCTTTCCAAGTCCTGCTGTCAATAGACTTTAGAAAAGCACACATCCTTGACTTCCAATACTCATAGTTTGTGCCATCTAGTAGGGGTGGTCTATTGACATAGCCTCCTTCTCTATCCATGCTTGCCAGAAATAAATTCCTCTGGATCTCACCCAAGTTACAGGCAGGGTGCCTGCTCTGATGCCAATTGAAATTTTGGCCAGGCAATACTTAAGAGAGTTCAGGTTCTGAACCAAAACAGGTTCTGAACAATGACTCAGCACAATTTAAAGCAGATAAATAGCAGATATAAAAAGTGCAGGAAAGCTAAAGAACACACAAGGTTTGTTAACCCAGTTCGGAGTAAACACCTCCTACTCTGGGGGATACCAATCCAGGAAGGAAATCCACTATAGGATTTAACCCAAAGACTCAAGACACTGACTCCCAGTTCCCAGCCTTAGCAATTAAACTCCTCCTAGTCAGACTTCTACCCAACTCTGAGTATTAGAATCCTCTAACTTCCTATTCAAGCAACTAAACCCTGCTACTTGAACAACCCTTAACAATCCCCTATTTTGAACTCAATTTCAATGACAGACCTTCATTCGTACCTACAGGCTTAGAATGAAGTTACAACTCAATAACAAACCTAAACCAACTCAAACTGAGTGGTGCACAATAAAAACTCTAAGTTTAAAAACAAAGACTCTATTTCTGAATTATACTCTGTTCTGCGTGTATCTAGAATGGCAGCAATACTCCTCCTTTTATAACCTTCAGTCTTGCATCATAAATAATAACCTAATCTTCTGCACATGATTTGTTTCTGAAATAAGATTGGTCCAATAAGGAAACAAATAAAAACACTTTGTATCTTCAAAAGATTGTATCAGGAAAATACGTGTTTCCATAACAATAAACCAAATCTTCAATAAATCTTCTCCAAAACAATCCAGCATTCTAGAACAATATGCGTGGATAATTCCTTGTTAAATATTGCAAAGATTCGCACAGAAATAACATGAAAATAACCAGCTTCTGACGAAGTCAACATAAGTCAACGCTGGACTTCAGAACCTGAAACTGCTACTGAAGTGCTACAGTGCTTCTGATGAGCATTCAGCTTCTGATGTAGTTTTGAGCTTCTGAACAGCTTCAAAATGAAAAACTTCCAACTCAAGAAATGGTCTAGATGAGGAGATGCTACTATTCACTACTTTGGTTTTTGCCAAAACATGCAGCCAACACAAAAGACTCAACATTCTGGGCAGGGACCTGAGGATTTTTCTGACTAACTTCTCATCAGACATCTTTTCACCAAGAGAATCAAAAGAATTTGCCATATCAAGCACATTCATATAGAAATCTTGGATATTCTCATCCTCCTTCATCTTCAGGTTCTCAAACTTGGTGGTCAGCAGTTGCAATCTGGACATCTTCACCTTAGAAGTTCCTTCATGAGTTGTTTTTAGAATTTCCCAGGCCTCCTTAGCAACTGTACATTGCTTGATAAGTCTGAACATATTCTGGTCCACACCATTAAAAATAGCATTCAAAGCTTTTGAATTTCCCAATGACAGATCATCTTCAGCTTTGGTCCATTCTTCTTCAGGCTTCAGAATCTCAGTCTTGTTCCCATCTTTGTCCAAAACTACTGGATGATCCCAGCCCTTAATCACAGCTTTCCAAGTCCTGCTGTCAATAGACTTTAGAAAAGCACACATCCTAGACTTCCAATACTCATAGTTTGTGCCATCTAGTAGGGGTGGTCTATTGACATAGCCTCCTTCTCTATCCATGCTTGCCAGATATTAAGTCCTCTGGATCTCACCCAAAATACAGCCAGGGTGCCTACTCTGATGCCAATTGAAATTCTGGCCAGGCAATAATAAGAGTTTACCAGGTTCTGAACCAAACAGGTTCTGAATAATACGCAGGGCACAATAAATTGCTTAAAACAGAGCACACACAAACACAACACAAGCAGCAAAATAAAGTGCAGGAAAGTAAAAAGGCACACAAGGTTTGTTAACCCAGTTCGGAGTAAACACCTCCTACTCTGGGGGATACCAATCCAGGAAGGAAATCCACTATTGGATTTAATCCTCAAGACTCAGACACTGACTCCCAGTTCCTATCCCAAGCAATTAACCTTCACCTAGTCAGACTTCTACCCAACTCTGAGTATTAGAATCCTCTAACTTCCTATTCAAGCAACTGCAACCCAGCTACTTGAACAACCCTTGAACTAAAACCTAGTTCTGAAAACTACCCTGTTTTTGAAGACACACTTCAACAACAAAACTTCATTCGTACTTAAAGGCTTAGAATGAATTACAACTCAATTAAACCTAAACCAACTCAAAGCATATGAGTGGTGCACAAAAAAAAAACTAAGTTAAAAACACAGACTCAATTTTCTGAATTATAACTCTAAATTCGTAAATCTTCAAAACATAGCAGCAACCTCCTTTTATAGAATTCAGTAGCTCTTCTTAATTCTGTAGCCAATCTTCTAAAATTGATTTGTTTCTGAATTACGATTGGTCCAATAAGGAAACAAATAAAACCACATTGTATCTTGAAAGATTATATCAGGAAAATACGAGCATTCATAAATCCATGTCAAATCTTCATTATATCTTCTCCAAATTAATCAACATTCTATAAGCCATATGCGTGGATAAATCTTCAACAAATCTTGCAAAGATTCGCACAAAAATAACTTGAAAATAACCAGCTTCTGATGAAGTCAACAGAAGTCAACGCTGGCATCAGAACCTGAATCAGCTTCTGAAGTGCTACAGTGCTTCTGATGAGCATTCAGCTTCTGATGTAAATTCCAGCTTCTGAACAGCTTCAAATGAGAAAACTTGTAACTGAAGAAATGTTCTAATCATGGAGATGCTACTATTCAATACTTTGATTTTGCCAAAATATGCAGCCAACATCAAAAGACTCAACAATAGGAACGCAATCAGTGACTATTTAGGTAACCCTTTGGACCTTACATATCCGGATGACCTAATAGACTACAAAAGGTTGTGTGCCTTTCACGAACATCAGGCAGCGGGAAACTGGGATCACGACTTGATCGCACGGGAGATCTTCCAAGAGGGGAAAACTTACGACGTGAGCAAGGCCTCGGGTAAGCCTTTTAGAGCTTTTAGGGATAACATGACTACCCCAGCTCAGGTTATCCTCACTCTTATCTTATATAACATTAGGCCTAAACCTCACACCTCTTCCACTACCCTGGACGTCACACCCTTGCTTCACTATATCCTCAGCAACCGTCAGGTTGACGTTGCGAGGATAATAGCTAATGAAATGAGGATTGTGGCAGAAAGTGGTATCCTGCCACCGGGTAAACCTAAGTGCCCATTGCCTTTTCCTGGCCTGATTATGGGATTATGTAGAAAAGCCAGGATCCACTTGCCCAGCCAAGTTGATGAGGAGATTAAAAACCCTATTGATGATAGATACATCAATAGGTACTGCTCCACCCCCTCTCCTACTGCTCCACCTTCTTCTACTGCTGGACCTTCTTCTTCTGCTGGACCATCTACGGTACCACCCACTGCACCCCAGGACCCTAGCCAACCTCAACCCCCAACCTATCCACCTTTGGACTTTTCTAGTTGGGACCCATATCATATGACTGCGTATTCACACATCATGGCTCAGAATGAGTCAAACCATCGAGCCCTGACGACGATTCAGAGTCATATGCACGAGGCAGGCTACTCCACTTGGACTCCAGCTTATTTTCAGGAGCATATTGCTTGGCCTGGGGACAGGCCATTTTATTCTGGAGGGGCGGGTGCAGATGCAACTGGTGATGATGCTGCTGGAGGTGATGATGATGACTCCTCGGAGGCCACACGGAGCATTGACCACGAGGCTACAGATTTGATGGATTCAGACATGGATTCAGATTGAGACCACTTTGCAAGCTGCAGCAGTTTCTACCTTTCTTTCGTTTTATTTATTCCTGAACAATTTTTTTTTATGCTTTGTACTTTTTAATTATGTTTATGTTTATGTACTTTGGATAATTTACTTTGGTTATTATGTTAGTATATTTTGGTTATTATGTTAGTATAGTATGTTTATGTATTTTGCTTATGTTTAGTATATTATGCTTAATTTAAAAATTTTGTTATTTATTTTTTAAAATTTTTGAAATTTACCCAACATTGGAAAGAAAGATGACAAAGATTCAAAAGCTAAGTGCTTGTTTGAAAGCAAAGCATTGAGCTATGAATCAGATGAGTGGTAATGATAGAATGAGTGATAAAAGCGCACAGCTAAGGTACTCGTTTTCTTGTTTTTCTAGGTATATTCTTGAATGTGAATAAGTTCTTTACACACAAATTTAATTTATTCAGTTTTACGCAAGCACATGTTTAGTTTTGAACCAATTAGAACTAGCCGAAATGTGAGGAATCCTCAACCATTGTATATATGCAGGAGACCGGCATTTCATGTTTAACTCGATTAGTTTATGTTAAATCTATTGTTGTTTTAAATTGTATAAAAGCATTGAAATGATCAAGGCAATTTTTTGAATATGAGTGAAATACTTGACTATATAGCCTACCCTGTGAGAAGTGAGAATCTGTTAACCCCTTTGAGCCTATTGAATCAGAATTGTTAACCATGAACTGTCAACTTTCATAAGCTCAATTGCTTATTGAAATTGCCGGAGTTTGTAAAAAAAATCCAGTTCATAGTTAACTCATTATTGAATTCTGATATTTACTTTCTTTTGAACCCTTATCCATCGTGTTTATTGACCTTTGCCAAAATGATAAAGGAACATTCGATTAGGGTATCATTGAACCAAGTTGGGGAGAAAAGGGAGTTGTGTTAATGTCAAGTAGTGGTGAATGATGATAATTGATCTTGACAACAAGAAAAAGAGAAAGAAAAAGAAAAAGAAAAGAAAAAAAGAAAGAAAAGCAAACCAAGAAAAAGAAAAGAGAAAAAAATGAAAGGTTTGCAATAAATCAAAGAAAAAGTTGTCAAGATCAATCAAGAAAAGAAAAATTTGTAGTTCACCAAGAGTTGTATTTGAATAAGGAGGAAGTTTGTAAATAGAATGAATGTTCCTCTTGCTTGGCCATTTGAATTCAATATCCCACATATAACAATTCTTTTGTAACCTAGCCCAATTACAACCCTTAAAGACCTTATGATCAATGCCTTTTATGCTTTTAGAAATGATAATTAGATGGACACATAATTTGATTGGAATGTTATCATGTTTGCTGGATGAGTGTTCATACCCTCACAATAGATTTCAATGTGATCATATACTATATATAGAAGTGTGTTAGGTTTGGTTCAAATTTAAACATGTTGTTTGTTAAGGATTGTGTGATTTGATGCTTTGTGTTTAGAACTAGTTCACATTCATAGTATGTATCTCGTTTAATGAGAAACTTAACACTAGCTTGCGCAGTCACGTTTGAATCATTCATCTGATACTTGTTTCTTCAAACTTTTGATTCTTTTGCTAATTGCTCAATACTTTGGTTAAAAGCTGTGAAAATTTCCTTTTAATTCTTTGGTTTGAGGACAAACCAAAATGCTAAGTTGGGGAGAGTTTGATAAGTGCCTAAAAGTAGTTATCTTTTGATATATTTTTAGGCACTTATGTTACTTGTTTTACAAGTTACCTTAGGATAAGCTCATATTTGTGGTTAAAATGCTAAATTTGTGATCCTATGTCTTACCCCATTTAATTATGCAGGAATTTCATGCTTGGACCTGAATTGAGCAAAGAAAATGAAGTTTTGTTAAAGCCATCACTACAAGCGCAAGTCTCATCGCTACAAGCGAGGATAGGCAGGGAATTTCAGGACTTCATCGCTACAAGCGCCAGATTCCTCGCTACAAGCGAGCCTAGGCAGGGAAAATTGAGAGTTCATCGCTACAAGCGATGGACTGGACGCTTCAAGCGAGCTTAGGCAGGGAATTTTGCAGGATCCATCGCTGTAGCGACAGATCTCGTCGCTACAGCGACCAAGGGCGGTTTAATGCTAAGTGATGACGTGGAGCTCTCCCATTGGCCAAGAAAACTTCCTCGCTACAGCGACAGGCTGGTCGCTTGTAGCGAGCGTGCAAAAACTCAGAAATATAAAAGCTTTTAAGCTCATTTTTTAGAAAAAAGGAGTTGAATACCAGTTTTTATAATTTCCAGAGCTTGAAATCTTTAATTTCTAGAGAGAGAATAGGCATAAAAGGAGGCAAACTTCATAGATCAAAAGTGATTCAAGTGAAGATTACACTAAGAAGCTTTGAGAAATCAAGCCTTAGCATATTCTCCATCTTCCTTTCTACTTTTGCATAGTTGTCATGAGAATGATCAACTAATCTCCTTTGTTAGGATTAATAGGTAATCAATCACTCTTAGTTGTAAACCTTTGATATTTTAAATATATGATTCTAGCATTTTTATATACCATTGAATTTGTTCTTGTTTTCCATTCTTATATTTGATTTAAATGATGTTGAAAAATACTTTTGAATCTAGGTTTAGAATAATATTCTATCAAAATAAGAAATTCTAGAAATGGGATTTGGTTTTGATAATTACATTAAGTATTGGATCATAAAGCTTTCGAATCGTTTAATAGATTGAGAAATCGTCGATTAAACGATACGATCGATCTCACGACGTCATTTGGACACGAATGACGTTGTCGAGTAATACGTGATAATGTCGTATATAAGAAAAAGCTAGAATCCATATTTATGATCAATCGAATACAATCGACGTTTGATTGACGAACTTTAATCCTAACACCTTTTATGTCCTATTACTCTACGTTTTTTTTATAATGCTTTTAATGTCGAGTAGAGTTAGTAATGAAAAAGATTAAACCCTAACTTAAGACGATAATCGACGTTGAACGGTTTATGATATCGCCATAATCCCTGTGGAACGATATAAAAATTATACTTGCTTTTGTACAGTTAACAAGTACTGAACCATATGCTCTGAACAATTGTGTCTGAAACAGTTCAGTGGTACTGAACAAAATGCTCTGAACATTTTTATCTCACGTTTTAACTCTCTTAAATTCTTGAATTTTCTTTTTGTTGATGACAAAAGGGGGAGTAAAAGTAACAAGTATTTCAGGCTCTGAGCTTACAGAATATAAGTTAATTTCTGATATGTAATTAACTTAGGAGAACAACTTCTCATCTCTTAGCCTCTGATTAATTTCTGTGAGATAATTCTGAGTGATTTTTGACTTAAACTGAATTTAATTAACATGGATTATCAGACTCAGGGGGAGCTTACAAACCTCACCTTGTGAATTATCAGACTTAGGGGGAGCTTACAAACCTCAGACCCTGAAGTCAACTTGTAAATTAAATTAACAACAATTTTCTATTAATACTTGTGTTTGTCATCATCAAAAAGGGGGAGATTGTTGGAACAAAATGTATGAACAAGTCTCTTTTGAGTTTTGATGATAACAAAGTATTAAAAAGAAAATTGGATATGCTAATACTTGTTCTAAGTGTCCAGGACCATATAATTAATTGTTGTATCTAATGGTGGTTCTGAAAGATCAAGTTAAGAGCAAAAGGATAAATATTGAAGCTTAAGGTGCGTCTGAAAGACCAGCTTCTGAAGACTGCGTCTGAAGGTGCATCTGAAGTCTGCTTCTGAAGGCAGCGTCTGATGAACAGTGCATCTGAATGCAGCGTCTGATGACCAGCTTCTGAAGACAGCGTCTGATGAACAGTGCGTCTGAAGGCAGCGTCTGATGACCAGCTTCTGAAGGCAGCGTCTGATGAACAGTGCGTCTGAAGACCAGCTTCTGAAGAGTGCGTCTGAAGACCAGCTTCTGAAGAAGTGCGTTTGATGAATGTTGAGTATCTTGAAGTTGGCTGCATGTTTTGGCAAATCCAATGTGTTGAATAGAAGCATCTCAATGTTTAGAACAAGTTTCAGTTGCAAGTTTTTTGATTTGAAGCTGTTCAGAAGCTGAAATCACCTTCAGAAGCTGAAAGTTGCTTCAGACGCACTATAGCACTTCAGAAGCACTGTGCCAGCGTTGACTTTTGTTGACTTCTTCAGAAGCTGGTTATTTTCAAGTTATTTCTGCATGAATCTTGGCGAGATTTAACAAGGAATTATCCTCGCATATTGCTTCTAGAATGCTGGTTGATTTGGTGAAGATTTAATGAAGATTTGGTTCAGTTTTATGAAAACTCGTATTTTTCTGCAGAATCTTTCAAAGATACAATGCAGTTTTATTTAGCCATTCTTAATTCAGAAACAGATCAAATTTAGAAGATTGGGTTGAGTTTTATGCTGCTGGATGGAATCTATATAAGGAGTGCTTTGCTGCTATTCAAGAGATACGCATAATAGAAAAATCAGAGATATTGAGTCTTAGTGTTTAAGCTGTTAGCTTTGTTTGTGCACCACTCTGTTGAGTTGGTTTAGGTGTTTTTATTGAGTTGTAATTCATTCAAAGCTTTTAAGCAAGAATGAAGTTTTTGTATTGAAGAGTGTTCTTAAAAAACTGGTTAGTTTTTCATAACTGGGTTAGTTCAGGTTTGTTCAAGTAACTGGGCTGTTACTTGAATAGGAAGTTAGTGGTCTCTAATACTCAGAGTTGAGTAGAAGTCTGACTAGGTGGAGGTTGATTGCTTAGGATAGGAACTGGGAGTCAGTGTCTGAGTCTTAAGGATTAATTCCAATAGTGGATTTCCTTCCTGGATTGGTATCCCCCAGAGTAGGAGGTGTTTACTCCGAACTGGGTTAACAAACCTGTGTGTTCTTTTTATTTCTGCACTTTAATTCCTGCTGCTTATCTGTTGTTTTTAAATTGTGCTAAGTTTCAAGTTCAGAACCTGTTGGTTCAGAACCAGTTAATCAGAACCAGTTAACTTCACCTAACCAGTTGCTAAGCCAGAGATTTCAATGAACAGTGTCTGAAAGACCAGCTTCTGAAGAACAGACTGGGAGTCTGAGTCTGAAGGAAACGCAGAAGTTAATAGTTGTCACTGTCAACCGTAACGTACTGTACAGTCAGAACAGCTCTTTGCAACAGTTGTCTCCTTGGACGAAACATTCTCCCTGTTTTAAGGAAACAATTCAAAATTTCATTCCACTATTCCTCTGTTTCGCACACAATGTCAGGAAGGAATTAATGCTGGATATAACTTCTATTGCAACGGCTCTTTTGATGAATCTGGCTCTTCTCAACAGCTCTTAATTCCTCTATAAAGAATTGAAGTTTTGAAGAAGAAGATAAGACTCAAGACTCTAAAAACGCAGTACTCTGTTTTCTGGAACGCAAAACTGCCAAACTTGAAAGTCATCAAATAACTTAGAAATTCTTACAAACCTTTTTATCTTAGAATTTCTTAAGTATAGAGTCTTAATCTGTGTTGTATTTTGTGAACACCACTGATAGTATATCAAGTGTTCAACTCAAACATATTCTTTGTAATTTTGTTTGATTAAAAAGTCTCTTGCTTGTGTGCTTGAGCAACTAGAAGTCTCATACTTTGTGTTTGAGCAAGAAAGTCTCATACTTTGTGTTTGAGCAAGGAAGTCTCATACTGTGTGTTTGAGCAAGTAAGTCTCTATTTGTGTGCTTGAGCAATTGTAATCTTTGTGATTATAGTGAAAAATCTCTTGTTAGTAACAAGGGGACTGGACTACTTCCGAGTTGTGGAAGGAACCAGGATAAACTGCTTGTGTCTCTCTCTCTCTCTCATTTACTTTATATCCGCTGCAAAACAACTCTGAAAATAGTTTCAGAATCTGATCAATATCTGATTCTGAACTAACCTTAGTTTTTGAGAAAGAAAAGAAAAAGCCAACACAATTCAACCCCCCTTCTTGTGTTTTTCTCACCTTCAAGCACTAGGAGAGATTGTGACTGAAGAGGCAAGGAAATGCAGACTTGGTTCCACGTGTTGGTCGCATTAAGACATTAGCAACTGAGTTACTAGAAAGTAGTCATGTCAAGTAGGAGGTCTAGTCTGCCAGGGTTTGGAGCATATCATTGTAGAGACTCGGGGAGAGATGTTGTTACCCAATAAGTTTTACTTATTTTGATTTCAAGATATATCGTTTTTGATATTTTGTTTTGAATATTTTGTATGATTTTGATATTTGGTTATGAATGTATAATATTATGATTATGATGTGTTTTATTACTTGTGTGTTGGTAATATATTTTAATGTGTATTGGTAATACGTTTGGATATGTGTTGCTAATAGATATGTTGCAAATAGATTGTGTTTGAAATATGTGTATTGTTTCTATGCTGATACATTTCAAATTCTATTTGCTGAAACATATTTTACCAATTCGGTTTTATATAATCCAATGGTTATCAATATAATCAATTCCATTATGTTTAATTAGTGGTCTCAAGGGGTTTTGGCACGTTGCAGATTATAAAACTCAAAAATATTGTATTCGATTTTTATTTGCCGAACTATTATGACACATGATTATAGACTGATATAGTGGCAAATATGTGTCTTCTGAGTTGATAGTTTCCGGATTATATATATAATCCGAGATTTCATAAAAAAAATCAAATTAAATAACCCAAAAAAGGGGGGTAAAATGAAAAAAACCAAAGGGCACGAGAAGCATGGAAGGTAGGATAGGAAAATCTCCTACATAATATAGAATTAGTATTTAGAAGTAAAAATACATTATGAAGCTTGATAAACTATAAAAAAAAATTACTATTCAAAATTTTTTTGAGGAAAAAAATTACTATTCAATTATTAATTACTCGCCTCTGCGCGCGCACTTGTTACCTTTTTCAGATAAATAAACATGGAGCATGGAGAGACAACATTATGAAAAACTAACATTCTATGTTGTGACTCCAGAACAACAACACTGCATCACACTCCTAAATATTATTCAAAATAAAGAAAAATTACGCAAAGAAAGCAATGGCCCATCATCATTTTTAAAGGACAAAAATTATACGGATAACCATTCAGTCGATCATGCATTCACATCATAAACCCTCACCAAATTATGCGTTTTTCTTCCCTATATAATTGTTGGAACACTCCCTGAGTAATTGAGATATTGAAATTCGTATACAAAAGAAAATGGAGATATTGAGTGATGAGATGTTAAGCATGTCTACATAAAGGTTGATGGAGAGAGATAAGACTCACATATCAATGAATTCTACTTCAGTATCTTAAAAAGATCAATTTTAAAATAAAAGGAAGAAAAATATCCAAGACACAATAATGATAACTTTATCTTCCCCTCCCTCTTCCTCTACCCCTTCCCCTACCTCTACCCCTTCCTCTACCTCTTCCTCCTCTTCCCATTTGATAGCTATCATCAGAATCCTTTTCATATGTGAACATGCTCATTCGAATATTCTCCGCTTCAGAGACCCGAGGACCCCTTTGTACCTAATCAAGACACAGGATATTGAAACAACTATTGCAAAGGTAGAATAATGAACAGGAAGAAAACCTAAAACAGTTCAATTCACTAACATTCCTAAAAGAAATTAAACTACAGACCTGAGAATGTTCAAGGTTAAATTGATTCTGAAGCTGCCAAGCAAGATCCTCATCACGGCTAATATCTAGAACCCCATCATTATTAGAAGGCTTTACTTGGGCCTTTCTTTTTTCATATTCTTCCAGAGTAAATACAACTTCATCCTCTTCTTGACCCTTTCCCCTACGTCCTCGACCCCTAGGATGTCGACCACGCTGATAGGGTTGATTCAGTTTCTGAAGTAATTTTTGTGCAGCTGCTTGATTTTGCACAGGAACAGACTCCACAACTGTAATAAGAACAAATAAATATCGGATTTCAGCATTTATAGTATCATTAGGAGATATTAGAAATTAATTGGTCTGCCTTCAAATATAATTTATGATAACATTACGTAATCATTTGATCCATGCAGCAAATTTCACTTAACTGGGAAAAGGCATTGATACTTGATGTTGTTCATCTATTATACATATATTTTTCTATATTTTTCTGATTGATCAGTTCTGGTACAAACAAACCAACACAATGAATCGAACACAGGAAATGCGAAGAAAATGAAACTGAAATACAGATGATATCGATGGAAATACGTGTATTATTGATGATAAAGGAAAATAGTAGTAGAGGATCTCTCTAGCTACTCCCAGAGCAAAGCTCCAACACAGAAATATCTATTCTCTGGCCCTAACAGCAATAATCCATCATACCCTCTCTTATGAATTGCTCCGTATATCCAAACAAGGAGCACAATCCATTACTAACTAATTCAATTCTCTCTGTGTCACCTTACTAGTTTTCTTAGCCTTCCTTTCCATAAACCCCCCATATTTTTGGTTTACCCATAACTCCCTTATTCTTAGTTGTATTCCCATCATGTTAATTCCCCATGACTTCACATTTGTATAAGGGTTTTGAATAAGCAATGTCAATTATATCTTGACAATTCTGTCACATGGCAAGCAGATACCAATGCAAGCAACAAAATGAAATAATATCAAATGCAAATGAAACTTTTCCTTTCTAGTTTTCATTTTAGATGTACCTCAAGATTACTACTGTATCATTTACACAAAGTGAAATAAGCAGAAGAATAACAGGCAAAGGAATCACCTTCTTTTGGCCTTGTCCCCGAACTACTAGGTTTGTCTTCAGCTCTTTCTGGATAAAAGGAAAAAATATCAATTCCAGATGCAACTTTCTTTTTTGAAGATGCAACTTTCTCTTTTCTGGATTTAACTTCTTTAAATGCACCTCAGAGGGTTACATCCCTAATCATATAAAAAGGGCAGCCCGGTGCACTAAAGCTCCCGCATACGCAGGGTCCAGGATATATATAAAAAATAATCAAACGAAAATCAGACAAAGCTATCACCTTTTGGCCTTAACCCTGAACTACTAAGTTCTTCAGCTCGTTCTGGAGGCGATTTGGATTTTAGATTTGCGTCCAAAATATCTTCTTTCCGATTTCGGTCTTGCTGGATATCAGTTGGCCTCATCTCTGCTCTGCTAGCTCCAGCAATGGGCTTACCACTTCTAGAGTTATAATCTGCATAACCTGCAATTCACATTTACTCTAAGCAAACAATTCATGTGTTCTGAATTGCAAACAATTAATCTTGTACCCGAAGGTAAACTTTTATGTAACAAAAAAACTATCAAACGAAAATCAGACAAAGCTATCACCTTTTGGCCTTAACTCTGAACTACTAAGTTTGTCTTCAGCTCGTTCTGGAGGCGATTTGGATTTTAGATTTGCGTCCAAAATATCTTCTTTCCGATTTCGGTCTTGCTGGATATCAGCTGGCCTCATCTCTGCTCTACTAGCTCCAGCAATGGGCTTACCACTTCTAGAGTTATAATCTGCATAACCTGCAATTCACATTTACTCTAAGCAAACAATTCATGTGTTCTGAATTACAAACAAATAATCTTGTACCCGAAGGTAAACTTTTATGTAACAAAAAAACAGCACAGAATAAAAGAATAAAGAATAAGTCCTCTGCCATAGCAGGGTAGTGAAAAAACAACTTCAAAACCCTAAAGAGAGTGAGCTATTAATTCTCTACTCTTTTTATTTTTGGAAACTCGGTATCCGGTCCATGCGTTTGATTTATGGACAGCATCATTGTGGTAAAGACTAATGCCAGAGGAATCATTACCGCAGGGCATAGAGGGGGAGGTCATAAGCGTCTATACCGTAAAATTGATTTTCGACGGAATGAAAAAGACATATAGTCAAATCATCACCATTCCACCCTTATGAAATATCCTAGCCTTGGCCTTTTAGTAGGATCAATCACTATTTTCTCCATCATTATTTTGGGATCAACCAACACCTCATCCTTTAACTGGTCAGGCTTAATCCATATTGGATGCAGCCTGTGACACCACAAACATTTTGTCGTTCCTGTCCTTATTCTAGCTGCAGGACATGTAATCACTGCCCTATTCTCCTTTCTTAGCTTGTATATTAGGTCAAAGAAATACCTGAAGCCAGTCTTGTTGGTTAAGTTCGATGATCCTTTTCTCTATAAAGAAATATGTGGCTTTGCATCAACACGGCTCCTACTCCTTTCCTAAAACCATCAAATTCCGCAATTTTTTTTGTATCAAACTTAGGTAATACGGAGACTGTAGTGAGTCTGTTATAACTGTCTGAAGCCTTATTTGCTGCCTTGTTCCACTGAAATGCCCTTGTCTTCGATGATTAGACTATGGTTTCTTTCTTTGCATGGTCCTAAACATATTTTCAATACCTTGCCAACTGCCTTAGACTGTCTAAATTGGCCAGATCATCACTTCTCTAACCTTTTCTTGTTCCATAAAACCATTATTGGCTGAAATTGCGTGCAAAGGATGCACTTCTTCCGATTGGCAGAAAAAAATCCACTGTTGGACATCTGATACTGTTCTCAAATGTGTCAGTCAAATGTATGCCAACACAACTCAAAGAGGAATCATACTCTGGTCCTAACAGAAACTTATTCCGTCATACTCATCACTCGCAAGAATTCTCCTTTACATACAAATAAAGAGAACATTCTATTATTTAACCCTAATGGGCCACTTACTAATGATCTACTTAAACCTAATTAACCACCTACTAATTACTTAAAGCACTCTCTCAGATTGGATCCTAACAAGTATTAACCCCGTGAATCTATAACGTCAATTGGTTGCATATGAATAAACCTTCTCTAAGACATTCTTTCCACCCAACATCGCAAGTTCCTCTTCAAACAATCCTTCGCCCTCTTTAAAAATACTACACAAATGGTTTTTTTTTGTGCATCTGTGGGTGGGTCTGTAGGTTTGACCACACTAAAAGTATTTTCTTTCATCTCGTCGGCATATATACTCTTGATAGAGAAACCTAAGTTCCTTCATTAGGTAAGAAGAAATAGTGGTACTTCCGGTACTACTTGCAGTGATCGAACCCAATTGTAGTGGCTAAGATTGTGGGGTATCTAAATTACTATGTAGGTTGGACATCGACTAGACTTTGAACTGGCTAGCAGGTCCAAATCCTTTTGTATTATGAGGCCAGACTATTCCCTGTACTCCATCCGCTACTTCATAACCTCACCCCAATGAAGCTTTTGTGAATGCTTATCAATAGCCATACAAATGATCTTCAATTTCCCAAATGTTGGATATAATCCTGCAACATTTTCTCCCATTATTCGAATCTTTTTGTAGACCCCATCTTAGTTTCTTAGCAATTTTAACCAAAATGTTATGTAACAAAAAGTAGAAGCACAAAATAAAAAAGAACGAGTACTTGTGTTGACTATCACTAAAACAACTATGCCATAGCAGAGTAGTGCAAATACATCTCCAGGACACCAAAGAGTGACATCTAAATTCTCTACCTATGACACTTGAAAAATAATTGATGGCCCCTCTACACCTTAGTCCCCTTCCCATAAAAAAACCCAAGACTCACTTATCAAAAATCGTAGTAAAAACTAGAATGATTTGTTTTGGGTAATTTTTCCCAATATTGAAGCTCAATGTAGTATACTCCATCATTAAGTCCTAACAATAAATAGTCTATATATGAAACTGACCTTTATAGGAAAGTTAAAAGTAAATAAGTAATGATCATCAATGTTACAACATAAAATCACGAATTCAACTATGCACTCCTAATAATAAGCATTATTTGATTGTGGACAACAATGACTATATACAAAAGCACCGTCTCCGTTTAAAGCAAAAGCAGTGCATACACCAGCAAAGAAAAAAAATAATAATAAAGACGAGAGATATTTTTCTTTTTGACCTGTGGTAGATCCAACCTGCAGCTTCACAAATGGAGGAGGACCACCTGAATCACAATCCTCTAGCTTCCTTATAGATGACCGAGAAAATCCTGAATATTTTTGGTTCATCTGCCATTCTTCATATAGTGATTGAACAACACCTCCTAATACAGTCAATGCTTTAGGATTTAAGCAAGCTATACCACTATGAACTGGAACTTTATTTTCCAAACGAATCTGTCCAATGCAAACACACAATACTATCATCATAAATGGTAAAAGTGATTTAAAAATACAACATACAAATACAGATTCACATTAGTAAACACAAAGCAGAGGAGACAAAGCTACACTATTTGTATACTTGAGATCCTAAACTAATTATCACTTTAGTCTAAATATTGTAATATACAAATGTCAAGAGAGTGTGTAACCGTAACAGAAAACAAGGTAAGCAGAGCAGCCAAGACAAAGATATGCATCAAATCAAAGCAAATCATGCCATCAAAATTTGCATGGCAATATTCATGGTTTTAAATTGTGGCCACAGTTGCAGTTGTGCTTAAACCTTTATATTACAGCAAAATGCGATGGATGCGGTCAAACTTTTGGCTGTCATGCCGTTGCGGAGACCTCAGAATCATTTATACTGTGGCCACAATAACAGTTGCAGAACACAATTTAAAAGCATGATGCTAATCATTTTAACTCTCTAAAAAGTTATTTACAGACCTGCTAATAGTAAGAAAATATATCATTGATCTGCAATCTGTCATAGACTTGCAGCCATGAAGGACCCCCCCACGATTTCAAAAAAGGCATGCAACCGCTAATGTAGCTGCAACATCATGTTTTTGACGTTGCTGCAACTACGACTCTGTTTGCATCAGCCGTATCTGACTGTAATTCTTTGGCAATATAAAGGATCACACCACGACTGCAACCGTGACCGTGACTTAAAAGCTTAGGAATGCACATGCAATCATCCAAAAAAACATGACACGTTACCTTAGTACCAGGAACAACATTGTCAGGTAAAAATGGAATATGAGAGTATTCTACAGCAGTTATCTCCGAGTGACCATCCGTGAGACACAGTCTTAGAAGTCTCCGACCACTTGAATTTCTTGAAATATTATCCACACTGCTCATAGATATGTCCCTCACTGAAGATATCTGTTGAAAACCCATAAATTTTCTCTTCAACAAATCTACTCAAAAACTGAATCGCAAAAATTAAAACCGAGTAAATCACCAAATTAGTCTCTGACTTTGAAGGACGCTTACCTGAGATTGTGAATATTCCTAAAAGGTCCTTGACTCTATTAATCTGTCAAGTTCCCTATATTTATCCACTTACTATCAATTTAGTTCTAACATACTAAAATGAGTAAAATTTTGAAATATTCATAATCTTAGTGACGGAACCGCTCATAATTTTCATCAGCTAAATAATGATACTATACTATACTCTGAATATTAAATTTAGAACAAAAACAAGAAAGGGGGTGTGTTAGTAATTTGAACCTGAAGAACTTTGGGTCCATGGAGATAAGAAATGGTACGAAGAAGAGATGGTTCGGGTAAGGAGTTGGCTCCGATGGATTTGAGGTCGGAATTGAGAAGTTCCGATTCGACAGACTCAAACACCTTGGAACGGTCATCGGCTAGTGCGGTTTGAATGACGATTATTGCCTTTAAATCATCGGTTTCTTCCAAATACCAACCCTTTCTTCTTAGGGTTTCTATCACCATTGCTGCTGATTCCGTGTCTCTCGAACTCTCCTGCATCTTCAATGTTTCAATTCAAATTCAAATTTAGGGAACGGGATGGTGTAAGTCTAAAGTGGGAGTTTCGCTAAATTGTGAAACCTTTTTTTTTTTTGTTTTTTTTTCTAAGACTTTGGATGTGTTTAGTGACGACGAGATCAAAACATGACACGTTTGGCAACAAGTTTTTCTCATGAACTTATAGTTTTTTTCAGATGTTATTTCATGTAGCCAAGATATCTGTTATCAATCATCATCTATAAGCTGGCTTTTCAGCAATCAACTAACTTATAACTTACAAAGCCTTAATTGATTACTAGTTCCCTTAAGTTAATTATTTGTTTCATTTTGATCTTGTAACTATAAAAAAAAAAATCCAGTTTGGTCTTTTATTTTTGGATTAGACTCGAGTTCGAACAGGAACCAATGCAGAGTGAACCCATGTCATATACTCGCTCTAAATTTCCACTGGATAACGGTCTAGACTAATCGATATAGACTGCCCAGTCTGAATCTAATGTTGGAGTCCTCCTCAGACCATTACAAGTGTCCCACAGGGACACCTGTCCAGGTGAAGGTATGACAGTCAAATTCCTACTTATTCCTTATAAATAATAACGCACAACATTGTGTAAGGTATCTCACTCTTACTCATATATTTGTCTCACTTTCCTTAAACCCTCAATGACTTGAGCGTCAGAGCACGTGCATGTACACCAACCCCTCGGATGTAGGACTCGCAGCGGACCACAGTGGGTGAACGACGATATCAACCCTCTACACATCAGATCTTCACCTTTAAGCCAACCATCTTAGGCTTGAAAGGATCATTAGGGAAACAAAATTAAAGACAAGCAACTCCTGTCTGATTTTAATGTTGAAGGTGAGAAAAAACACAAGAAGGGGGGTTGAATTGTGTTGGCTTTTTCTTCTTTTAAAATGACTAAGAACAAAGATCAGGTTCTGATGGAGTTCAGAATCTGAGTCTGAGGTTCTGAGTCAGAAACAGAGTTTGAGTCTGAGTGAAACTTCATATTCTGATGCAGCGGATAAAGTGTTAAAGAGATAGAGAAGAGAAAGACACAGACAATTATCCTGGTTCCTTCCACAATCCGGAAGTAGTCCAGTCCCCTTGTCACTTACAAGAGATTTTTCACTATAATCCAATGATTACAAATTGCTCAAGCACAAAGCAAGAGACTTCTTGTGCTCAAACACAAAGCAAGAGACATCTATTGCTCAAACACAAAGTAAGAGACTTCTCAACAAACAAAAATACAAAGAAAAATGTTTGGTTTGAACACTTGATATACAATCTGTGGTGTTCACAAAATACAACACACATATCAAACTCTAGACTTAAGAATTTCTAAGATATGAAAGTTTGTATGAAATTCTAAGTGTTTAATGTGTTTTGAATTTGACAGAGGTTTGACACTTGTCAAAATATTCAGATTCTTGTATCAATCTTCAAGTCTTCATTCCTTTATATAGAGGTGAGGAATAAAGACGTTGAAATAATGCCAACACATCAAATAGAGTCGTTTGAAGAAGCTTGATCAATTTTACTGATTTGTTGCTTGATTTGGTTCACGTACTAGGAGGAATAAGATTTGAAACCTTTCTTGAATGTGAAATGAACCGTTGTTCAGCAGGAGACAAGTTTGCAGAGTATGGGCAAGCATGTGAAGGTAGTGGAGAACGTGGTTGTACAATTTGTCCTTTGTTGACAATGACAGCAGTTGACTCCTTAAAAACCTTCAGAACTTCCATCGTATAAAACTTTAAGTAATTCAGAGTGTAGAGTTTTCAGCTTCGCAAACTTTGCTTCTATTTCTAAATTCCCAACAAAATGTCCCAATTCTTCAGAGTCTGGAAGGTCTTCAGAGTCTGGACCATCAGCTTCTGATGTCCCTTCAGGATCTGACATGACTTCAGAATCTGACTTGCAAACTAGCTTCTCCATGAATTTTTCTTGCTCTTCATTTGTTCTTTCAGGATCCATGTATGATTAAATCATTGTACATTTTTATCTATGGTTCTGCATACTTGAACAAATATTATCATATCCAATTAAACTTTTAATACCTTGTTATCATCAAAACTTAAGAGACTTTGTTTAAACCTATTATGTTCCAACAATCTCCCCTTTTTTTATGATGACAAACATACATATTAATAGTCAATTGTTGTTAATTTAATTAACAAGTTGACTTCAGGGTCTGAGGTTTGTAAGCTCCCCCTAAATCTAATAGTCCAAAAGGTGAGTTTTGTAAGCTCCCCCTAAGTCCTATACAGCTTAATTAGATTCAATTTAATCATAATCAAAAAGAGTTTCATTGAAACGTCACTCAGAAGTATATCACATGAAAACTCAGAGGCTAAGAGATGAGAAGATGGTTCCTAAGTCAATTTTTAATTAACTTATTTAAGGACTCAGAGCCTAAGAAACTATTAATCGTACTCCCCCTTTTGTCACCAACATAAAACATGTTTGAAATGAAAAAAAAAAAAAAGAGAAAAACATAAGAGTGACAATCAATAAACATACTTCAGAGGCAAAGAATGGTATCAGACGCATGAAATATCAGAAGCACAAAAAATATATCAGAAGCATAAAATGTCAGACTTATATATTTAATCAGAATTCAAGAGACATATTCAGGAACAAAATTAAAATGGTGTGCATTCTAAGGGTTATTCTGTTTCTGTAACATCTCCAAAATTGCACTGATTCCTGAATTCATGAGGTCCTGCTTCTGAGCCATTTCAGCTTGAGTCTTGGCTAACTTAGATTGTTGCTTCAGCATATCATCTTGTTTTTGCGCAAGTTCAGCTTGAGTACCAATCACCTCCTGAATCTTGGCTTCTAAAGCATTCTGTTTCAGATTCTGTTCCAAAAGGTCATCTTGCACAGTGTCCAGGATGTGAACAGTAGCTGGTTCTTCCAGATCCAATCTTTTGACCACAACTTTCTCAGGTTTCACAAAGAACTTTGACATCCAGGAAGCTTGAAGTCCATACTTAACAATCTCAGGCACTTCAGAAGTAGCCTCCTTGAACTCAGATTCTGAAAGTTGTCTAGTCACATCCTTCTTCAGCTAAACTTCCTCCATGCTCCTGACAACATCCTTAAACCAATTCTGCAAAGCTTCTTCCTGAGTAGCTATTGACAGATCCTGAAGATCATCCAAGGTCTTGTTCACCAGGTTTCTCAAATTCATCCACTTGTCAGCATAGTTCACCAAGTGAATAGCCTTGTTCATGGAGTCCACCAATTCTTCAAGACTCTCAAAAATGATTCTACAGACTTCTTAAAGTACAATGTGAGGGTTGGAGGTGGTCTGATGGTTATTAAGGTTGTGGAGGTAGGGATTTCTGTGACAACTTGAGTAAGAGTCTCAGAAACAGGTTCTGAGATCTCTACAATATGATTTTTGTTGTCATCTGAGGCTAGAAGCACTAGGATTTGTGGTTCAGATTCAAGCATGATAGAATCAGAAGCTTCAGTTTGAGCTTCTGACTAAGGTTTGGCAAAGTTGAGGGGTTCAACAATAAGGGGTTTGTCTTCCGATACTGAAGGTGCATCAAAGACAGTGTTTGTTTGGGTTGAGGTTAAAAACAGATATTCTGGATGAGTGATAGACTTTAAAGAACTGTTATGCTCTTTAAGTTTCTCAATGTATTGAATCTGCTTATGAGTTTTGGCTATCTCAAAAGCAATTTCCTCAGAATCATCTATCTCAAGTTCTGGTTCAAGTGGGTTGGTAGATAAGAATATAGGTTGAAATTTCTCAGAGAATATAGGAGCAACATCAGACTTATTAATAATATTCCTAACAGAGTTGATGTGATCCCTTCTTATAATGAGAGAATCTATGAAGGCTTTTGTTTTGGGTCTCAGGCTTCTGTGCATGATAAGGGGTTGTTCACCAGCAAGAACTGTTTGGATATGGGGAATATCCACACACTCTTCAGTATCTGGTGAAGGTTCAAGGATTGATTGAGTCTTGGGTAATTCACCACTTAGATGCCAACATAGTGCATCTATGGTGGATGAACAGGTTTGTGAGGAAGAGGAAGATTCTTTGGCAAGTCTTTGGAGATTAGCCTTAGTGCTGGCTAGGCCAAATTTGGTTTCTATTGCTTTCTTGCCACGTGCTAATTCTTCTTCAGTCCTATAGCTCCTGGGAATTTTTAAAGGTGAATCACTAGGCAAACAGGTCTGCACTGGTGAAACATTTAATGTTTCCTCAGAATTTGGTAGAAAATCAGAAGAATTTGGGTTAGGGGGTAAGAGATTTGATGTAGGCAAATCAATCTTACAAAACACTTCAGCACCAACCAACTGATCCATCAAATCATCTATCCTTGGAAGAGGATACTTGTTCTTAATCATCATCTTGTTCAACTGCCGATAATCCACACACAGCCTCAAACTACCATCCTTCTTCTTGACCAACAACACTGGCTCTCCCCACGGCGAAACACTAGGCCTGATGAACTTCTTCTCTAACAAATTTTCCAACTGTTTCTTCAGCTCACCCAACTCAGAAGCAGACATCCGATACGACGGCGCTAATATAGGACTAGTTCCAGGTACAACATCAATCACAAACTCTACTTCTCTCTCGGGCGGTAAGTCGGTAATGTCATCTGGAAATTCATCAACAAACTCATTCACTACCGACAAATCACCAACTTGAACTTCATTCTCAACCTTCAACGAAGCCAACATCACAAACACTTGAGACTTCCCATCTAACGACGCTTCTACCTGACCAATCGTCAAGAACTTTTCTCTGACACACTCTTCTGGCATAGGAAAAGTTACACTCTTGGTTAAACAATTATTGTTAACACTAAAAGCTAACAACCAGTACATTTCGAAAATCACATCCATGTGCTCCAAAGGCAAACAAATTAGTTTCAGCTAAAAATCCACATCGCCAAAATTAACAGGACAAGACCACTCACAAACTTAACACACTAAAACCACCTAACAGAACGAAACAAGTATCGACAGTATTCCACATACATGTCGCATACAACAGGATAATCACCAAGTGTTGTCCCGGACTAGACCGACCTGCTCTGATACCAAATTATAAGGACCTCGATCCCCAAGACTACTAATCAACGATAAATAAACATCTAACATGCAATCAGAACCTTATATTTCTTCATATAGCTCATATTAAACATATAATATGAAAATCTCATCAATAAAATAAACAGATCACAGCGGAATATCTCAACATACATATAATCATCTCGGGTCATCTCAAAACATCTCAAAATAATACATAAGTATCTGGATCATAAAGATCACTCAAAATAAATTCAACATAGTACAAAAATAAAATCCCCAAAAGACATCCTCATCAGAGCGCCTAACTCTAGACATCTCCAAGCAAAGCAGAAAAACATGAGCTTGGCGTCAAGCCACAACCCATCATGACTCACCGATAGCAAGGGATGAGGCAACAGCAGTCACTGGAGGGTAAGATATACATTCATTAATAAGGAATAATAAACAAGTGTAGTTCAGACAACATGCATATCATCACAATATTCAAACATAACAAATTTAGTTAGCTGAAATTCAAGAACATGTAACTCATAATCATATAAGTCTAACTACTCCATCATATCAACTCATCATTTACAATCATTCAATTCATATCCTCATCGATAAACAATTATCAAGTCAATTATGACAATTCATCGTATCACATCTTCAATGCACATTTACCAATTAGATGCACAAATTTTCATCAACACATTAATACATAAGACTCGTACTTATGCAATGTTCCTAAACGACTCTAAATGCATGTGGTACCAATCATCGTCACTTTTTGGATATCGGAACTTATCGAGTAATCCCGTCGCCACTTCGTCACTTTGTATACTAAATATACCATCGTCACTAGACTTGACTCATGATCATATATTCGACTCAACATCAAGTACACATAAGACTCGACAACAACAACATCATCATCGTCATATATTCTCTCATATGATTAAACATCGCCACTTACTAACATCGTCACTTTATCATATAAACTTTCATATGATCAAACATCGTCAACATCATCATTTATCATACAACATCATCACTTAATCACATGTCATCATCATTCAATCACATATCATTATTCACATAAATCACATAATTCCCATTTCATGATTTATTTCAAGTAAGGTTATATTAACCTAGCACTATACCATCTCACACCTCCGTTTTCACTCTACTTCCTTATTCTTGCTAAAAACACTATTTTATTCCTAAACATTATTTTTCTCCCAATCTTTAACCTACTAACTAACCCATCTATTTCTTCCTTACCTATTCTCCCAATAAATATGAATAATTAATTAATAATACCTAACAAATCCATACTAATAATAATATTAATACTTACTATGAAAATTGGGGTGTTACACTAAGCACTTCCTAGATGAATGGCGAATAACACAAGTGATGTGATCCTAAAATGATCTCCCTTGACAAGAATAAATAAAGTCATTGTGGAATAAAAGAACCGAATTAATTTTGGTTTTATGATTTATTTTTGTAGCTCATGATATGTCTGTCTTGTTTTGGCTATATCCGGAGCTCTAGATGTCCGATTGAGGTGATCTTTGATTCCTTGGAAAGCCTACAAAGTTATCTACATTTCATATGTTTAACGCAAGAGCAAACTCTGCCTTCTTAATGGCTTAAAATTGGCTGGAACGGAAATGTGATTAAAATAAGGAGTTGAAGCAAAAGAGGTGCAAAGTAATCAATATGAGGACTTGAAGAGCATAATGTGGAGGAGAGAGGGCGCTGCAAATTGTCAAAAAGTAACGGCCATGAGTGTGTAAATTCAAGAATTAAAGCAGCCACCTTAAATCAATACCAATTAATTTGTAACCTTTTCTTGCAATAATTAGCCACATAAGAGTTATTTCATTAATCATGATATAATTGTAATCTTTCTAGCATTCTAGCCTATTTCCTATATAAAGGGGGCGAAAATAATGAATAAGATATGTAGAATTTTGATAAAAAAAACACTTTATGTGTTGTGAGAGCTTTGTCTCTTTTTTTGGTTCTGGATTGAACCAAGTTTATCGAATCTTATCAATAGCTTCCTTACCATTGTGGCGATTCCTCTTGGCTTAACATTCCTTCTTGGATTAGAAGTGATTGTGACACCTTCATTTACCATTCCTTTCCCCAAATCCATCTTTTTATTTTTTTACCTTTTATTCCTATACGATTTGAGACCTTCATCAACAAGGTGTGAGATCGCATAGAGCAGGTGTTTCCTCTACCCACCAAAGCAACTCTAGTAACAATATTGTGGTCGAATGGACGAAACCGGCTTATGACAAGTATAAATGTAATATTGATGCCTCATTCTCCTCTTTTTTTGAATATGGTGAGTATCAGCATATGTCTTCGCGATGATTTGGGTGAGTTTGTTCTCGCCAAGATCGGTTGTTTCTCTCCTCTTTGTGATGTTGATGTGGGAGAGGTTGTTGGCCTTCATATTACATTGAAGTGGATGGCGGATCTCCAGTTTGATAATGTGGATTTCGCTCTGGACTCCAAGACAGTTGTAGATCATTTAAGTCAAATATAGAGGATAATAGTGAGCTAGGTTGTATTATACATGCTTTTACACAGTTGTTTGCTAATAGTTTTCAGAACTCTCATGTCGAGTTCAATAGGAGGCAAGCTAATGGGGTCACTCATGAATTAGCACAGGTAGCCACATTTATGATAATGTACCGTCATGTATTAGAATTTGATAGCTAATGAAAAACAATGAATTTCTTCCCTAAAAAAATCATTTTTGGACGGTCCGCTTTGATGCATTTAACGTACGGGTTTAGACCGATCAAGTTAAACATTGTGGATCAACCCGCATACCCAACTATACTTCAATTAAGAATTGTATGAAGCAGTTGATTTGTAAAATTAAAGTAAAAGTCCTTTTTTAAGAGTACCTTAAAAACCGAGGCAAAGCTTCTAACGGGTTTGAGAAGGCCACGGTCCACCTAGAAAAATAAAAAATAATAGATTGATGTTGCGAGATTTCAAACAATTTTGCAGCGGTTTCAAATCCATGCAAAGTTGCGTACCTGTTTTTTGTCACGATTATATTTGGCTGTTTGGAATAGATTTACGGACCATCTAATTTGTGTGGGTATTGAACGTCCTTTATATTATCCTGTAAAATAAAAAATTATCTCAATTAATAATTGCATTATAAAAAAAATCTCTTCTAATATTTTACAAGTTCATAATTTATGAGTTGTTAAATATGTATTTCATTTTTTTCAAAGTATGCTCCCGTGCTTTCTAATCAAACTTAACCACTTCAACTACGTGTTTAATGCATTTTAGCGAACCAAACATGTTGTCTTCTTTTTCAACACGTTACAAGTCACCATCAAAGCTACATTTTTTATGAAATTATGTACGTGGGAGTTGGTCGGAAAGGCAAGACTATAAGAAATAAGAAATTAAGAATACAAACAACTTTCATTTTCATATTGAAAGTCTACTTCTGGACCATTTCCATGCATTTACTGGATCCTAAACTTTGACCCAACCACTCTTTTAAAAATTTAGGCTTACTTGTTGTTTTGTCCCCTATCTTTTGCCAATTATGCGATTTTGCACCCCATCATTTTTTTTGAGCGATTTTACACCCTATCATTTACCCCATTTCTGATTTTGTAGCCCCCTCGTGTGTTTTTTTGCCTTCGCCTTGACTTCGCTCTGCGATAGGGTGCAAAAAAACATACGAGGGGTTACAAAATCAGAAAGGGGGTAGATGATAGGGTGCAAAATCGCTCAGAAAAAAGGATGGGGTGCAAAATCGCACAATTGACAAAAGATAGGGGGCAAAAGTGCAATTAAGCCAAAAATTTAATTAAACACAAAAAAAAAAAATACTCAGTCTTGCTATGACTAAGTTACAATTTTAATCAAGTTGAATTAATTAGCCTCTCAATCCTCTATATATAATGAACTAAACCAAAAGTTACCTTCAAATTCAATTCAAGCAATTCTAATTCATTACATAAACACAAGTACTCAAACAGGGGCGACCTGAAACACAAACCACACAACAACCATAAAAATATGTCTCAGTTAAAGAATATGTCAATTCTCTTCGTAGTTGCTTTTGTTGCAGCAATATTAGAAAGCACAGAAGCAGCAGATCATACTGTTGGAGGCAACACTGGTTGGACTGTTCCAAGTGGTGCTTCGTTTTACTCAGATTGGGCCTCCAATAATACATTCAAACAAAACGATGTCCTAGGTGAGTTTGTGTATATAGCTAATCCATATTAGATCTTGATAGTTGAATTTGTTTATTATTAAATAAATCAATGGTTATTGTCTAACTTCATTCCAATTTTAAGTTCACAATACTGGCTGTCAACATCTTTTGATTGGCTTATGAAACTTAATTTCATCTCATCAACTTGCATAAGCACTTGTGTAGATATTTGTAAAAGAGAATAGAATATCTCATAGGTTTTTCATAACTTTTTTTTTTCTTCTGTATTTTAATGAACTTTGTCCAATATTTTATAAAATCATTCATTTTCCGACTTATTATAGAAATATCAAACCCTTAAATTATCCTGTTAAGGGTAACTCGGTTGGTAGCTCCTTAAATATTGATATACAATGGCAGGGGGTTAGGATCCTCTCCATTTAAGATATGGAAAGAATCTAACTCAATGACAGAGGTTTGAACCTCATATCCCCCACTTCTTCATACTTGTGTAAGTTTAGCCATTAAATTACTTTAAAAAAAATAAACCCTTCAATTATCAACATACATTACCACTTTATTAAGTGTTTATTCAATGATGAATGATTAAACTGTTTAACCAAACTTAGCTCTAATTCAACAAAATCAGCTTATAAAATAGCAATGAAATATAAGTTTTTTTTTTCCTTCAAATTATCGGCATGTAATCTAACGTTTGACTTGGTTTTTTACTTATCAATTGCTTATTCTAAAACAACAATAATATTTCTACAACTGTATTCATATACATTCATCCAACACATTATTTTTTTTCTTTTTATCTCTCTTTCAATCACTTGTAACATATCACATTTATTACATCAACCTCCCTATTTTCAAGATGTAAAAGAGATATTGAATGTCTGTAAAATATTTTCCTTATTTTAATGGTCCCATTTTTTTTATTGTGCCGTCCAATTTCAGTTTTCAATTTTGCCGGAGGCCACACTGTTGCTGAAGTAAGCAAGGCAGATTTCGACAATTGTAACGTCAATCAAAATGGCCAAGTCATAACAACAGGACCAGCAAGAGTTGCCCTAAACAGAACTGGTGATTTCTATTTTATATGTACCATTCAAGGCCATTGTCCTGGTGGCCAAAAGCTAAGCGTTAAAGTCTCAGCTTCCTCACCTACTCCAGCTCAAGGACCTTCTCCTCCTCCTTCTCCGACTCCTCCTACGTCAGGAACTACTCCTACTCCACCTACCAACGGAGGAACACCTTCGCCGTCATCTCCCACCGGGCCCGATGCAACTACTCCATCACCAGGCTCAGCCACTACTCTCGTTGCTATGGTCCCTATTCTCATTGCGGTTATCATAAACATATTGTTCTAGACTTTAGTGTTGCTATTTTTGTATAGTTATTTTCGGTATACATGGTTATTTAAAATTTCTCTGTTTGATGTGTTTGCTTGACTTTAGTATTTGATATACATATTGGGTGGCCTCATTGTTAGTCTTTGATTTTGTATCAGAATAAATTTGCCTCATTAGAATTCATTGTTTGGTCGTGAATATTGATTAATAAAAGTTGTCCTATGGTACACTATCTCATTATTTACCAGTTTTCTTTTTTTATTACCGACCCTTGTTTTTTATTATACAAATTATATATTTTATTTTTAGGAGTTGTTATACAAATTATTATTCTACCAAAGCCGTACTGCCATACTTTTCAACTTATAATAAATTTAAAACAACTTATCAACGAAAGAAAGAAAAGATATCAACGGCTAATAATTCTCAACAATGATTTATTTTTCTTCCGCCAATTTTGTAAAGAATGAACACTTTCATTCAATTGTTGGTTCCTTAATTTCTCTAAATCTTTAGATTTTTGAAAAATACTAGTAGTTTCAAAGAAAACATAAGTAATTAAAAAGATATAGACAAAAATAAATTGCGAATATAATAATAGTTTGATTGATTCATTGTGTCTAAAATGGAAATTAGAAATGATGTCTATAGACAAAATGACCGAGCAACATAATTTTATTGGCCTATGTGTTTACCGGTATTTTCTATAAACAAGAAAACTGGTTTTAAAATGTTGCTTGCAGGATCAAACTAGAAATCTTAGGACATGTTGTGCAAAGTTTTTCCATAAAATGTATGAATGTTCTTCATATTCATGAGTTTGTTTATGAACAAGATGAATAAAACTGTTTAAGGATGAATATAACTGTCTTTTCGACATAAAACAGTAGATTAAAATAAGTAAAGACTTAATTAAAGTTTTAATGGCAAAGAAACTTAAAAGAAATGTAAATTGCATTGCATAAATGAAAATGGTTCAGCAAATCATTGTTACATGTTTACCTGGGTTTTTGGTAAACGACGAGTTGTTACCTGTGTTTTTTCGACAAAGGATATTAAATACAGTCACTAATGGTTTGATTGGACACGTAGAAGAAAGATGGAGCTTTTAGTCTAAAGGAGTTCCGAAGTTGCACTTGTTTGCTCGACTGAATCGAAGCGTTAGAATTGGTCGAAGCACACATTGACAAAGCGAAGGTTGGTTATGTTTCGGAAAGTTTCTTTGACAAACTGTAAAAGGTCACAGCTGTCGAAAGAGCAAGACTTGAATTTCAAATATATTGTTTTTCTCTGTTATTATAGGCTTTATTAAGAGTTAGTAGTGTGGATAGGATTGTACAGTTATTTCCTTTAGTATAAATAAGAGTTTTCCATGAGGAAAACGGGGTCACAAAATCACTTACATAATATTCTACACACTCGAAATATCCAAGTTACAGCGAGAAAAGAGTTACGAATCATGTATGATCATTGTGAACAACCTTTATTTCAAATCAATGCAATTTGCTTTACTCTAAGTTAATTTCTGCAATCTACTTTCTTACTGTAATTCTTTGTCGACAAGTTCAAGCAATCGAACTTGGAGATATTTTATTTCCTTCTTATATTCGAAACGTACAAAAATACATAAAAATCATGCAAAGATACTCGAACAAACTTGACACACATTGGCCTGAGATTACTGGTTGATCTCGCAAGTAATAAATCTATAACCAGTGGTTGTTTACCAAAAACCAGGGTAAACAAATTGGCACGCCCAGTGGGACCCTGTGTGTCTAAGAATAGTATTGTTGGAGTTTTCTTTTTGCATTCTAATCTCTTTGAATAAACTTTTGTGATCTTACTTCGTATGCGATTGAGAGGAGGCAAGTGTCTTCCTGAAATGGTGCATCCAAGTTCAACAACCGCTTCCTCATCTAGCACTCAAGTCGGTGCACAAATTTCACAAGAAATACCTGCTAGTAGCCAAACCCAATCAAATGTGACTGGTGTTACAACCTCCATGCCGTCCTCATCGTCGATACCAACAACGACTAGGCCAACAGTTACCGAGGCCGCTATTCCATCGACGCAAATTAGCCCACCGGTCTCTAGACCGTGGATACAACAGGTGGATAGAAATACTTTGGCAGGGACCTTTGGTGCCTCGATTCCACATTTTTCGCTCGCGACGACAATGAGAGATCCGCCTTATGGCATGCCGTCAACTTTAATGGCAGGCCTTGGGACGAATGCGTCTATATTCGCGGATAACACAAATACCATATGGTCACCAGTTCATGGGTCTGAAATGAGTATCCTTGGTCGAAACGCCCCTTTGGCGCTGACTAATACGTCAGTGGCGTCGATTAGACAACAAATGGACGAAAGTAATCATGACATGGTAAACATGTTAACTCAGCAGATCGGAACGGTATTCAACCCTATGATCCAGGCTACTAACCAAAGTTACCAAATGTTGGCTGCTCAAATGGAGAGAATTGCCAATTTCTTTAACCCAGTACAACCACCGAATCCCGGGCCGCTTCAAATTGGCGGAAGAGGAGATAATGTGGTAAATCAGGGGCCACAACACGCGCCCCAAGGGGTTGAAGACCCAATCGTAGGGGCAGCACAACAAGTCCCTGAAGTCGTTTTGGTAAATAGAAACCAAAACGCAGATGAATTGGTTAGACAAGTCCGACAGAATAATCTGGGAGGGCAAGAAAACATAGCCCATCTGTAACACCCATATAGAGATTGCCTAGGATCTCTTACGAGTATTAAAATTTCGTACTGGATACATTAAATACAATACAGAAAAGTTGTTTATTAAATCCACGATACATAAGTTTACGATACAACTCAAGATCCAATACATAACATTCCTTATAATTTACATCATATACAACAATCTTATACAACATCCACATGGTATAAACATAATACGGCACGATCAATCCGTAGCTTTCTCTTTACCTTTGCGTCGTGCCACCTGAGAAGAACCTGCACCAGAAGGAAAGGGATGAGACATAATGTCTCAGTGAGCTCCTACCCTACCTACTGTTTGGCAACCTCAGGGAACCTAGGGTCACCGTGCCTACCTCGGCAATCTTGGGGATACCTATGATCGCCAAGTCTTATCTTTACCCATAGAGGGTTACCTGACTGATCCTGCTGATCTGGTGATCGAGGGGAACCTAGGATCACCATCTGAAAACTGTTTCCTGTAACGACCCTATTTTCGTATGTTATATTTTTATATATATTTTATTTTATGGATTTGCATTTAAAAATATTTTCTCGTAATCGAGAAATAATTATTTGGCGCGAGGATAAGTTCGTAATCGAGTTTTTAGAGTTTTGGGTGAAATTGGGACTAAGGCGTGAATAGTATTGGGCTTT
Organism: Medicago ruthenica; assembly: GCA_018208015.1. Lineage (NCBI taxonomy): Eukaryota > Viridiplantae > Streptophyta > Magnoliopsida > Fabales > Fabaceae > Medicago > Medicago ruthenica. The sequence continues at coordinate 64,029,414 of CM031372.1, read as the reverse complement.
TGAGTTTGTGAGTAGTAATGATCCTATGGATGAGATGTAGTAAGCTTAGATTGAATTGGATGGCTAGGATTGGTCTTTGAGAGTTAGTAAGGATGGATGGCCAAGATTGATTTGTTGGAGTTATAAGAAATATCACAAAGACTTTGACATCACTATTCATTTGTCTTTGTGGTGAGCTGAAAACGTGAAAGAGAAGGGGAAAGCAAGAGAAAACCTAGGGCAAGAGAGAAGCTCACGAGAAAGGGAAGAGAAAAGCTTGGAAATTCTGTAGATTCATCGATTTTGAGGTAAGAGAGTTAGTATTACTTATTCATAAGTGATTTTGAGAAGGGGAGAATGTCTATTTCTCCATCCCAAACTTCTCCTTTCACTTTATCTAGGTTTTGATAGAAAGTTTTTATGATTAAAGTTGTTAATGATCATGTTGTGCTTAATTGATGCTTAGTGATGTTGATGGTATGTTAAATTGAAGTTATATGATGATATCTATGTTTGGGTATTCAAAAATGTTGTTGTTGATGTTGTGATAATTATCAGAGTGCTGATAATTTAGTGTTTGTGTTTGTTGAATCATCATGCATTTCATGATTGTATGATACCCGTGTGCGGGTTATTCGATGATATCCGTGTGCGGATATGAAATCCAAGAGCGCTTGGTTATCAAGAGTGCTTGATAAGGATATAAGTTTATCCAAAATGATTTGGTACCACATGCATTAGAGAATGCATTTAAGGCATGCATCCTTTGTAACATTAGTGTGCTTGAGGAATTATGTGTGCATAATGGTTGTTAAGTGATACTTGTTGTTGATGAATTCTGTGTTCTGTCGAGTGGGGTTGATGAATTCTGTGTTCTGTCGAGTGGGGTTGATGAATTCTGTGTTCTGTCGAGTGGGGTTGATGAATTCTGTGTTCTGTCGAGTGGGGTTGATGAATTCTGTGTTCTGTCGAGTGGGGTTGATGAATTTTGTGTTCTGTCGAGTGGGGTTGATGAGGTTTTGTGCTTCGTGTGGGGTTGAGGTTTTGTGCTTCGTGTGGGGTTGAGGTTTTGTGCTTCGTGTGGGGTTGAGGTTTTGTGCTTCGTGTGGGGTTGAGGTTTTGTGCTTCGTGTGGGGTTGAGGTTTTGTGCTTCGTGTGGGGTTGAGGAGTTTTGTGTTTTGTCGATTACGTGTTGTGTTTTGGTTATGTATAATAATGTGTTATTTATACATGTTTATTGGTTGTGATACTAACACTCTCTGTTTTGTGTTATTTGCTGGATCTTTGGGGATCCAGAATATCAGGGTGACGAGGCTATCGTCGAGGAGTAGCTTTTGCTGTTTAGAAGCTTAAGTAGTGGTGAGGACATAGCTTAGCTATCCTTACTTTTTGTACTAGGTGTTGTATCCTAGTTAGAGTTTAGGGCTCTGATAGTTGTAACACTACTTTGGGTATTTGAACGTGTATGTGTAAATTTGGATGTTAGTTTTTCTAATGCTGTTGGTCTGATTTTCTGCACAACTTTTCCGAATTTGAAACAAAAACTGGTACTGATTGGTACCGAATTGGCGTTGGGTGTAAACATGAAAGTTTTAGATAATTTTGTTAGCTTTCCAGTGGCTTTGGTTTGACGTGAAAATGACTTTTAGTTTTTGAGTTATGATGAAAATACTCCCTGGAGGTCTTAGTGAAAATGTGCTGTGACAGCATTTTCTGTTTCAAGTTTTGCGTCTTTTTCGCACGTCTCTGTTTGTTATTTTTTTTCCGCTGCTGTATGTGAATCAAATATATTTTGATAATGTTGATGTTTATGAAAATGCGTTTTCATTATGTTGTAACTTCCTATGTCCTTAACGTTTTTTTTTATTAAAGTTAATAATCGGCGATTAAGGGTTAGGGTGTTACATTACCTGATTCTGCTAATTGCCTGATAATTGCCTGAGTAAATACTACCTGACTGATAATGTAATAGAATAATAACTGATACTTTAAGTTAGCTGTTAGCGTTGAACAAACATTATTATCTGGATTCAGTTTACGGAATGCCCCCCGGGTGGAGTAACCCCGAAGTACATTCCCCTGATAACCGGTGAAAATCCTATCATATCAGGCTAACACCGGACTCCTCTTGCCTAAGTGTGTGGTTATCCTCGCGGAAGATTCCTGCCCGTTCCATCTGGAACCCCCCGTCCTCTCTAACTGGTCGAGAGCACAGGAGACACACTGTAACTCTGTGTGGTTATCCTCACGGAAAGTTCCTGCCCGTTTCAGCAATACTGAAACCCCCTGTTCTCTCTAACTGGTCGAGAGAACAGAAGACACAAAGCTTGTCCTGATTATTATTAATTATTATTCCTGGTATATAAATATACACTTCCTGATAAAACTGATACGTGTTCCCCCAATGTCACTCTGACGTGAGCACTGAGGCACGTCCTGATAACCTGTAACTATGCCTGAAACGAGAGAATTAAATTCCACTGACTAAGGTATCCTATAATCTGCCTGGTTAAGGGAATCCTGATAAACTACCCTTAACTTATCTGAAATTAATTCTATTCCAATCCCCTTATATGTCTATATAACTTAGAAGTGTGAGTGAACATCTTCCAATGTGGTACCATGAACCCATCCTACCTTAAATCCATTCCTATCATTAAAAAAAATGAGTTTGTGTGGAGGGGAAATCGGTGGCCGATTTGCATAAATCGGGCCCCGATTTTTGCCGTGAGTTACATAGAAAATGAGCCATAAAATCGGTGGCCGAACCCATGAAATCGGTGGCCGATTTCTCCCTTTGCAGGTTCCAAATTTCAGCTTCTTAGGCTAATCCAAACACTCCCAATCCTCACAACAGCTTATGGCATAAATTCTTAAGACATATTGATAATTAATAACATAGTTCAACATGGAATTAGTAAACAATTGGATTTAGGGCACAAATCCTAAAATCTATCTCAACTTATAAAATTCTACTAGCTTACACAAAACGGGTTCTAAAACCCTGTGGAGCTCACCTTAAGCTTCAGTTTGGTGCAGATTAAACTTGAATCCAACAACTCTATATCACTCCAAGCTTAACTCTTCTCTTGTTCTTCCTTGTTCTTCTTTCTTTTCCCTTGTTCTAGCTTCCAACTTAAGCTTGCCTTGCAAGGTTTCTACTAGGATTTTGGTTGGAGTTTGGATGGGTGATGGTGAGTGAGATTGGGGGCGTGTGAGTATGAGGAGAAGGGGAAAGAATTCTGAATTTTGTTGGCAAGGAAGAGAAGTAAAAATGCCAAAGAAAAATATCATGTTCCCTATTAAAACAATCTCCCTTCCTCCATTAATTACAAGTTTGCCATCTCCTCTAAATTACTTAATTTCTTACTTGCTTCTCAAGTTCCTAACACAGTTAAATGCTACATCTAAGCGGGATATTACAATCTACCCCCCTCAAAGAAATTTCGTCCTCGAAATTTAGAATTTACCTGAAAATAGATAAGGATAGTGCTCTTGCATTTCTGACTCCAGCTCCCACGTCGCTTCGCCGTCGGGAGAACCTTTCCATACTACCTTAACAATAGGGATTTCTTTGTTCCGCAAAGACTTAACATCACGATCGATTATCTGTTCTGGCTCAGGTTGAAAGGTCAAGTCTGATCTCAAATCAATACTGTCCAGCTCCACTGGTTGGAAAGGATCAGGAATGAATTTCCTTAGTTGAGAGACATGGAAGACGTCATGTAATCCTGACATGGCTGGTGGCAGCGCTAGCTGATAAGCTGCCGGACCAACACGTCGAAGTATCTGAAATGGTCCAACATATCTCGGACAAAGCTTTTTGGTCCTGAAAGCTCCTCTTAATCCCAACTTGGGCGTAACTTTAAGGAATACATGATCTCCTTCTTCAAACTCTAAGGGTCTTCGCCGCTTATCAGCATAACTCTTCTGACGGCTTTGTGCTGTTCTCATTTTATCCTGAATAGATTTAATCTTTAAGGTCGTCTCTTGTATTATCTCAGGTCCCAATATACTTTTATCTCCGACTTCAGCCCAACAAAGCGGGGTTCTACATTTCCTACCATATAGAGCTTCATATGGTGCCATTCCAATGCTTGAATGATAACTGTTATTATAAGAAAATTCAATCAATGGTAGGTGATTGTTCCAACTTCCTCCATCTTCCAGGATACATGCACGTAGCATATCCTCTAATGTCTGAATAGTTCTCTCTGATTGTCCATCTGTTTGAGGATGATGGGACGTGCTCATCTTTAACCTTGTCCCCAAAGCTTTCTGAAAAGCTTTCCAAAAGTGGGATGTGAAAATGGGATCTCTATCAGACACAATACTAGCTGGCACACCATGGAGTTTCACAATCTCTGAAATAAATAACTCGGCATACTGAGAAGCTCGGTAAGTGGTCTTAACCGGCAAGAAATGAGCTGACTTAGTTAACCGGTCCACTATAACCCAAATGGAGTCATGTCCTCGCTGCGTTCGAGGCAATTCAGTCACAAAATCCATGGTTATATCTTCCCATTTCCATTGTGGAATTTCCAACGGTACTAACATTCCCGCAGGCCTTTGATGTTCAATCTTCACCTGCTGACAGACAATGCATCGCGCTACAAATTCCGCAATATCTCTTTTCATGCTCGGCCACCAATAATCTCTTTTCAAATCTTGATACATCTTGGTGGTACCTAGATGAATGCTGAAACTGCTCTTATGCGCCTCCTCTAAAATCAACCTTTTCAATTCCTCATCGTTCGGGACGTAAACTCTTCCCTCAAACAATAATGTTCCATCAGGTGCAAAAGAAAACTCCGGTCGGCTAACTTTCCTTTGAAGATCCATATCCATGCTTTGCGCTTGTGCAATCCTAGATCGTAGATCGCACGAAATATCGAACTTGTTTAACAAAATACCACCATCCAAATCAGTAACATGGAGGTTAAGGTCTCTAAACTTCTCATACAGCCCACACGTGTGCATCATCACCTCAGCTTTAATCAAAGCCTTTCGACTTAAGGCATCTGCCACCACATTTGCTTTTCCGGGGTGGTACTTCAAATCAAAATCAAAGTCTTTAAGGTACTCCATCCACCGCCTCTGCCTCATATTAAGATCTCGTTGGTCAAACAAATATTTCAAACTCATATGGTCGCTGAACAAATCAAACTGCGCACCATATAAATGATGTCTCCATATCTTCAATGCAAAAACTATTGCTGCTAACTCAAGATCATGGGTGGAGTAATTCTCCTCATGAGTCTTGAGCTGTCTAGAGGCATAAGCTATCACTTTATCTCCTTGCATAAGAACACTTCCCAGTCCCTTGGAAGATGCATCGCAGAAAACGGTGTATCTCCTTTCAGGATCTGGTATTGCCAGCACTGGTGCCTTCGTCAATTTCTTCTTTAAAACTCTGAAACTTTCTTCACATTCTTCATCCCAGATAAAGGGTACATCTTTTCTGGTGAGGCGTGACAGGGGTAAGGCAATCTGAGAAAACTTCATAATAAACCTTCGATAATAACCTGCCAAGCCTAGAAAGCTCCTGACTTCAGCTACATTCTTTGGTCTTTCCCAATTGAGAACAACCTCTACTTTAGATGGATCAACAGCTACTCCTCCTTGAGAAATAACATGACCCAAAAACTTAATCTCGGACAACCAGAACTCACATTTGCTAAACTTAGCATACAGCTGTTTGTCTCTAAGGACATCCAATACGATTCTCAAATGCTGAGCATGCTCCTGAGGATCCTTAGAATAGATCAAGATGTCATCAATGAAAATCACCACAAATTGATCGAGATAGGGTTGAAATATTCTGTTCATGTAATCCATAAACACTGCTGGGGCGTTAGTTACACCGAAAGGCATAACTAGAAATTCATAGTGCCCATAACGCGTTCGAAACGCCGTTTTAGACACATCTGAAGATTTAATACGAATCTGGTGATAACCCGATCGAAGATCAATCTTGGAAAATACTGTTGCTCCCTTGAGCTGATCTAAAAGATCATCAATCCTTGGAAGAGGATACTTGTTCTTGATAGTCACTTTATTAAGTTGGCGGTAGTCAATACACAACCTCATACTTCCATCCTTTTTCTTGACTAACAAAACTGGAGCACCCCACGGTGAAACACTGGGTCTGATGAAATGCTTCTGAATTAAATCCTCGAGTTGAGATTTCAACTCTCTCAGTTCCGTTGGTGACATTCTGTACGGTGCCACAGACACTGGCTCCGCTCCTGGAATCAAATCAATTGAAAACTCCACCTCACGCTCTGGAGGTAAACTCGTTACTTCTGAAGGGAAAACATCTAGGTACTCATTTACAACAGGAATGTCACTGGGACTTAACTCTGACTCTGAAGCCACAGTGAGCATTACATAAAATCCCTTATCTTGAGCACAAATGAATTGAATTAACTGATGGGTGCGGTTAATCAATTCAGACAGAGCCACACCTTCTGTCGTATCACTGGTAGGCATATAAATACTCTTCTCTGAACATCCTATATACACATGATTAGCGGAGAGCCAATCCATGCCTAAGATCACGTCAAGTTGCTCCATCGGGAGGCAAACTAAATCCACATAGTAAGTCTTACTAGACACAGTGATAGGACAATTCTCACAAACATACTTTGCCTCAATTTCGCCTTCAGTAGCGGTAGATACTAACTTCGGAGGATTCAAAGGAGACAAAGGCAATTGCAGTGTCTCTACACATTTATGTGAAATAAAAGAACAGGCAGCACCGCAGTCAAAAAGAACTTTTACTGGGTAAGAACCAAGGTAACACATACCGGCAATCAAATCTTCGTTGGCCAGAGCCTTTGCGCCATCTAAAGAGTACACCCTGCCCTTGCTGGTTGTGGTTCCTTCAGCTACTCCTTTTCCTCGCTTGTAGGGACATTCTCGCAAGAAGTGTCCGGGCTGCTTACATCCAAAGCATACATTAGCACCTTCCATACACTCTCCTTGATGCATTCTCCCACACGTCTTACAAGTAGGATTAGTCCGTGGAGGATTTGATCTTGGAGAGTATGTCTGCTTCCCTCTCTGAGGGGATCCTTTTGGCTTGAGCTTATCGTGATACTTATCTGACATTCTGCTTTTCTTCTTCTCATAAGCTGCCGCTCTTTCTTTTGAGGCCTTTGCAAGTCCCGCCTCGACTACTAAACTATCATGCACCAACTCATCGTAACTCGCAGTTCTCTGAAGGCTAACTGCTGTATCTATCTCGCCTCTTAAACCTCTTTTATACTGATTCATTTTCCATACTTCATTTTCAGCATATTCATTGTGTGTTGAGTAATAGGACAACTCCTCAAACTTCTTAGTAAATTCAGCTACTGACATGCTACCCTGCTTCAATTCTAAGAACTCTTGTTCCTTCTTTACCTTGTAAGATAAAGGTAAATACTTTTCTAACATCACTCCTTTAAAGTTCTCCCAATTCACTTCTACACCATTGGCTTCCATCCTGCGCTGAGCAGATTCCCACCAGTCTTCTGCTGCGCCTCTGAGTTGGTTCGTGGCATAGACCACTTTATCTTCTTCCGAACAATCAGCCATTCTAAAGATCTTCTCCATCTGCTTAATCCACTTTCTTGCTTCTTGAGGTTCACCTTCTCCATTGAACTCCGGAGGGTGATGTCTGTTATATTCCCGGAACACGGGATTACCAATTACTGGAGGAGGTGGTGGCTGTGGATGGAAACCTTGCCCTTGCTGCATCATTTCCATCCATTGCTGTTGAGCTTGGGCCTGTTGCTGAGATTGTTGTTGCATCATCAGCATCATTTGCTGATACTGTAATGCATTCTGAGCTTGTTGCTCTTGGTATTGCTGCTGCCAGGCCTGTTGTTGTTGAATCATTTGTTCCCATGAGTTCATACTGGGTCCTCCACTTTCATCACTAGCTTGGTTAGTACGAGGTCTACCTCTTCTTCTCCCAGACATCTTATCCTAGCTGTCATATACAAGTCAAAGTGATCAGTTTTAACTGAACATAACATCTAGAATAATGTCCTGGATCCAAGAGGTCCATAAACTTTGATTGTACTTTAATGACCCATGGCACAGTCTGAATCGACCTGCTCTGATACCAAATTGTAACACCCATATAGAGATTGCCTAGGATCTCTTACGAGTATTAAAATTTCGTACTGGATACATTAAATACAATACAGAAAAGTTGTTTATTAAATCCACGATACAGAAGTTTACGATACAACTCAAGATCCAATACATAACATTCCTTATAATTTACATCATATACAACAATCTTATACAACATCCACATGGTATAAACATAATACGGCACGATCAATCCGTAGCTTTCTCTTTACCTTTGCGTCGTGCCACCTGAGAAGAACCTGCATCAGAAGGAAAGGGATGAGACATAATGTCTCAGTGAGCTCCTACCCTACCTACTGTTTGGCAACCTCAGGGAACCTAGGGTCACCGTGCCTACCTCGGCAATCTTGGGGATACCTATGATCGCCAAGTCTTATCTTTACCCATAGAGGGTTACCTGACTGATCCTGCTGATCTGGTGATCGAGGGGAACCTAGGATCACCATCTGAAAACTGTTACCTGATTCTGCTAATTGCCTGATAATTGCCTGAGTAAATACTACCTGACTGATAATGTAATAGAATAATAACTGATACTTTAAGTTAGCTGTTAGCGTTGAACAAACATTATTATCTGGATTCATTTTACGGAATGCCCCCCGGGTGGAGTAACCCCGAAGTACATTCCCCTGATAACCGGTGAAAATCCTATCATATCAGGCTAACACCGGACTCCTCTTGCCTAAGTGTGTGGTTATCCTCGCGGAAGATTCCTGCCCGTTCCATCTGGAACCCCCCGTCCTCTCTAACTGGTCGAGAGCACAGGAGACACACTGTAACTCTATGTGGTCATTGTTGAGTCTTTTGGTGTTGGCTACATTGTTTGGCAAAAACCAAAGTATGGAATAGAAGCATCTCCTTATGTTGAACGTTTCTTCAGTTACAAGTTTTCTCATTTGAAGCCATTCAGAAGCTGAAATCTACATCAGAAGCTGAAATGCTCATCAGAAGCACTGTAGCACTTCAGAAGCAGTTTCAGGCTCTGAAGCTAGCGTTGACTTCTGTTGACCTCCTCAGAAGCTGGGTTTGCTGGATTGTTTTTGCACGTATCTTGGGAGATTTAGCAAGGAATTATTCTTGTATATTTGCTTCTAGAAGGCTGGTTTAATTGGAGAAGATATCTTTAAAGATTTGGTTCAGAATTATGAAAATTCGTATTTTCTGTTTTAAATCTTTTAAAGATTTAATGCTGTTTTATTTGTTACATTATTGGATCAATCTTATTCCAGTAACAAATCAATTCAGAAGATTTGGAGCATAATTAAGAGGCTTGCTGAAGATTATAAAAGGAGGAGCTTGGCTATTGAAGACTTACGTTTTTAGAGAGTTAGAAAATCAGAAAATTGAGTCTGTGTTTTAACTTAGAGTTTATTGTGCACCACTCACATGTTTGAGTTGGTTTAGAGTTTTTAGAGTTGTGATTCATTCTAAGCCTTTAGGTACGAATGAAGTCTTTGTGTTTTTGAAGTTTTCTCAAAAACAGAGTGTTTTTGATTAAGGGTTTCAAGTAGCTGGGTTTAGTTGCTTGAGTAGGAAGTTAGAGGATTCTAATACTCAGAGTTGGGTAGAAGTCTTACTAGGTGGAGGTTAATTGCTTGGGATAAGAACTGGGAGTCAGTGTCTGAGTCTTAAGGATTAAATCCAATAGTGGATTTCCTTCCTGGATTGGTATCCCCCAGAGTAGGAGGTGTTTACTCCGAACTGGGTTAACAAACCTTGTGTGTTCTTTAGCTTTCCTGCACTTTATTTTCTGCTCTTGTATTGTGCCCTGCATATTGTTCAGAACCTGTCTGGTTCAGAACCTGGTTACTCTGTCACATTGCCTGGCCAGAATTTCAATTGGCATCAGAGCAGGCACCCTGCCTGTAAATTGGGTGAGATCCAGAGGAGTTAATATCTGGCAAGCATGGATAGAGAAGGAGGCTATGTCAATAGACCACCCCTACTAGATGGCACAAACTATGAGTATTGGAAGTCAAGGATGTGTGCTTTTCTAAAGTCTATTGACAGCAGGACTTGGAAAGCTGTGATTAAAGGCTGGGATCATCCTGTGTATACAGACAAAGATGGTAACAAGACTGAGGTTCTGAAGCCTGAGGAGGAATGGACCAAAGCTGAAGATGATCTGTCTCTGGGAAATTCAAAAGCTTTGAATGCTATCTTTAATGGTGTTGATCAGAACATGTTTAGACTCATCAAACAATGTACTGTGGCTAAGGATGCTTGGGAAATTCTGAAGACCACTCATGAAGGAACTTCTAAGGTGAAGATGTCCAGATTGCAGCTGCTGACCACCAAGTTTGAGAACCTGAAGATGAAGGAAGATGAATCCATTCAAGATTTTTACATGAATGTGCTGGACATGGCAAATTCTTTTGACTCACTTGGGGAGAAGATGTCTGATGAGAAGTTGGTGAGAAAAATCCTCAGGTCCCTGCCTAGAAGATTTGACATAAAGGTCACTGCAATTGAGGAGGCTCATGATATTTCTGCTATGAAGCTTGAGGAGCTTATTGGGTCATTGCTCAATTTTGAGACTGCATTCTGCAAACAGCCTGATAAGAAAGGAAAAGGTGTAGCCTTTAGTGTGAACTCTGAAGCTGATGATCAACAAGAGTATGAAGAGGATGACTTATCAGAAGCTCTTGTGTTGCTGGGAAAACAATTCAACAAGATTCTGAAGAATGTTAACAGAAAAGCCAAAGCCAAAGGTCAGAACTTCAGATTCAATAACAAAAAGCAACAAACTGATGAGAAGAAGACCAAATCTGAAGAGAAAAGTAACCAAGCCAAAGGTGTGCAGTGCTATGAGTGTGAAGGTTATGGACATATCAAAACTGAGTGTCCTACTTTTCTTAAGAAGCAGAAGAAAAGCCTAGCTATTTCATGGTCTGATGATGGTTCTGAAGAAGATGATGATAGTGAATCTGGTATGTGTGATACTGGTCTGGTAGTGAGGTCAGGAGCTATCTTGAAGAAGGAACCTGCTTTAGAGTCTGAGACTTTTTCAGAGTCTGACTCAGAGTCTGAAGGTTCATCTGTGTCTGAAGCTGGTAAAACTTCATATGATGAACTAGCTGACAACTACAGGAAGCTGTATACCAGAAGTGCTGAGGTTTGCAAACAAGTTCTGGATCAGAAGGAGACTATTCTACAACTAGAGGCTGAAAAAGGTGAACTGTTAGTGCAGAATTCAGATTTAAAAGAAGAAGTGAACCAACTGAACTCCCAACTTGATCAAATGAAGAAGCAAGTGAAGATGTTGAACTCTGCTACTGATAAGTTGGAGGACATTTTGGGGAATCAGCAACAAGGAAAAACTGGTTTAGGTTTTGTTGATCAGAATCAGATTCCTAAACAGATGAGTTTTGTTCCTGCTACTAATACTCATGACTCTATGGCTGAAACATCAAAGAAGAGACCTCAGAAGCAAGCCCAGATGCAAGGTCAGAAGCATATTCAGATGCTACCTCAGAAGCAACCCCAGAAATTTTTCAGAAACAGAAGGAGGAGAAATCATCCATGGGTCTGTCATCATTGTGGAAAGAAAGGACATATCAAACCATTCTGCTTCAAACTTTATGGCTATCCTGAGCATTTTCAGTATAGAAGAGTGCAACCAGCTGCCCCCAGACACAATGTTCAGAAGGTGTGGAAGCCCAAAGTTCAGAATGTAGGCCTTATAGCTCACACTTCTTTGAGAGCAACTTCAAAAGAAGACTGGTATTTTGATAGTGGGTGTTCAAGGCACATGACTGGTGTGAAGAAGCTACTGAGCAATATCAGATCATACTCCAGAAGTTATGTGACATTTGGAGATGGTGTAAAAGGTCAGATTCTGGGTATTGGAGATTTGATCAGAGAAGGTTTGCCCAGACTGAATGATGTGCTACTGGTGGAAGGATTAACCTCTAATCTGATCAGTATTAGCCAACTTTGTGATCAAGATTTAAAGGTTAATTTCAACAAGCAGGAGTGTATTGTTACTGATCAGGATGGAAAAATTCAGATGAGAGGCTGCAGATCCAAAGACAATTGTTACTTATGGGTTTCTGAAGAAGAAAGAAGTCTGACTTCTTGTCTTATGAGCTCAGAAGAGGAAGTCAAACTCTGGCACCAGAAACTGGGACATTTGCACTTGAAAGGCAAGAGGTATGCTTTTGTAATGGTAGATGACTACTCAAGATACACATGGATCAGTTTTGTTAGAGAAAAGTCTGATACTTTTGAAGTATTTAAAGACCTGTGCACTCAATTACAAAGAGAAAAAGACTGTGGTATTGTCAGAATCAGAAGTGATCATGGCAAAGAATTTGAGAACAAGAGTTTTTCAGAATTCTGTGCTTCTGAAGGTATAAAGCATGAGTTTTCTGCACCCATCACACCTCAGCAAAATGGTGTAGTTGAGAGGAAGAATAGGACATTAGCAGAATGTGCAAGGGTTATGCTGCATGCTAAGAAGTTGCCATATATGTTCTGGGCTGAAGCAATGAACACTGCTTGTTATATTCATAACAGAGTTACTTTGAAGAAGGGTACTACATCAACTCTGTATGAATTGTGGAAAGGGAGAAAGCCAACTGTGAAATATTTCCATGTTTTTGGGAGCAGATGCTACATTTTGGCTGACAGAGAGAATAGAAGAAAACTGGATCCTAAGTCTGATGAGGGCGTATTCCTGGGTTATTCAGTGAACAACAGAGCTTATAGGGTGTTCAATTCCAGAACCAAGGTTGTGATGGAGTCCATTAATGTGGTAATTGATGATCTGACTGCTGAGAAAGATAGAAGTGAGTCTGAAGTTGTTCCAGAGTCTGAAGCATCAGAAGAACAAACTTCAGAAGCAGAAATTCATCCAGAGTCTGAAGAAGCAGATGTGCATCCAGAACATGATCCTACCAATAAAGGGCCATCTATTAGAATTCAGAAGGATCATCCTAAGGAGCTTATCATTGGGAGTTTGGATCAAGGGGTCAGAACCAGGAGATCAGAACCAGCTGCTACTGATTCATGTTTTGTGTCTAAGTTTGAACCCAAAAATGTGAAAGAAGCCCTGACTGATGAATTTTGGATTGAAGCCATGCAAGATGAGTTGAATCAATTCAAAAGGAGTGAAGTGTGGGATCTAGTTCCAAGACCTGAAGGGCTGAATGTGATTGGGACTAAGTGGATATTCAAGAATAAAACAGATGAAAATGGTACTGTAGTCAGAAACAAGGCAAGGTTGGTTGCTCAGGGTTATACTCAAGTTGAGGGACTTGATTTTGATGAGACCTTTGCACCTGTGGCCAGACTAGAGTCCATAAGACTACTGTTGGGTGTATCCTGCATTCTCAAGTTCAAGCTATTTCAGATGGATGTGAAGAGTGCATTTTTGAATGGATATCTGCAAGAGGAAGTGTATGTTGAACAGCCTAAGGGGTTTGTGGATCCTAAGTTTCCAGAACATGTGTACAAGTTAAAGAAGGCTTTATATGGATTGAAACAAGCACCAAGAGCATGGTATGACAGACTGACTCAGTTTCTTGTTGCTCAAGGTTACAGAAAAGGAGGTTCTGATAAGACTCTGTTTGTGAAAGACGAAAATGGGAATCTGATGATTGCTCAGATTTATGTAGATGATATAGTGTTTGGAGGGATGTCTCAGAAGATGGTCAAACTGTTTGTTCAGCAAATGCAATCAGAGTTTGAAATGAGTTTGGTTGGTGAACTGACATATTTTCTTGGATTACAAGTTAAGCAAATGGAAGATACAATCTTCATCTCTCAGAGTAAATATGCCAAGAACATAGTGAAGAAGTTTGGAATGGAATCTGCTGCTCACAAGAGGACACCAGCTGCTACTCACCTGAAGTTAACTAAGGATGAACATGGAGTTTCAGTAGACCAAAGTCAGTACAGGAGCATGATAGGAAGCTTATTGTATTTAACTGCAAGCAGACCTGATATCACTTATGCTGTGGGAGTTTGTGCAAGATATCAAGCTGATCCTAAGATGAGTCATCTGACACAAGTTAAAAGGATCCTGAAGTATGTGAATAGCACAAGTGACTATGGAATCATGTACTCACATAGTTCAAGTTCTGAACTGATGGGGTTTTGTGATGCTGACTGGGCTGGAAGTGCTGATGACAGAAAGAGTACCTCAGGAGGTTGTTTCTTCTTAGGAAATAACTTGATTTCATGGTTCAGCAAGAAACAGAATTGTGTTTCACTGTCAACTGCTGAAGCTGAGTATATTGCTGCTGGGAGTAGTTGTTCACAACTGGTTTGGATGAAACAGATGCTGGAGGAGTACAACTTGAAACAAGGTGTTATGACATTGTTTTGTGACAATTTGAGTGCTATCAACATCTCTAAGAACCCAATCCAGCACAGCAGAACCAAACACATAGACATCAGACATCATTTTATCAGAAACCTTGTGGAGGACAAGATTGTTCAGCTGGAACATGTAGCTACTGAAGAACAAGTTGCAGACATTTTCACAAAGGCCTTGGATGCTAAGCAGTTTGAAAACTTAAGGAGCAAGTTAGGTGTGTGTTTGCATGAAGAGTTATAGCAATTACTGCAAACTGGATGTGAGGAAGCTAGAGTACCTGCCAGTTGTGCTTCTGCTAAGTGTGATCCTGAACCTAAGTCAGAGTCTGAGACTACTTTTGGATATGTATTTTTGGTTCCCTATTTGAAGTCTGAGATTTGTCAGAATTTTGTGGCTAAAAAGGGGGAGAAAATCCTATGCAATGTGTTGACTCTGATACCAAAAGAAGTATTGCTGCATTTCAGATGTTCAGCTTTGAGCTGCCAAGGTGTTATTAGCTAATTACTATGTTATGATTGATCAGTGTAGAGTTCTTCATTGCTGAGTTGATCATAAGGGAGATTGAAGAACTTGGATGGTTTTAGCCAAAAATTTGCCAAAGGGGGAGATTGTTGAGTCTTTTGGTGTTGGCTACATTGTTTGGCAAAAACCAAAGTATGGAATAGAAGCATCTCCTTATGTTGAACGTTTCTTCAGTTACAAGTTTTCTCATTTGAAGCCATTCAGAAGCTGAAATCTACATCAGAAGCTGAAATGCTCATCAGAAGCACTGTAGCACTTCAGAAGCAGTTTCAGGCTCTGAAGCTAGCGTTGACTTCTGTTGACCTCCTCAGAAGCTGGGTTTGCTGGATTGTTTTTGCACGTATCTTGGGAGATTTAGCAAGGAATTATTCTTGTATATTTGCTTCTAGAAGGCTGGTTTAATTGGAGAAGATATCTTTAAAGATTTGGTTCAGAATTATGAAAATTCGTATTTTCTGTTTTAAATCTTTTAAAGATTTAATGCTGTTTTATTTGTTACATTATTGGATCAATCTTATTCCAGTAACAAATCAATTCAGAAGATTTGGAGCATAATTAAGAGGCTTGCTGAAGATTATAAAAGGAGGAGCTTGGCTATTGAAGACTTACGTTTTTAGAGAGTTAGAAAATCAGAAAATTGAGTCTGTGTTTTAACTTAGAGTTTATTGTGCACCACTCACATGTTTGAGTTGGTTTAGAGTTTTTAGAGTTGTGATTCATTCTAAGCCTTTAGGTACGAATGAAGTCTTTGTGTTTTTGAAGTTTTCTCAAAAACAGAGTGTTTTTGATTAAGGGTTTCAAGTAGCTGGGTTTAGTTGCTTGAGTAGGAAGTTAGAGGATTCTAATACTCAGAGTTGGGTAGAAGTCTTACTAGGTGGAGGTTAATTGCTTGGGATAAGAACTGGGAGTCAGTGTCTGAGTCTTAAGGATTAAATCCAATAGTGGATTTCCTTCCTGGATTGGTATCCCCCAGAGTAGGAGGTGTTTACTCCGAACTGGGTTAACAAACCTTGTGTGTTCTTTAGCTTTCCTGCACTTTATTTTCTGCTCTTGTATTGTGTTTACTTGTGCTCTGTTTTGCGATCTATTGTGCCCTGCATATTGTTCAGAACCTGTCTGGTTCAGAACCTGGTTACTCTGTCACATTGCCTGGCCAGAATTTCAGTTATCCTCACGGAAAGTTCCTGCCCGTTTCAGCAATACTGAAACCCCCTGTTCTCTCTAACTGGTCGAGAGAACAGAAGACACAAAGCTTGTCCTGATTATTAATTATTATTCCTGGTATATAAATATACACTTCCTGATAAAACTGATACGTGTTCCCCCAATGTCACTCTGACGTGAGCACTGAGGCACGTCCTGATAACCTGTAACTATGCCTGAAACGAGAGAATTAAATTCCACTGACTAAGGTATCCTATAATCTGCCTGGTTAAGGGAATCCTGATAAACTACCCTTAACTTATCTGAAATTAATTCTATTCCAATCCCCTTATATGTTTATATAACTTAGAAGTGTGAGTGAACATCTTCCAATGTGGTACCATGAACCCATCCTACCTTAAATCCATTCCTATCATTAAAAAAAATGAGTTTGTGTGGAGGGGAAATCGGTGGCCGATTTGCATAAATCGGGCCCCGATTTTTGCCGTGAGTTACTTAGAAAATGAGCCATAAAATCGGTGGCCGAACCCATGAAATCGGTGGCCGATTTCTCCCTTTGCAGGTTCCAAATTTCAGCTTCTTAGGCTAATCCAAACACTCCCAATCCTCACAACAGCTTATGGCATAAATTCTTAAGACATATTGATAATTAATAACATAGTTCAACATGGAATTAGTAAACAATTGGATTTAGGGCACAAATCCTAAAATCTATCTCAACTTATAAAATTCTACTAGCTTACACAAAACGGGTTCTAAAACCCTGTGGAGCTCACCTTAAGCTTCAGTTTGGTGCAGATTAAACTTGAATCCAACAACTCTATATCACTCCAAGCTTAACTCTTCTCTTGTTCTTCCTTGTTCTTCTTTCTTTTCCCTTGTTCTAGCTTCCAACTTAAGCTTGCCTTGCAAGGTTTCTACTAGGATTTTGGTTGGAGTTTGGATGGGTGATGGTGAGTGAGATTGGGGGTGTGTGAGTATGAGGAGAAGGGGAAAGAATTCTGAATTTTGTTGGCAAGGAAGAGAAGTAAAAATGCCAAAGAAAAATATCATGTTCCCTATTAAAACAATCTCCCTTCCTCCATTAATTACAAGTTTGCCATCTCCTCTAAATTACTTAATTTCTTACTTGCTTCTCAAGTTCCTAACACAGTTAAATGCTACATCTAAGCGGGATATTACACCATCTCGTCAAAACAATTTTGGTCCAGAATGGCCTTAATGTAGGCTTGCGTAGACCAAATTTCGTTTCAGCCTTGTCTGAATATGTCTTGCAAACTGAACTTCCTAGGGGATGGAAGATCCCCAAATTCACGAAGTTTGCTGGAGAAACGAATGAGTCTACGGTCGAACACGTCGCCCGTTATTTAACGGAGGCCGGGGACATTGCAAATAATGAAAACTTAAGAATGAAATATTTGTTGAAACAAAAATCTTTTTGATGAATGTTTTAATGATAACAAACCTTATGGAATAAAGTCAAAAGTTTTATGAATGGTGATCTACTGATGTTTGTACTTAAGTCCTTTCACAGAAGTAGACAAGAAAGAAGTCTCTTACAAGTGCATATATATACTCAGTGGAAGATTACCAAAACAGTAGCATCACAAGCTCAAAGAAGATATAGAAAGAATATTGTTTGAATCAAAAAAGTGTTGATCGAAGATTCAACAAGAAGATGAATTTTACTATCAATTGACTCATCCTCGTCACCACATGGTTTTCAATAAAGCCTTAAAAATTCGAGGAATAAAGGGTTAATATTTGAATGGTACAAATGATCACTCTTAAAAGTCATGTGATAGAACACAGATTGAGTTATTGTTACATACCTTGAGTATCTACAAGATACGAAGATTCAAGAATGATCTTCAAATAGTTTCTAAAAGTGTTTAAGGAAAAGGCATAAATGTTTCATTCAAGAGAATGATTGATTTTACCTTCATGACTACATGCATTCTTAAACTATAACATCTCAAAGATACTCAATGGACAAGAAACATTGTGTGGAATCACTTAGAGGAATTATGAGAAGAATTGCATCATCAACAAAATAATTCAAAGGTTAATTGACCAAGAAGATATTGTCTTCTCATAAAGAAGAGAACATTATCAACTTTGATGAAAAAATGTGCTCATGATGAAGATGATTATTACACTCGAAATTATTCTTATTACTTCATCAAAATGATTAGAATCAACTCTGAAGAAAAACCAATCCATGAATGAATTATTCATTAAGTCATTCATTAATTGGAGAATTATCATGAAAGAAAATTCATGATCATATGGAAGGAAATTCATGATAATATGCAAGAAGATTCTATCATAAAAGACTTAGGATGATCCAAGAATCTTCCATCATTATTCAAGATATGATTTGGGAGAATAGAAATCAATCAAAGGAATTTTGACTTTGAGAAAGGTTTCTCATGTTCTTACAAAGAACATTCTGGTCATACAAAGTGAAGAAAACATCCTTATTTGATGTTTTAAAGATTACAATCATATTAAATTTATTTCACCTTGTTATATACTAATTTGTTTTGTGAGAATTGTTTCATGAGAACATTATGAGAACGTTTTGGTCACTGTTCCAAGAACATTCTGGATACAATGAAACATTTACATCAAAAGACAAGAAAGCAAAAAGGAATGCATGACATTAAAACATGAGAAGTTATCTTAGGGCCTTGAAAGTTTCGATCCATTTGGAGAAAAGCCCATCAAAAGGTAAATATCTCATGAAATGTATTAAGTCACATATGAAATGGAATGACATCATGGTGACATAAACATAAGTGACTTGCAAGATTTTACTGCAAGCAACAACTTACTACAGCAAGCCACATCTCATTACAGCTGTATACTTCACACGTTACAGCAACAAAAGCAAGCTGAAACGTCCAGAACGTTCTGGATGAACAAAAAGAACATTCTGGTTGAAGTGTAAAAGGAAAGTGAAATCAAATGTAGTTTTGGACAGCTGCACAAAACGTGTCCAACAGCTCTATTTTCACCCTTGGTCACCAAGTCACTCCTCACCTATAAATACAAGAGGCTTTGGAAGTTAAATGCAAGAGCTTGCAAAGAAAAACATCTCTCTCTTTCAAGCTCTTCACAACATATCTCTCAAAAGTTCTAGATCACACTCTTATGAGTTTTTTAGTAAAATCTCAAACATGAGTTGAATATTTTATTTGATCAAAAAACTATCTCGTCATACAAAGTGTACTATATTCTCAAGTCTATTTGTAACGATAGTTTGAGAAGGAATTTGTAACAACCTTTCTTGTGCGAAAGCAAAGAATTGTAGAAGCCTGTCGAGGTTGATAATACGGTTTGTAACGGATTGATCTGGTGTGATCAAGAATCTATGGTGCTAGTCGGAAGTTTTTGTTATCAGGATACTATAGTGGATAATCTCACACGAGGTGTGGGGACTGGAAGTAGCTGGGTTTACTAAACCAGGATAAATCTCCTGTGTTTTTCTCTCTTCCCTTCTCTATTATTTTCGTTACACGATATACACACACTATCACAATAATAATAATATCTATTAATCTCTCCAGAATATTCTGGTCCTAATTAATCACAATCAATCCAGAGTTCACTGGTCCTAATTAGTTTAATCATTTATATTGTCTTGATTAATTCATACAACTGCATCCAGAATATTCTGGTCCAAGATAAAACAAATTCTTAAGTTAAACTCACGTTTAAAATCAACATATAATATTGTTTTATCATTCTTCTTTTATATTAATCATTCTCCAGAATATTCTGGTCCTTGCTTTAAAAGCTTAATATCATTCTGCTGTTATTTAATCATTCTCCAGAACATTCCGGTCCTTGCTTTACAGATATCATTTTACTCAGTCTGCTTATATATTAATTAATCATTCTCCAGAACATTCTTGTCCATATTAAAAGCAACTTAATTTAATCCAGAACATTCTGGTCCTAGATAAAACAAACATTTTTATCTAAAAATCTGTAATCTTGTTATACTAATAATTACCAAGAATTTTCTTGAGTATATAAACTTGTTAATTTTTTCAGGAGTAATTTTAAATGGTTCACAATTCAAACCCCCACTTTCTTGTGACTATTTCTTCCACTTCAATTGGCATCAGAGCCTGCCTCTAAGGTTTAAGCACTTCACAGTGTAAGAGGAAAAGATTCGGGAAGAAGTCATGTCAAAAATTTCAAATCAAAGTTCATGTCGTAGATGGAACAAGCTCGTCCATTTCAAAACTAAAGAACAAAGAAGATTCATTTGTAAAAAGAAATCTATGATGGCAACTCGAGTTAACTTTGATAACTCAAAAATAAAAGAAGAAACCAACATGTGTCTAATAGCACGCAAGGAAAATGAAAAGGTAACAACTTTTGAACCTTGTCTTTTATGCACAAAAATGGAAGATGATTTTGATAATCTTCCATATGATTCAAACATTCTATCTGAGAAATGTATTTTATAAAAGAACAAATTTCTGAGATAAATAAAGAAAAAGAGAAACTACAAATCTTGAATGATAAATATCTTCAAACTATTCAAGAATTGCAGAAATCTCATTTTAGAATGTCTGAACAACAAAAGATTCTCAATGAGAAAAATCTCAAAAATCATCCTTCAGAACGTTCTGGAACTCAGGACGAAAATGTTTTTTCAAAAATAGAAGTTGATAAATTGGAAAATAGTTTAACCAAGTTTGTAAAATCCACTAAAGCCTCTCAAAAGATCATTGGATCTGAAATGGAGATATTTAACAAAGTTGGTCTAAACTTCAAAACTTCTCCAAAAACAAAAGCTTTATGAAAAATTTTTTGCATCAAAAAGGATGGATGATAAAATTAGAAAAAGATGTTCATATTGTAATAAATATGGACACCTCTCCTCAAATTATTATCATAAGAAAAGATTTGAGAAAGTTAAAGAAGAAGGTTCTTATTATAATAAAATTAATCATCCTAGACCAAAACGTTCTTGTAAGAAAAAATTTGAGAAGGTTAAAACAAAATGTTTTTATTGTAACAAATATGGTCATCTTGAATCAGTTTGTTATCATAAGAAAAGACTTGAAAAGATTATATTTGAAGTCTTTTCATAAAAGATTTGAATCATCTTTTCAAACTAAATCACAATGGTCTCAAAAGGCTGAGATTGGTAGAAGAGTATGTTCTTCTTACAACAAATTTGATCATATTAAATCACAATGTGATCGTAAGAAAAATTCTCTTGAGAAGATAAACACTAACCTCCAAGGACCCAAATCTATATGGGTACCAAAATCATTACTAATTTGTGATGCATGAATGTCTTCTAAAATTTAGGGAAAGCCTTGATTCTTGGAAAATTGATGCTCAAGAAATTAGTTTGGAGATCAAAAGAATGATGATTCTCAAACTAAATACAAGTGACAAATATCATTAACTTGGTTATTTGCAACATTTGATGCTCACACACTCACGATTTTACCTATGCTCTTTCACTTATAATCTTATTTGCTTATTACCTTATTTGTGGTGTTTTTAACTTTATAATATAATGACAATTTAATTAAGTAAAAATTAAACAAAATTTTGTATATACATGTTTGAAAGATAAACAACAATTAGTGTCATAGTTTCATACAATTGTTTGTGATATTATAAAATTTAATTGACATGAGTTGTTAGTAATATGTGTGTCTATTTTGTGTTTTTATACAATAGGGCTTAAATTGTTTGCGTAAAAGAGTAAAAAAAAAAAAATAAAATAAAATTCTACATATATTTTCTTAACGCTAATTGAATTTATTTATTTTGTGACAAGTATTCAAGTTTATTTTGAGATAGCTAAAATGTATCTCAAAATCAAACTACACATGTGAAAACCTATGTATTTTCAAATGTATGTCATTCATTTAAAAAATATTTTATGATAGAGTTTTGGTATTTTCTGTGTATTTTTTAAACTACTAAGTAATAATTAACAATGCACTCACCCTCTAGAGTTTTACAAAAACAAATCTTTTGTGTGAAATAGTGTAATCAGGATATCTTTGTATTTCTTTTCTACAAGAAAAGTATATTTATGTCACTAACCATGCAGCTTAACTACACTCATTTGTGCACATTGTAAGTACAAGCACAATCCTCACCACACACACATAAATTCCACTTAAAAGAATTTGTAAGATTAGGTTATACTTTTGATCCAAAAATCATCTCTGTGATCTTTACTACTTCTATATCAAAATACAAAATATTCAAATTTGATATAAGAAAATGTCTCTCAAAATTTTGTTTTGAAAATAACTAAATATGTGAAGTTTGTGTTCTAGAAAAATAAGTCAAGAGTAATTCTCTTTTCAAAGAAATTAATTAAAACTCTCTTGAATTTCTTCACATAGATTTATTTGGGATCTTATCAAAACTACAAGTCTTATGGTTTTGTAATAGATAAGTATTATCCAAAAGTCATTTGAGTTTTTTTTTAAAAAAAAAAAGCTTAAGGATGATTCCTTAAAATTATTCCAAAAAATTCTTTATCAAAGAGTTCGAGATGAAAAACCTCAAATATCATTTATGTAAGGAATGATCATAAAATTATCTTTGATATGATTTATCTTGTTCAAAAACTTTCCATCAAAATTAGAGTTTTTTGAAAAGTGTTATAAATATTTTTGGAGAAAAGTCATGAACAATGCATCTTTGTGTTTTTCACTTTATTTTATCCAAAACATATCAAAGGTTGATCCTAAGTCATGATTAAATGACCAAGTTCTAAAAATCTATATGAAAGAGCTTACATGAGAAAGAGTAGAACAAAAATTATTCTTATGAGATGAGAATGATGATCATTCTAAAGAAGGAGAAGAAGATAAAGCTACTAATGATCAACCTGCTTCAAAAGGTTATGCTTATTTATGCTTGAAATTCCCCATCCAAAAGGGAAAAGGTATGAGAAAGAGAAAGAGAAACATGTTATACTCATTGAATCTCAAAGAAAAGTCATCCAAAAAGGTACACTCATTTATAAACTTTATAATACTTCCAAATTGATATGCAATGTTATGTTATGAATGATTAGATGCTCTTAGAAATACACGATAAAATCATTTCCAAATTTGTGTGACTTCAAACCTTAATTGTATGCATTAATTGTTGTGATGTCTAATATATGCATAAGTCTAATTCCTAGCCTAAATGCAATAAATCTTTCATTATTGTTTTTGTTCCTTTCATAAAGATATGATATCCATAAATATCTTTATAAATCATATTTGATGATTAAAATTATTGCATTATGCTTTATGTTTTGAGAAGACATGTTAAGAATGCATTTAAAACAAATTTGTGCGTTCTAAATTGAACAAGGAGATGATGTTGTGTCAAGAACAACTTTTGCATAACACTCTTTAATTTCACACTCATCTCTTATGGAATATCTTGATGAATATTAAATGATTCAACATCATTTTGACAAAATTCATCTCTTCGTATTCTTAAATGAAATCATTCTAATGTTCTTTAAATGCATTTCTAAATAAGTTATTTTCGTAAACTGCAATTTGAGTAATTCTCATTTTTAATGGTTCATCTAAATTTTGTTCCTACATGACAAATTATGATAGGCCTTAAACTTGGATCATAAAAATATCTTAATTGTAATATTTCATAATGGTCTGAAATTTGATTTATTCTAGTTTATTCGTTAACATATTCATTTCTTGATTCTTAAGGGATATATTTTAAATATGGTTTTTGCAAATATTTTAATATGGATTATAAAAATTTCATTCTCCAAACATGTTTTTAAATGGATCCTAATTTAAGATTTATCTTTGAAATATTTTCAAAAGAAACACAAATTGTTCTTGAACTTTTTAAAAGTGTTGAGAATGTTCTCGTCACAATAATGAATTAAAATTTTGCATGTAAAAGCCAAACGAATTAACACTGTAAGTTCAATTTTTTGGCAATGTTTTAAATGTATATTGATTGCATTATTGATCAATATCTTGGTATGAATGTCTTTCTCTATCCTTTCTAGAAAACATATTTCTCATCATGACAAGAATACTCTAAAGTAAATGAGTTAGCTTCTTAATCATAATGCATGATAGACTTGAGATTCAGTACAAGAAAAATGTCAAAATATTATGCTTTTGATAATTAAAATACAAATCATATGTTGTTCTTACACAAGTATGATATTTTAAATATGTATATTCATGAATTGATTTTTGATATGTCTTGTCTAAAAAATCATGCTTCAATTTCTTTTAAAATGAATATTCTAATTTAAAATTTATTGTTGAAAGAATTTCAACAAAGAAGTCATATAATTATTTTATATGAGAATGATTTGTGTGATTCAAAATTGTTCTAAGAAAGAAAAGATTTGCATATTTTGTACCTAAACTAATATTGAAACATGTTCATGACATGAAATTTGGTTTAAGCATTGTTGAATGTCTACCTTGCTGCACTTGCAAACAATGCAGACAAAAATAGAGATGTATACATCAATGGCGTATCAATATATGATTGTGCATAAATATGTCGCATTAAGAGAACTCACACATGCACACTTACAAATAAATTTAATCATATACTTGATTGAAAACATGCGTTGCTTTCAAATTCTTGTGAAATACATGTAATTGATTTCCATTATAATGAGCAAATCATCTTGCATATAATTATCTTTTAAAGATGTTTACCCTTTGAAAATATTTAGAAAAATCCTCAACATGAAAATATTTTTGACATTGTGTCAAATGACTCTGATTTCATCGCTTCCACTAATGAATCATTTTCTCTCGATTTAAAAATTGTTGAATATGATCAATTGATCATAATTGTCATTATTCATGTATTAACTGAAGTACATATTAATCATGATACGTGCTTGATTAATTTTGATAGGATAATATGACTTCTCAAAAACATGATTCTTATGTGCAATATCTTTCTGTTGTTTATTTCCACATATGTACTTCATTTTTTTATATATCATACCCAATACTTTTTGATAGATGCCAAAAGGGGGAGAGATATATGTGATGAGAGAGTAACATAGGATGGGGAGAAAACTCCAAGATGAATTTAATCAATGAAGAATGTAAAAATTAACCTCTTGCATATGTTTAGGGGGAGTTTAATTAGAATGATAAGAATTAAACTCTTGCACGTGTTTAGGGGGAGCTTAATTTCATATCTATAAACATTCTTACATTTCTTATTATACACATCCATAAAACTTAAGATTTATTCAAAAGAGGTTTGTCATCATCAAAAAGGGGGATATTGTTGAAACAAAAATCTTTTTGATGAATGTTTTAATGATAACAAACCTTATGGAATAAAGGTTAAAGTTTTATGAATGGTGATCTACTGATGTTTGCAATTAAGTCTTTTCACAGAAGTAGACAAGAAAGAAGTCTCTTACAAGTGCATATATATACTCAGTGGAAGATTACCAAAACAGTAGCATCACAAGCTCAAAGAAGATATAAAAAGAATATTGTTTGAATCAAAAAAGTGTTGATCGAAGATTCAACAAGAAGATGAACTTTGCTATCAAATGACTCATCCTCGTAACCACATGGTTTTCAATAAAGCCTTAAACATTCGAGGAATAAAGGGTTAATATTTGAATGGTACACAAGATCACTCTTAAAAGTCATGTGATATAACACGTATGAGTTTTTGTTACATACCTTGAGTATCTACAAGATACGAAGATTCAAGAATGATCTTCAAATAGTTTCTAAAAGTGTTTAAGGAAAAGGTATAAATGTTTCATTCAAGAGAATGATTGATTTTACCTTCATGACTACATGCATGCTTAAACTATAACATCTCAAAGATACTCAATGGACAAGAAACATTGTGTGGAATCACTTAGAGGAATTATGAGAAGAATTGCATCATCAACAAAATAATTCAAAGGTTAATTGACCAAGAAGATTTTGTCTTCTCATAAAGAAGAGAACATTATCAACTTTGATGAAAAAATGTTCTCATGATGAAGATGATCATTACACTCGAAATTATTCTTATTACTTCATCAAAATGATTAGAATCAACTCTGAAGGAAAACCAATCCATGAATGAATTATTCATTAAGTCATTCATTAATTGGAGAATTATCAAGAAAGAAAATTCATGATCATATGGAAGGAAATTCATGATAATATGCAAGAAGATTCTATCATAAAAGACTTAGGATGATCCAAGAATCTTCCATCATTATCCAAGATATGATTTGGGAGAATAGAAATCAATCAAAGGAATTTTGACTTTGATAAAGGATTCTCATGTTCTTACAAAGAACATTCTGGTCATACAAAGTGAAGAAAACATCCTTATTTGATGTTTTAAAGATTACAATCATATTAAATTTATTTCACCTTGTTATATACTAATTTGTTTTGTGAGAATTGTTTCATGAGAACATTATGAGAACGTTCTGGTCACTGTTCCAAGAACATTCTGGATACAATGAAACATTTATATCAAAAGACAAGAAAGCAAAAAGGAATGCATGGCATTAAAACATGAGAAGTTATCTTAGGGCCTTGAAAGTTTCGATTCATTTGGAGAAAAGCCCATCAAAAGATAAATATCTCATGAAATGTATTAAGTCACATATGAAATGGAATGACATCATCATATGACATCATGGTGACATAAACATAAGTGACTTGCAAGATTTTACTGCAAGCAACAACTTACTACAGCAAGCCACATCTCATTACAGCTGTATACTTCACACGTTAAAGCAACAAAAGCAAGCTGAAACGTCCAGAACGTTCTGGATGAACAAAAAGAACATTCTGGTTGAAGTGAAAAAGGAAAGTGAAATCAAATGTAGCTTTGGACAGCTGCACAAAACGTGTCCAACAGCTCTATTTTCACCCTTGGTCACCAAGTCACTCCTCACCTATAAATACAAGAGGCTTTGGAAGTTAAATGCAAGAGCTTGCAAAGAAAAACATCTCTCTCTTTCAAGCTCTTCACAACATATCTCTCAAAAGTTCTAGATCACACTCTTATGAGTTTTTTAGTAAAATCTCAAACATGAGTTGAATATTTTATTTGATCAAAAAACTATCTCGTCATACAAAGTGTACTATATTCTCAAGTCTATTTGTAACGATAGTTTGAGAAGGAATTTGTAACAACCTTTCTTGTGCGAAAGCAAAGAATTGTAGAAGCCTGTCGAGGTTGATAATACGGTTTGTAACGGATTGATCTGGTGTGATCAAGAATCTATGGTGCTAGTCGGAAGTTTTTGTTATCAGGATACTATAGTGGATAATCTCACACGAGGTGTGGGGACTGGAAGTAGCTGGGTTTACTAAACCAGGATAAATCTCCTGTGTTTTTCTCTCTTCCCTTCTCTATTATTTTCGTTACACGATATACACACACTATCACAATAATAATAATATCTATTAATCTCTCCAGAATATTCTGGTCCTAATTAATCACAATCAATCCAGAGTTCACTGGTCCTAATTAGTTTAATCATTTATATTGTCTTGATTAATTCATACAACTGCATCCAGAATATTCTGGTCCAAGATAAAACAAATTCTTAAGTTAAACTCACGTTTAAAATCAACATATAATATTGTTTTATCATTCTTCTTTTATATTAATCATTCTCCAGAATATTCTGGTCCTTGCTTTAAAAGCTTAATATCATTCTGCTGTTATTTAATCATTCTCCAGAACATTCTGGTCCTTGCTTTACAGATATCATTTTACTCAGTCTGCTTATATATTAATTAATCATTCTCCAGAACATTCTGGTCCATATTAAAAGCAACTTAATTTAATCCAGAACATTCTGGTCCTAGATAAAACAAACATTTTTATCTAAAAATCTGTAATCTTGTTATACTAATAATTACCAAGAATTTTCTTGAGTATATAAACTTGTTAAGTGTTTTCAGGTGTAATTTTAAATGGGTCACAATTCAAACCCCCCCCCCCCTTCTTGTGACTATTTCTTCCACTTCAATATTTCCCCAATTCCTTGACGAAGAATGCTTTCACATGGTTCACCACCCTCTCTCCTCATTCAATACATAATTGGAACCAATTGGAGAGAGTGTTCCATGAACAGTTCTACATGGGCCAATCTAAGATAAGTTTGAAAGAATTGGCTAGTGTTAGGTGGAAAACGCCCGAATCTATTGATGACTATCTCAATAGATTTAGACTATTGAAAGCGAGGTGTTTCACCCTAGTGCCCGAACATGAGTTAGTCGAAATGGCCGATGGTGGCCTAGATTACCCTGTCTGAAAGAAATTGGACACCCATCACTTGGGAGATATGGCCCAATTGGCCGATAGGGTTCGACAAGTAGAAAGGTTAAAAGCCGAAAAGGCTAGGTCTAACAGGTTCCACAAAAAAGAGAAGGTTGCATATGTCGACGATAACGGCAGCGACCAAGAATTCGATGTTGAATATGCTTCCATCAAAGAGAATGAGGTTAATGTAGCCGAATTAAAACCTGGACCCCCATATGTTTGTAAGTTGTTGAAACCATCAGACGGAAAAACTCCCGTCGAACCAAAAAATTATAAATTTGTTGTGAAATCATACACCTTCGACGTTACTAAATGTGATGAAATTTTTGACTTGTTAGTCTCTGATGGTCAAATTGTGGTACCTAAAGGTTTAAAATTGCCAACGATAGACCAAAGGAAGAAAAGAGGATTTTGCAAATTTCATAATTTTTTGGGTCATAATACTTCCCGTTGTGTTCTATTCAGGGACTTAGTGTAGAAAGCACTCAACGAGGGAAGGTTGAAATTTGGTGACAAGTCGAAATCGCCGATGCAGGTAGATGTTGATCCTCTCCCAGTCACCGACGCAATGCACGCTGAGCCGTTAGACGTAAACGTTGAAGGTGAGAAAAACACAAGAAGGGGGAGTTGAATTGTGTTGGCTTTTTCTTTTCTTTTTCAAAAACTTATGTTAGTTTAGATTCTGATATTGATCAGATCTGAAACTATTTTCAGAGTGTTTTGCAGCGGGTAAAAGCTAAATGTGAGAGAGAGAGAGAGAGAGAGACAATAGTTTATCCTGGTTCCTTCCACAATCCGGAAGTAGTCCAGTCCCCTTGCCACTTACAAGAGATTTTCACTATAATCACAATGATTACAATTTGCTCAAGCACAAAGCAAGAGACTTCCTATGCTCAAACACAAAGTAAGAGACTTCCAATTGCTCAAACACTAAGTAAGAGACTTCCTATGCTCAAACACAAAGTAAGAGACTTCTTTGCTTAGACACACAGTCTAAGACTTTGAATCAAACAGATTTTACAAGAGAAATAAGTTTGAGTTGAACACTTGATATACTATCAGTGGTGTTCACAAAATACAACACAGATTTAAGACTCTATTACTTAAGAAATTCTAAGATAGAAGTTTGTAAGAATTTCTAAGTTATTTGACAATTTTCAGATTTGGCAGAAAGTGTTTCAGAAAACAGAGTATCACGTTTCCAGTCAATGAGTCTTAATCTTCTTCTTCAAATCTTCAATCCTTTATAGAGGATTTAAGAGCTGTTGGAAGGAGCCATTTTTAGCAAAAGAGCCGTTGCACTAGAAGCTACATCCATCATTTAATTCATCTCTGTCATTGTGTGCGCAAACCAGAAAACAGAGCACAACATTTTTTAATTGTTTCCTTAAAAGCTGGCTGCGTGTTTCTTCCAAGGAGGCAAATATTGCATTGAGCTGTTCTGACTGTACAGTGCTTTACTGTTGACAGAAACAGTTGCTTTGCCTTAAAACTCATACTTCAGAAGCTTCTCTTCAGAACTGACTTCAGACACTGTTCATCAGAAGCTGTCTTCAGACGCAGTTCTTCAGAAGCTGGCATCAGATATTGTTCATCAGAAGCACTTCTTCAGAACCTGGTCTTCAGACGCACTGTTCATCAGACGCTGCCTTCAGAAGCTGGTCTTCAGATGCTGCCTTCAGAAGCTAGTCTTTAGAAGCTTCTTCAGACGCTGTCTTCAGAAGCTGCTTCAGACGCTGATTTTCTTTATTCTTGCAACATAAGCTTCTATAATTTCCTTCTTGCTCTTAACTTGTTCTTTCATAACCAATGTTAGATACCAATCTTTACGTACATGGTCCTGCACACTAGAATCAAGTATTAGCATATCCAATTTTCTTTTTAACACTTTGTTATCATCAAAACCCAAAAGAGAGTTGTTCATACATTTTGTTCCAACAATCTCCCCCTTTTTGATGATGACAAACATAAGTATTAATAGAAAATTGTTGTTAATTTAGTTAACAAGTTGACTTCAGGGTCTGAGGTTTGTAAGCTCCCCCTGAGTCTGATAATCCACAAGGTGAGGTTTGTAAGCTCCCCCTGAGTCTTATCCAGGTTAATTAAATTCCATTTAAATCAAACAGATGAAAAATCAAAGAGTAAATACATTCAGAATTTAAATAACAAACTGACTTCAGGGTTTGAGGTTTGTAAGCTTCCCCTAAGTATGATAATTCACAAGGTTAGGTTTGTAAGCTCCCCTTGAGTTTTATCCAAGTTATTTAAATTCAGATTAATTCACAAAATTGAAAATTCAGTTTATCTCACAGAATTTTAATTCAAAGGCTAAGAAATTGTTCTCCTAAGTTAATTACTCATCAGAAATTAACTTATGTTCTAAGCTCAGAGCCTGAAATACTTATTACTTTTACTCCCCCTTTTGTCATCAACAAAAAGAAAATTCAAGAATTTTAAGAAAAAAGAGAGTTTAAACGTGAGATAAAAATGTTCAGAGCTTTTTTGTTCAGTACCACTGAACTGTTACAGAACCAATTTGTTCAGAACATTTTGTTCAGTACTGCTGAACTGTTTCAGACAGAATTGTTTGAGAGTTTTTAAAACTGTGTCTGAAAACTGAACATATAGGATGAAAATTGAAAACTGTGTTTTGAGTGTGTTTGATTAAAACTTTTCAGAAACAGAAAAACATTTAAACACACTGCACATTGATGACTTTAGGAGGGTGCAAAGTACAACTTTCAAGGCTTAATTCATCACAGCCCAACAGCTATAACTTATCAGTTTCTGACCATGTGTTAGACAACTGTTCAGATTCACTCCCATTAGTGGGCCACGTGTGAAGTGTCCACTTATAATGAGTTTTATCAGAAGTTACAAAAATTAATATTCTGAAACTCAGATTCTGATGTTTTCAGAAGCTGAACTATATTCAGACTCTCAAAGTGAGTGTCTGTTATGTCTTAGCTTCTGATGAACTTCAGGTTCTCAATTTCTTATTCAGAGTCAAGCAATTTTTAAGAGATGAAATGCATGTTCAGATTCTTTTTAATAAAATTAAATCTGTCTTCTGTGAGGGGTTTTGTAAATATATCAGCCTATTGATGATCAGTATCAATGAATTGAATATCCAAAACTCCATTCTAAACATAATCTATAATAAAATGATGTTTAATTTCAATATGCTTGGCTCTTGAATGCAAAATTGGATTTTTAGACAAACAGATTGCAACAGTATTATCACAGAAAATAGGAATGTTGTTTTTATGAATCTGATAGTCTTCTTACTGATGTTTCATCCAGAGCAGTTGTGTGCAACAACTTGCAGCTGAGATGTATTCTGCTTCTGTTGTTGACAATGCAATAGTTGATTGTCTTTTGCTGGCCCAGGATATCAGATTCTCACCAAGGAATTGACAATTTCCACTGGTGGATTTTCTTTCAATCCTGTCCCCAGCATAATCAGCATCACAGAATCCAACCAGCTTATAATCTAGGGATTTCTTATACAGAAGTCCAAGATTAGTTGTTCCCTTCAGATACCTGAAGATTCTCTTGACAGCAGTCATATGAGATTCTCTAGGATCTGATTGGAATCTTGCACACAAGCATACACTAAACAAAATATCTGGTCTAGAAGCAGTTAAGTATAACAGAGAACCAATCATACCTCTGTAGAGCTTCTGATCTACCTTTGAGCCAGCGTCTTCTTTGCTTAAATTGCAGGTTGGATGCATTGGTGTTGTCATCAATTTACAATCTTCAAGCTGGAACTTCTTCAGAAGCTCCTTTGTATATTTAGATTGATGAACATACACCCCATCTTTGCATTGGTTGATTTGGATTCCAAGAAAGAATTTTAATTCTCCCATCATGCTCATTTCAAATTCATCCTGCATTAACTTAGAAAATTCTTTGCAAAGAATGGCATTAGTAAAACCAAATATAATATCATCAACATAGATTTGCACAATTAAGATGTTTTTCTTAAGTGTCTTTCTAAAAAGTGTATTGTCAACTTGTCTTCTTACAAAATCATTTTTAAGTAAGAAATTACTTAGTCTCTCATACCAAGCTCTGGGAGCTTGTTTCAGACCATACAGTGATTTCTTAAGTTTAAAAAAAAAATCTGGATTTTTTAAATCTTCAAAACCAGGAGGTTGTTTGACATACACTTCTTCAGAAATAACTCCATTTAAAAAAGCACTCTTAACATCCATTTGATATAAGATGATATTATGATTAACTGCATAGGAAAGAAGTAACCTGATTGCTTTCAGTCTTGCAACTGGAGCAAATGTCTCAGTGTAGTCTATTCCTTCCTGCTGACTGTAGCCTTGAGCAACCAGTCTAGCTTTGTTTCTGATCACTTCTCCTTGTTCATTAAGCTTGTTTCTGAACACCCATTTGTTCCAATAATGTTCTTGTGATTTGGTTTTGCAACTAAACCCCAAACATCATTTCTTTGAAACTGGTTGAGTTCTTCTTGCATAGCTACAATTCATCCATCATCTACAAGTGCTTCATCAGTTGTTGTAGGTTCAATCATTGACAGTAGTCCAATCATACAATCATTCTAACAGAATGTTGATCTTGTTTTTCTTGGACTGTCCTTATTTCCAATGATCAGCTCCTCAGGATGTGAAGACTTGTACTTGAATGAAGTTCTGGGTGGATTTGCTTCTAAAGAATCATCAAGTGCTTATTCAGAGCCATTTTGATCTTGATTGGCTTCAGGAGGAGTGTCAGCATCTGAGAGTTTTTCAGCTTCTGCAGTATTTTTAGCTTCTGGACTTTCTTCTGACTCAGAACTCTGTTCAGGTTCTGAAGGGTCCACTGAGAGCCTTATATCTGCAAAACTCTCAACTAGCTCTGGTATTTTATTACCAGGCTTCTTATCATCAAACCTAATGTGTATTGATTCTTCAACAACATGTGTTTCAGAATTGTACACTCTGTATGCTTTAGATCTCTCAGAGTATCCTAAAAAGATAACCTTGTGAGCCTTCGCATCAAATTTCTTTAGGTAGATCTTATTGTTCAAAATGTAACAAGTACAACCAAACTGATGAAAATAAGAAATGCTTGGCTTTCTTCCTTTAAATAATTCATATCCTGTTTTATTCAAAATTGGTCTTATATAGATTCTGTTCTGAATATAACATGTTGTGTTAACAGCTTCTGCCCAAAAGTACTTTGCAATTTTAGATTCATGGATCATGGTTCTGGCCATTTCTTGCAAAGATCTGTTCTTTCTCTCTACAACTCCATTTTGTTGTGGAGTTCTAGGAGAAGCGAACTCATGGAGAATTCCATGATCTTCACAAAAAGTTTCAAATGGTTCATTTTCAAATTCACCACCATGATCACTTCTAACTTTTAAAATTTTCAAATCATTTTCTGTTTGTACTTGTTTGCAGAATTTGTTGAACACATCATATGCTTCATTTTTGGTTCTTAGGAATTTAACCCAAGTCCACCTACTGTAATCATCAACAATTACTAGCCCATACTTCTTCCCATTGATTGAAGCTGTTCCAACAGGACCAAACAGATCAATGTGAAGCAGTTCTAAGGGTCTGGAGGTAGAAACAATGTTTTTGGATTTAAAAGAGGTTTTAGCAATTTTCCTATCTGGCATGCTCCACAGAGAGCATCTGAGTGATAGTCAATGTTTGGTAGGCCTCTGACCAGTTGCAACTTGCTATGCTTAGAGATGAGTCTCCAGTTAGCATGTCCCAACCTTTTGTGCCATACCCATTTCTCATCACTCTTTGACAGAAGACAAACTACCTTCGTATCAACCAGTTCTGAAAAATTAATTTTATAAACATTGTTCTTCCTCTTTCCTTTGAACACAACATATTTATCTTTGTTGTTGATTACAGTGCAAGTGTTCTTATTAAACAGGACATCATAACCACTGTCACATAATTGAATTATGCTAAGTAGGTTATGTCTTAGTCCATCTACCAACCAGACATCATCAATGGAAAGGGAAAAATTACCTATCTTACCAGTACCAATGATCTTGCTTTTCTGATTTCCTCCAAAACCCACAGTTCCTCCCTCTTTCATGGTCAGGGTTAGGAACATAGACCTTTCTCCTGTCATATGATGCAAGCAACCACTGTCCAGGTACCAAGACTTTTCCTTTTCTTTGGATGTTAAGCATATCTGCAACATAAATTATTTCAGACGTAGGTACCCATATCTTTATGGGTCCTCTTGGGTTAGTCTTGAAAGGATAAGGCTTCTTTTGTACCTTTGGTCTAACATTTTGAGGTTTGAAAGGTTTTGTATGAACTGGTTTAGTATTCCTTGAAGGTTTTACAAACACAGTCTTTTGAAAATGTGAGTTTGAAGTTTTCAGAGACTGAGACTTGCTTGTCTTAGGTTCTGAACTCTTCAGACTTTGAACCTTTTCAGATTTAAAGTCTGTTTTCCTCATAGTCTTAGACTTATAATCTTTTGGTTTAGACTTTGGCAAAGTTTTAGATTCTGCCTTCATCTTTCCCTTAGATTCAGAAGTTTTAGATTCTGAGTTGTTCAGAACCTTAGGTTTAGCAGTTTCATTTTCTGATGGATTCAGTTTCTCAGAACTGTCAGAAGCAGGTACAAAGCACACCTTAGTGCCTTTCATAATATTTCCAGAACAGGATGGTGTATTAGTTTCTTTTGAATGTTTAAATGGATCATTTTTGAAACCAATACCTTCTCCTCTATTTCTGCTAATATTATAAATCATAGAAGCAATCTTACTTCTGTTGATTCCAGTTAAGATAAATTCCTGAAGAGCAATTTCTTGTTCACTAGGGATTTCTTCAGGTTTCTTATGAGCCATTTCTTTGAGTTCTCTAACTTCTTCATCAATCTCATTGATGTGATTCTGAAGTTGGAGATTTTCATCAGTCAGCAAGTTATGTTTATTTTTCAAAGATTTTAATTGACTTAACTTGCTTTTGAGATGGTTCATAAGATCTTTATCTGTTTCAATAAGTTCAGAATGAGTAAGTTCAGAATATACCTCATCTTCATCTTCAGAGTCTGAACCTTACTCTGTATCAGAGAATGTTGTTGCATTAAGGCCAGGTTAGCTTCCTCATCATCATCTTTATCAGATTCAGATTCATTGTCAAGGTCATCCCATGTTGCCATAAGACTTTTCTTGAGTTTGTTTCTGAAGTTGCTTGATTTAGAGCTGGTCTTCTTAGATTTCTCCTATGACTTTTCCTTCTGTAGTTCAGGACAGTCAACAATGAAATGACCAGTCTTCTTGCAGTGGTAGCAACCTTTCTGATCTTCCCTCTTGGAACCAGATCCTTTGAAGTTGCTGCTTCTGTTAGAAAATTTCTTTTGTCTTTTCATTAAGTACTCAAATCTTTTAGAAAGCATTGCAAGCTCCTCAACATCTGAATCTTCTTCAGAATTTCCCTCAGGAAATTCTTCATCAGATTCAATAACTTTTAGAGCTTTTATAGACTTTCTTTTGGATTTCGGTGCTATAGACTTAGACTCTCTAACAGATTCATCTTCATTGAGTCCCAGTTCATGCACTTTGAGTGAGCTTATAAGATCTTCAATACTTAGAGTATTTAGATCTTTAGCTTCCTCAATAGCAGTCACTTTGGGTCTCCATTTAGATGGCAGACTTCAGAGGATTTTATTTACATGATCAGCAGTAGTATAGCTTTTCTTCAGAATCTGAAGTCCAGAAACCAGAGTCTGAAATCTTGAGAACATAGTCTCAATATTTTCATCCTCCTTCATTCTGAACAGCTCATACTGCTGAACCAGAATATTTGCTTTTGCTTCTCTAACCTTCTTGTTACCTTCATAGTTAGAGCAGAGGGAGGTGAAGATGGCTTTGGCTATTGATTTATCACTCAGCTTTTGATACTCACTGTGAGGTAGAGAATCCACAATGATACCTCTAACATTGTGATGCTTTCTGTAGATCTTTCTTTCAGCATCAGAAAAACCTCTTCTGTTAGTAGCCACTCCTTCTTCATCAACTGGAACAGATATTCCATCTTCTATGATATCCCATAAGGAGTCATCAATTTCAATGATGTGGCTGTACATCTTGCTTTTCCACCATGAGAATTTCTCAGGATCACCAGTAAACATAGGAGGTTTATGGTGTGAACGAGATTTCCTTTCATCCATACCATAGTCAAATGATACAGAAGCATGATTTCATGGAGAGGGTGGACGGGAACTGCTAGAAGCCATGTTTTTCTCAGGATCTTTACTAACTCACTATTAGGTGATTGAATATCAGAACCGGAGCTCTGATACCAACTGAAGGTGAGAAAAACACAAGAAGGAGGGGTTGAATTGTGTTGGCTTTTTCTTTTCTTTTACAAAAACTTATGTTAGTTCAAATCCTGATATTGATCAGATCTGAAACTATTTTCAGAGTGTTTTGCAGCGGGTAAAAGCTAAATGAGAGAGAGAGACACACAATAGTTTATCCTAGTTCCTTCCACAATCTGGAAGTAGTCCAGTCCCCTTGTCACTTACAAGAGATTTTCACTATCATCACAGAGATTACAATTTGCTCAAGCACAAAGTAAGAGACTTCCTGTAACAGCCCGATTTTTAGGATTGATTTATTTAATTGTTTATGTGTGTTTAATTGTTTATTTTGGTGATTTATTGAATTTTGGGAGCTGAAGGGTATTTTGGTAATTTGAGAGTTAGTGGCATATTTAAAATATGCTAGAAGTTTAGAATTTGAATATTTAAAAATAGTGGTGTATAAGTAATAGGGGGTTTAAGTAAAGTAAAAGTTTAGAGAAAAATATTGTGAGTCAATCGTAACAAACCTTATTTTACTTTAAAAGGTAATAAACTTTGTTTTAAAAGATATATTCGAAATCGTAACAATCCCTAGAAACCTATTATAAATACACTGGTTAGTGGTGAGTGAATTAGGTTATTCATTATTCACAAAACTTTTGAGAGACAAGAGAGAGATAGAGAGAAGAGGCTTGGAGAAGAGGAAAGCTAGAGAATCAAAGGGGAAGGAGAGGATTGCACTAAGAATTGCGTGTAAACTAAAGTAAGAGGGGAGATTATGATTAACATATGGGTTTAAGAAGCAATTACGTGTTGGGAGCTTTTAGATTATAGCTTAATTTTATGAATTATGATTAATTGTGTTGATTTTCATGCTCTTTGTTGATGACTAAATTGAATATGTGTTAAGTTGTTGATTTTATGCTTTTACTTCGTCAAAACTCATGTTTGATGTTGTTAATTATGAACTTTGTGAAATTTGGTGAAATTAATGAATAACATGATAATTGGTGTTTTTTATGATTAATTGAATTGATTATGAGTATGATTATGTATTTGGGTTATGAAATTATGAGGTTAAGTTGGGATTATGGTTGTTGTTATTTATGTAAAAATTGCTTAAATTGGTGAATTTGAATGAATTATTGACATAATTGATTTTAAGTTGATTTATGTTGTTAATTATGTTCTTATGAACATGTTGATGTGATTAGAAAGTTGGAATTGTTGTTGTACAAATCTGTTTGGGATTTTAAGTTGAAAATCAACCGAAAATCTTGTGAAATTCATATCAATTGATGTTTTGTTGTGTAAGCATTGTTCAATTTGAGTGTATTGATCATGGTTAATATCTGTAAATTGATTTTGGGTTGATGGGGATCAAAAATGGGATTTTTGGGCGAGCTTTAAGTGATTCTCGTAGTCGTAGCAACCACTGACAGCAACAACTTTTTCTGTTACGTCTTTTTTTTCACTAGTTTCTGTTTTGAACTGGGTTTTGTTGTAAACATGAAAGTTGTAGATATGGATGTTAGCTTTCAAAAGCCGTTGGTTGGACTTAATTTTGATTTCGAAAACCTGAGTTATGATCAAAATACTACACATAGGTCATGACACATTTTTCGTGAAACTTTCGTATACTTTTTTCAATGAATCTTGAAACATCCTTAAAATTAATGACGAGTTTAAGGAATCTTTTAGAGTTAATAAATGAGTAGGTAATTATGAAGTTGCGATCTTTAATGATGTTTGGTGTAGTTTGTGTGATTAAATCATGAAACTTAAATTATGAGAATGTTGAAGATTGTAAATACTTGATGTTGTGATGGTTGTGATGTGTTGTTGTTTACACATGATATTGATGATTCTATTGATGATGATATTTATGATGCTATTGATGATGCTATTGATGATATTGAATGATGTGTGATAATGATACATGTTATGTGTTAAGTGACGATGTTTGAGTGAATGATGATGATGTTTAATTACTTGACTTGATGTGTGGCCTTAGTGATTTGATACTGCGTTAGGTGATGATTTGGTGATGATATGTTATATGACGGAGTGAATTGTATAACAAATGGAGAGTGTATTTGGTGAGCATTGTCGAGTCTCTTTGTGGGTCCATGCATTCATAAGTCAGTCCGGTGTGGTGTACGGTGATTTCATTGCGGGGTTTTAGATCTCGGGGATTTCATTGGTGATTGTATGGTGAATTCATTGCGGGGTTTTATATCTCGAGGATTTCATCGGTGGCGGTACCGTAAAACATATAGAGTCATGTTAGGTGCATTACATTCATAGAAGTCGTGTTTGGTAATGTTTTGGTGTGAATTTGTGCATTAAGGTGGTAAATGCTTAATTGATGAGTTCTCGTGATTGTGATTGAATTGTAAATGATTTGATGATACTTGATGAATCTTGAGTGTTTGATATATGATTGAAAATTGTGATTGAGATTATAATTGAATATGAACGTGATATGAATGTTGAATTATGTAACCAGGATTGTTTATGTAAATGTATATGTGATAATTGTTGATGTGGCTTGCATGACATACATGCGTTTATTATTCCCTTATGTTGAGCATATATCTTACCCTCCAGTGGCTTTATTGTCGCCTCATCCTTGGGTGAATCCCTCATGGATGTAGACTTGCAGGTTGAGGAATAGCTTATTCGTGAACATGACGAGGACGACGTTTGCCTACTCGAGTTTATCTGCTTTGGAGTCTAGCTTAGGAGCTCTGATTAGGACTTAGGGTTTATCTATGTTATATTATGAGATCTTTGGATCGACCCTTGTTGAGTTGATATGTTAATTTATATGTTATGACCGAGACATGACAATTGCTTTGATGTTAATTATGTTTTATTCCGCTGCGATGTGATTTAATTGATGAAGTTTTTATCATAAATATTTGATATGAGACGTATGTTGAATTAGTAAAGTTCCAATGTAGGATAAATGCATGATTTATCTTTATATTTATGTTCTTGGGGATTGGGGCTTTACAACTTGGTATCAGAGCAGGTCGGTCTAGTCTGGACCAACACTTGGTGATTATCCCGTTGTATGCGACATGTATGTGGAATACTGTCGATACTTGTTTCGTTCTGTTGGGTGGTTCTAGTGCGTTAAGTTTTAGAGTGGTCTTGTCTTGTGAATTTTGGCGATGTGGATTTCAAAGATGAATTTGGTTTGTTTACTTTTGGAGCATATGGATGTAATTTTTGGAATGGATTGGTTGCTAACTTTTGGTGTTAACATTAACTGTTTAACCAAGAGTGTGACTTTTCCTAAGCTGGAGGAGTGTGATGTAGGGAAGTTTTTGTCTGCAAGGCAAGTAGGAGCGTCGTTGGACAGAACGGCTAAAGTGTTTGTTATGATTGCTTTGTTGAAGGTTGGAAGTGAAGTTCAAGTTAGCGATTTGCCGGTAGTTATCGACCCTTGTTGAGTTGATATGTTAATTTATATGTTATGACCGAGACATGACCATTGCTTTGATGTTAATTATGTTTTATTCCGCTGCGATGTGATTTAATTGATGAAGTTTTTATCATAAATATTTGATATGAGACGTATGTTGAATTAGTAAAGTTCCAATGTAGGATAAATGCATGATTTATCTTTATATTTATGTTCTCGGGGATTGGGGCTTTACACTTCCTATGCTCAAACACAAATTAAGAGACTTCCAATTGCTCAAACACTAAGTAAGAGACTTCATATGCTCAAACACAAAGTAAGAGACTTCTTTGCTTAGACACACATTCTAAGACTTTGAATCAAACAGATTTTACAAGAGAAATAAGTTTGAGTTGAACACTTGATATACTATCAGTGGTGTTCACAAAATACAACACAGATTTAAGACTCTATTACTTAAGAAATTCTAAGATAGAAGTTTGTAAGAATTTCTAAGTTATTTGATAGTTTTCAGATTTGGCAGAAAGTGTTTCAGAAAACACGTTTCCAGTCAATGAGTCTTAATAAATCTTCAATCCTTTATAGAGGATTTAAGAGCTGTTGGAAGGAGCCAGTTTTAGCAAAAGAGTCGTTGCACTAGAAGCTACATCCAGCATTTAATTCATCTTTGTCATTGTGTGCGCAAACCACAAAACAGAGCACAACATTTTTGAATTATTTCCTTAAAAGCTGGCTGCGTGTTTCTTCCAAGGAGGCTACTGTTGCATTGAGCTGTTATGAGTGTACAGTGCTTTACTGTTGATAGTGACAATTGCTTTTCCTTAAAACTTAGACTTCAGAAGCTTCTCTTCAGAACTGGCTTCAGACACTGTTCATCAGAAGCTGTCTTCAGACGCAGTTCTTCAGAAGCTGGCATCACACACTGTTCATCAGAAGCACTTCTTCAGAACCTGGTCTTAAGACGCACTGTTCATCAGACGCTGCCTTCAGAACCTGGTCTTCAGAAGCTGCTTCAGAGGCTGCCTTCAGAAGCTGGTCTTCAGAAGCTGCTTCAGACGCTGTCTTCAGAAGCTGCTTCAGACGCTGATTTTCTTTATTCTTGCAACATAAGCTTCTATAATTTCCTTCTTGCTCTTAACTTGTTCTTTCATAACCAATGTTAGATACCAATCTTTAAGTACATGGTTCTGCACACTAGAATCAAGTGTTAGCATATCCAATTTTCTTTTTAACACTTTGTTATCATGAAAACCCAAAAGAGAGTTGTTCGTACATTTTGTTCCAACAAACGTTGTCGGGGTTATGGAAGAGACACTAGGGGAAAGTTCCAGCAACCCCAAGGAAGGTACTGAAAGCCTCATGATAACACCTGCAATGATCACTGAAGATCAGAACAAGAAACAATTGAAAGCTGTGTACCCTGATGCTGAAGACGGTATGGTTGCTTTTCTGAACCATTGCAAGATAAGCAATTCAAAAGTCACGATCTGCCCAAAATGCAGTTCAGTGTTTGACAAAAAAACAGCAAGAAGCCTCAAGGGGAAATAATTGATGTCAAAGAGGAAGGGAAAACGGGTCGACAACAGGCCTAATTTCAGTTTCAATCAAAGAGGGATCCCATATAGAGTGGTGCCTCCGGCAAAAACATACTCCCATCGTCAGAGACTCCTGTGGGTAAATGGATCCATTCTAACGGAAAAAATCTTGGTCGTCATTCGTCTATATCAACGAATGGAGAAATCCATCATGTCGACAATAGGTACTCTTACAGGAATGAATACAAAGGAAAGAACCCTATGACAAAGACTCAATGGCGTAGATTCCAAAGTCAGAAGAGGGTTGTTGCCACCTATGGTGTCAAAAATTCTGCAAAAGGAAAGCAATTAGTGGTCACCAAGGTTAGGAAGCCAGCAACGGAAAGACTTTTTCCTTCACTGCCTCCCGTCAAAGAAAACCTTCATGCTGAAGATGAAGAAATGGGATCAAATTTTTCCGATTCCGAACCAGATTTTGATGTGATATGCAACGTCGTTTCGATTCTACCAATCAAATTTGATGTAGTCTCAGAAATCAGTGAGGGGGAAGAGGATTTTATAGAGGATATGGCTGAACATAAGCCAGTTTGTTATTATGTGATGAACAGTGGCTGTGTCGAAGAACAGCAAGCCATGTTCGAAAGGCCTAGTCGAGAGATGAGGAATCATCTTAAACCCTTGTTCGTCCAGGCCAAGGTGAATAACATTGGGATAAATAAAGTCCTAGTGGATGGCGGCGCAGCGGTGAATTTGATGCCGTTATGTTTGCTAAAGAAGATCGGAAAGAAAGAATCCGACCTAACATCCCATAACGTGGTCCTCTCGAACTTTGAGGGTAAATCTGGCCATTCTAATGGGGCAATTGAAGTTGAATTAATTGTCGGAAGTGTCAAAAGGTCAACGCTGTTCTTGGTAACCCCATCCAAAACCAATTACAATTTGTTACTTGGCAGAGAATGGATACACGGTGTCGGAGCAGTACCGTCGACTATGCACTAGAGAATTTCTATTTGGAGGGAAGATGGAGTGT
The DNA here is from genome assembly GCA_018208015.1 of Medicago ruthenica. Taxonomy (NCBI): domain Eukaryota; kingdom Viridiplantae; phylum Streptophyta; class Magnoliopsida; order Fabales; family Fabaceae; genus Medicago; species Medicago ruthenica. The sequence continues at coordinate 63,986,662 of CM031372.1, read as the reverse complement.
TAGAGAATATTGAAGCCGACCAAAGCTATTTCAGGGCTGAAGTCGACCATATAAACAAAAATACCTTTGATAAACATTTGGCATATATTTCGCCATGTCGATCCTCAGATTTTGGTCAAGTGAGACCAGAGCTTATGAAGAGTTCTGTTAAACTCCACCCATACCGTGGCCTCTTTTGGGAAAGGGAGTTAGTCGAAGACGGTAAGTCTTCTGAGGACGAAGCCCCACCAGCTGGGTGGGATGACAGACAGTAATCATGTCCATTCCCAGTTCATGGGAGAGAATTACGACATATGTGGCTGAAAATAAACAAAACGTGGCTTTGGAAGCTGTCATGCAACAAAAAATGGTCTTAGAAACCATTGAAGATTGTCAGGAAGACAGGTTGCTCGAAGACCAGAGGTTGGATTGCATTTATGACGATGAGCCTTTATGGTTCGAGAAAGATCCAATGGGTCCCACCAAGAAAATTGTGGCACAAGACCCTCTAGAGGAAGTCGACCTGGGAGATGGCTCTGTAACGAGGCCAACTTATATCAGCGTAAAAATTGATGAGGCATTCAAAGCTCAAATCAGTAAACTGTTAAAGGAATATAAAGACTATTTTGCTTGGGACTATATTGAGATGCCAGGTCTAAGTCGGGACGTAGTGGAATTAAAACTACCAATCCGACCAGGAAAGAAGCCAGTAAAGCAGACCCCAAGGAGGTTTGCGCCCCAGATCCTGTCAAAAATCAAAGAAGAGATTGAAAGGCTCTTATGAAGCAAATTCATCAGAATGACTAGGTACGTTGAGTGGTTGGCTAACATAGTCCCTGTAGTAAGAAAGATGAATATCATAGATTTGAGAGATTTAAACAACGCCACACCTAAAGATGAATACTATATGCCGGTAGCGGAAATGTTGGTCGATTCGGCAGCATGTTTTGATTACTTAAGCATGTTAGAATGCTATTATGGTTATAATCAAATTTTTATAGTCGAAGAAGATGTGTCGAAGACAGCTTTTAGGTGCCCTGGGGCCATAGGTGTGTATGAATGGATAGTCATACCATTCGGTTTGTAGAATGCCGGCGCCACATACCAAAGGGCAATGAATTCTATGTTCCATGATTTCATAGAAAATTTATGCAAGCATACATAGATGATATTGTGGTGAAATTTTCTACAGAGGACATCCATTTGGACCATCTTCGACAATCGTTCGAAAGAATGAGAAAATATGGTTTAAAGATGAACCCTTTGAAGTGTGCCTTTTGTGTTCGTGCAGGTGACTTTTCTGGGTTTCGTGGTTCACAAAAAGGGCATTGAAATAAACAAAAACAAGACAAAAGCCATCTTGGAAACGAAGTCTCCTTCTACCAAGAAAGAACTGCAATCTCTTCTAGGCAAGATCAACTTTCCGAGAAGGTTCATTTCGAACTTAAGTGACAAGACCCAAGCTTTCTCGCCATTGCTTAGAATAAAGAAAGAAGATATATTTAGATGGGAACCGGAGCATCAGAAGGATTTTGAAGAAATCAAGTCATATTTGACAAAACCACCTGTTCTTTTACCTCCTGTTAAGAATAGGATGATGAAATTGTACATAGCAGCATCAGAATCATCCATAGGTAGCATGTTAGCCCAAGAGGATGAAAATGGTGTCGAAAGAGCTATATACTACCTTAGTAGAATTTTAAATGATGCTGAGACAAGGTATCATCCAACTGAAAAGTTATGCCTTTGTTTTTATTTCTCTTGTACAAAGTTGAAACAATATATAAAGCCAGTTGACGTTTGTGTTTATTCTCATTTTGATATTATTAAGCATATGTTGTCGAAACCTATTTTACATAGTCAAATTTGGAAATGGGCTCTAGCCCTAACAAAATATTTGTTGACCTACAAGCCCTTAAAAGCCATTAAAGGGCAAATCGTGGCCGATTTCATAGTTGATCATTCGGCAGTCGAAGCTACAACGCATCTAGTAGAGACTCGACCTTGGAAATTCTATTTTGATGGTTCCAGCCACAAAAATGGCACTGGGATTGGTATTTTAATTGTGTCTCCTACTAACATTCTGACGAGCTTTAAGTTCAAGGTCAATGAACAGTGCTTAAATAATGAGGTTGAATACGAAGCCTTAATAGCAGTGTAATATCCCGCTTATAAGTATCAGTTATCAGTGTTAGAAGCTTATTATGCAAGCAATGGCATTTTTGTAATATTGTGGGGATGGAGGATTTATTTAAAAAGGGAACCAAAATATTTTTCCCTCATTTATCTTCTTCATCTCTCTCTCTACCATGCCAGAATCTTCTCCTCCCTCTCCCTAAGAAACTCGGCCACCATCACCTTCTCCCCTCTCCTCCAAAATTCATCAATCTTCATCTATAATTCTCAAGCCTTATGCTAGCTCTCAATTTTGGGAAGTTTGGAGCAAGGAAAAGCAAGGAAAGATCAAGAATCAAGCTAGGAAAGAGTTCAAGCTAGGAATTGAAGGGGAACTTGGCAATGAAGCAAACTAGTGATTCAGGTGAGCTTCCTAGGGGTTTTAGAACCCACCTTGTAGAGTTTTGTTGAATATTTTGTGTATTGGATAAAATTCATAATTAGTGCCCAATTCCTTATGCTTGTCAATTCCTAGTTATTCATGATGTAATCTATGTAGTACCCCAATTTTGTCCTAAGCCTTTTCAAAACAATTTTCAAAAAAACCAAAAAAAGAGGAGAAAAGTCAAAGTCAACCAAAAAAGTCAACATTTCAAAAATGGTGACTTCACAGTGCGAAGTCTGCGATTTTTTTGCAGATTTTTGGTTTCTTTGATTTTAATTCCAGTTTTTGTTACATTTGATTTTTATTATTGTTTTATCATCATTCATGGCCTTTTTGGCTCAGCAAAGCCAGAGTTGAAAGACTTGCCATTAATGCCAAGGAAAGAAGCTTTTTCTTCCAACCTAGCATGTGGCAAGCAAGTGGGCTTGCCCTTGGGAAGCTCTTGTCCCTCCCAAGTGACCTGTTAACCACCCCAAGGTTGCCAGCCACCAGCTTGAGGACTTTCTTCCTGCTTGCTCCCCCCAAAACCAGTCAAACCCAGCTGGTTTTCACTTGCAAAAAGCCATGATTGCTGCCCTGTTTTTCAGCAGCTTTTCATCCCTCTCACACCAGCCCACATGTTGCCTTTTGTTTCCCCCAACCTCTGCACATCACAGTGCACGTTTTTATTGCCCAACAATTGAGATTGCAAGGATCAATCCCCAAGCATAGCCAATTGCAATCTAGCCATGTTTCATCATCATTTTTATCCAAAGATCATTGAATTTGTGGCTGAAATCAGGCTGAGTCTTGACCCTTGGCACAAGGCAAGGTTACCTCTATCCATTAGCATTAAATGCAAAGAGATTTAGCCTGATCCTAGCCCACAAATCAGCTGGATTTTGGGGATTTCTAATGATGAAATTGATTTGGTTTTGGCCTATAAATAGAGATGCAAGGCAAGAGGAAATATAGCATAATTCTAACAAAGAAACACTACTCAAAAAAACACTTGAAACACTTACAAACAACCAGAAAAAACCAGCACAAAGCACTAGCAAAAACCAATTCCAATACAAAGCATTACAAAGTTCATTGCTCATCACCAACATTCAAAAACCTTTGCAAGAACCTTCAACCAATCCAAGTTCATTGCAACAGGAGCTTTGCTAAGGATTTCTGTAAGTGTTCTAAGTATTATCTTGCATTTACAATTGTGTTTGCATCCTAATTTTGGTCCAAAACCTTTTGCTCTAAAAAACCCCTTTTGAATTTCAAAAGAAATCCCAAGGTTTGCAAAACATCAAAACTGGTTTGTCCAGCCCTTTTCATTGCAAAACTCAAAGCTTTTCACTCCCCTAAAAGGTCCTGAGTGTGTTCAGATGTTGTTTCTGAACAACAGTTCAGAAACAGCTTCTGAACTCAAAAATTCACATTGTTCGCAGTGCGAAGTCATGGTCGCAGTGCGACCATGACAGAACTCAGAATCTGAGTTTAGGCTCCCAAATGGTCAATTTTTGAGGTTCTAGCCCAAGAGCTCAGAACCTAGGAGGTTTAAAACTCATTTTATCCCAAACCTATTCAAAGATTTTGCATAATTTTGAAGGATTCGCAAGTTCGGGTAACACTTTGTGTGGATAACTTGCAAAACAAGTTACAATCACAAACTTTCAAAACAACTTGAACAAATAAGCTATGTTCATCATTTTCAAGGCCAAACTTGAACAAAAACATTGTTCATGATTTTCAAAACCAAACGTGAACATAAGCCGAATTTGTTCGCTTTTCAAAATCGTTCGCAAAACGAGCCGAACTTGTGCGTTTTTCACAAAATTGTTAAAACCTCTTCATTTTGAGTTCCAAACCAAATGTTTTGATAAACTTTGGGATTTCTAAGCAATTCAACTAAAAACTTGAATGAAAAAGGGATGGTGTGACGTATGTCTCTCCATTGCCCCGATTGCACGAATGCGTGACGTATGTCTCGTCGTTCGGACAATCGTCATTCCATTTTCAACGTATCCAACCATACCAAACCAATTCTTGGCCCCATGTGGTCAATCCGAACCTTTTGGTCCCCCGTGGCCACTAGATTCAATCCCTCGACTCGTTGGAGTCACTCCGGTCAATGTTCGACTCCATTGAGTCCATTGTACCCGTTCTTGATCCCGTTTGATCAATCGAACTTTTCCCCGACTCGTTGGAGTCACTCCGGTCAATGATCGACTCGTTTGAGTCCATTGCACCCTTTTTGGTCCCATAGCGACCAACTCGAACCCTTTTACCCAACGGACATGCCTTTTAACATTCTAGCGCGATTCGTAACAAACGCTTAATAAGCCTCCCATGCGCGAGCATACAAGCTATACGCTTAAGTCTCCCATCCGCGAGCATACAAGCTACGTTTAATCGCGAGAATTCGGTTAAAACATCGTCCATTTAAAAATAACCAACATATGTACGTTTTTCTACCAAAGAACTACGTACGCTTTGAATTCTCCGACTACCGGGAGATACGTAGGAGCAAGATCGACATCTTGTCAAGCACAATAATAAAAAACTTCTTTTTCCTTTCGTTTGTCTTTATCTCTTTTTCCCCCTTTTATTATATTTTCTTTTGACATAGACAAGCATGCGCGCAAAACATTTAAAAACATTTTTTAGCTTTAGCCAAATAGAAGGTTCCCGTTGAGTACAACGGACGTGAGGGGTGCTAATACCTTCCCCTTGCGTAATCGACTCCTGAACCCGACAATGGTTGCGATGACCAATCCTTTTCCTCATCGTCAAAGGGTTTTATTATCGTTTCCCTTTCAAAACAAAAAACTTAAGGGTTTATCAACGTTCCCTTTACACAAAAACTTTGGTGGCGACTTCACAGTCCTTTCGAGCGTCCTTTGAGACCTCGATGTGCTCTGTCTTTTTTAGACGTTCGCACAATCTATCAATAGGCCTTAGAAATTTATCTCTTAAGCTGTTATGGTGTTTGGGCATGATTGGGTAAGCCAAGAATGATGAAAATCAAGTTCTGAAAATGCAGAAATCGGCCACCGATTTTGCTACTCAATTCTTCAATGTTGTTACGGCAAAAATCGGCCCCCGATTTTATAGAATCGGCCCCCGATTTCATAGAATCGGCCCCCGAATTTCATGTGCTTTAGAGAATGTATAGAGCAATAAAGGATGAGGAAAGGTATAATGTTGAGAGATGAATACTCAAATCCAAGAGTTAGCATAGAAAGGTTAAAGAGCGAGTTTAGGATTGATTAGAAATGTGAAGACAAAGCCCAGACGAGTATGGAATATTTCCAATAACCAAGTGTGGCTTATGAGAACGATAAGCCTACGACCATGGGATTAATATGTTAAGCATTGGGAGGTTATATTCCCTGGAAATGCAATGAATATGCAAAACCCTTAGAAATTATGAGACATACTTTTAAGTACATAAGGTAAGAAATGATGAGAATAAGAATGCATTAGATATGCACTAAGAATATGAAACGTATTAGATATACATATGAACTTAAGTTAAGAATTTAATGATAAAGATTATACGTGTTCATCAGACTCTGGATTATGCCGGATGGGATTTCTCCGAAAGGGCTATCCACATGTAAGTTATAAGATTATGTTAAACGTGTCCAGCAGGCTCCGGGATACGCCGGATGGGACTTTTCCGAGAGGATTGTCCACGTATGTTAAAAGATTAAGCATGTTCAGCAGACTCCGGGATACGCCGGATGGGACTTCTCCGAGAGGGTTGTCTACATGCAAAGTTAAGTTGTGTTCAGCAGACTCCGGGATTCGCCGGATGGGACTTCATCGAGAGAGTTGTCCTCACAATGATAAGAGGAGTCCGGTGTTAGCCTGATATGATAGGAGTTTCACCGGTATGATGGGAGATGTACTTCGGGGTTACTCCACCCGGATGCACTCCGTAAAATGAACCAAGATAATGTTTTGTTTGTTCAACGCTAATTTCTAACTTTATGTTATGAAAAGACGAATATGAATATGAATACGTATATGTATTATGTACTAAGAGTTGAGACAAGGTAGTCATTAGACAACAGAAAGTGATCATAGACTCCCCCTCGATCACTAAGCATAAGTTTACGTACATGAAAGTATAAGATATGATAAAGACATGTAGCGATCCTAGGTTTCCCCTTGATCGCGAAATAGCTAGAGACATGACGGCGATCGTAGGTATCCCCAAGATCGCTAAGAGTAGGCACGACGACCCTAGGTTTCCCCCGTGGTTGCCAACAGTAGGTTGGGCTAGAGCTCACTGAGACATTATATCTCATCCCAATCTTTCTGGTGCAGGTTTTCAGGCAAGCAGGATGTTCGTGATGAAGTTCTTCATGGAGACACTGGATGGAGTGCAGTTGCTCGTCAAGTGCAAGCTCAGGAATTTTATCATTATTATGTATAAGTATTCATTTTGGTATACGGGCAATTGTATAAACGGGCTATTACAATTGGTATCAGAGCAGGTCGATTCAGATTAATACACATGCTAAATATTCTAGATAATTTATTATTGAAAATTTTAATGTATCCGATATCAGATTAATACACATGCTAAATATTCTAGATAATTTAGTATGGGTGTTACAATTGGTATCAGAGCAGGTCGATTCAGACCGTGCCTTGGGTCATTAAAAATTCAATAAAGTAGTGGAACCATTGGGTTCCGGATGTTGTTCTAAATGTAACATCTAGTTGAGCCTGATCAACTCAACCTAGTATATGACAGTTAGGATAAATGTCCGAGAGCTGAATGTGACCAAGGAGGAATGAAGTCTATGAAGGGCGAAGATTAAGGTGATAGAATTCTAAGACGAAATTGACGAAGAGGTATTCAATGCCAATTGGTGGCCATCAACCATGAGGTAGCGAAGCCTGTTAGTGGCAGAATTTTAAAAACAAAAGAGATATTTAAAAGTAAGGTGAAGCACCTCAACCCAGTTGGACGCGTCGTTGAACGATGCCTCGTCTGCGGAAGACATAAGGATTAAGAAATTATGGGATACTCTAAGGAATGACTTGGAACCACAGTTTGAGAAGTTAAAGTGGAGTGTGGATTAAGTAACAACTCTGAGCACAAAGTGAAGGAATTGCGGTACCAAGCCTAAAGAATCGAAATGAGGAATTAACGGTCGGTTTTGAAACCTCCAGACTCCCAACAAAGATAGAGTGTTGAAGAATCGAACTGCAGTCGGATGAGATTTTAAATGCCAAACGGTTAAGAGAATTAATTATGGATTAAGCGAATCATCTGGGCAAATGAAACTAACCACTCAATTGTGGTCATTGAGTGTGAATCGCAAGTAAGTTTAACCCCATCAGATCAGCCACACCTCCCGAACCATAAATGCTAGATTTGAGAATTAAGAAGAGAACATGGTATGCAACCTAAGAATTAAGATGGACGAATAAGTGGTGATAATAAGATCTGTTGCATAACGGAGCGTGAATCAGATGTTCAGATGTGTCCTATTAGTAAGAAGATTGGAAACAAGCTAAGCTTGACTGGAATTTTACTTAATGAAGGTTGGATAATAAATAATAAGTTGTTGGACATTAGTAAAGGGATGGATGAACAATATTGAATTTTCTCGATTGGATGAAGAAGGCAAATTCAAGATAACACCAGATTAAAGTAGACCAGTTTTGAAGGATAATCGGAATCTTAGCCGAGAAGTTATGTGAGACTTTATTTTACGGAGGATCGTCTTAAATACGAAATGTTAAGATTGTTGTTGTTTAAATTATATGAAGATTCATTCAGCTAAGATGATCAAGATTTGAGTTGTGAATACGATAACAAGTTACTGGAGTAATCCAATGGATAATGATAAGTGCAGAAGTTTAAGATCGAATAATTGGGTATGCTGGAGAGCCGGCAAAAGCTTAAATCTATATCAACGTGGATAGTTCTGGAGATACTCGAGGGGTAACCTAAGAGATAAGGTAAGGCGATAGAGACCGAAGTTGTCTCGAAAAAGATTATGAATAAGAAATCCTTGCGGATAAAGATAGAACGAATAATAACGAGACTCAAATCCATTAGTGGATTCAGGGTATGAAAGATGTGAATTTTCAGAAGTCGTAGAATGTTTTCAGAAGTTGCCATAAGTGATTGTGTGTGAATTTAAGTTGCCTCAAGCATGCTTTCAATCGGGTTTCCACAATGTTTAATGATTATATGATGTGCTGACCAAGAGATGATTACGGAATTCAGGATATGGAGAGTAAAGTTAGGACCAGAGTATAAGTTGTTGATAGGAGCATTGTTGGGCTCGTAACAGTTGCTGAAAACCGTTTACAGATTTTGGCGTATTGTCATGACGGTAAATATATGGTTTAGGTCCGAAAGGAAAAACAAAGTCAGGTGATGACCAATCCGTAGGTTAAGCAGATGGTTTAAGCCACAAGAGGGAACAATAATGTCAGATGGTTTTGTTACGGTAACTACAAAGTGATAAAGTAAAAGGATTGGTCAAGGAAATCTTTTTGGCAATAGTGGTGTATTGCTCCGATTCTAACTCAAGTTGTTAGGAATCAGAGTTGCGCAGCGGAGTAGTAATCCAAGAATGAATTAATGAACAATGCTAAGCTGAAGCTTAGAAAACGAGAAGATGTTAAGTGCTTAATTCTTATAACACAAAATAGCAATAAGTAGAGACGACCTGAATATATCACCAGTTCTAATGGAAAATTTTGGAAGTTAAGTTGAGAAATATTATAAACCTCGAAACTCATGAGAAAAGGAATATTGGAATAGTTTAAGAATATATGGTAAGGAATAAGAAGGATGTGATTCTAGCACGTTAAGTCTGAATCAATTGAAGTTATCGTTAAAACGGTAGCTTAGCTAATTTAGCTCAGTAACATCAAGTATGCTTGAAGGGTAAGTTAGTCTAAAGAGAATAATGCATAAGTCAACAACGGTACAGGTTGCGCTTGCAAGATGATATCTTTGAATTTGAGGCATTGATCGGGAACGACAATGCAGTGGCATGTAAGTTTATTCCATATTGTACCCACGCTATGTTAACATGTCGCATACACCGGGTTAAGTTTAGTAATGTGTAGTATTGGACGGTGTTTATGCTACTCAGATAGTAGTGTAGCCTTTTTTTTTTAGTTATGTGACATGTATAAGTCACTAAGGTACGTAACTAGTAATGTTCACCAGTAAGTGTGCTATTTTTGGTAGCAATCAAGTAGAGCTTTCTTTTGAAAATAAGGATCTTGGACTCGATGTTCAGGAATGAGAAATGAGTTCACTATATTGATAAGTGTAATCATGATCTATGTTATGTGATAATGTATGTTCAAGAAATAAACATGAGTAGCATTGGCGGGGCAAACCTGGCAAGCCAGTTGAAAAGCAAATCCCGGATGTTACAAAATGAGTTAAGAGTAAGAAAAGTTTCCCCAAGTGATGTGGTAGTGTCTCAATGTGTTAAGATCAAAAATGATGTCCCGTTCGTTGGACAAGAATGATGTGGCGTACAGTGTAACCGTCAGTAGTGTACACGTGCTCGTTTATGTATATGAATTATATGCTATGAGATATGCCATATGATAATATGTGAGACGACTTATACCACTCATCACTTGGACTAAACTTCTAAAAATTTTGGATTTATCAGTATAGAAAATGTTTATGCTACGGCAAGAATTCAGGAATAATTTGTGATAAGAATGATGAGAGATTAGCAAACTCCCAATATGAAGAATGATTCCTAAGTTATTAAGATACGCGTTGACACCGTAGAATAATTGAGGCGGAACACGAGTAATCTGTAAAGTTCCGCGAGCTCTTGAGAATTCCATAGTGGAAGTAATGATTGGGTTTGTGATGAGTAACACATCGGGATGTCGGAAGGAAAGGAACAAGCACTAGAAGTGAAGCCTCCTGCTTGTGTTTTGAATATTAAACGAAGTTGGAATAATTTTTTCATTTGCTTGTGCGTGCATAATATCAGATGTTTATGGTGTAAAGATGACTCTATATGGAAATGTATGATGTAGGTCTATAAGTAAGATGTCGTCGCATGAGACGAAAGATAAAGATAATAATTCATTGGAAATAGATGCAGTGCAATGAACCCATTGAAGAGTGGGAATTATTTGAGTAAGACGAGATTACCCAGTAAAGGTATCCGAGGTTTAATAACCTTAAGATGGATTCACACGAAGTGTGTGGACGAGAGGTATAGACAACAAGTCGTGTAGATTGGTTCAGACAACCGCAAACCCTACTACGTAAGAATTATGTAATGTATATCAGGTCTTCCAATTGAGGGGAAGGTTGTCGAGTATTTTCGACTTATAAAGTTGGGAATTTGATAAGCGAGCTGAGTAGAGAATTGGCTGATTAAGGAAAGTAGTATGATGGATCTTTTATTATGTGATTTCAAGAGAAATCTAAATTTCGAGGACGAAATTTCTTTAAGGGGGGTAGATTGTAATATCCCGCTTATAAGTATCAGTTATCACTGTTAGAAGCTTATTATGCAAGCAATGGCATTTTTGTAATATTGTGGGGATGGAGGATTTATTTAAAAACGGAACCAAGATATTTTTCCCTCATTTATCTTCTTCATCTCTCTCTCTCTACCATGCTAGAATCTTCTCCTCCCTCTCCCTAAGAAACTCGGCCACCATCACCTTCTCCCCTCTCCTCCAAAATTCATCAATCTTCATCTATAATTCTCAAGCCTTATGCTAGCTCTCAATTTTGGGAAGTTTGGAGCAAGGAAAGATCAAGTATCAAGCTAGGAAAGAGTTCAAGCTAGGAATTGAAGGGGAACTTGGCAATGAAGCAAACTAGTGATTCAGGTGAGCTTCCTAGGGGTTTTAGAACCCACCTTGTAGAGTTTTGTTGAATATTTTGTGTATTGGATAAAATTCATAATTAGTGCCCAATTCCTTATGCTTGTCAATTCCTAGTTATTCATGATGTAATCTATCAATAGGCCTTAGAAATTTATCTCTTAAGCTGTTATGGTGTTTGGGCATGATTGGGTAAGCCAAGAATGATGAAAATCAAGTTCTGAAAATGCAGAAATCGGCCACCGAATTCATGAAATCGGCCACCGATTTTGCTACTCAATTCTTCAATGTTGCTACGGCAAAAATCGGCCCCCGATTTTATAGAATCGGCCCCCGAATTTCATGTGCTTTAGAGAATGTATAGAGCAATAAAGGATGAGGAAAGGTATAATGTTGAGAGACGAATACTCAAATCCATGAGTTAGCATAGAAAGGTTAAAGAGCGAGTTTAGGATTGATTAGAAATGTGAAGATAAAGCCCAGACGAGTATGGAATATTTCCAATAACCAAGTGTGGCTTGTGAGAACGATAAGCCTACGACCATGGGATTAATATGTTAAGCATTGGGAGGTTATATTCCCTGGAAATGCAATGAATATGCAAAACTCTTAGAAATTATGAGACGTACTTTTAAGTACATAAGGTAAGAAATGATGAGAATAAGAATGCATTAGATATGCACTAAGAATATGAAACGTATTAGATATACATATGAACTTAAGTTAAGAATTTAATGATAAAGATTATATGTGTTCATCAGACTCCGGATTATGCCGGATGGGATTTCTCCGAAAGGGCTATCCACACGTAAGTTATAAGATTATGGTAAACGCGTCCAGCAGGCTCCGGGATACGCCGGATGGGACTTTTCCGAGAGGATTGTCCACACGTATGTTAAAAGATTAAGCATGTTCAGCAGACTCCGGGATACGCCGGATGGGACTTCTTCGAGAGGGTTGTCTACATGCAAAGTTAAGTTGTGTTCAGCAGACTCCGGGATTCGCCAGATGGGACTTCATCGAGAGAGTTGTCCTCATAACGATAAGTGGAGTCCGGTGTTAGCCTGATATGATAGGAGTTTCACCGGTATGATGGGAGATGTACTTCGGGGTTACTCCACCCGGATGCACTCCGTAAAATGAACCAAGATAATGTTTTGTTTGTTCAACGCTAACTTCTAACTTTATGTTATGAAAAGACGAATATGAATATGAATACGTATATGTATTATGTACTAATAGTTGAGACAAGGTAGTCATTAGACAACAGAAAATGATCATAGACTCCCCCTCGATCACTAAGCATAAGTTTACGTACATGAAAGTATAAGATATGATAAAGACATGTAGCGATCCTAGGTTTCCCCTTGATCGCGAAATAGCTAGAGACATGACGGCGATCGTAGGTATCCCCAAGATCGCTAAGAGTAGGCACGGTGACCCTAGGTTTCCCCCGTGGTTGCCAACAGTAGGTTGGGCTAGAGCTCACTGAGACATTATGTCTCATCCCAATCCTTCTGGTGCAGGTTTTCAGGTAAGCAGGATGTTCGTGATGAAGTTCTTCATCGAGACGCTGGATGGAGTGCAGTTGCTCGTCAAGTGCAAGCTCAGGAGTTTTATTATTATTATGTATAAGTATTCATTTTGGTATACCGACAATTGTATAAACGGGCTACTTGTACCCCTTTTCAGTTGTATTGTTTGTAATATTATTATTGAAAATTTTAATGTATCCAATATCAGATTAATACACATGCTAAATATTCTAGATAATTTAGTATGGGTGTTACAATTGGTATCAGAGCAGGTCGATTCAGACCGTGCCTTGGGTCATTAAAAATTCAATAAAGTAGTGGAACCATTGGGTTCCGGATGTTGTTCTAAATGTCACATCTAGTTGAGCCTGATCAACTCAACCTAGTATATGACAGTTAGGATAAATGTCCGAGAGCTGAATGTGACCAAGGAGGAATGAAGTCTATGAAGGGCGAAGATTAAGGTGATAGAATTCTAAGACGAAATTGACGAAGAGGTATTCAATGCCAATTGGTGGCCATCAACCATGAGGTAGCGAAGCCTGTTAGTGGCAGAATTTTAAAAACAAAAGAGATATTCAAAAGTAAGGTGAAGCACGTCAACCCAGTTGGACGCGTCGTTGAACGATGCCTCGTCTGCGGAAGACATAAGGATTAAGAAATTATGGGATACTCTAAGGAATGACTTGGAACCACAGTTTGAGAAGTTAAAGTGGAGTGTGGATTAAGTAACAACTCTGAGCACAGAGTGAAGGAATTGCGGTACCAAGCCTAGAGACTCGAAATGAGGAATTATCGGTCGGTTTTGAAACCTCCAGACTCCCAACAAAGATAGAGTGTTGAAGAATCGAACTGCAGTCGGATGAGATTTTAAATGCCAAATGGTTAAGAGAATTAATTATGGATTAAGCGAATCATCTGGGCAAATGAAACTAACCACTCAAGTGTGGTCATTGAGCGTGAATCGCAAGTAAATTTAACCCCATCGGATCAGCCGCACCTCCCGAACCATAAATGTTAGATTTGAGAATTAAGAAGAGAACATGGTATGCAACCTAAGAATTAAGATGGACGAATAAGTGGTGATAATAAGATCTGTTGCATAACAGAGCGTGAATCAGATGTGTCCTATTAGTAAGAAGATTGGAAACAAGCTAAGCTTGACTGGAATTTTACTTAATGAAGGTTGGATAATAAATAATAAGTTGTTGGACATTAGTGAAGGGATGGATGAACAATATTGAATTTTTTCGATTGGATGAAGAAGGCAAATTCAAGATAACACCAGATTAAAGTAAACCAGTTTTGAAGGATAATCGGAATCTTAGCCGAGAAGTTATGTGAGACTTTATTTTATGGAGGATCGTCTTAAATACGAAATGTTAAGATTGTGGTTGTTTAAATTATATGAAGATTCATTCAGCTAAGACGATCAAGATTTGAGTTGTGAATACGATAACAAGTTACTGGAGTAATCCAATGGATAATGATAAGTGCAGAAGTTTAAGATCGAATAATTGGGTATGCTGGAGAGCCGGCAAAAGCTTAAATCTATATCAACGTGGATAGTTCTGGAGATACTCGAGGGGTAACCTAAGAGATAAGGTAAGGCGATAGAGACCGAAGTTATCTCGGAAAAGATTATGAATAAGAAATCCTTGGGGATAAAGATAGAACGAATAATAACGAGACTCAAATCCATCAGTGGATTCAGGGTATGAAAGATGTGAATTTTCAGAAGTCATAAAATGTTTTCAGAAGTTGCCATAAGTGATTGTGTGTGAATTTAAGTTGCCTCAAGCATGCTTTCAATCGGGTTTCCACAATGTTTAATGATTATATGATGTGTTGACCAAGAGATGATTACGGAATTCAGGATATGGAGAGTAAAGTTAGGACCAGAGTATAAGCTGTTGATAGGAGCATTGTTGGGCTCGTAACAGTTGCTGAAAACCGTTTACAGATTTTGGCGTATTGTCATGACGGTAAATATATGGTTTAGGGCCGAAAGGAAACACAAAGTCAGGTGATGACCAATCCGTAGGTTAAGCAGATGGTTTAAGCCACAAGAGGGAACAATAATGTCAGATGGTTTTGTTACGGTAACTACAAAGTGATAAAGTAAAAGGATTGGTCAAGGAAATCTTTTTGGCAATAGTGGTGTATTGCTCCGATTCTAACTCGAGTTGTTAGGAATCAGAGTTGCGCAGCGGAGTAGTAATCCAAGAATGAATTAATGAACAATGCTAAGCTGAAGCTTAGAAAACGAGAAGATGTTAAGTGCTTAATTCTTATAACACGAAATAGCAATAAGTAGAGACGACCTGAATATATCACCAGTTCTAATGGAAAATTTTGGAAGTTAAGTTGAGAAATATTATAAACCTCGAAACTCATGAGAAAAGGAATATTGGAATAGTTTAAGAATATATGGTAAGGAATAAGAAGGATGTGATTCTAGCACGTTAAGTCTGAATCAATGGAAGTTATCGTTAAAACGGTGGCTTAGCTATTTTAGCTAAGTAACATCAAGTATGCTTGAAGGGTAAGTTAGTCTAAAGAGAATTAAGCATAAGTCAACAACGGTACAGGTTGCGCTTGCAAGATGATATCTTTGAATTTGAGGCATTGATCGGGAACGACAATGCAGTGGCATGTAAGTTTATTCCGCATTGTACCCACGCTATGTTAACATGTCGCATACACCGGGTTAAGTTTAGTAATGTGTACATATTGGACGGTGTTTATGCTACTCAGATAGTAGTGTAGCCTTTTTTTTAGTTATGTGACATGTATAAGTCACTAAGGTACGTAACTAGTAATGTTCACCAGTAAAGGAAGAAGGACTTTTATGCAGATTAAAAGTCACTCGTAGTCTACAGTAAAGGGCTACGTAAGTTCAGGTTTTGATTAAAGGATTAAAGATTAAGTGTGCTATTTTTGGTAGCAATCAAGTAGAGCTTTCTTTTGAAAATAAGGATCTTGGACTCGATGTTCAGGAATGAGAAATGAGTTCACTATATTGATAAGTGTAATCATGATCTATGTTATGTGATAATGTATGTTCAAGAAATAAACATGAGTAGCATTGGCGGGGCAAACCTAGCAAGCCAGTTGAAAGGCAAATCCCGGATGTTACAAAATGAGTTAAGAGTAAGAAAAGTTTCCCCAAGTGATGTGGTAGTGTCTCAATGTGTTAAGATCAAAAATGATGTCACGTTAGTTGGACAAGAATGATGTGGCGTACAGTGTAACCGTCAGTAGTGTACACGTGCTCGTTTATGTATGTGAATTATATGCTATGAGATATGCCATATGATAATATGTGAGACGACTTATACCACTCATCACTTGGACTAAACTTTTAAAAATTTTGGATTTATCAGTATAGAAAATGTTTATGCTACGGCAAGAATTCGGGAATAATTTGTGATAAGAATGATGAGAGATTAGCAAACTCCCAATATGAAGAATGATTCCTAAGTTATTAAGATACGCGTTGACACCGTAGAATAATTGAGGCGGAACACGAGTAATCTGTAAAGTTCCGTGAGCTCTTGAGAATTCCATAGTGGAAGTAATGATTGGGTTTGTGATGAGTAACACATCGGGATGTCGGAAGGAAAGTGAAATTTCTGGCTTAGCAACTGGTAATGAGGTTAAACTGGTTCTGATTACTGCTGGTTCTGAACCTAACAGGTTCTGAACTTGAAACTTAGCACAATTTAAAAACAGTTATGCAGCAGAATTAAAAAGTGCAGAAATAAAAGAACACAAGGTTTGTTAACCCAGTTCGGAGTAAACACCTCCTACTCTGGGGGATACCAATCCAGGAAGGAAATCCACTATTGGAATTAATCCTTAAGACTCAGACACTGACTCCCAGTTCCTATCCCAAGCAATCAATCTCCACCTAGTCAGACTTCTACCCACGCATGAGTATTAGAGTCCACTAACTTCCTATTCAAGTAACAGCCCAGTTACGTAAACAAACCTGAACTAACCCAGTTCTGAACAAATTACCCAGTTTTGAAGAACACTCTTCAATACATGACTTGCACTCGTACCTACAGGCTTAGAGTGATTACAACTCAAAACACCTAAACCAACTCAACAGAGTGGTTCACAAACAAAGCTAAAAAGCTTACACACTAAGACTCTATTTCTGAATAAAAACTCTCTAATTCCTTGTATCTTGAATAGCAGCAAAGCACTCCTTATATAGTTTTCAACAAGCAACATTAATCTTAATTAAATCTTCTGAATTGATATGATTCTGAATAATGAATGGCTTGAAAAGGAAACAAATAAAACTGCAACATATCTCTCAAAGATTGCTTCAGTAAAATAAGAACATTCATAAACACGAGCCAAATCTTCAAAGATCTTCTCCAATTTAATTAGGCCTTCTAGAATCAACATGCTTGAATAAATCCTTGTTAAATCTCGCAAAGATTCGCGCCAAAACAATTCAGAAAAACCAGCTTATGATGAAGTCAACGAAAGTCAACGCGGGCATCAGACTCACATTTCAGCTTCTGAAGCGATACAATGCCTATGCATTCAGCTTCTGAAGGACAAAAGTGCTTTTGAATGGCTTCAAATCAAAAAACTTGCAACTGAAGATTTGTTCTAGACACTAAGATGCTTCTATTCAACACATTGGATTTGCCAAATATGCAGCCAACACCAAGAAACTCAACAATCTCCTCCTTTGGCAAATTTTTGGCTAAAACCAATGTTCACACACTCAAGCTCTTCAATCTCCCATAAGACTATCTCAGCAATGAAGAACTCCACATAAATATAACATAGCAACATAGATTATCACAGACCAGCAGCGGATTTAAGCTATGTTTATACTAAAAACCAAATAGTTTCAGTATCAGACCACTGAAACACACATCGCAGCTTCTGAACAAGCTCAGCACCACTTCAGGATCACTAAAACCACATAAAACACTCCCCCTGAAGCTTCACAATCGTGCAAACACATGAACAACCACTCCAACAACTTAATTCTCCCCCTGCAACTCATAAAACTCCCCCTTACTTCTGAACTATGTAAAAACATGATAAACCAGCTTCTGAAACTCTGAACAAAATGTATGACTGCTGACCAAAACAAACAATAACTCCGGTTTGAACTCAGGTTTTTCTCCCCCTTTTTAGCCACAAAATTATGACAAACTGCAGGCCTCACATAGGGTTTGAAAACTGCACAAACATCTTCAAAATATGTCCCAGTTTTTACTTCAGACCTAGGATCAGACACACATTTAGCATGAGCAAAGCTGGCAGGTACTCTATCTTCCTCACATCCAGTTTGCATTAATTGCTATAAATCCTTATGCTGACTAACATTTGAAGAACCACGACCAAAACCATTCCTCCCAGCAATTTGTTTCTCAAAATCAGCCACTCTTTTCTGATCACAAGTCCTAGCAACTTCAGACTTACAAGAAAATAGTACCTTCTGAGCAGGAACATGAACTTTGCTCCAGACTTTGGATGGTTCAGCACCAGAATTCTTCTATGCTATAGGAATTGGCTTGCTGTCATCAGCAACAGCCTTTCTCTTTCCTTTGTTCAGATTCTGAGCAATACCTTCACTCTTAGGTCTCCAAACTTTCTTGATTTTGCTCTTGTTCACAGCTGGTTCAACTTTTCTGTGTTGCAAATGTTTGGGATAACCATGCAATTTGTAACAAAAAGGTTTAATGTGACCCTTTTTACCACAGTGATGACAGACCCAAGGTTGATTCCTTCTTTTGTTTCTGTTAAACTTCTGGGAATGCATCTGAGCATGCTTCTGAGGCAGCATCTGAACTTGCTTATGAGGTATCATTTGAGCTGGCTTCTGACCTTGCATCTGTGCTTGTTTCTAAGGTCTCCTCTTTGGTGTTCCAACCATAGAATCATGAGTTTGAGTAGCACGAACAAACTGACTAACATGATTTTTCTCCTTGAGCTTCAGACTCTGATCAACATAACCTAACCCAGTTTTTCCTTGCTTCTGGACATCCAGAATTTCCTCCAACTTATCAATAGCAGAGTTCATCATCCTAACTTGCTTCTTCATCTGATCAAGTTTGGAATTCAGTTGGCTTACTTCATCCTTTAAATCAGAGTTTTGTACCAAAAGTTCACCTTTCTCAGCCTCCAGTTGACAAATGTTCTTCTTCTGATCCACTACTTGATTGCAAACTTCTAAACTTCTGATGTATAGATTCTTGTAATTTTCAGCCAGTTCATCATATGAGAGTTTTGCAACTTCAGACATAGATGAGGCTACAGACTCTGAGTCAGACTCAAAATGTCTCAGACTCTGAAAATGGATCAGACTTTGAACCAGTTCCTGAGTTCTGTTTTAACCTTACCATCAGGCCTGTATTAACCTTAGCAGATTCACTCTCAGCATCTTCTTCAGAATCATCATCAGACCATGAAACAGCTAGGCTCTTCTTCTTCTGCTTCTTAAAAAAAGTAGGACATTCTGTCTTGATATGTCCAAAGCCATCACACTCAAAGCACTGAACACCTTGTGATTGTTTACTATTTTCTTCAGTCTTGGCCCTTTTTAAATCATTATGAGGCTTGCTATTGTAAAACCTGATGTTCTGACCCTTGGATTTTGACTTTCTATCAACAAGATTCAGAATCTTATCAAACTGTTTCCCCAGCACCCCAAGTGCTTCTGATAAATCATTATCATCCTCATCTAGTTCTTGTTGATCATCAGCTTTAGAGTTTACAGCAAGAGCTATTCCTTTCCCTTTCTTCTCAGGCTGTTTGCAAAAAGCACTTTCAAAATTCAAAAGGGATCCAATCAGCTCCTCAACCTTCATAGTGGTAATATCATGGGCTTCTTCTATTGCTGTAACCTTCATATCAAACCTTCTGGGCAGGGACCTGAGTATTTTTCTGACTAATTTCTCATCTGTCATCTTTTCCCCAAGAGAATCAAAGAAATTGGCCATGTCCAGCACATTCATGTAGAAATCCTGAATAGATTCATCTTCCATCATCTTCAGGTTCTCAAACTTTGTTGAGAGAAGTTGAAGTCAGGATAGCTTAACCTTAGGGGTTCCTTCATGAGTGGTTTTCAGAATTTCCCAAGCATCTTTTGCCACAGTACACTGCTTGATGAGTCTGAACATGTTATGATCCACACCATTGAAAATTGCATTCAGGGCCTTTGAGTTCCCATGAGACAGGTCATCCTCAGCTTTGGTCCATTCTTCTTCAGGTTTCAAAACTGCAGTTTTATTTCCATCTTTGTCTATAACCACAGGATGATCCCAACCTTTGATCACAGCCTTCCAAGTTCTGCTGTCAATGGATTTTAGGAATGCACACATCCTTGATTTCCAGTACACATAATTGGTGCCATCAAGTAGGGATGGTCTGTTGACATAGCCTCCTTCTCTATCCATGCTTGCCAGAAATTAACTCCTCTGGATCTCACCCAAAACACAGGCAGGGTGCCTGCTCTGATACCAATTGAAATTTCTGGCTTAGCAACTGGTAAGGAGGTTAAACTGGTTCTGATTACTGCTGGTTCTGAACCTAACAGGTTCTGAACTTGAAACTTAGCACAATTTAAAAACAGTTATGCAGCAGAATTAAAAAGTGCAGAAATAAAAGAACACAAGGTTTGTTAACCCAGTTCGGAGTAAACACCTCCTACTCTGGGGGATACCAATCCAGGAAGGAAATCCACTATTGGAATTAATCCTTAAGACTCAGACACTGACTCCCAGTTCCTATCCCAAGCAATCAATCTCCACCTAGTCAGACTTCTACCCACGCATGAGTATTAGAGTCCACTAACTTCCTATTCAAGTAACAGCCCAGTTACGTAAACAAACCTGAACTAACCCAGTTCTGAACAAATTACCCAGTTTTGAAGAACACTCTTCAATACAGGACCTGCACTCGTACCTACAGGCTTAGAGTGATTACAACTCAAAACACCTAAACCAACTCAACAGAGTGGTGCACAAACAAAGCTAAAAAGCTTACACACTAAGACTCTATTTCTGAATAAAAACTCTAATTCCTTGTATCTTGAATAGCAGCAAAGCACTCCTTATATAGTTTTCAGCAAGCAACATTAATCTGAATTAAATCTTCTGAATTGATATGATTCTGAATAATGAATGGCCTGAAAAGGAAACAAATAAAACTGCAACATATCTCTCAAAGATTGCTTCAGTAAAATAAGAACATTCATAAACACGAGCCAAATCTTCAAAGATCTTCTCCAATTTAATCAGGCCTTCTAGAATCAACATGCTTGAATAAATCCTTGTTAAATCTCGCAAAGATTCGCGCCAAAACAATTCAGAAAAACCAGCTTATGATGAAGTCAACGAAAGTCAACGCGGGCATCAGACTCACATTTCAGCTTCTGAAGCGCTACAGTGCCTATGCATTTAGCTTCTGAAGGACAAAAGTGCTTTTGAATGGCTTCAAATCAAAAAACTTGCAACTGAAGATTTGTTCTAGACACTAAGATGCTTCTATTCAACACATTGGATTTGCCAAATATGCAGCCAACACCAAGAAACTCAACAGAAAGGAACAAGCACTAGAAGTGAAGCCTCCTGCTTGTGTTTTGAATATTAAACGAAGTTGGAATAATTTTTGCAATTGCTTGTGCGTGCATAATATCAGATGTTTATGGTGTAAAGATGACTCTATATGGAAATGTATGATGTAGGTCTATAAGTAAGATGTCGTCGCATGAGACGAAAGATAAAGAAATAATTCATTGGAAATAGATGCAGTGCAATGAACCCATTGAAGAGTGGGAATTCTTTGAGGAAGACGAGATTACCCAGTAAAGGTATCCTTGGTTTAATAACCTTAAGATGGATTCACACGAAGTGTGTGGACGAGAGGTATAGACAACGAGTCGTGTAGATTGGTTCAAACAACCGCAAACCCTACTACGTAAGAATTATGTAATGTATACCAGTTCGACTTATAAAGTTGGGAATTTGATAAGCGAGCTGAGTAGAGAATTGGCTGATTAAGGAAAGTAATATGATGGATCTTTTATTATGTGATTTCAAGAGAAATCTAAATTTCGAGGACGAAATTTCTTTAAGGGGGGTAGATTGTAATATCCCGCTTATAAGTATCAGTTATCAGTGTTAGAAGCTTATTATGCAAGCAATGGCATTTTTGTAATATTGTGGGGATGGAGGATTTATTTAAAAAGGGAACCAAGATATTTTTCCCTCATTTATCTTCTTCATCTCTCTCTCTACCATGCTAGAATGTTCTCCTCCCTCTCCCTAAGAAACTCGGCCACCATCACCTTCTCCCCTCTCCTCCAAAATTCATCAATCTTTGTCTATAATTCTCAAGCCTTATGCTAGCTCTCAATTTTGTAAAGTTTGGAGCAAGGAAAAGCAAGGAAAGATCAAGAATCAAGCTAGGATTTTGGAAAGAGTTCAAGCTAGGAATTGAAGGGGAACTTGGCAATGAAGCAAACTAGTGATTCAGGTGAGCTTCCTAGGGGTTTTAGAACCCACCTTGTAGAGTTTTGTTGAATATTTTGTGTATTGGATAAAATTCATAATTAGTGCCCAATTCCTTATGCTTGTCAATTCCTAGTTATTCATGATGTAATCTATCAATAGGCCTTAGAAATTTATCTCTTAAGCTCTTATGGTGTTTGGGCATGATTGGGTAAGCCAAGAATGATGAAAATCAAGTTCTGAAAATGCAGAAATCGGCCACCGAATTCATGAAATCGGCCACCGATTTTGCTACTCAATTCTTCAATGTTGTTACGGCAAAAATCGGCCCCCGATTTCATAGAATCGGCCCCCGAATTTCATGTGCTTTAGAGAATGTATAAAGCAATAAAGGATGAGGAAAGGTATAATGTTGAGAGATGAATACTCAAATCCATGAGTTAGCATAGAAAGGTTAAAGAGCGAGTTTAGGATTGATTAGAAATGTGAAGACAAAACCCAGACGAGTATGGAATATTTCCAATAACCAAGTGTGGCTTATGAGAACGATAAGCCTACGACCATGGGATTAATATGTTAAGCATTGGGAGGTTATATTCCCTGGAAATGCAATGAATATGCAAAACCCTTAGAAATTATGAGACGTACTTTTAAGTACATAAGGTAAGAAATGATGAGAATAAGAATGCATTAGATATGCACAAAGAATATGAAACGTATTAGATATACATATGAACTTAAGTTAAGAATTTAATGATAAAGATTATACGTGTTCATCAGACTCCGGATTATGCCGGATGGGATTTCTCCAAAAGGGCTATCCACACGTAAGTTATAAGATTATGTTAAACGTGTCCAGCGGGCTCCGGGATGCGCCGGATGGGACTTTTCCGAGAGGATTGTCCACACGTATGTTAAAAGATTAAGCATGTTCAGCAGACTCCGGGATACGCCCGATGGGACTTCTCCGAGAGGGTTGTCTACATGCAAAGTTAAGTTGTGTTCAGCAGACTCCGGGATTCGCCAGATGAGACTTCATCGAGAGAGTTGTCCTCACAACGATAGGAGGAGTCCGGTGTTAGCCTGATATGATAGGAGTTTCACCGGTATGATGGGAGATGTACTTCGGGGTTACTCCACCCGGATGCACTCCGTAAAATGAACCAAGATAATGTTTTGTTTGTTCAACGCTAATTTCTAACTTTATGTTATGAAAAGACGAATATGAATATGAATACGTATATGTATTATGTACTAAGAGTTGAGACAAGGTAGTCATTAGACAACAGAAAGTGATCATAGACTCCCCCTCGATCACTAAGCATAAGTTTACGTACATGAAAGTATATGATATGATAAAGACATGTAGCAATCCTTGGTTTTCCCTTGATCGCGAAATAGCTAGAGACATGACGGCGATCGTAGGTATCCCCAAGATCGCTAAGAGTAGGCACAGCAACCCTAGGTTTCCCCCGTGGTTGCCAACAATAGGTTGGGCTGGAGCTCACTGAGACATTATGTCTCATCCCAATCCTTCTGGTGTAGGTTTTCAGGTAAGCAGGATGTTCGTGATGAAGTTCTTCATGGAGATGCTGGATGGAGTGCAGTTGCTCGTCAAGTGCAAGCTCAGGAGTTTTATTATTATTATGTATAAGTATTCATTTTGGTATACGGGCAATTGTATAAACGGGCTACTTGTACCCCTTTCAGTTGTATTGTTTGTAATATTATTATTGAAAATTTTAATGTATCCGATATCAGATTTACACACATGCTAAATATTCTAGATAATTTAGTATGGGTGTTACAAGCAGGACTTGAAATCTTGTTAGAACTGGGGGCAAAAGAGGTCAAGATAAAAGGCGACTCTGAATTGGTCATAAAGCAGTTGACGAAAGAATACAGATGCATTAAAGAAAATCTAATTGTGTATTTTGTTCTAGCCAAAACGTTGTTACAACGTTTTCAGCATGTGAATATTCAGCATGTGCCTCGAATGAATAACCAAGAGGCGAATGAGTTGGCATAAATCGCTTCGGGTTATAAAGTCCCTAAAGCGAAGTTAAAGGAGTTGATAGAGATAAGAGACAAATTTACTCCAATTTCCCCTCCCCGAACGAAATTGTCAATAACAAAAACTGAGGGGGCAGAGGAAATATACAATCTTTCAGCCGAAAATTTTTCGGACGAATTTGAGAAAGTTCTATTCAAAGTTTTTGCCATTGACAATATGGCAGACAACGACTGGCGAAAACAGATTGTCGAGTACATAAAAAACCCTGCCGGAAACACCAGCCGAAAAATTAAATATAGGGCCTTAAGCTACGTAGTGATGGGGAATGAATTGTTCAAGAAAACGCCTGAACAAGTTTTACTAAAATGCCTCGGAGAAAATGAGGCATATTTGGCAATTTCCAACACCCACAGTGGAATTTGCGGTTCTCATCAGGTAGGCCACCAAATGAAATGGCTTTTGTTTCGACAAGGAGTTTATTGGCCTACGATGTTAAAAGATTGTATAGAGTTCGCTAAAGGTTGTCAGGAATGTCAGAAGCATGCAGGAATACAACATGTACCAGCAAGTAAACTTCATGCGATAATAAAACCATGGCCATTTAGAGGATGGGCTTTGGATTTGATCGGAGAAGTAAAACCTACTTCGTCGAAAGGCCACTGTTATATAATAGTCGGGAAAGATTACTTCACCAAATGGGTAGAAGCCGTCCCTTTACCGAATGTGGATCAGGAAGCAGTTATCAAGTTTATTCAAGACCACATTTTATACATGTTTGGAATCCCAGAGACCATCACCACAAATCAAGGGTTGGTTTTCACGGGACGAAAGATGATAGAATTTGCCTCCGAAGTCGGTTTTAAATTGTTAACTTCGACACCTTACTACGCACAGGCAAATGGTCAAGTTGAAGCCGCCAATAAAGTTATCATTAATTTGATAAAGAAACATGTGGGTAGTAAACCTAGAAATTGGCATAATACTTTGGACCAGGCTTTGTGGGCTTGTTGGAATTCGCCAAAAGAATCAACTAACACGACCCCATTTAGGCTCACATTCGGTCATGACGCAGTCCTACCCGTCGAAGTCTGTTTCCAATCGACTAGAATTCAAAGGCAACACGAGGTTCTAACAAACCATTATTGGAACATGATGTTAGATGAACTGGTTGATTTAGACAAGGAAAGGATACATGCATTAGACGTCCTCATGAGGCAGAAAGAAATAGTGGCTAAAGCCTACAATAAAAAGGTAGAGTCTAAATCTTTTGTTTCAGGAGATTTAGTTTGGAAAGTAATTCTGCCTATGGATAGAAAAGATAGAGTTCTAGGCAAATGGTCGCCGAATTGGGAAGGAACATTCGAAATCTCTTAAGTTTTCTCAAATGGTGCATATGAGATAGAAGAAATCGGTGCAGATAATCGAATTCTATTAGTAAATGGCAAATATTTGAAAAGATACAAGCCAATGCTGCAAGAAGTTAAAATTACGTATGAATAAAAAGATAATAGCAAGTTCGTAATCATGGCATACGCTGCCAGTACAATGATAAGAGTTTCAAAAAAGAGGCTATTCTAATACATATTACAATTTAATATTAGAAAGCTT
This sequence comes from Medicago ruthenica, assembly GCA_018208015.1. Classification (NCBI taxonomy): domain Eukaryota; kingdom Viridiplantae; phylum Streptophyta; class Magnoliopsida; order Fabales; family Fabaceae; genus Medicago; species Medicago ruthenica. Next base: position 63,960,640 of record CM031372.1, on the reverse strand, counting down.
AAAAGGTAAAGCTAGTCGTTAGCCTCTCTAGAGCCGTCTTGGCAAGATCCAGTACAGCTTGGGTCTGAGAGCCATTATCAATCAACCTATTGATCTCGTTGTCACTCGACTTGGCCCTTTTGAAATTTCAATAGCCAGTTTAGCCTCTCGGCAAAGTTCGATTTTTGAAGAGCCCAGTGTTTTCTGGATTTTAGCTAATTTCTCTTCCTCGTCTTTAATCTTCAATGCCAAGATTGCCATTTGTTCTTTATAAGTAGCAATGGTTGACTTGTATGCCTTTGCCTCGGCCGAAACATTGGCACTCTCAAGCTCTAAGGAAACAACTTTAGCTTTAGATGCTTTGATTAACCTCAGGTTCTCTGTATGTTAGTGGCGTTGTTTTGTTAACAAAGCATTGTTTTTTAATTCGCGCCGGAGTTTCGTGGCTATTTGGTCCATAAGAGGTTCGAAGTCGACAAAGAAAGCTAACAAAGACTAGTTACGAGTTAACTTTAGCAACTTGTGTATTGAGTTTGAAAGTGAGGTTCGAATTCAATCTGATGGCTTGAAAAAGATCTACCCCAATTACCTTTACCCGCAACTCTTGGGTCAAATCATCCTCAGACACTTCGAAACTCACTCCTACGGGTGAAGTCGAAGTATTATAAGTATTTTCACTGCTTATTAAGAGTTTAAAAGCTTCAAGGGGATCACTTTCCCCAAGGCTTGCTATTTCATCTAGGCTTGGAGTGGTATTGGGGGCATGCATTTTCTTCGGGGGAGACTCATCCATGCTCTCGGGACTTCGCGGGTTATTCCCTCCGCCTTCGGCCTCCTCGTCCTCAAGGTCCTCACTGCTCACATTGTCACCAGGAGTGTCATCCTCATCTGTTTCAGCTGTCTCGACTAGGTTTGGATTCTGGAGTGGCTCAGTGATGGTGGTTTGTCCACCGGTAGGAGTAGTTTGGATACCTGAAGTAGGAGCGAGAAGTTCACCTTTTGGCAAACTCGCATTATGTCCAACCTTAACTTCAGCCTGTTTGGGTTCGGGAGCAGTAGTGACAAACACATCTTCAAACCAGTCAACAGACGCCTTTCTGCCACAGTTCTGATCCGTTGGTTTGTCCTCGTTCATCTCTTCAATTATCTTAGAGATGGTACAATTATGCGGTGAAGTGGGCGTTGTCTATCCCCTGATCTCGATGTTACTAGTTTCCAACACCTGTAATAGACAAATTATTATCATGATTGAAAGAAGTTAATCAATGACTCGATTTCCGAGAAGTCGAGGTTTCGACATGTACCTCAATACTAACTTTCCCGACTCTAGAGTCTTCACTCAGGATTTTCTTTGCTTTATGGAGTTTCTTATTGAGAGGTTCGACAATTGAATCCGGCTCAGGCTTCTTTTTTTGCTCTTTCCCGACCAAGGTCGACAGACCTTCAGCAACGTCAGCATGTGGAGAAGAACCATCATCCTAGAAAATGTGTGTGTGTGTGTGTGTATATATATATATATATATATCTATATATATATATATATATATATATATATATATATATATATATATATATATAATGATAGGGATGTTTAACTAAACTCAAGAGCTTTTGAAGACTTTCCTTTGGACTTCAGTGCAATAGACTTAACTTTCTTTGCAGGTTCATCCTCATTGAGTCCTAGTTCATGACATTTTAGAGAACTCACAAGATCCTCAATACTTAAAGTATCCATATCTCTTGCTTCCTCTATAGCAGTCACTTTAGGTCTCCATTTAGCAGGCAGGCTTCTTAGGATCTTGTTCACATGATCAACATTTGAATAGCTTTTTTTTAGTATTTGAAGTCCAGATACCAGAGTCTGAAACCTTGATAACATTGTCTCAATGTCTTCATCCTCTTTCATTCTGAACAGCTCATACTGTTGAACAAGAAGTTTAGCCTGAGCTTAGTTAACCTTCATGTTACCCTCATAGGTAGAACACAGAGAAGTGAAGATAACCTTAGCAGTAGACTTATCACTCAGTTTTAAGTATTCAGTATGAGGTAAAGCTTCAACAATAATGCCTCTCACTTTATGATGATTTTTATAGATCTTTCTTTCAACATCTGAGAGATTCTTTCTATCAGTTCCTACATCTTCATCAACAGGAATAAAGATACCATCTTCAATGATGTCCCAAAGAGTGTCATAAACACCAATGATATGGTTATACATCTTACTTTTCCACCAAGAAAACTTCTCAGCATCTCCATTAAACATAGGAGGTTTACTGTGATGAGAGCTAGATTTATCATTTGCACCATAATCATATGATGCAGCTCTATTGTTCCCAGAAATTCTAGAATCAGAATCACTTGCTCCACCACCAGGACTAACAGCTTCACAACCAGTAGACATGTTTTTCTCAGGATCTTACTGACACACTGTTAAGTGTTGAAATATCAAAACTGGAGCTCTGATACCAACTGAAGGTGAGAAAAACACAAGAAGGGGGGTTGAATTGTGTTGGCTTTTTCTTCAAAAATGACTAGAACAAAGTTCAGGTTCTGATGGAGTTCAGAATCTGAGTATAAGGTTCTGAGTCAGAAGCAAAGTTTCAGAATCTGAGTGAAAGTTCGGATTCTGATGCAGCAGATAAAATGTTAAAGAGATAGAAAAGAGAGAGTCACAAGTAATTATCTTGGTTCCATCCACAACCCGGAAGTAGTCCAATTCCCTTGTCACTTACAAGAGATTTTTCACTATAATCCAATGATTACAAATTGCTCAAGCACACAACAAGAGACTTCTTATGCTCAAACACAAAGTAACAAACAAAAATACAAAGTAAAATGTTTGAGTTGAACACTTGATATACTATCAGTGGTGTTCACAAAATACAACACAAATATCAGACTCTAAACTTAAAAATTTCTAAGATAAGAAAGTTTGTAAGAAATTCTAAGTGTTTGATGCGCTTTGAATTTGGCACAGTATTGGCACTTGTAAAATTTTCAGAGTCTTATTTGAACTTCAAGTCTTCAAGCCTTTATATAGGGAGTGAAAGAGACGTTGAAGGATGCCAAATCATCATAGAGTCCATTGGAGAAGCTTTGATCAGTCACTGTTGATTTGTTGCTTGATTTGGTTCACGTACTTTGAAGGAAGGAATTTGAAATCTTTCTTGAATATGGAATGAACCGTTTGCAGAGGAGACAAAGTTGCAGTTGTACTAACAGAGCATGTGAGAATGTTGGAGATCGTGGTTGTACCCTTGTCTTTGCTTAACAATGACATCCATTTACCTTCTGACAATTCTAACAGCCATTGCAGATGTCCCATATGATTCAGAATCAAGTTTTTTAGTTACTTCAATATGCTTCCAATTCTGAGTCTTCAAGTACTGAGTCTGGAGTCTTCAGAATTTGAGTCTTCAGCTTTTGAGTCTAAATCTTCAGAGTTTGGAGCATCTTTAGATTCTGGCTTCAAGCTTAGCTTCTCAAACAAATCTTTTGCTCTTCATTTGTTCTTTCAGAACCTATATATGATTAAATCATTGTAAATTTTTATCTATGGTCCTGCACTCTTGAACAAATATTAGCATATCCATTTGATCTTTTAATACCTTGTTATCATCAAAACTTAAGAGGCATTGTTTAAACTTATTTTGTTCCAACATGTTCAACTGCCGATAATCCACACACAACCTAATGCTACCATCTTTCTTCTTAACCAAAAACATTGGCGCTCTCCAACTCTGATGCAGACATCTGATATGGCGCCGCTGAAATAGGACTAGTTCCAGGTACCACATCAATCGCAAACTCCACTTCTCTCTCCGCTGGTAAGTCAGTAATGTCGTCTGGAAAAACATGTGCAAACTCGTTCACTACCAGAAAATCACCAACTTCAGCCTTACTTTCAACTTTCAACGAAGCCAACATCACAAACACTTGAGCTTCTCCACCTGACGATGCTTCTACCTGCCCCGCGGTCAAAAACTTCCCCTCGACATGCTCCTCTGGTTTAGGAAACATTACACTCTTGGTTAAACAATTAATGTTAACACTGAAAGCTAACAACCAGTTCATTCTAAAAATAACATCCATATGTTATAAGGGTAAACAAACTAAATCCAACTTAAAATCCACATCACCAAAATTCACAGGACAACTCGCAAAAACCAAGGAAATGGTCATTGGGCCATTAAGTGGGGTATCAACGACCATCCCTCTCGACATACGAGACATAACAAGATTCAATCTTTTAGCACAATCAAGAGAAATAAACGAATGTGTCGCACCGGTATCAATAATAGCAAGCAAATGAGTGTTGTTGATGAAACAAATACCTCAAATCAAGTTGTCCGATTCTACACCCTCCTCAAACTCAAAGCAAAAACATTTCCACTAGCCTTCTCCTTCTTCAGCTTCGTGCACTTCGTACTAATTTGACCAGCTTCTCCACAATTGTAGCACACCACCTCTTTGCTCTTGCACTCAAAATCCTGATGTCCAACCTTGCCACACATGTAACAAGTTACCAAAGCATTCGTACACTTCGCATCACGATGCCCCACAACTCCACACCTAAAGCACCTCAAGTCTCCCCCACTCTGAGTAGTCCGACCAACAACTTTCTTCTTTCCCTTCTCCATTCCATAAGGCATACCACGACCATTCCCCTTTCCCATCTTATCACTGTATTCTTGTAGAAACTTTCCCTAGCTCTCAAACTGCTTAATCTCATGACGAAACCCACTTGTAGATACTTGCCCTAGCTCTCACACTTTCCCTTCTTATCCTGGTATCCGATGAACTGCTTAATCTCATGACGTAACCTACTCTCAAACTTGATGCATTTTGATGCATCTGCTCCCAATGCATTGTAATGCAGGCAAAAGCGATAAAGGTCCTCAAACTTTGACGCGTAGTCTACCACTGACATATTCCTCTGCTAGAGCTCCAAGAATTCTATCTCCTTCTTACTTCTTACATCCGCCGGGAAATACTTGCGCAAAAAATCATCCTTGAAGACCCCCCAAAAGATCTCAAATCATCCCGCCTCCATCCGCTGCCTGGTGTTCAACCACCAAAACTCTGCCTCTTCCGCTAGCATATGAGTAGCCAACCACAAAATTTTGAGAGGCAAATGAGAGAAGAGGCTTGGAGAAGAGGAAACTAGAAGAGCTCAAGAGGAAGGGGGAATTCTACTAGAAGTATAAAGAAAAGTGAAGAATTAAGGTAAGAGGGGAGATTACTTTCATCAAGTGGGTTAAATAAGCACTTATGGGGTTTGGGTGTTTTAGATTATGATTAATTGCATGATTAATTGTTGCTGATTTAGTGAATTTTCGTGCTCCTTTTTGTTGATTAAATTAAGCATGTTAAACTTTGATGAAATTGCATTTTCTTCATGTCAAAATTCATGTTTTAATATGAATAATTAATACCTTTGTGAATTTTGCTGAATGTGATTATTAACATGATAATTGAATGATGTTTGCTGATTGTGAATTTGATTATGATCATGAATGTGTGTTTTGTTTGAGAAATCATAAAGTTATGTTGAATAAGTTGCAATTTAAGTGATTTTGAGAAAATTGATTAATTGAGTGAATTTTCTTAAGTTGCTACTGTTTTGATTATGTTGCTGCCATATGATGAAAAGCATGTAAATGTTATGTTGGGTGTGTAGCTTTGATGAGAATTAAGTTGTTGTTGTTGTTGTTGGTGGTGGTGGTGTTTAGCTAAAATGACTTAATTAACTGAAAATGAGTAAGTTGATGCTTAAATGAATAATTTGTTATTGGAATAGTTTGAATAGGTGATTATGGTGATGTTGAACTTGATGAAATACTGTTGGTGTTGTTATATAAGCATAGTTGCTAAGTTGTTGGTGAAAATGGACATTTGAGACGAACTTTGAAAATTACCGAAAAATCTTGAGAATTCATGTCAATTTGATGTTTCATTGTGTATCCATTGTTCAGTTTAAGTGTATTGATCATGGGTATTGTTTGTAAACTGATTTTGGGTCAATTGGGATGAAAAACGAGATTTTTGGGGGAATTTTGGGGTATTCACGTGTGCGATACCCTGTTTTCTTGTTGCCCAGAAAATAGGACTTCGCTCAGCGAAGCTCCATGGTCGCTCAGCGACCTTAGCAGATACAACATCGGTTGTTCTACGTGTTTTGGTCTTTGGGGGACCTTTCCGGACATCCCTGGGCATTCCTTTAGTGTTGTTTCGATGTTGTTTTGACCTTTTATTGATGGATAATGATCGCTTGCCATGGATTGATTATATGGTTTGATTTTGAGACTGAAGGTGAGAAAAACACACACAAGAAGGGGGGGGGGTTGAATTGTGTGACTCAAAAACTTGGATCTTTTCTTTTTCAAAAACTTAACACTAGTTCAGAACCATGTTCTGAACTATTATCAGAAGTATTTGCAGTGGATATATAATGAAAAGAAAAAGGTAAAGGGAGACACACAGAATTTATACTGGTTCCTTCTCAATGTGAGAAGTAGTCCAGTCCCCTTGTTTTCCAACAAGAGAGTTCCACTATAATCAGAAGATTACACTTGCTCAACCACCAAGGAAGAGACTTCCAGTTGCTCAATCACAAAGAAAGAGGCTTCTAATGCTCAACCACAAAGGAAGAGGCTTCCAATGCTCAAGACACTAAGTCAAGAGACTTCCCAATGCTCAAGACACTAAGTCAAGAGACTTCTGACTCAGACCACAAAGGAATGAGGTTACAATTGCTCAGTATACATACTGAGACTTTAGGGACCAAACTGGTTTACAAATAAATGAGTTTGGGATGAACACTTGATAAAATATCAGAGGTGTTCTCTTAATACAACACAGGTTAAGACTCTTAACCTTAAGAAATTCTAAGTTACAAGGACTGAAGAATTTCTAAGAGTTTTTGAACTTATGAGTTTTACAGCAGAAAACAGAGCACATGTTCAGCAATTTGTTTCAAGAGTCTTAGACAAATTTCTTCTTCAAATCTTCTTCCTTTTATAGAGGAAATAGAGCTGTTGAAGATTTGCTTGATTTGAGGAAAGAGCCGTTGCAAGTTGAGCTAGGATTTCTGCAAATGTGTGCTGCACTTTTTCAAACAAAACAGAGCAGCAGCCATTTTTGAAATGGCCTACCTTAAAAGCTGGGGAATGTTTGGGTCAGGGAGACAACTGTTCCATTGGGTTGCTCTGACACATCCAGGCATTAAATGCGCACAGTAACACTTGCTTTCCATGCCACATCAGCTTCAGAAGCTTCTGTGTGAACAGTGCATCAGAAGCTGCCTTTGTACGGATCAGAAGCTGCCTTCAGAAGTTGACTTTTGTTGACTTCTTCAGACGCTAACTTTTGTTGACTTCCTTCAGAAGCTGCCTTCAGACTCAGACTTCAGAAGCTGGCTTCAGAAGCAGGCTTCAGACTCTCACTTCAGGAGCACAACTTCAGGAGCACTTCTTTAGGAGCACCACTTCAGGAGCACTTCTTCAGACCCAGTTTCCTTCTAGCTTTGCAACATTGCTTCTTAGCTTTCCTTTCTTGCTCTAAGCTTGTTCTTTCATAACCATTCTTAATTTCCAATCAATAAACACGTGGTTCTGAAAACACTTGAACAAAGCATTAGCAAATAACCAATTTTCTATTTAACACTTTGTTATCATCAAAACCATAAAGAGAGATATGTTTACACATAAATGTTTCAACAATCTCCCCCTTAATTCATAAGAGAGTTGTTAAACACATTTTGTTCCAACAATCTCCCCCTTTTTGATGATGACAAACATAAGTATTAAATCAGAAAATTGTTGTTAACTTAATTAACAAGTTAACTGTAGGGTGTGAGGTTTGTAAGCTCCCCCTGAGTTTGATCCAAGTTAATTAAGTTCAGTTTAGATCACAAATGTGAAAATTTCAGAATTGTTGTTAAGTTTAATTAACAATCTGACTTCAGGAGAGGTTTGTAAGCTCCCCCTAGGTCTGACAATCCTCAAGGTTAGGTTTGTAAGCTCTCCTTGATTCTTATCCAAGTTAACTAAGCTTAACTTAAAACAATATAGTGAAATTAACACTCAGAATTGTAAATAACTTGCTGACTTCAGGTTCTGAGGTTTGTAAGCTCTCCCCCTAAGTCTGATAATCCACAGGATGAGTTTTGTAAGCTCCCCGAGTCTTATCCAAGTTATTTTAAATTCAATTTACTCACTAAGAGTAATGTATCTCACAGAATGGTATCAGAGCCAGACTTTCAATTCAGAGGCTAAGAGTTAAAAAGCAGTTCTCATAAGTTAAGTTCAATCAGTATCAGAGCTTTAACTAGCTTTAACTTATGTTCAGAGCCTCAGGCTTTAATACCTTTTACTCCCCTATCATAAGTTAATATATTGACAGAGTTTAACTTATATTGTGAGCTCAGGTGCTTTAATACTTATTTTACCTTACTCCCCCTTTTGTCATCAACAAAAAGTTTTTTAAAAGAGTTTGAAAGCATGTGTATCAGAGCATAAATCTCCCCCTTTTTTAAAAGAGTTTGAAAACATTTCAAAAAGGTTCAGAATTGGAGGGGTTGAAAAACTTGTGAGATATTTATGCAATCATATGGATAATCAAGCAGCAAAGATGAGCATTAGAGCATACTTGATTTTCAATGAGTATATGAATTTGCATTAAAAATAGAATGTTGTTCAGAAGCAGAAACAATTCAGAGCTTCTGATCAGAGCATTCTGTGTTCAGACATGGTTTGTTCAGTATAAATGGTTCAGTATCAGAGCAATTCATACAAGAAGGTATCAGAGCAGGTCTAACTCATTTTTAAAACAAAATAGTTCAGATCATAGACCAACTGAAAGATTATATCAGAGTCTGATACTAATTGACAGTTTTAAGACTACTGATTATGTATCAGAACCTGATACTAAAATATGAAGGTTTATCTCAGAGTCTGATACCAAATTAAAACATTCAGTGCTGATACCAATATAAAATAAGTTCTAAAAGCTGAACATTGTCTGAAACACTTTGGGCATTTAAAAAAAATGTGTTTGTGCTAAACAGTTTAAAAACAAACTGATACCAACTGAAAATTGTTTGTTAAGCAATTTTAACATTGAATATCAAAGCAGAAAATCACATTTTTAATTTGATGACTTTGGGAGGATTATAGTATAACTTTCAAAGCTTTAATCATCATTGCCCAGGGTTATACTTATCAGATTCTGACCAAACATTAGATTCCTATCAGATTCAGAAGTCAGAAAATCCAGGTTCTGATCCTTCAGACTCTGAGGTTTTTCAGGCTGAACTCTATTCAGACTCTCAGAAGATGAGTGTCTGATAAGTCTTAGCTTATGATAAACTCAGAATCAAGGTTTTCATTCAGATTCAAGCACATTTTCAAGAGATAAAGTGCATGTTCAGATTCTTTTTAATAAAATTGAATCTTTCTTCTGTTAGGGGTTTTGTGAATATGTCAGCCCATTGATGATCAGTATCAATGAACTGAATATCTAAAACACCCTTCTGAACATAATCTCTTATAAAATAATGTTTTATTTCTATGTGCTTGGCTCTAGAATGCAGAATTGGATTTTTAGACAGACATATTGCAACAGTATTATCACAATAAATTGGAATATTATCTGCATGAATCTGATAATCCTCTAATTGATGTTTCATCCAGAGCAGTTGTGTGCTACAGCTTGCAGCTGAGATGTATTCTGCTTCTGCTGTTGACAAAGCAATGGTTGCTTGTCTCTTGCTGGCCCAGGATATCAGATTGTCACCAAGAAACTGACAGTTTCCACTGGTGGATTTTCTTTCAATCCTGTCCCCAGCATAGTCAGCATCACAGAACCCAACTAGCTTATAATTCAGAGATTTCTTATACTAAAGTCCCAAATTAGTTGTTCCTTTCAGATACCTAAAGATTCTCTTGACAGCAGTCATATGAGATTCTCTAGGATCTGATTGGAATCTAGCACACAAACATACACTAAATAAAATATCTGGCCTAGAAGCAGTTAAGTATAAAAGAGAACCTATCATACCTCTGTACAGCTTCTGATCTACTTTAGAGCCATTGTCATCTTTGCTTAAGGTGCAGGTGGGATGCATTGGTGTTGTCATCAGCTTGCAATCATCCAGCTGGAACTTCTTCAAAAGCTCCTTAGTGTATTTGGACTGATGAACATAGACACCATCTTTGCATTGGTTGATTTGAATTCCCAAAAAGAATTTCAGCTCACCCATCATGCTCATTTCAAATTCATCCTACATTAACTTTGAAAACTATTTGCAAAGGGAGGCATTAGTAGAACCAAATATGATATCATCAACATAGATTTGTACAATTAAGATTTCTTTCTTAACAGTTTTCCTGAAAAGTGTATTATCAACTTGACCTCTTACAAAATTATTTTTAATCAAGAAGTTGCTTAGCCTTTCATACCAAGCTCTGGGAGCTTGTTTCAGACCATACAAAGACTTCTTAAGTTTAAAAACATGATTTGGATATTTAACATCTTCAAAACCGGGAGGTTGTTTTACATACACTTCTTCAGAAATTACACCATTTAAGAAAGCACTCTTAATATCCATTTGATATAAGATGATATCATGATTAATAGCATAAGAAAGAAGTAACCTGATTGCTTCCAGTCTTGCAACTGGAGCAAAAGTTTCTGTGTAATCAATTCCTTCTTGCTGGCTGTACCCTTGAGCTACTAATCTAGCCTTGTTTCTGATCACTTCTCCTTGTTCATCGAGCTTGTTCCTGAACACCCATTTTGTTCCAATGATGTTTTTATGATCAGGTCTTGCAACAAGATCCCATACATCATTCCTTTGAAACTGGTTTAGTTCTTCTTGCATTGCCACAATCCAGCCATCATCAGCAAGTGCTTCATCAGCAGTTGGAGGCTCAATCATGGATAACAGGCCAAGCATAGACTCATTCTGACTGAATGCTGATCTTGTCTTCCTTGGACTGTTCTTATTTCCAATGATCAACTCCTCAGGATGTGAAGACTTGTACTTGAATGAGGTTCTGGGTGGATTAGCTTCTGATGAACCATTAGGGATGTGTTCAGAACCATGTTGGTCATGATTTGCTTCAGGAGTAGTGTCTTTATCAGAGAGTTTCTCAGAATCTTCATTGTTTTCAGCTTCTGCAAAACTCTCAACCAGCTCTGGTATTTCATTACCAGGCTTCTTATCATCAAACCTAATGTGTATAGCTTCTTCAACAACACGTGTTTCAGAATTATACACCATGTATGCCTTAGATCTCTCTGAGTATCCTAAAAAGGTACCCTTTTGAGCCTTGGCATCAAATTTCTTTAGGTAGATTTTATTGTTTAGTATGTAACATGTACAACCAAACTGATGAAAATAAGAAATACTTGGTTTTCTTCCTTTAAACAATTCATATGCTGTTTTATTCATAATGGGTCTGATATAGATCCTGTTCTGAATATAACATGCTGTGTTTACAACTTCTGCCCAAAAGTACTTAGCAATTTTAGATTCATGGATCATGGTTCTGGCCATTTCTTGTAAAGATCTGTTCTTTCTCTCTACAACTCCATTTTGTTGTGGAGTTCTAGGAGATGAGAACTCATGGAGAATTCCATGATCTTCACAAAAATTTTCAAAAGGTTCATTTTCAAATTCCCCACCATGATCACTTCTGATTTTCAAAATTTTCAAATCAGTTTCAGTTTGTACTTGTTTGCAGAATTTGTAAAACACATCATATGTTTCATTTTTGGTTCTGAGGAATTTAACCCAAGTCCACCTACTGTAATCATCAACAATTACAAGTCCATACTTCTTCCCATTGATTGAAGCTGTTCCAACAGGACCAAACAAATCAATGTGAAGGAGTTCTAGAGGTTTAGAGGTGGAAACAATGTTCTTAGATTTAAAAGAAGTTTTTGAAAACTTTCCAATTTGGCATGCACTTCACAGTGCATCTAGTTAGCCTTTTGTGCCAGACCCATTTCTCATCACTCATAGACAGAAGGCAAACTACCTTCTGCTGAACCAATTCAGAAAAATTTATTTTGTAAACATTGTTTATCCTGCTGCCTCTGAACACTACATACTTGTCTTTGTTACTAATTACAGTACATGTGTTCTTATTGAACAGGACTTCATAATTACTATCACATAATTGACTTATGCTAAGTAAATTATGTCTAAGTCCATCTACCAGCCAAACATTATCAATGTACAGGGAAGAATTACCTATCTTACCAGTACCAATGATCTTTCCTTTCTGACTTCCTCCAAACCCCACAGTTCCTCCCTCTTTCAGAGTTAGGGTTTGGAACATAGACTTGTCCCCTGTCATTTGATGTGAGCATCCACTGTCCAGGTACCAGGATCTTTGCTTTTCTTTGGATGTTAAGCATATCTGCAATTGAAATGATCTCAGACTTAGGTACCCAGATTTTCATGGGTCCTTTGGGGTTAGTCCTGAAAGGTTTTGGCTTCTTGTGTCTGAAGTTATGATATTCAGACTTGTTCTCATACTTAGGATATGAATCCTTGTATCTTGAATAAGTCTGAGTTTTAGAACCTGAGTTCTTCAGAACCTGAGTTCTCAAAGGTTTGGACTCAGATTTCTTCAGAACCTGAGACTTGAAGGTCTTTGGTTCTGATTTGTTCAGAGTCTTAACCATTGAGCACTTTGGTTCTGATCTCTTCAGAATTCTAACTCTGCTAGCTTCAGGCACAAGGCAAGCTTCAGTTTTGCCTTTCTTGAAACAATTAGAAGCAGAAAACTGATTGGTTTGATTTTGCTTGCTTTGCTTAACCTTCTGAGATTGAAAAAGTTTTTTATTGACTGGTTTAACAGATTTTGAAGTTTTGTTAAACTCAGTCTTTGAAAAATTTGAATTTGAATCATTCAGATTCTGAGACTTACTAGTTCCAGGTTCTGAACTCTTCAGATTCTGAACATTTTCAGGTTCAGAGTCTGATTTCCTCTTACTCTTAGGCTTAGAACCTTTTGGCTTAGATTTAGGCAAGGTTTTAACATCTGCCTTCATCTTACCCTTAGGTTCAGAAGCTTCAGAGTCTGAGCTGTTCAGAACTTCAGACTTAGTCTCAGTTTCTGATATTTTCAACTTCTCAGAGTTATCAGAAGCAGGCACAAAGCATATACCATTGCCTTTTAAAATATTTTCAGAACAGGCAGGTGAATTTAATTCATTTGAAGGTTTGAATGAATCGTAGCCAATGCCTTCACCTTTGTTTCTGATCATATTATACATTATAGAGGCAATTTTAGTTCTATTGAATCCAGTTAAGATGAAATCTTGAAGAGTTATTTCCTGTTCATTAGGAACCTCTTCAGATTTCTTATGAGCCTCTTTTCTGAGTTCGTCAACTTCTTCATCATATTCAAATATTTGATTCTAAAGTTTAAGATTTTCCTCAGACAGCAGGTTTGTTTGATTTTTCAAAGATTTAATTTCTTTTAACTTGCTTTTAAGATGACTCATAAGATCATTAACTGTTTCAATTAATTCAGATCTAGTGAGTTCAGAATATACCTCATCTTCTTCATCAGAATCTGAGCATGATTCTGCATCAGAAAATGCAGTTGCCATCAGGGCCAGGTTTGCTTCTTCTTCATCAGATTCTGACTCATTGTCCAGATCATCCCATGAAGCCATGAGACTCTTCTTAAGCTTGTTTCTGAAACTGCTGAACTTTGAGCTGGACTTCTTTGCTTTCTCTTTAGACTTTTCTTTCTGAAGATCAGGACAGTCAGCAATGAAGTGCCCAGGCTTCTTGCAGTTGTAACAGCTTTCCTTCTGGATATCCCTCTATGAACCAGAACCAGATCCTCTAAAGTTACTGCTTCTGTTAGAGAATTTTTTCTTTCTATTCATTAGATACTGAAGCCTTTTAGAAAGCATTGCAAGCTCATCAGCATCTGAATCTTCATCAGAATTTCCCTCAGGAAACTCTTCTTCAGATTCAATAGCTTTCAAAGCTTTAGCAGGCTTTCTTTTAGACTTCAGAGCTAATGTTTTTGGTTCTCTAACAGACTCATCCTCATTGAGTCCCAATTCATGCACCTTGAGAGAGCTTATAAGATCCTCAATACTTAAAGTATTTAGATCCTTAGCTTCCTCAATGGCAGTCACTTTAGGTCTCCATTTGGATGGCAGACTTCTAAGGATTTTATTCACATGATCAGCTGTGGTATAACTCTTCTTCAGAATCTGAAGTCCAGAAACCAGAGTCTGAAATCTTGAGAACATAGTCTCAATATTTTCATCCTCTTTCATCCTGAACAGTTCATATTGCTGAACAAGAATGTTTGCCTTAGCTTCTCTAACCTTTTTATTACCTTCATAGTTAGAGCAGAGGGATGTGAATATGGCTTTAGCAGTTGACTTGTCACTCAGCTTCTGATACTCTGAGTGAGGTAGGGAATCCACAATGATTCCTCTCACATTGTGATGCTTTCTACATATCTTTCTTTCTGCATCACTAAGAGCTCTTCTGTTGACAGCAACACCTTCTTCATCCACTGGTATTGAGATTCCATCTTCAATAATATCCCATAGAGTATCATTTATACCAATGATATGGCTGTACATTTTACTCTTCCACCATGAGAACTTCTCAGGATCACCAGTAAACATTGGAGGTTTATTGTGTGACCTGGATTTTCTCTCATCAGTGCCATAATCATATTGTACAGAAGTATGTCTAGGAGGAGGAGGAGGAGGAGGTGAATCTTCATTATCAGATGACATGTTTTTCTCAGGATCAAGACTGACACACTGTTAAGTGTGAATATCAGAACCAGAGATCTGATACCAACTGAAGGTGAGAAAAACACACACAAGAAGGGGGGGTTGAATTGTGTGACTCAAAAACTTGGATCTTTTCTTTTTCAAAAACTTAACACTAGTTCAGAACCAGGTTCTGAACTATTATCAGAAGTATTTGCAGCGGATATATAATGAAAAGAAAAAGGTAAAGGGAGACACACAGAATTTATACTGGTTCCTTCTCAATGTGAGAAGTAGTCCAGTCCCCTTGTTTTCCAACAAGAGAGTTCCACTATAATCAGAAGATTACACTTGCTCAACCACCAAGGAAGAGACTTCCAGTTGCTCAATCACAAAGAAAGAGGCTTCTAATGCTCAACCACAAAGGAAGAGGCTTCCAATGCTCAAGACACTAAGTCAAGAGACTTCCCAATGCTCAAGACACTAAGTCAAGAGACTTCTGACTCAGACCACAAAGGAATGAGGTTACAATTGCTCAGTATACAGACTGAGACTTTAGGGACCAAACTGGTTTACAAATAAATGAGTTTGGGATGAACACTTGATAAAATATCAGAGGTGTTCTCTTAATACAACACAGGTTAAGACTCTTAACCTTAAGAAATTCTAAGTTACAAGGACTGAAGAATTTCTAAGAGTTTTTGAACTTATGAGTTTTACAGCAGAAAACAGAGCACATGTTCAGCAATTTGTTTCAAGAGTCTTAGACAAATTTCTTCTTCAAATCTTCTTCCTTTTATAGAGGAAATAGAGTTGTTGAAGATTTGCTTGATTTGAGGAAAGAGCCGCTGCAAGTTGAGCTAGGATTTCTGCAAATGTGTGCTGCACTTTTTCAAACAAAACAGAGCAGCAACCATTTTTGAAATGGTCTACCTTAAAAGCTGGGGAATGTTTGGGTCAGGGAGACAACTGTTCCATTGGGTTGCTCTGACACATCCAGGCATTAAATGCGCACAGTAACACTTGCTTTCCATGCCACATCAGCTTCAGAAGCTTCTGTGTTAACAGTGCATCAGAAGCTGCCTTTGTACGGATCAGAAGCTGCCTTCAGAAGTTGACTTTTGTTGACTTCTTCAGACGCTGACTTTTGTTGACTTCCTTCAGAAGCTGCCTTCAGACTCAGACTTCAGAAGCTGGCTTCAGACGCAGGCTTCAGACTCTCACTTCAGGAGCACAACTTCAGGAGCACTTCTTCAGGAGCACCACTTCAGGAGCACTTCTTCAGGAGCACTTCTTCAGACCCAGTTTCCTTCTAGCTTTGCAACATTGCTTCTTAGCTTTCCTTTCTTGCTCTAAGCTTGTTCTTTCATAACCATTCTTAATTTCCAATCAATAAACACGTGGTTCTGAAAACACTTGAACAAAGCATTAGCAAATAACCAATTTTCTATTTAACACTTTGTTATCATCAAAACCATAAAGAGAGATATGTTTACACATAAATGTTTCAACAATCTCCCCCTTAATTCATAAGAGAGTTGTTAAACACATTTTGTTCCAACAGAGACGAACTTGGTGATTTTGTGAAATTGGATAATTGACGAAATGGACTTATTAATTAGTTACAGTAGCATGAATGAAGTTGAATCATGAATATAATGTGGTGTAGTAATAGGTTGAGGTAACCTTGCTTAATTTATTCATGTGGATTATGTGATTTATGGTGATTAAATACAAGAATGACGTGTTTATGAAAAAACTTGGTGAAATGCATTAATGTGGGATTGGTGATTGTTGTATGTGGCTGAATGCATTATGTGGTGATTTAAATAATGATGTGGTGTTATGTTTTCTGTGGAATCTATTGATTTGTTAATGCAAATAAATTGGTGATGAAATGTAGCATGATTTAAGATCATGATTTTGGTGATGTGCATTGCCGAGTCTTTACGTGAACATTCCATGCATTCATAGTCAGTTATTGGTGCTTGATTTAAGATCAAGAATAAACTTTGGTGCTCGGTTTAAGATCAAGAATAAAGTTTGGTGCTCGGTTTAAGATCGAGAATAAACTTTTGTGCTTGATTTAAGATCAAGAATAAATTGGTGGGTGATTTAAGATCACTATGGTACAACATGCATGTAGAGTCATATAGGTGCATTACATTCACATGAGTCGTGTTTGGTAATGTTTTGGTGTGAACTTGTGCATTTATTTGGTAATGTTATTTGTTGGTATGTGAAGAATTATGGAATGATTCATAATTGTGTTGTTGATGATTTATAATTGAAATGGTGATTTAATTGTTGACAATGTATAATTAAGTTGGTAATTAATAATGATGAGGGTATGTTATAAATTGTTAATTATGCATGAATAATAATCAGACTTTTTGTATTGATGATTACTTATATGTTAAGTGATGTTGTTGCCTGAAACCTATGTGTGTTTATTATATTCAATTGTTGAATGTATATCTTACCCTCTAGTGACTTTATTGTCGCCTCATCCGTGGGTTCAACCCTTGTGGATGTAGACTTTCAGGTTGAGGAGTAGCGCTTGGTGAGTTGTGCTGAGGATGGTGTCGCGCCTATTCTCCTTTTATGTCGCTTTTATTTGTCGAGGATGTCTAGATTAGGTGCTCTGATCTAGGAGTCCGGGATTTCGTTCTTGCCGAATTTTTTATATAGATGTATTTATTTGAGATATTTATGTTGAGACCCGAGATGATTATTATGTTGACATGTTTTATTTCCGTTGTACTGTGATGATTTGTTGATGAGATTTTTATAATGAGAATGATGTATGAGTTTATGGTGATTTGTTAGATTCCGATTAATTGTGTTGCATGATTTATCGCTTAATTAGTAGTCTCAGGGATCGGGGTCTTACACAGACAGCTAAAAGACAAGCAAGAAAACTATGAAGATTGATATGATTCATGAATAGCTTGAATCGAATCAACTTGTCCAGAAAGAAGGTTGATATGATTCACACATCAGGTGATTCGAATCACTAAGCCTAAAACATAACACAGAGAGTTTGCATGATGTGATTCACCAAACGATGATTCAAATTAAATTGATACGATTCAAGGAATCATGAATCGAACCATGGACAAAACCTTTTCATGATACGATTCAGAACAAGCATGATACGATTCAGAAATAGAGTGATTCGAATCAAAAAGCTTAAAATCTATTTTGATCAAAACTAAAAAGGTTGACTTCAAACACAAGGTAAGCTAGTTTCCTAGGGATCAAGGGAATCAAAAAGGCATAGGTGCTAGGTGCTTTAACAAGATGCTAATTACAAATGATAAAACAACATTAAAAGCATTACTTTGACATCATCAAAAACAACCAACAAGCCTATGACTATAGAAACCTTCAGGGGGTTTTGATTTTTTTTTCTTTGAAGGTTTTTTGGTTGAAGTTTTTGTAGAACTTGATTCAGAAGCTTTTGAGGGTTTTTTCGGTTTTGGAAAGGGTGTTTCAGTAACCTTTTAAGAGGTTTTCGAAGGAGGTTTAGGAATAGGTTTTTCTACAGCCTTTGTAGGTTTTTTCGAAGAAGAAGTGGGTGTTTCAGAAGCCTTTCGTTTTGGAGTTTAGGAGGAGATTTGTGGACAGGGATTTCAACAGGTTCATCAACTCTTACTTCAGTTCTTTCTCCATTTGAATCAATCACGTGAACATGTGATGAATTATATTAGATATGAAGAGCTAACTAATATTTTCAATTGTAGATGTGTTTGAAAATTTAAGTGTATGGCTAACGATTGATTCATGTTGTGCATTTTATCAAAAAATGTTATCTTGAATGGTGGTCATTGTTTGTGATGTCAATATGGTGCAACTATATAAGTGAGAAGTGTTTTTTCTCTTCTTAGTGGTCGAAATTAGGATATATATTTTATATATTTCTTTGATAATTAATTTGCATTATGGGACACTGTCAAATTTCAACGGCTCGTATTTTTAGATGAGGGTGTATGTTTTAATGGGTAGGCTTGCGAGACTATATATATGATGAGTTAGTGTTAGCCTTTGCGTCGGTCATGACTTTAGGTTCTCTGAGATCTTCTTGAAGGGATGAAGAAAATGAGGTAGTTGAGTTGGATTTTCTAGGTTTAGATTTGGTTGACTTTGTAAAGGTGGAAGATGAGGTTTTTTTGTGAGAAACAGTTTGCATGGGTTTAAGACTAGGTTCTAGAAAAGGTATCAAAGCAAGATTTAGGTTTTGAGAAGGTGAAGAGGGTGGTGTTTCGGTTTGAGGAGGATGAGAAGATGGTGGTGAGTTGAGTGGTGAGTTGAGTGGAGATTCATATTGAGAGGGTGAAGAGGGCGGCGGAGATGGTGGTGGTTCGTCCTCAGCAACATGAGGAGGCATGGTTGCATTTTTTGTTCTAGCCATTTGTAGAAAAAAAATGGGTAGAGAGAGAGCTTACGGGTTCGGTGGAGGTAGAGAGAGGAAGAAAAAGTGTTTATGTAAAAGAAAGGTTTAGTTAAGAGAGAGAAGAAAAAGGTGATGAAAAAATAGCTCATGATGAAAAAGCTTGTAGCCTTTTGAGAGGAAAGAGGACATCTGGGAGAGTGTTGTGGGAAAGTTGAAAAGTTTGATGGAAAAAGAATAATAAGAAAAGACAAAATGTGGTTTTGAAGACAAGTGAAAAAGGGGGGTTTTGGAGGGAAGTGACAAAAGGTGGTATTTTTTTTAAATTAAAGATATTTATAATTTAATTTTAGAGCTTAGGTGTAGTAAATTTTTAACCCTCTATTTTAATGTCGGAGAAAAAAGTATAAATACACAAAATAAATTATTCTAATAATGACAAACTAATTATGGATAATTTTTTCTTAAAAGATTAAATCTATCTTCTACCAAAGGTTTAGTAAAAATATATGCGAGTTGATTTCCAGTATCGATGAAAATCAATTCAATTTTCTCCATTTTTAACATGATCTCTGATGAAATGATGTTTTATTTCGATGTGTTTAGATCTAGAATGATGAATATGAATTTTAGATAGATTTATAACACTGGTATTATCACAAAGAATAGGAATTTTAGAGTACCTTACTGAGTAATCTTCCAGTTGATTTTTTATCCATAATACCTGTGAGCAATTGCTTGCAGCTGACACATATTCAGCTTCAGTAGTAGACAAAGCAATTGTATTTTGTTTTCTGCATGACCAGGTGATGAGAGCTTGACCAAGAAATTGACATGCTCCGCTTGTACTTTTTTGTTCAATTTTGTCTCCAGTAAAGTCAGCATCACAGTATGCTATAAGATTAAAAATTTTGTCCTTTCTATACCACTAACCAAGATTAGTAGTACCGACAAGATATCTAAAAATTCTTTTAACAGCAGTAAGATGTGACTCTTTGGGTGCTGTTTGAAATTTAGCACATAGTCCCACAGAGAAAACAATATATGGTCTGCTTGTTGTTAAGTATAATAATGATTCAATCATTCATCTGTATTCTTTTTTAGATACAGACTTACCATGTTCATCTTCGTATAAGCTTGAGAAAGGATGCTTGGGAGTAGACATAATTTTTGCTTCATACATTTTATATTTTTTTAGAAGATCTCTAATTTATTTCTCTTGAAAAATAAAAATTTCATCTTCTTGCTGTTTAATTTGTAAACCCAGAAGAAGTGAAGTTCTCCCATCATACTCATCACAAATTCACTTTGCATGAGGTTTGAAAAATCCTCACACATTTTTTCATTTGTAGATCCAAAGATGATGTCATCAACATAGACTTGAACAATTAAGAGATCTTGAATGTGAAATTTTCTAAAAAGAGTTGTGTCAATATGTCCTCGAGATAAATCATTTTTGAGCAAGAAAGTGCTAAGTCTTTCATACCAAGCTTGAGGAGCTTGCGTAATACCATATAAGGATTTTGAAAGTCTAAAAACATGATTTGGTTTCTTATCATCTTCAAAGCCAAGAGGTTGATGGACATAAACCTCTTCATATAGAAAACCATTTAAGAAAGCACTTTTGACATCCATTTGAAAAAGTTTGATGTGTTTATGTGCAACATATGCAAGTAAAATTCTAATTGCTTCTAACCTTGCTACAAGAGCATATGTCTCATCATATTCAATACCTTCTTGTTGATTATAACCTTGAGCAACTAATCTTGCTTTGTTTCTGACAACCTTACCATTTTCATCCAGTTTATTTCTGAACAGCCATCTTGTTCCAATGATGGTTTTGTCTTGAGGTTCAGACACCAAATTCCAGGCTTTGTTTCTCTTAAATTGAGAGACCTCTTCTGTCATGGCTTCAATCCATGATTGATGAGTGATTGCTTCATTTATGGATTTTGGCTCTATTTGAGAAATCATGGCCGTGTTTGTCTTCTCTTGGAATGATGATATTCTTCTTACTTTATCAACAATGTCACCAATGATTAACTCTTTAGGATTATCAACAACTGATTTCCAGCTTGGAGGAATGGATAGAGAGGATGAATCTGGTTCGTCCTCATCCTTTTGTTTTGATGTATCACAAGTTTGTTCATGACTATTATTTAGATGATGATGTTCATCTTCATCCTCATTTATACTATCAACATTAAGATCATTAAATTCATCAAAAACAACATGCATATTTTCCTCTGTACATCTGGTCCTTAGATTATAAACTCTATAACTTTTGGAAGTTGTAGAGTAACCAAGAAAAATAACTTTGTCTAACTTTGAGCCAAACTTACTCAGATTATCTTTGTTGTTTAAAATGTAACAATAACATCCAGAGATATGAAAGTATGCGATCTTAGGTTTCCTATCTTTCCAGAGTTCATATGGGATTTTGTTTAAAATATTTTTTATAGTAACACGATTTTAAACATAGCAAGATGTGTTTATGGCTTCAGCCCAAAAGTATTTTTCAACATTTGATTCATTTTTTGAGCCATTTCTTGTAACGTTCTATTTTTTTCTTTCAACTACACCATTTTGTTGAGGAGTTCTAGGCCAAAGAAAAATTGTGTGATATCCCATTTTCTTCAAAAAAAAAAAAGGATTTAAAGGATGAATTTTCAAATTCTCCTCCATGATCATTTCTTACAAAAATGATGTTTGAGCCTTTTTCATTTTGAAATTTCTTGCAAAAATTCTTAAAAGCTTCAAAAGAGTCATCTTTGTTTTTCAAAAATAAAACCCATGTGAATCTGAAGAAATCATCAACAATTACATATCCATATATTTTTCCACTAAGACTGACAGTTTGAATTGGACCAAAGAGATCAATGTGAAGAAGCTCAAGAGGTTTCTTTAGGGAAATTGCGTTTATAGAATGAAAACTACTTTTGACATGTTTTCCTTTTATGCAAGCTTCACATATGTTATCTTTGTCAAAACTGAGTTTGGGAAGACCCCTAACTAGATCAAGCTTAGATAATTTTGAAAAAGTTTTCATACTTATATGACCAACCCGTCTATGCCAGATCTATTTATGTTTATCTATGGATATGAAGCATGATTCAGTTGGAAGTTCATCCAAGAATAAAATATAAAGATTTTTATGTCTTGATCCAGTAAAGATGATTTTTCTTGAGGATGTTTGTTTAATTTACATATGCTTGGTTTACAAATAAATTCAAAGCCACTATCACAGAGTTGATTGATGCTTAGTAAGTTATGATTTAAGCCTTCCACATATTAAACATTCTTAATCTTAGCAGAGTTATAATCACCAATGATACCCATACCTTTGATTTTAGCTTTATCATTGATGCCAAAAGTTACTGATCCTCTATATTTTTCTTCAAAGGATAGAAAACAATCTTTATCCCGTGTCATATGCCTTGAGCAACCACTGTCCAAGTACCAATGCCTTTTTTAGTTCCAGCATGCATTCCTGTGTCAGAGCTTAGTAGTAACATAGGTACCCACATAGATTTGGGTCCTTGAGTGTTAGTGTTCTTGAAACTTTTGTTTTTACTGTAACATTTGGATTCATGATGACCAAATTGGTTGCAGTAGAAACATTTTTTCTTTTTCTTAACATGGCAGTTTGACTCTTGATGATTTGGTTTTCGGTAATCATAACATTTTCTTTTGATATTTTCATTTGTTTCTTAGAAATGTTAAAACCTATCCCTGCTTTATCAAACATTCCAGCTTGTGATCCCATAATTTTTTGAAATGTTTCAGTGGATTTTACGAAGCTGGTGATGTCATTAGTTTACTCTTCTACTTGAGTTTTCAAAGAGTTATTTTCCACTTCAAAATTTTTAGTGGTTTGTTCAAAAATGGTAATATCATTTGTCAGTTCCTTTACTTGAATTTTTAATGAATCATTCTCTTTTTCAAAACTTTCCAGAGGTACAGTAATCAAAACATCTTTTTGTTCAGACATTTTGAGATTAGCTAGCTTTAGATTTTGAATGGTTTGAACTTATTCTTCATTCTGTTTTTGTAGCTCCTCGTTTTGTTTCTTTATTTCAATAAGTTGATCTCTTTGAGATAAACATTTTTGAGATAAAGTTTCTGAATCTTTTAGGAGGTTATCAAAAATAACTTCTATCTTTTTACAAGAAAAACAAGAGTTTGAAAAAGTTACCTCTTCAGCGTCACCTTTTGCCATAAGACATAAATTTGCTTCTTCATCCTCTATTCCATAATTTGAGTTATCAGTGTCATCCCAAATGACAAGCATTGATTTTTGGAATGGAGGTTTCTTTTTCTTTTCCGGAGGGCATTATGATTTGTATTGTCCTAGTTTGTTGCAGCCAAAACAATGGACCTTGCTTTTGTCTGTTTCGAATTTTTGAGGTTCTCTTCTATTTTGAAATGGTCTTTTGTTTTGATTTATTCTTAAGACCGTTCTGTGAATTTTTCTTGAGATTAATGCTAGGCCATCCTCATCCTCAGACTGATTGATTTGATCTTCATTTGATTCAGGATTTTGTGAGGATAGGCTTTCATCTTGGTCGTCGCAATTTTGAGAGGTTTTGAGAGTAACCGTCTTGTTCCTTTTTGGTGGTTTATCATCCATGAGGATGGCTTCATGAGCTCTTAAAGAGCCTACCAATTCTTCAAGTTGTAATTCTTTGAGATTCTTGACTTCTGTGATTGCCGTAACCATGGGTCTCCAAACTTTTGGAAGACTTCTTAGAATTTTTCTGACTCTCTCGTGGGTTGTGTATGTTTTGCCAAGAGAGCGTAATTCCTTTACAATGATTGTTAATCTTGCAAATACAACATCCCGATCTCTGAGACTAATATTTAAATATAAATCATGCAATTAACATACATCAACGTGTTACCATTTGTCGCGGTGATTTTCGGATATCAAGCTATTAGTTAGCGTTGACTCACAAAATTAAGATTCACCACCGAGCTTTTATTTTTTCCAAGGAAAAGGGGAAAAGTTCGTATAAACCCTAAATTTTTAGAGATCAAGGTCCGGGGGTTGGTTACGCAAAGGGAAGGTGTTAGCACCCTAAACGTCTATAGTACTCTATAGGAACCTCTTATTTTATTTATCTTTATGCTAAATTGATTATTTGCTTGTAAAGAAATGCTTAAGTGTGAAAAGACTAAAGTGATGAGAGTAAAAGAAAGGAAACTGTTTTTGTTATTTTGTTGAAGAGGAAAATGTTTTTGTTATTTTTATTGATTTGGAAAGACAAAGTCTTTTGCCTACGTACCCGAGCGGGATCAAAATCACGTAGTTCGGGGTAAAAAGCCGAGTGATTTGTTTGATTGATTTTAAAGTATGAAAATGTTGTTAAAGATAAGATGAGCCAAAGTGGCAAAATAGTGAAGTTGATTGATTTTAATTGTAGAAAATAACGTCTAATATGATTAAAATTGATTAACTTCACTCTTTTTCCACTTTGGCTCATCTTATCTTTAACAACATTTTCAAACTTTAAAATCAATCAAACAAATCACTCGGCTTTTTACCCCGAACTACGTGATTTTGATCCCGCTCGGGTACGTAAGCAAAAGACTTTGTCTTTCCAAATCAATAAAAATAACAAAAACATTTTCCTCTTCGACAAAATAACAAAAACATTTTCCTTTCTTTTACTCTCATCACTTTAGTCTTTTCACACTTAAGCATTTCTTTACAAGCAAATAATCAATTTAGCATAAAGATAAATAAAACAAGAGGTCCTATAGAGTACTATAGACGTTTAGGGTGCTAACACCTTCCCTTTGCGTAACCAACCCCCGGACCTTGATCTCTAAAAATTTAGGGTTTATACGAGCTTTTCCCCTTTTCCTTGGAAAAAATAAAAGCTCGGTGGTGAATCTTAATTTTGTGAGTCAACGCTAACTAATAGCTTGATATCCGAAAATCACCGCAACAGAAAATGGCGACTTCACTGGGGAGACCAAATTCCTAAGTGGGTTAAACCTATCTTGTTTTGTCTTTATCTTTATGCATTATTCTTATTTGTATTTGTAAATATATGCTTAAGTGCTTATCTTTACGTGAGTGGTGAGATAAGTCCTACACCCGGACTTGAGGGAAATATAGGATAGGATGGTGGTATAATCAAAGTGCCATACCAAGAGTAGTCTTGGGTTTTGGTACATGTGATATAACCCCACTCAATGGAGGTCTCTTAAAGGTAATACCATGTCGACATGAGTAGTCGTGTTTGACATTGTTATTTTTATGCGACCTATGAAGTTGAAGACCTTTAGAATTACCTTCAACCCATCTTGGCCTTTTAGGACGTAGTGCGGTGGCTAGTCAAGAGTAGTCTTGAATTGGTTGATACACGATACTACACTCAAACGAGACTTTCCTGCGAACGTCGTTGGACCGGGAGTAGTCCCGTAATCCGACAATATTCATAAGTGGTCAATGCTTTGGGAACATGGTAGAACCCGTAATACAGGTACATATGAAACCATAGTCCTTACCAAATGGCGTATTTACCCTCGACTCCGACATTATGTTGGAACAAAATGTATGAATAACTCTCTTTTGGGTATTGATGATAACAAAGTGTTAAAAAGAAAATTGGAATTGCTAATGCTTGATTCTAAGTGTGCAGAACCATGTACTTAAAGTTTGGTATCTAACATTGGTTATGAAAGAACAAGTTAAGAGCAAGAAGGAAAGCATAGAAGCTTGTGTTGCAAGGCTGAAGAAAATCAGCATCTGAAGAAGAGCTTTTGAAGGGAGCGTCTGAAGGATGCGTCTGAAGACCAGCTTCTGAAGGCAGTGTCTGATGAACATTGCGTCTGAAGACCAGCTTCTGAAGGGTGTGTCTGATGAACAGTGTGTCTGAAGGGTGCGTCTGATAAACAATGCGTCTGAAGTCTGCTTCTGAAGAAGTGCTTCTGATGAACAGTGTTTGATGCCAGCTTCTGAAGAACTGTTTCTGAAGAGATGCTTCTGAAGTCTGAAACGTAGCAGTCAACAATTGCAACTGTGATCAGTGAAGTATTGTACTATCAGAACAGCTCTATGCAACAGTTGTCTCCTTGGCCAAAACATTCTCCATGTTTTAAGGAAACAATTTAAATCTGCCATGCTCTGTTTTCTGTGCGCACACCAGAGCAGAATGAATGCTGGCTGTAGCTTCAATACCAGCGGCTCTTTTGATGACATGGCATCTTCTACAACAGCTCTTTAATTCTTTATAAAGGATTGTGAAATTCTGGCTGAACAGGTTCTGGTTCTGAACACTGATCAGAACTTAAATACAGGGCACAAATAAATTCCAAAAAACAGAGCACAATTAAAACAAACAGAAGCAGCAGAATAACAAGTGCAGGAAAGTAAAAGGCACAAAGGTTTGTTAACCCAGTTCGGAGTAAACACCTCCTACTCTGGGGGATACCAATCAAGGAAGGAAATCCAATATAGGATTTAATCCTTAAGACTCAAGACACTGACTCCCAGTTCCCAGCCTAAGCAATTAAACTCCTCCTAGTCTGATTTCTACCCACGCATGAGTATTAGAACACTACTAACTTCCTATTCAAGTAACTAACCCAGTTACACAAAGCTTTTGAAAAACTACCCTATTTTGAACACAAGTTCAATACATCAAAGACTTCATTCGTACCTAAAGGCTTGGAATGAATCACAACACAAAACTTCTAAACCAACTCAGAACATATGAGTGGCGTACAAAATAAACTCTAAGTTTAAACACAAAGACTCAATTTCTGATATCTAAACTCTAAAACTCGTACGTCTTGAAAACAGCAGCACCCCTCCTTTTATAATCTTCAACAATCAGAATAAAACTGATTCAAATCTTCTGAATTGATATGTCTCTAAATTATGCAAGGCTTAATTAGGAAACATATAATTCTGCAATGTATCTCTTCAAAGATTTCTTCTGAAAATATGATCTTCATAAATACGAACCAAATCTTCATGAAATCTCCTCCAAACTAACCAGCCATCAAGAAGCAATATGCGAGGATAATTCCTTGCTAAATCTCGCCAAGATTCGCGCAGAAACAACTTGAAAAAGATCAGCTTCTGATGAAGTCAACCAAAGTCAATGCTGGCATCAGACTCTGAATTCAGCTTCTGAAGTGCTACAGTGTTTCTGATGACACATTCAGCTTCTGATGAAGTTTTCAGCTTCTGAACAGCTTCAAAATGAAAAACTTGCAAACTGAAGATTTGTTCTACATATGGAGATGCTCCTATTCAACACATTGGATTTGCCAAAATATGCAGCCAACACCAAAAGACTCAACAATCTCCCCCTTTTGGCAAATTTTTGGCTAAAACCAATGTTCACACATCCAAGTTCTTCAATCTCCCATAAAATTAACTCAGCAATGAAGAACTCTACAATGATCAATCATAACATTGAGATAAGCAGCGGATTCAGCTATGATTATCATGAAAAACACAAACCAGCTTCAGTTCAACACAACATATCAGCTTCTGATATTCTTAGCTACTGAAGCACACATAAGCTACTGATCAACTCCTGATCATCACAAACACTCCCCCTGATGCTTTACAAACAAACACTCACATACTCCAGCTCCCCCTGCAACTCAGCATGCATCAAACTCCCCCTTACTTCTGAACTGCAGTGAAAAACGGTATCAGAGCACAATTGTTCTTCAGGACCACACTTCAGGAACATAACAACCTTGTACTCCCCCTGAGACACACACTCCCCCTCAATCATAACTGGACAAGGTTCTGAACTCTGAACACAATGCTTAGCTTCTGAACAAAACTAGTCACCTTCTGAATTAATGACACACATTCTGACCAACTCTTGTCTGAACTTAAACATAAGATTTTCTCCCCCTTTTTAGCCACAAAATTATGACAAATCTCAGACCTCAAATAGGGAATAAAAAAGTAACACAGATCCTGGAAAAACTATCAGACTCAGGATCAGGCATACACACAGTATTAGCAAATCTGGCAGGTACTATATCTTCCTCACATCCAGTTTGCAGTAATTGCTATAAGTCTTCATGTAAACAAACTCCTAACTTACTCCTCAGATTCTCAAATTGCTTAGCATCTAATGCTTTTGTTAAAATGTCAGCAATTTGATTCTCAGTGTCCACATGTTCCAGCTGAATAATCTTGTCCTCCACAAGGTTTCTGATAAAATGGTGTCTGATATCAATGTGTTTAGTTCTGCTGTGATGTATGGGGTTCTTGGAGATGTTGATAGCACTCAAATTGTCACAAAACAATGTCATAACACCTTGTTTCATGTTGTACTCCTCCAGCATCTGTTTCATCCAAACCAGTTGTGAACAACTGCTCCCAGCAGCAATATACTCAGCCTCAGCAGTTGACAATGAAATTAGATTATTTCCCAAAAAGAAATAACCTCCTGAAGTACTCTTCCTGTCATCAGCACTTCCAGCCCAGTCAGCATCACAATATCCTATCAGTTCAGAACTTGAACTGTGTGAATACATGATTCCATGATCACTTGTGCTGTTCACATACTTCAGGATCCTTTTAACTTGTGTCAGATGACTCATCTTAGGATCAGCTTGATATCTTGCACAAACTCCAACAGCAAATGTGATATCTGGTCTGCTTGCAGTCAAGTACAATAGGCTCCCTATCATACTTCTGTACTGACTTTGATCAACTGATACTCCTTGTTCATCTTTGGTTAGCTTTAGATGAGTAGCAGCAGGTGTCCTCTTATGAGCAGCAGATTCCAATCCAAATTTCTTTACTATGTTCTTGGCATATTTACTCTGAGAAATGAAGATTGTATCTTCCATTTGCTTGACTTGCAATCCAAGAAAATAAGTCAGCTCACCAACCAAACTCATTTCAAATTCTGACTGCATTTGCTGGACAAACAATTTGACCATCTTCTGAGACATTCCACCAAATACTATGTCATCAACATAGATCTGAGCAATCATCAAACTTCCATGTTCATTCTTCACAAATAATGTCTTATCAGAACCTCATTTTCTGTAACCTTGAGCAACAAGAAACTGAGTCAGCCTTTCATACCATGCTCTTGGTGCTTGTTTCAGTCCATATAAAGCTTTCTTCAACTTGTACACATGATCTGGAAACTGATGATCCACAAAACCCTTAGGCTGTTCAACATATACTTCTTCTTGCAGATATCCATTCAAAAATGCACTCTTCACATCCATCTGGAATAATTTGAATTTGAGAATGCAGGATACACCCCACAACAATCTTATGGACTCTAGCCTGGCCACAGGTGCAAAGGTTTCATCAAAATCCAATCCTTCTACTTGAGTATAACCCTGAGCAACCAACCTTGCTTTGTTTCTGACTACAACACCATTTTCATCTGTTTTATTCTTGTATATCCATTTAGTGCCAATCACATTCAGCCCTTCAGGTCTTGGAACTAGATCCCACATTTCACTCCTTTTGAATTGATTCAACTCATCTTGCATTGCTTTAATCCAAAATTCATCAGTTAGGGCTTCTTTTACATTTTTGGGTTCAAACTTAAACACAAAGCAGGAATCAGTAGCAACTGAGTCTGATCTCCTGGTTCTGACCCCTTGATCTAAACTCCCAATGATAAGCTCCTTAGGATGATCCTTCTGAACTCTAATAGATGGCCCTTTATTGGTAGGATCATGATCTCGATGCACTTCTGCTTCTTCAGAATCTGGATGCTTTTCTGCTTCTGAAGTTTGTTCTTCTGAGGCTTCAGACTCTGTAATAACTTCATATCCATTCCTTTCATTCTCAGCAGACAGATCATCAATTACAACATTTATGGACTCCATCACAACTTTGGTTCTTGAATTAAACACCCTGTAAGCTCTGCTGTTTACTGAATATCCCAAAAATATACCTTCATCAGATTTTGGATCTAGTTTTCTTCTATTTTCCCTGTCAGCCAAAATGTAACATCTGCTCCCAAAAACATGGAAATATTTGACTGTAGGCTTCCTTCCTTTCCATAGTTCATACAATGTAGATGTTGTTCCCTTTTTCAAGGTGACTCTATTGTGTATGTAACATGCTGTGTTCATTGCTTCAGCCCAGAACATATATGGAAGTTTCTTAGCATGCATCATTACTCTTGCACATTCTGCCAAAGTCCTATTCTTCCTCTCAACTACACCATTTTGCTGAGGTGTGATAGGTGCAGAAAATTCATGTTTTATACCTTCAGAAGCACAAAATTCTGAAAAACTCTTATTTTCAAATTCTTTGCCATGATCACTTCTGATTCTGACAATACCACAGTCCTTTTCTCTTTGTAACTGAATGCATAAATCTTTGAATACTTCAAAAGTATCAGACTTCTCTCTAACAAAGTTAACCCAAGTAAATCTTGAATAGTCATCCACCATAACAAAAGCATATTTTTTACCTCCTATACTCTCCACTTGCATTGGCCCCATTAAATCCATATGAACAAGTTCTAGTACTTTAGTAGTTACCTGGTGAACTAATCTGGGATGAGACTTTCTTGTTTGTTTCCCAATTTGACAATCACCACAAACATTGTCCTCATTGATCTTCAGATTAGGTACACCTCTGATAGCTTCAGTACTTAGGATTTTTTTCATGCCTTTCAGATGCAGATGTCCCAGTTTCTGGTGCCAGAGCTTGACTTCCTCTTCTGAGCTCATGAGACAAGAAGTCAAGCTTCTTTCTTCTTCAGACACCCACAAATAACAATTGTCTTTGGATCTGCAGCCCCTCATCTGAGTTTTACCTTCCTGATCAGTTACAATACACTCTTGCTTGTTGAAATTAACCTTCAAGTCTTGATCACAAAGTTGGCTAATACTGATCAGATTAGAGGTTAAACCTTCCACCAGTAACACATCATTAAGTCTGGGCAAACCTTCACTGATCAAATCACCAATACCCAGAATCTGACCTTTTACTCCATCTCCAAATGTCACATAGCTTCTGGAATAAGATCTTATATTACTCAGCAGCTTCTTAACACCAGTCATGTGTCTTGAACATCCACTGTCAAAGTACCAGTCTTCTTTTGAAGTGGCTCTTAATGAGGTATGAGCTATAAGGCCTACATTCTGCACTTTGGGCTTCCACACCTTCTGAACATTGTGACTGATAGCAGCAGGTTCCACTCTTCTATACTGAAAATGTTCAGGATAGCCATAAAGTTTGAAGCAGAATGGTTTGATATGCCCTTTCTTTCCACAATGATGACAAATCCAGGTATGATTCCTCCTTCTTCTGTTGCACTTCTGGGGTTGCATCTGAACATGCTTCTGAGGTCTCATCTGAGTATGCTTCTGAGGTCTCATCTGAATAGGCTTCTGACCTTGCATCTGGGCTACCTTCTAAGGTTTCATCTGAGATGTTCCAATCATAGGATCATGAGTCTGAGTAGCAGGAACAAACTGTTTAACTCGATTTTTCTCCTTGAGCTTCAAACTCTGATCAACATAACCTAACCCAGTTTTTCCTTGCTTCTGGACATCTAGAATCTCCTCCAGCTTATCAGTAGCTGAGTTCATCATCCTAACTTGCTTTTTCATCTGATCAAGTTGGGAATTTAACTGGTTCACTTCTTCTTTTAGTTTTGAATTCTGCACTAGAAGTTTTCCTTTTTCAGCCTCCAGTTGAAAAATAGTCTCCTTCTGATCCAAAACTTGTTTGCAAACCTCAGCACTTCTTGTATATAGCTTTCTATAGTTGTCAGCCAGTTCATCATATGAGGTTTTAGCAACATCAGACACAGATGAAGCATCAGACTCTGAGTCAGACTCTGAAAATGTTTCAGACTCTAAAACTGCTTCAGTTTTTGAATTAGCTCCTGACCTTACCATCAAACTAGTGTCACCCTTAGCAGATTCATTCTCAAAATATTCTTCTGAATCTTCATCAGACCATGAAATAGCTAGGCTCTTCTTCTGCTTCTTGAGAAAAGTGGGACATTCAGACTTGATGTGTCCATACCCTTCACACTCAAAGCACTGCACACCTTTGGCTTGGTTACTTTTCTCCTCAGACTTGGTCTTTTTCACGTCAGTTTGTTGCTTCTTGTTGTTGAATCTGAAGTTCTCACCTTTGGCTTTGGCTTTTCTGTCAACATTCTTCAGAATCTTGTTGAATTGTTTTCCCAGCAACACTAGAGCTTCTGATAAGTCATCCTTTTCAGACTCTGGTTGATCATGAGCTTCAGAATTCACAGTAAAAGCTACACCTTTTCCTTTCTTCTCAGGCTGTTTACAAAAAGCAGTCTCAAAGTTCAACAAAGAACCAATGAGCTCTTCAACCTTCATAGCAGAAATATCATGAGCCTCCTCTATTGCTGTAACCTTCATATCAAATCTTCTGGGAAGTGACCTGAGGATTTTTCTAACTATCTTCTCATCTGTCATCTTCTCCCCAAGAGAATCAAAGGAATTTGCCATATCCAGCACATTCATGTAGAAATCCTGGATATTTTCATCCTCCTTCATCTTCAGGTTCTCAAACTTAGTGGTCAGCAACTGGAGCCTGGACATCTTGACCTTAGAGGTTCCTTCATGAGTGGTTTTCAATATTTCCCAAGCATCCTTTGCAACAGTACATTGTTTGATCAATCTGAACATATTCTTATCAACACCACTGAATATAACATTTAAAGCTTTTGAGTTTCCATGTGACAAGTCATCTTCAGCTTTGGTCCATTCCTCTTCAGGCTTCAAAACACCAGTTTCGTTACCATCTTTGTCCAAAACCTCACGATGATCCCAGCCTTTAAGCACAGCTTTCCAAGTTCTGTTGTCAATGGATTTCAGGAATGCACACATCCTGGATTTCCAGTACTCATAATTTGTGCCATCAATTAGGGGTGGTCTGTTGACATAGCCTCCTTCTCTATCCATGCTTGCCAGAAATTAAGAACTCTGGATCTCACCCAAAACACCTATCCTGCGAACGTCGTTGGACCGGGAGTAGTCCCGTAATCCGACAATATTCAGAAGTGGTCAATGCTTTGGGAACTTGGTAGAACCCGTAATACAGGTACATGTGAAACCATAGTCCTTACCAAATGGCGTATTTACCCTCGACTCCTACATTATGTTGGAACAAAATGTATGAACAACTCTCTTTTGGGTTTTGATGATAACAAAGTGTTAAAAAGAAAATTGGAATTACTAATGCTTGATTCTAAGTGTGCAGAACCATGTACTTAAAGTTTGGTATCTAACATTGGTTATGAAAGAAAGTTAAGAGCAAGAAGGAAAGCATAGAAGCTTGTGTTGCAAGGCTGATGAAAATCAGCATCTGAAGAAGAGCTTTTGAAGGGAGCGTCTGAAGGATGCGTCTGAAGACCAACTTCTGAAGGCAGCGTCTGATGAACAGTGCATCTGAAGACTAGCTTCTAAAGGGTGTGTCTGATGAACAGTGCGTCTG
The DNA here is from genome assembly GCA_018208015.1 of Medicago ruthenica. Lineage (NCBI taxonomy): Eukaryota > Viridiplantae > Streptophyta > Magnoliopsida > Fabales > Fabaceae > Medicago > Medicago ruthenica. Next base: position 63,927,047 of record CM031372.1, on the reverse strand, counting down.
AAGGGTGCGTCTGATAAACAATGCGTCTGAAGTCTGCTTCTGAAGAAGTGCTTCTGATGAACAGTGTTTGATGCCAGCTTCTGAAGAACTGTTTCTGAATAGATGCTTCTGAAGTCTGAAACGTAGCAGTCAACAATTGCAACTGTGATCAGTGAAGTACTATACTATCATAACAACTCTACGCAACAGTTGTCTCCGTGGCCAAAACATTCTCCATGTTTTAAGGAAACAATTTAAATCTGCCATGCTCTGTTTTCTGTGCGCACACCAGAACAGAATGAAAGCTGGTTGTAGCTTCAATACCAGCGGCTCTTTTGATGACATGTCATCTTCTACAACAGCTCTTTAATTCTCTATAGAGGATTGTGAAATTCTGGCTGAACAGGTTCTGGTTCTGAACACTGATCAGAACTTAAATACAGGGCACAAATAAATTCCAAAAGACAGAGCACAATTAAAACAAACAGAAGCAGCAGAATAACAAGTGCAGGAAAGTAAAAGGCACAGAGGTTTGTTAACCCAGTTCGGAGTAAACACCTCCTACTCTGGGAGATACCAATCCAGGAAAGAAATCCTTTATAGGATTTAATCCTTAAGACTCAAGACACTGACTCCCAGTTCCCAGCCTAAGCAATTAAACTCCTCCTAGTCTGATTTCTACCCATGCATGAGTATTAGAACACTACTAACTTCCTATTCAAGTAACTAACCCAGTTACACAAAGCTTCTGAAAAACTACCCTGTTTTGAACACAAGTTCAATACATCAAAGACTTCATTCGTACCTAAAGGCTTGGAATGAATCACAACACAAAACTTCTAAACCAACTCAGAACATATGAGTGGCGTACAAAATAAACTCTAAGTTTAAACACAAAGACTCAATTTCTGATATCTAAACTCTAAAACTCGTACGTCTTGAAAACAGCAGCACCCCTCCTTTTATAATTTTTAACAATCAGAATTAAACTGATTCAAATCTTATGAATTGATATGTCTCTAAATTATGCAAGGCTTAATTAGGAAACATATAATTCTGCAATGTATCTCTTCAAAGATTTCTTCTGAAAATATGATCTTCATAAATACGAACCAAATCTTCATGAAATCTCCTCCAAATTAACCAGCCATCAAGAAGCAATATGCGAGGATAATTCCTTGTTAAATCTCGCCAAGATTCGCGCAGAAACAACTTGAAAAAGATCAGCTTCTGATGAAGTCAACCAAAGTCAACGCTGGCATCAGACTCTGAATTCAGCTTCTGAAGTGCTACAGTGCTTCTGATGACACATTCACCTTCTGAACAGCTTCAAAATGAAAAACTTGCAAACTAAAGATTTGTTCTACATATGGAGATGCTCCTATTCAACACATTGGATTTGCCAAAATATGCAGCCAACACCAAAAGACTCAACAGATTGAAGATTTGAAGAAGAAGACTAAGGCTCACAAGACTGAAAAACCAGAAACTATCATACTCTGTTTTTCAATAACAGTCATCAAATAACTTAGGAATTCTTACAAACTTGTTTATCTTAGAATTCCTTAAGTATAGAGTCTCACCTGTGTTGTATTTTGTGAACACCACTGATTGTATATCAAGTGTTCAACTCAAACCTATTTCTGTTGTAAATCTGTTTGAACCAAAGTCTCTAGCCTGCGTGCTTGAGCAACCAGAAGTCTCATAACTTTGTGTATTGAGCATAGAAAGTCTTAGACTGTGTGTCTAAGCAGGGAAGTATCTTACTAAGTGTTTGAGCAACTAGAAGTCTCTTGCTTGAGGGCTTGAGCATTGGAAGTCTCATCCTTTGTGGTTGAGCAAGGAAGTCTCTTACTAGGTGTTTGAGCAACTGGACGTCTCTATGCTTTGTGCTTGAGCAATTGTAATCTTTTGATTATAGTGAAAAATCTCTTGTTAGTAACAAGGGGACTGGACTACTTCCGGATTATGGAAGGAACCAGGATAAACCATTGTGTCTCTCTTTCCCTCTCTCATTTACTTTATATCCGCTGCATAAAACACTCTGAAAATAGTTCAGATCTGATCAATATCAGAATCTGAACTAACATAAGTTTTTGAGAAAGAAAAGAAATAACCCACACAATTCAACCCCCCCTTCTTGTGTGTTTTTCTCACCTTCAGTTGGTATCAGAGCCCCTGGTTCTGATATTCAATCACTTAACAGTGAGTCAGTATTGATCCTGAGAAAAACATGTCTTCTGCTGGTTCTGGTGAATCTACATCCAGAAGTGGTGGTGGTGACTATGATACAGATGACAAGCAATCTTATTCACACTGAAATTCTGGCAGGTACTTGAACAACACGAAAAACAGAGCACAAAGATGCAGGTTCAGAAGCAACAAATAAAAGTGCAGAAAGTAAAGAACACACAATATTTGTTAACCCAGTTCGGTGTAAACACCACCTACATCTGGAGGATACCAATCCAGGAAGGAAATCCACTATGAGGAATTAATCCTAAGACTCAAGACACAGACCCCATGTTCCTAGTCTTCTGACTTAATCTCCACCAATCTGATTTCTACCCAGTAACCCCTGAGTATAAGAACCTCCTCTTACTTCCTAATCAAGTAACTACAACCCAGTTACTGACAACTTTTGAAAACAACCCAGTTATGAAGACAACTTCAATACATCAATGTTATCACTCGTTCTTAAAAGATTAGAGTGAATTACAACTCAAAACAATCTAAACCAACTCAGAACATATGAGTGGTGTACAAAAAAAAAACGTAAGCTTAAAACTCAAAAACACTAAGACACTTAATCTCAGATTTCTGGTTTTTGATTCGCAGTCTTAAATAGCAGCAGCACGTCTCTTTATATATTCTTCAGCAGGCCTCATAAAACTGAACCATATCTTCTTCAAAATACAATTCTAAAATTCTGCAAAGGCTCAAAAAGGAAACATATATTTCTGAATTCTATTTTGCAAGGATCCTTTGAAAATATATCCAATCATAAACACGAAGTCAATCTTTCCCCATGATCTTCAACAAATTAATCAGCCTTCTAGAAAACAAATGCCTGAATAAATCTTCAATAAATCTTCCAAAGATACGCACAGAATTAATCACAGAGAATGCAAAAATTCCAGCTTCTGAAAGCAGCTTCTGAAGTTCAGCTTCTGAAGGTCAACGCTGGTCAACGTTTGAACAGTGCGTCTGAAGACCCATCCTGCGTCTGAAGGTCCATTCTGCGTCTGAAGGCCATTCCAGCTTCTGAAACTTCTCAAATCCATTTTCTTGCTTCTGAAGACTTCTTTAACATCTGGAGACGCATTGCTTGAGCACTTTGATTTTACCAAACATGTAACCAACACTTCAAATAACCAACAATCTCCCCCTTTGGCAAATATTTTGCTAAAATCAAATGTTTCACAAAATCAAGTCCTTCACTCAACAAAATAAACTCAGCCATGAAGAACTCAACACAAACCAAACATAGCCACAGAGTCAGTAGCGGATACAAGCTATGTTAAACCAATACAAAACAGCTTCAGTTCATCTCATAATCACACAAACACATCCTGACATCCTGAAGCACACATAACAACTTCTGATATTCTTGAAGTACACAAACAAACAAACTCAGCTTCTGATCTTCACATGTAAACTCCCCCTGAAGCTTCACACCACCACGCCATCTTCTTAAAACACCCAGGAAACTCCCCCTGCAACTCTCCCCCTGCAACTCAGCTCATCATAAACAACTCTCCCCCTTAATTCTGAACTGTAATTCTGAACAGCAGAAACTCTGAGATATTGCTTCTGAAACTGAAAAATTATATAACTCAGGAATTTAACACAAATGCACTCCCCTTGAGACAAAAACTCCCCCTCAAATAAATCATCACAGCTCTTGTAGTATCTCTTCTGAATTCTGAAAAACACTGTTAACTTCTGAAAAATAACCTCTGAATTCTGAAACTTAACAAACTCTGAACAGTTACATTCTGAAACCAACCACAAGTTTTTCTCCCCCTTTTTAGCCAAAAAATCTTGACAAAACACCATTATCACATAGGGAACAAAAACAGAATTTTTAACACAGATTGTTTCAGACTCAGACTCAGCATCAGCAACATCCAGCTTCCAACTTCCAGCATCATCTCCCTCACTACCAGCTTCTCACCCTCTACAATCTGTAATTGCTATAAGTCCTCATGCAGACAAACTCCCAGCTTGCTTCTCAGATTCTCAAATTGCGTGGCATCCAAAGCTTTTGTGAAAATATCAGCAATCTGTTCTTCAGTATCCACATGTTCAAGCTCCACAATCTTTTCCTCCACAAGGTTTCTGATGAAATGATGTCTGATATCAATGTGCTTAGTCCTGCTGTGGTGTATGGGGTTCTTTGAAATGTTGATAGCACTCAAATTATCACAGAATAGGGTCATAACACCTTGATCAATGTTGTATTCCTCCAGCATCTGCTTCATCCATACCAACTGAGAACAACTGCTTCCAGCTGCTATATACTCAGCTTCAGCTGTAGAAAATGACACACAATTTTGTTTCTTAATGAACCATGAGATTAAATTACTACCCAGAAAGAAACATCCTCCAGAAGTACTCTTCATGTCATCTGCACTTCCTGCCCAGTCAGCATCACAATACCCAACCAATTCAGAACTTGCACTGTGTGAATACATAATCCCATAATCAGTTGTACTGTTCACATACTTCAGAATCCTTTTCACTTGTGTCAAATGACTCATCTTAGGATCAGCTTGATATCTTGCACACACTCCAACAGCAAAAGTAATATCAGGTCTGCTTGCAGTTAAATATCATAAACTCCCTATCATGTTTCTAACTGACTTTGATCAACTGAAACTCCTTGTTCATCTTTAGTTAATTTCAAATGAGTAGCTGCAGGAGTTCTCTTATGACTAGCATTCTCCAACCCAAATTTCTTGACTATATTATTTGCATATTTGCTTTGAGAAATGAATATAGTATCTTCCATTTGCTTGACTTGAAGTCCCAGAAAATAAGTAAGCTCACCCACAAGACTCATCTCAAACTCAGATTGCATCTGCTGAACAAATAATTGAACCATCTTGTTTGACATCCCACCAAACACTATGTCATCAACATAGATTTGTGCTATCATCAGACTTCCATCTTCATCTTTCACAAACAAGGTCTTGTCAGTTCCACCTTTTCTATATCCTTGAGTAAAAAGAAACTGTGTGAGTCTCTCATACCATGCTCTAGGTGCTTGTTTCAATCCATACAAAGCCTTCTTCAATTTGTAAACATGTTCTGGAAACTTATGATCCACAAATCCTTTAGGCTATTCAACATACACTTCCTCTTGCAAGTATCCATTCAGAAAAGTACTCTTCACATCCATCTGAAACAGTTTGAACTTCAAAATGCATGCTACTCACAACAGTAATCTTATGGACTCTAATCTGGCCACAAGAGCAAAGGTTTCATCAAAGTCAAGTCCCTCCACTTGAGTATAACCTTGAGCAACTAACCTTGCCTTGTTTCTGACCACAGTTCCATGTTCATCTGTTTTATTCTTGTAAATCTACTTAGTGCCAATGACATTCAAACCTTCAGGTCTTGGAACAAGATCCCACACTTCACTTTGTTTGAACTGATTCAATTCATCTTGCATGGCTTCAATCCAAAATTCATCAGTTAGAGCTTCTTTAACATTTTTAGGTTCAAATTTTGACACAAAACAAGAATCAGTAGCAACTGAGTCTGATCTTTTGGTTCTGACTCCTTGATCCAGACTCCCAATGATTAAATCTCTAGGATGATCCTTCTGAACTCTAATAGAGGGTCCTTTACCAGTAGAAACATGATCTGGATGAATTTCATCTGCTTCAGACTCTACTTGATTTTCTGGTTCTGGAGCTTCTGACAGTTGTTCTTCTGATGCTTCAGTATCTGGAACCACTTCAGACTCATCTCTTTCTTTTTCACCAGACAGATCATCAATCACAACATTAATAGACTCCATAACAACCTTGGTTCTGGAATTAAACACTCTATAAGCTCTGCTGTTCACTGAATAACCCAGAAAAATTCCCTCATCAGACTTAGGATCCAGCTTTCTTCTGTTTTCTCTATCAGCCAAAATATAACATCTGCTCCCAAAAACATGGAAATACTTCACAGTAGGCTTTCTTCCTTTCCACAATTCATACAAAGTAGAGGTAGTTCCCTTCTTCAGAGTCACTCTATTATGTATATAACAAGCAGTATTCATAGCTTCAGCCCAGAACATATAGGGTAAATTCTTAGCTTGTAACATAACTCTAGTTGATTCTGCTAAGGTTCTGTTCTTCCTCTCAACTACACCATTTTGCTGAGGTGTTATAGGTGCTGAAAACTCATGCTTGATCCCTTCAGATGCACAGAACTCAGAAAACTTCTTGTTTTCAAACTCCTTCCCATGATCACTTCTGATTCTGATGATGACACAGTCCTTCTCTCTTTGTAACTGAGTGCACAGGTCTCTAAATACTTCAAAAGTATCTGATTTTTCTCTAACAAAAGTAATCCAAGTTAATCTTGAATAATCATCAACCACTACAAATGCATACCTTTTTCCTCCAATGCTCTCAACTTGCATAGGTCCCATTAAATCCATATGTAACAATTCAAGCACTTTAGTTGTAATCTGATGATCCAATCTGGGATGTGACTTCCTTGTTTGTTTTCCAATCTGACATTCACCACAAACACTGTCTTCATCAATCTTCAGCTTAGGTAAAACTCTGACAGCTTCAGTATTCATCACTTTCTTCATGCCTTTCAGATGCAGATGACCCAGTTTCTGGTGCCAGAGTCTGACTTCTTCTTCTGAGCTTATGAGACAGGTAGACAAGCTTCTTTCTTCTTCAGACATCTACAAATAGCAATTATCTTTTGATCTGCATCCTCTCATCAGAACCTTACCTTCTTGACCAGTTACCAAACATTCTTCCTTGTTGAAATTCACCTTCAAGTCTTGATCACACAGCTGGCTTATATTGATCAGATTTGAAGTCAACCCTTTCACAAGTAACACATTATCCAGTCTTGGTAATCCTTCACTGATTAAGTCACCAATACCAAGAATCTCTCCTTTTGCTCCATCACCAAATGTCACATAGCTGCTGGAATATGGCTTTAAATTGCTTAACAATTTCTTCACACCAGTCATGTGTCTGGAACAGCCACTATCAAAGTACCAATCTTCCCTAGAGGTGGCTCTCAAAGAAGTATGAGCTATGAGGCCAACAGTCTTGTCTTTGGGTTTCCACACCTTCTGAACATTGCTTCTGGATGCAGTAGGTTCCACTTTTCTGTACTGAAAATGCTCAGGATAACCATAAAGTTTGAAACAGAATGGTTTAATATGCCCCTTCTTTCCACAATGATGACAAACCCATGTATGATTTCTCCTCTTTCCCTTGAACTTCTGAGGTTGCTTCTGAGGTTTCATCTTAGATGTTCCTTCCATAGGATCATAAGTTTTAGTAGCAGGAACAAACCTTTTAGCAGGATTCTTCTTCTTGAGGTTCAGACTCTCATCTACAAATCCTAAGCCACTTTGTTTTTCTTGTTTCTGATTCTCCAATATCTCCTCCAGCACATCAGTAGCAATATTCATCATTCTGACCTGCTTTTTCATATTCTCAAGCTGGGAATTCAGTTGGCTCACTTCATCTTTGAGATAAGAATTTTGCACTAACAATTCACCTTTCTCAGCCTCCAGTTGACAGATTGTCTTCTTCTGATCCACAACTTGCTTGCAAACTTCTACACTTCTGATGTATAGGTTCTTGTAATTGTCAGCCAGCTCATCATTTGAGGATTTTTCAACTCTGGCTTCAGACACTGATGAGACTTCAGACTCTGAGTCAGACTCTGATAATGTCTCAGACTCTAAAACTGCTTCAGTCTTTGAACTAGCTCCTGAGGCCTTACCCTTACTATCAGACTTATACCTTCCAGTTAGAGCAACAACATACTTTGCAGATTCACTCTCTACATCTTCTTTTGAGTCTTCATCAGACCATGAAACAGCCAAGCTCTTCTTCTGCTTCTTAAGAAAAGTAGGACATTCTGACTAGATATGTCCATAACCTTCACACTCAAAGCACTGAACACCTTTTGCTTGATTGCTCTTCTCCTCAGTCTTGGTCTTCTTCACATCAGTTTGTTGCTTACTCTTGTTGAATTTGAAGTTCTGACCTTTGGTTTTGGATTTTCTGTCAACATGCTTCAGAATTTTGTTGAACTGTCTCCCCAGCAACACAAGTGCTTCTGACAAGCCTCCATCATCCTCATCACACTCTTGTTGATCCTCATCTTCAGTATTAACTGCAAAAGCAATTCCTTTCCCTTTCTTCTCAGTCTGTTTACAGAAAGCAGTTTCAAAATTCAGCAAGGATCCAATCAGCTCCTCAACCTTCATAGTGGAGATGTCATGAGCTTCTTCTATAGCAGTCACATTCATGTCAAATCTTTTAAGAAGTGACCTGAGTATCTTTCTAACAATCTTCTCATCTGACATCTTCTCTCTAAGAGACTCAAAGGAATTAGCCATATCCAGGACATTCATATAGAAATCTTGAATGTTTTCATCCTCCATCATCTTTAAGTTTTCAAATTTAGTGGTGAGTAGTTGGAGTCTGGACATCTTAACCTTTGAAGTTCCTTCATGAGTGGTCTTGAGTATCTCCCAGGCATCCATGGAAATGGTACACTGCTTGATCAGTCTGAACAAGTTCTTGTCCACTCCATTGAAAAGTGCATTCAAAGCTTTGGAGTTTCCAAGAGCCAGATCATCTTCAGCCTTTGTCCATTCTTCTTCAGGTTTCAGCACTTCAGTCTTATTCCCATCTTTGTCCAACACAACTGGATGATCCCAACCTTTTAGCACAGCTTTCCAGGTCCTGCTATCTATGGATTTCAGGAATGCACACATACGAGACTTCCAATATTCATAGTTTGTGTCATCCAATAGAGGTGGTCTGTTAACATATCCTCCTTCCTTGTCCATTCTTGCTAGAAAAGTCTTCCCTGGAGCTCACCCAATAACAGACAGGGTGCCTGCTTTGATGCCAATTGAAATTCTGGCAGGTACTTGAACAACACGAAAAACAGAGCACAAAGATGCAGGTTCAGAAGCAACAAATAAAAGTGCAAAAAGTAAAGAACACACAATATTTGTTAACCCAGTTCGGTGTAAACACCACCTACATCTGGAGGATACTGAAATTCCTGGCAACCTGACTGAAATATGCTGTGCACAATGTTGGCACAACTGTCCGAGCACGTGTCTACTCAGAACTACAATTAACGTAACACAGCGTAACCAGGCACAAATTAAAAAGAACACAGCGGAAAAATAAAGTACACAGTGAGTTTGTTAACCCAGTTCGGAGCAACTCTCCTACTCTGGGGGATACCAATCCAGGAATGATTCCACTATTATAGTTCTAGTGAAAAGACCAACGCAGACACACTACTTAACTTTGCACCTAGACCCTACCAGTGGCAACTCTATCTAGGAACTCCTAGATATGAGACCCCGTCTCAATTCCTACCAGCAACACAATCAATATTGTAATCAACTACGCAAAACACACCAAGTGAAACACACTCTAATGACACATACTCACTCCGTACTTAAAAGCTTAGGAGTAGCTTACAATTACAACTCAAACAAACTCAGTCCTTAGCTTGAATCAGGAAGATACAAGCAAGGCTCACAATTAACAAATAAAACCCTAAAAACCTTAAAACACACGCTTTGCTAACACACACGGTTTTTAGTTACCCTACTAGGGTTTGCCTTCACGAATATATAGTACTCAGATACCACGGGTCTGGGCTTCGAAATAGAGCATGGACATTGACCGGTCCAGCTGAAACAATCTTCTAGAAATAATAAAAAGCTTCCAAATATAGAATGATATCTTGTGGAACAAATAGCAAGGCAAATAAAACTTCAAGCAAATCTTCAATCAGATACACGCGCCTTGATCAGCAAGCTAGAGGAAAATAAATCTTCAGGCAAATCTTTGGAAGATTGCGTACACAAATATAAAGCGCTAGCTGGCGCGAAACACAAGTTACATAAAGCTGTTCCATATGCTACCGCATCTGTCCCAGCATCTGGCTAGTAGATGTTTTTGCAAAATGTAGCCAATCTACAAAAACCCTACAATCTCCCCCTTTGGCAAATTTTGGCTAAAACACTCTGGAGCCAGTACTTTGGGAAATACACAGATAAGATTCCTTTACGTCAACATAGGCACACAACAAGGAAAGAAAATATCGTAGCATATAGTGAGATTACTTCCACGAGAGCAATTTGGACAAAGATATCTTGCAAGAAGTATCAGAGGCATGCACCAGATAACACAAACATATAGCCTCATAGGAACAACTAGAGAGAAATAAACTCTCATATAGTGGAATCACATAGATAAGGGAAAAAATAAATTTCCACACACCAAGAAAAACTTAAGAGCTCCCCCTCAAAACATGTACCAGTACTCCCCCTCAACATATACTACACTCCCCCTCAACACATGTAACCATACATAATATAAGCTTCAAATCAGATAGGACATAAATCAATGACATAAATCAATTCTACTCCCCCTTTTTAGCCAAAAATTCTGACAACCAACAGATAGGGCATACTCATAGAAAGTGCATAGAACCATAAAGAGTGCATAGAAACCACAGAGAGTGCATATTACAGACCAGAAGCACACAAGGTGCATAAGAATTCAGGGCATAGCCCAGTCACCAACAAAAAGAAAAAAAATACATCAAAAGGGTTCAAAACAAAACAAGAAAATCAGAAATCCTCAGAATCTTCAGAGGCATCTTCAGAGTCACCAGCAGAAGCAACAGCCTTATCTCCTCCTTCTTCCTCATCCTGCTCACCCTCAGCATCTGCTTCAGCCTTCAAAGCTGCAATTATCCTGTCAATCTTTACCTTCCTAGCTCCAAGAGCCACACTTGTCTCAGTAAGATCAGCAATCATTTGCTTTCTGGAGAGCACACCAGATGTCCGGACAGAAGTACCAGCTACATCAGCATCATGTGTCTCAGACAGCAAACTGCAATCCAAAGCCATAGGACCAGGCCTCTTGCAGGGCTCATCACTACTGATCAAAATATCAGGGTGTTGCTGAAGAATAATTCCACACAGGAGGGTAGGAAAAGCAATTGGAAACTTAATAGCAAAAGACTTGGCATGTTCCAAAACTTGATAATAGATGTAGGCTCCATAATCAAAGGGTGACTTGGTCCCCACAGCATAAATAAACTTGGCCAACCCAGATGCAACAGAATTTGAGTGAGTGGTTGGAGTCCAATTTTGAGCACAGATCCTATTCAAAGCAGCATACAAAGGAGACAGTTGAGCAGAAGACAAATGCTTTGGCCAATGTCTAATCTTGTTATCAGTGATTGTCTTGCAGATTGTGTCCTCAGTGACCTCAAGCTCAGGGGTCTCCTCAGCAGACCTCTCAAGGTATGCATTGACCACCATAGGAGAAAAATTGACACACTTACCACGAACAAAAACCTTCCTATACTCAGGGTTTCTTGTGTCATCACACTCATCAGAAACATTTACCAAAAACTCCCTGACCAGCTTATCATAGCATGGACCCAAATTTCTCACAGTCTTCATCAGACCAGCAAACTCCAACAAATCAACCAGCTTTTGACACTTGAAAACATCTTCTTTAAGATTTCTTTCAAGACCCAGTCTTCTGTGGTATATGAACTTCCACCTAGAGGAACCATTTTCCAAATGAAAGGAAACATTATCAAGAGGGGCTGGAGGGATAGTCAGAGGTATCTTCATACCCTTCAATGTTTTTCTGGAAGCCCCACCAGATGTGGCAGCTTCAAGCTCAGCAACCTCAAACTCAGAGTCACTAGAGGGAGGGTCTTTTCTTTTGAGGCTCTTCTTCTTGTGACCACTTTGAGCCACCTTCTTGCTCCCAGCCTTGGGGGGACCATACACAGGCCTCTTCCCAGCCTTTACAGTTTTCTTCTTCCTATCCTTTTCTCCTTCACTAACAAGAGTAGCAGTTTTGTCAGATTTGCTCCTAGTCATGCGAGCAACACCAATAGCACCAGTTTCTTCCTGAGGTCTTTCTTCAGGCACAGCTTCCTCAACAACAATAATGTCAGCACGGTCTAAAATAGCAGTCTCAGTATTATCTACAACATCCTGAGTCTCAGTCCCTTCATCTTCAGACTCTGAGGACTCACTCTCAGGGACACTCACAGAGCCAGAGATATTAGGAACCACCACATCAGGCTCCTCATGAGCTTGTGACAAAGATGCTTGAGCATCTGTCACAGCATCCTTTGTTGTGGCAGGGGGATCAGCAGGTGTCTCAGAAACGGCCGTATCAACAACATTCTTATCACTAGAACCAGTAGGAACATCTTGCTCAAGAGGGGAATTCGAAGAATCACCAACTAATTTCTCATCTACCTTAGGATTATCAGAACCTAGGGTTTCAGACATAGCTACAGTACTTTCAACAGCAACATTCTCAGATTCGGTGACAGAAGGTTCAGCATTTGGTTCAACAACAGTAGATATAAACGGATTGTCCTTAAGGTACAAATCATCCATGCTAAGCCCTACTCGTTGGACAGCGGGAGTTGTAGAAATGTTACCTTTTGATTTTGACCTCGTGTTCACAGCGGTGGAGGAGGTAGCTTTGCTAGATTTGGCAGGTGTCTTCCTTCGTGATGCAGATGCCCTAGTTCGACGCTTCTTTGTAGGAGCGCTGAGGATAGTGGTGAGGGGTTACGCATCAGTGATGATGGCTTCAGCAGCTTGATCTTGTGTAGTTTGATGAGAAGTAGAATCAGCCATGGCGATGATTTTGAATGTGAAGGTATGAGAAGTGGACGATTTTTGAATGATGATGTGCGCGGTAAGAGAGGAGATGAGAGGTTGAGAGAAGTTAAGACAAAGATAATGATGATAGCGTGCAAGAGTTTTGAAAAAGGCAAGTTGGTAATAACCTCCCTGAGTGACGTGCAATAAGCGGTTGACGAGGGAAAAAATAATAGCTGCACGCCCCTTGCACATTAATTGCTACAATTCTTCAACTAAGCATATCCCCAACTTCCGTCTTAATTTTTCAAATTGATTAGCATCAAGGGCTTTGGTAAAAATATCTGCTAATTGCTCTTCAGTAGGAACATGTTCAAGAGTAACAATTTTGTCTTCAACAAGATCCCTTATAAAATGATGTCTAATGTCAATGTGTTTGGTCCTGCTATGTTGAATAGGATTTTTGGAGATATTAATTGCACTCAGATTGTCACAATATAATGTCATAGCATCTGTCTTGACATTGTATTCACTTAGCATCTGTCTCATCCACAACAATTGAGAACAACTACTACCAGCTGCTATGTACTCAGCTTCAGCTGTAGACAAAGAAATGCAATTTTGCTTCTTACTGAACCAGGATATAAGGTTGTTGCCTAGAAAGAAACATCCACCAGAGGTACTTTTTCTATCATCTGCACTTCCAGCCCAGTCAGCATCACAATATCCAAACAACACAGTGCTTTCCCCATGAGAATACAACATACCATAGTCACTAGTACCATTCACATACTTCAGAATTCTCTTTACCTGAGTCAGATGACTTATTTTTGGTTCAGCTTGGTACCTGGCACACACTCCAACTGCAAATGTGATATCTGGCCTACTTGCTGTAAGATATAGAAGACTTCCTATCATACTCCTATACATGCTTTGGTCAACATCCACACCTTTCTCATCCTTTGATAATTTTACATGTGTGGGAGCAGGAGTTCTTTTATGAGCAGCATTTTCCATCCCAAATTTCTTGACTATATTTTTAGCATACTTACTTTGAGAGATAAATATAGTATCTTCCATCTGTTTCACTTGAAGACCAAGAAAAAACTTTAGCTCACCTACAAGACTCATCTCAAATTCAGATTGCATTTGCTGAACAAAATGCTCTATCATCTGGTCAGACATTCCTCCAAAGACTATGTCATCTACATATATTTGAGCAATCATCAGCTGTCCATTTTCATCTTTCACAAACAGGGTCTTGTCATTTCCTCCCTTCCTATAGCCATGGTTGATTAGAAACTCAGCAAGTCTCTCATACCAAGCTCTAGGGGCTTGCTTCAGGCCATATAGAGCTTTCTTCAATTTGTAAACATGGTTTGGAAAACTTGGATCAATGAAGCCTTTAGGCTGTTCCACATAGACCTCTTCATTTAAGTACCCATTGAGAAAGGCACTCTTGACATCCATCTGATACAGCTTGAATTTTAGTATGCATGCAATCCCAAGTAGCAATCTAATAGATTCCAACCTAGCTACAGGAGCAAAAGTCTCATCAAAGTCTACACCTTCAATTTGAGAATATCCTTGTGCCACCAGTCTAGCTTTGTTTCTAGTGATAGTACCATTTTCATCAGACTTGTTTTTATAAACCCACTTGGTACCTATGACATTCACATTATCTGGTCTAGGAACTAAGTCCCACACATTACTTCTCTTGAACTGAGTTAATTCTTCTTGCATAGCATTTATCTAGAACTCATCAGTTAGAGCTTCCTTAACATTCTTTGGTTCAAGTTTAGATATAAAGCAAGAATTTGATACCTCATCATAGTTCCTTCTAGTTGTGATCCCTTGGTTAGGGTCGCCAATGACTTGATCTATGGGATGGTTTTTCTGAACTCTGATAGATGGTCCTTTGTTGGGAACAGTCTTCTCTGGATTAGTAACTTCAGAATCTTGCTTATCACTTGCTTCATCTACTTTCTTCGCTTCCTGTAGGTCAGATGCTGCGTCAAATGTAGCATCATCTGGCATCGCATTATTTCCTTCATCATCTACAACAACATTTATGGATTCCATCACTGTCTTGGTTCTGGAGTTGTATACTCTATAGGCTCTGCTGTTTGTAGAATAGCCTAGAAAGATTCCCTCTTCACTTTTAGCATCCATCTTTCTTCTTGGTTCCCTGTCAGCTAGAATATAACACTTACTACCAAACACATGAAAATGCTTCACTGTTGGCTTCCTGTCCTTCCATAGCTCGTACAAGGTTGTAGATGTACCTTTTCTCAAAGTCACTCTATTATGAATATAGCAGGCTGTGTTCATGGCTTCAGCCCAAAAGAAAAATGGCAGCTTCTTTGCATGTAGCATAACCCTAGCAGATTCTTGCAAAGTCCTGTTCTTTCTCTCAACTATCCCATTTTGTTGAGGAGTAATGGGTGCAGAGAACTCATGAAATATTCCTTCAGAAATACAGAAATCAGAGAACTTACCATTCTCAAACTCCTTCCCATGGTCACTTCTGATTCTAACAATTCCACAATCCTTTTCTCTCTGAAGTTGTAAGCAAAGATCCTTGAATTTTTCAAAAGTGTCTGATTTCTCCTTAATGAAATTTATCCAAGTATATCTAGAAAAATCATCAACAACAACAAAAGCATACTTCTTACCACCTAAGCTTTCGACTTGCATAGGTCCCATTAAGTCCATGTGCAATAGCTCAAGAACTCTGGATGTGGACAGATGTTGCAGCTTCTGGTGAGGCATCTTGGTCTGTTTTCCTATCTGGCATTCTCCACATATACTTCCTTCCTGAATTTGGAGCTTTGGTAAACCTCTGATGGCTCCTTCAGCAATAGCTTTCTTCATGCTTCTGAGATTCAGATGTCCAAGCTTTTGGTGCCATAGCTTAACTTCATCTTCTTTGGTTATTAGACAAGTAGATAACTTTGCTTTATCTTGAGAAACCCACAAGTAGCAATTGTCCTTTGATCTAACACCTTTCATCAGGATGTCCCCTTCACTGTTAGCAACTAAGCATTCACTCTTAGTAAAGTTGACCTTCATTCCTTGATCACACAGTTGACTAATACTAATTAAGTTGGCAGTTAATCCTTTCACAAGAAGCACCTTATCAAGTTTGGGTAGACCCTCTTCCACAAGATTTCCTACACCCTTTATTTCTCCTTTGGCTCCATCCCCAAAAGTCACAAAACTTGTAGCATAAGGCTTAACATCAGTCAAGTAATTTTTATCACCAGTCATATGTCTGGAACATCCATTGTCAAAGTACCAATCATTTCTGGATGACACTCTCAGAGATGTATGAGCAATTTGAGCAATCTCATCAGCTTCTGGTTCTATTTTTCTAGGATCCATAGTGTTGCTTGTGAAATTATCATTTTTCTGCTTCCACTGCTTCTTGGTGATCTTTACTGTGGGATCAGGTCTTGGTGAATAGGTCCTGTCTGGGTAACCATATAATTTGAAACAGAAAGGTCTGATATGTCCTTTTCTTCCACAGTAGTGACATACCCAACCATAATACCTTCCTTTTGATCTGGGCCTATATCCGGATGTCTGTTGTCTCACCTGATGCTGGGGCATCTGTCTTGTCATAGTATGATCACAAGTACTAACAGATGGCACAAATTGTCTCACTGGTAGTTGTTTCTGCTGAGGCAAGGATCTGTAGTCAAACCCAATACCTTTATAATCTCCAGGTTTCTGTCCTATTTCCAAAATTTCGTCTAAAGCATCAGTACCTTTGTTCATCATCCGCAGTTGCTTGTTCATATTGTCAATCTTGGAAGTAAGTAAGATAACCTCATCATTGAGATCTGAGTTTATCTTCAGAAGCTTGTCTTTATCAGTTTGTAAGAGAGCAATGATCCTCTTTTGTTTTTCTAAAGTTCTACAAACTTCCTCACTTTTGAGATATAGCTCCTTGTAGGAATCAGCCAATTCATCATATGTTACCTCTTCATCACTAGAATCATTGTCAGATGTGCACACTCCAGTCAAGGCATTCACATGTTTTGCAGTTTCAGATTCTTCTTCTGATTCATCCTCATCAGTCCAAGACACAGTCATCACCTTCTTTTGTTTCTTCAGATACGTTGCACACTCAGTTCTGATGTGACCAAAACCTTCGCATTCATGGCATTGCACCCCTTTGCTTTGATTGATTTTGTCATCAGTTCTAGGTTTCCTCTGATTGTTGACATTTTTATAGATGCTGCAACTGTTCTCCGGAGCATTTGTCCTAGGGCGTCTCTCCATCCTCTTCACAACTTTATTAAATTGTTTGCCCAACAACACAATATCTTCAGAGATGCTCTCATCAGTATCTAAATTACTCTCCACATCATCTTCATCAGTGTTGGAGATGAAAGCAATGTTCTTGTCTTTCTTTTCAGATCTTTCATTAACCTTTAATTCAAAAGTTTGAAGAGATCCAATCAACTCATCAACTTTCATATTTCCAATATCTTGGGCCTCCTCAATAGCACATACTTTCATATCAAATTTCTTAGGCAGGGACCTGAGAATTTTGCTTACCAGTTTTTCATCGGATATCTTTTCCCCCAAGGATTCAAATGTGTTAGCATATTCTAGCACATTCATGTGAAAGTCATGAACACTCTCTCCTTCCTTCATTCTCAAATTCTCAAACTGTGTTGTTAGCAGTTGTAGCCTTGACTTCTTAACCTTTTAAGTACCTTCATGAGCTGTTCTTAGGATATCCCAAGCTTCCTTAGCAATAGTACATTGTTTAATCAACCTGAACATGTTCTTGTCTACACCATTAAACAAAGCATTCAGGGCTTTAGAGTTTCCAATAGCTGCAGTGTCTTCTGCTGTAGACCACTCCTCTTCTGGTTTCAACTCATCAGTATCAACATTATTCGCATCTTTTATTTTAGGAGGGACCCATGCCTTGATCACAGCCTTCCAAGCTCTGCTGTCTAGAGATTTCAAGAATGCTGTCATGCGTGATTTCCAAATGTCATAGTTCGACCCATCCAACAAAGGTGGTCTGTTCACCAGTCCTCCTTCTTTATCCATTGAGCCAGAAACTTCTTTCCCTGGAGCTCACCCACACAGAACAGGGTGCCTGCTCTGATGCCAATTGAAATTCCTGGCAACCTGACTGAAATATGCTGTGCACAATGTTGGCACAACTGTCCGAGCACGTGTCTACTCAGAACTACAATTAACGTAACACAGCGTAACCAGGCACAAATTAAAAAGAACACAGCGGAAAAATAAAGTACACAGTGAGTTTGTTAACCCAGTTCGGAGCAACTCTCCTACTCTGGGGGATACCAATCCAGGAATGATTCCACTATTATAGTTCTAGTGAAAAGACCAACGCAGACACACTACTTAACTTTGCACCTAGACCCTACCAGTGGCAACTCTATCTAGGAACTCCTAGATATGAGACCCCTCTCAATTCCTACCAGCAACACAATCAATATTGTAATCAACTACGCAAAACACACCAAGTGAAACACACTCTAATGACACATACTCACTCCGTACTTAAAAGCTTAGGAGTAGCTTACAATTACAACTCAAACAAACTCAGTCCTTAGCTTGAATCAGGAAGATACAAGCAAGGCTCACAATTAACAAATAAAACCCTAAAAACCTTAAAACACACGCTTTGCTAACACACACGGTTTTTAGTTACCCTACTAGGGTTTGCCTTCACGAATATATAGTACTCAGATACCACGGGTCTGGGCTTCGAAATAGAGCATGGACATTGACCGGTCCAGCTGAAACAATCTTCTAGAAATAATAAAAAGCTTCCTAATATAGAATGATATCTTGTGGAACAAATAGCAAGGCAAATAAAACTTCAAGCAAATCTTCAATCAGATACACGCGCCTTGATCAGCAAGCTAGAGGAAAATAAATCTTCAGGCAAATCTTTGGAAGATTGCGTACACAAATATAAAGCGCTAGCTGGCGCGAAAACACAAGTTACATAAAGCTGTTCCATATGCTACCGCATCTGTCCCAGCATCTGGCTAGTAGATGTTTTTGCAAAATGTAGCCAATCTACAAAAACCCTACAGATACCAATCCAGGAAGGAAATCCACTACGAGGAATTAATCCTAAGACTCAAGACACAGACCCCATGTTCCTAGTCTTCTGACTTAATCTCCACCAGTCTGATTTCTACCCAGTAACCCCTGAGTATAAGAACCCCCTCTTACTTCCTAATCAAGTAACTACAACCCAGTTACTGACAACTTTTGAAAACAACCCAGTTATGAAGACAACTTCAATACATCAATGATATCACTCGTTCTTAAAAGATTAGAGTGAATTACAACTCAAAACAATCTAAACCAACTCAGAACATATGAGTGGTGTACAAAAAAAATCTAAGCTTAAAACTCAAAAACACTAAGACACTTAATCTCTGATTTCTGGTTTTTGATTCGCAGTCTTCAATAGCAGCAGCACGTCTCTTTATACAGTCTTCAGCAGGCCTCATAAAACTGAACCATATCTTCTTCAGAATACAATTCGAAAATTCTGCAAAGGCTCAAAAAGGAAACATATATTTCTGAATTCTATTTTGCAAGGATCCTTTGAAAATATATCCAATCATAAACACGAAGTCAATCTTTCCCTAAGATCTTCAACAAATTAATCAACCTTCTAGAAAACAAATGCCTGAATAAATCTTCAATAAATCTTCCAAAGATACGCACAGAATTAATCACAGAGAATGCAAAAATTCCAGCTTCTGAAAGCAGCTTCTGAAGTTCAGCTTCTGAAGGTCAACGCTAGTCAACGTCTGAACAGTGCGTCTGAAGACCCATCCTACGTCTGAAGGTCCATTCTGCGTCTGAAGGTCCATTCTGCGTCTGAAGGTCCATTCTGCATCTGAAGGCCATTCCAGCTTCTGAAACTTCTCAAATCCATTTTCTTGCTTCTGAAGACTTCTTTAACATCTAGAGACGCATTGCTTGAGCACTTTGACTTTACCAAACATGTAGCCAACACTTCAAATAACCAACACACACCATAAACCTCCTGTGTTTACTGGTGATTCTTAAGAGTTTTCTTGGTGGAAAAGCAGGATGTACAGTCACATTATTGGTGTTGATGACACTCTATGGGATATCATTGAAGATGATATCACTATTCCTGTTGATGAAGAAGGTATAGCAACTGACAGAAAGACACTCTCTGATGCCGAAAGAATGATTTATAAAAAGCATAGAAGAGTAAGAGATATCATTGTGAACTCTCTACCTCACAATGAGTATCTAAAGCTGAATGATAAGTCAACTGCAAAGGCCATCTTCAATTCTCTGTGTTCTACCTATGAGGAAACAAGGAAGATGAAGAAGAAGGAAACTTGGCTTTAGTTGCAACAGTATCTTCAGATACAGAGGCTGAATCAGAATCTGACAAGGAAGATGAAGATGAAGCCAATTTGGATTTGGTTGTAACTGTATCTTCTGATACAGAGTCAGGTTCAGACTCAGATGATGATAATGAGGTATATTCTAAACTCACTAGATCTGAACTTATTAAAGTTGTCAAAGATCTTATCAGTCATTTTCTTAACAAGTCAAAGCAATTTAAAACTTTGAAAAATGATTTTGAACTGCTTGAAAGAAAACAAGAAGAAGCTCAAAGTCACATCTATGACTTAAAAGATAAGAACAATGCTATTCTTGTAAAACTGACTGATAAGAAAGTTGATAAGCTTTTAAGTGAAAAAGAAATTGCTCTTCAAGATTTTTGAAATTCCTGGCAGGACTGGTTCTGAACAATAAAAACAGAGTCTGGAAAAAAGCAGTTCAGAAGCAGAAAATAAAACAGACAGAAGATAAAGAACACAGTTATTTGTTAACCCAGTTCGGTGCAAACTTCAACTACGTCTGGAGGATACCAATCAAGGAAGGAAATCCACTAAGTAGTATCAATTCAAAGACTCAAGACACAACCCCTGTTCCCAGCCTTATCACTTAATCACTACCCGTATAGACTTCTACCTAGGAACTCATAGATATAAGAACCCACTTACTTTCAAATCTAGCAATCACAGTCCCAGTGATTGTAAACTTTAAACAATTATGAAGACACTCTTCAAAACAGAAAAACAGTCACTTGTGCTTAAAAGCTTTAAGTGATTACAACTGAAAAACAATCAACACTAACAATTGAGTGGTGCACAAAAACAACAGAGCAACAACTTACACACTCAAAACACTAAGACTCTTTTAATTCTTGAGATGAGTAAGTTCTTCGATAACAAAAATAATCTTTAGCTGCTCATAAAATTCTTAACAAATCCTCAAAGATATGATCTTAGAATTCTTTAGAAGCAAATAGAAGCTCTTATTTATTCAGAAATATATTTTCCAAAGATTTCTTTGAAAATATATTCACGAATAACTGAAACAAATCTTCAGAACAAATCTTGTGTGAAAACAAATCTTGAACAAATCTTGCGCAACAGTCTTCTAGAAACAAAGCTTGAATAAATCTTTAACAAATCAAATCCAAGGCGTAAAGATTAAATGCAGAAAACAAGCTTCTGAAATGCAGCTTCTGAAAGTCAACAAAAGTCAACGTCTGAACAGTGCGTCTGAAGGTCAGCTTCTGAACAGTGCGTCTGAAGGTCAGCTTCTGAACAGTGCGTCTGAAGTACTGTTCAGCTTTTGAAGTGTACGTTCAGCTTCTGAAGAACCAGTTCAGCTTCTGATGAACATTTCCAGCTTCTGAAATTCTGTTTTTAGCTTTTGAAGGCACATTTCAGCTTCTGAAGACATACTCAAAATGATATTTTCAGCTACTGAAGCACAAATAAACTTATGAAGACGCATTGCTTGCACATTTTGATTTTACCAAACATGTAGCCAACCTTCAAATATCCAACAATCTCCCCCTTTGGCAAATTTCTGGCTAAAATCAAATTGTCTACTAAGACAAGTTCTTCAACACAACAACAGTACTCAACCATGAAGAACTACACATATTTAAACATAGCACCAGAGTCAGCAGCGGATAAAATGCTATGTTAACACATAAAAACTCCTCCTGCAACATACAACATCAGTTTCTGAGGTACAGCTTCTCCCCCTGAAACACATATTCAGGAACTCCCCCTGAAACAGACAATCAGAACCTCCAACTCCCCCTGAACTGTTGAACAGCTTCTGAAACAGACACATTATTTATCTCCCCCTTTTTAGCCAAACAATGTTGACAAAATAACCAGTAATCACCAAGAGAACACAGAACAGTACTCAAAGAATCAGCATGAAAAACATCAGCACAGAACTCAGCACAGCACCAGCATCTGGATCAGAACCACATAGTATCTACACACAAAACTGCAGAGTACAGCACACTTGCACACCAGAAACACAAAGTGAAATCCAGAGCATCAGCCACCAACATGATAGTCTTCAGACTCAGCATCAGAAGTTGCTTAGTCTTCATTAGACACAACATCAGATGCTGCTCAGTTGATGTGTGCTTCAAGCACATTCAGAACCTTCTTCCTAGCAATCTTCTTCTGAAGTTTAGCAATCCTCTTCTGTATAGAGAGTCTGATGTTAGTATCATCCTCAGATTCACTAGGATCCAGTCTCTTTGCTACACTTTGTTCAAGCCTATTTCCAATGGGTTCATCATCAGACTCCACATCAGAACCTATGTCAAAACTAACTTCTTGAACTTCTTGGTCAGACACAGTATCCTGGGAATTCTTCAGTCTCCTTCTCTTGCAAATTTTCAGAAGGTGACACAACAACAAACTTACAGGCAGACTTTCCAGGAGTCTTTTCTTGACTGGCTTTCACAGGGTCATCAGAACCATCATCAGAACCCACATCAGAGCCTACCTCAGAACCACCATCAGACTTGGATGGGGTAGACTCAGGGTGATCAACAACAACCTTAGAGGGGAACACAGTTGCATCATCATCATCTTTGATTATCTTCACATGTGTTGCATCAGATGTTATCTTATGTCTTGCATTCATAAGAGAAAAGTTCTTCATCCTCCTCTTGGTACAACCTCTGGATCTGTTGGTAATTTCTTCATTCAGACTCCCTATGATTAGGTCCTTAGGATAATCCTCTTGGATTCTAATATTTGGACCTTTGCTGCCTTCAACAATCTTGAGTTTAGGTCTCCATTCCTGCTTCACCTTGATTTTGCTCGCATTGGGTTCCACTTTTCTTTGTTGAAAGTGCTTGGGATATCCATGCAGCTTGTAATAGAATGGCTTTATGTGCTCCTTTCTACCACAGTGATGACATACCCAAGGATGAGAATCCCTTCTGCTCTTAGATCCCTGTGGTTGGTTCTGATGTTCCATCTTAGGTTTTTCTGACTCTTTAGTATCTCCTTTGGCCTCTTCATATGTTCAAGTTGAGAGTTCAATTGGGTTACCTCATCATGCAAACTAGAGATGGTTGATAGGAGTTTTTCTTTTTCAATGCGTAAATTAGCAATGATTTTCTTCTGCTTTTCTCCTACTTGACAAGCCTCTTCAAATTTAACCTGCAATTTCTTGAATTGCCTAAGCACAGTTGCATTTGAGATCCTTTCTTCAATATCTTTTTCACATTGAACAACTTCCTTGTCCATTCTGCCATAAAATAACTTCCCTAGAGCTCACCCAAATACAGGCAGGGTGCCTGCTCTGATGCCAATTGAAATTCCTGGAAGGACTGGTTCTGAACTATAAAAACAGAGTCTGGAAAAAAGAAGTTCAGAAGCAAAAAATAAAACAGACAGAAGATAAATAACACAGTAATTTGTTAACCCAGTTCGGTGCAAACTTCACCTACGTCTGGAGGATACCAATCCAGGAAGGAAATCCACTAAGTAGTATCAATTCAAAGACTCAAGACACAGCCTCTGTTCCCAGCCTTATCACTTAATCACTACCCGTACAGACTTCTACCTAGGAACTCCTAGATATAAGAACCCACTTACTTCCTAATCAAGCAATCACAGTCCCAGTGATTGTAAACTCTAAACAATTATGAAGACACTCTTCAAAACAGAAAAACAGTCACTTGTGCTTAAAAGATTTAAGTTATTATAATTGAAAAACAACCAACTCTAACAATTGAGTGGTGCACAGAAACAACAGAGCAACAACTCACAGACTCAAAACACTAAGACTCTTTTAATTCTTGAGATGAGTAAGTTCTTCAATAGCAAAGCCTTCTATTTATAATCTTCAGCTGCTCATAAAATTCTTAACAAATCTTCAAAGATATGATCTTAGAATTCTTTAGAAGCAAATAATAGCTCTTATTTATTCAGAAATTTATTTTCCAAAGATTTCTTTGAAAATATATTCACGAATAACTGAAACAAATCTTCATAACAAATCTTGTGTGAAAACAAATCTTGAACAAATCTTGCTCAACAGTCTTCTAGAAACAAAGCTTGAATAAATCTTTAACAAATCAAATCCAAGGCGCAAAGATTAAATGCAAAAAACAAGCTTCTGAAATGCAGCTTCTGAAAGTCAACAAAAGTCAACGTCTGAACAGTGCGTCTGAAGGTCAGCTTCTGAACAGTGCGTCTGAAGGTCAGCTTGTGAAAAGTGCGTCTGAAGTACTGTTTAGCTTCTGAAGTGTATGGTCAGCTTCTGAAGAACCATTTCAGCTTCTGATGAACATTTCCAGCTTCTGAAATTCTGTTTTTAGCTTCTGAAGGCACATTTCAGCTTCTGAAGACATACTCAAAATGATATTTTCAGCTACTGAAGCACAAATAAACTTCTGAAGACGCATTGCTTACACATTTTGATTTTACCAAACATGTAGCCAACCTTCAAATATCCAACAATTTTATTTTGGCTGGAATCAACAGAAGCAAAGTTGCTTCTATGATTTATAATATTGACAGAAACAGAGGTGAAGGTATTGGTTTCAAAAATGATTTTTTCAATCATTTAAAAGAAACAAACATACCATCATGGTCTGAAAATATTATGAAAGACATTGAGATGTGTTTTGTACCTGAATCTAACATTTCTGAGAAACTGAATTCATCAAAAAATGAGACTGCTGAATCTGAAGTTCTGAACTGCTCAGAATCTAAAACTTCTGAACCTAAGGGAAAGATGAAGGCAGAATCTAAAACTCTGCCAAAGTCTAAACCAAAAGGTTATAAGTCTAAGACTTTGAGGAAAACAGACCTTCAATCTGAAAAGGTTCAAAGTCTGAAAAGTTCAGAACCAAAGACAAGCAAGTCTCAGAATCTGGAAAATTCAGACTCAAATTTTCAAAAGGCTCTATTTAATAAACCAGTTTATACAAAACCTTTTCAAAACTAGAATGTTAGACAAAGAATACCCAAGAAAGCCAATCTGTCATCTGATTCTGATTAAGAAAGGTCAGAAAGTTTGCCTTGTGTCAGGAGCTGGCAAAACTGAAGTTCTTAACAGAACAGAACCTATGATTTCTGAATACAAGATTCTGAACAAATCAGAATCAAAGACTCTGAAGTCCAAAGTTCTGAAGAAATCATAACCAAAGTGTTCAATGGTTCAGACTCTAAACAACTCAGAACCAAAGACCTTCAAGTCTCAGGTTCTGAAGAAATCTGAGTCAAGACCATTGAAAACTCAAGTTCTGAAGAACTCAGTTTCTAAAACTAAGACTTATTCAAGATTAAAGGATTCATATCCAAAGTATCTGAACAAGTCTGAGTGTTATAAATCCAAACATAAGGTGCAACAAAAGACTAAACCTTTCAAGACTAACCCTAGAGGACCCATATGGGTACCAAGGTCTGAAATTATTTCTATTGCAGATATGATTAAGAGCCAAACAAAAGAAGAAGTATTGGTTCCTGGACAGTGGCTGCTTGCATCACATGGAAGGAGACAAGTCTATGTTCCAAACCCTGATCATGAAAGAGTCAGGAACTGTGGGATCTGGAGGAAACCACAAAGACTAGATCACTGATACTGAGATTCAGCTCTCAGAGGACACTTCAGAACCTGAGTTTGAACAAAGTCCAAAGCTGAAAAGCCTCTCAGAATCTGACACTTCTCCTAAAGCCAATCAAGAACATTGTTGGAACAAAAATGGGTGTTCAAAAACAAACTGAATGAATAAGGAGAGGTAGATCAGAAGCTCTAACAGAGGTATACTTTGTTCTCTGTTATTCTTAACAGCTTCTGACCAGATGTTTTGCTTATAAACTGCTGAAATCTAAAAATCCAATTCTTCATTCAAGATCCAAGCATATTGATATTAAACATCAGTTTATTAAAGATTATGTTCAGAATAGAAACTGGATAGAAACTGCATTTCATCTCTGAATATGCATTTCATCATTTTATTGAACATAAATTTCAACTCTTAAAAAATTGCTTGACTCTGAATAGAAGCTGAGAACTTGAAGTCTAACAGAAGCTAAGACTTAACAGACACTCACTTTGAGAGTCTGCAGAAAGTTCAGCCTCTGAAGACATCAGAGTCTGAGTTTCAGAATCGGATATTTTTTACTTCTGATAAAACTCTTATAAGTGGACTCTTTTCACATGGCCCACTAATGAGAGTGAATCTGAACAGTAGTCTAACTCTTGGTCAGAATCTGGTGAGTATAACTGCTGGGCTGTGATGAATTAAGTTTTGAAAGCTGTACTTTGTCCCTCCCAAAGTCATCAATGTGCAGTAGTGTTTTTATGTTTTCAGTTCTGAAAAGTTTTAAACAAAAACACATTCACACTTTCAAAAATGGCAAGTTCAGTAGTACTGAACAAATTCTGTCAGAAACAGTTCAGTGGTACTGAACAATATGCTTCTGAACATCAGGCTCTGTTTTCAGTTTTCTAAAAGAGTTCAGTGGTACTGAACAAAATGCTCTAAACAATTATGCTCTGAACATTTTTGGTCAGAAACAGTTCAGTAGTACTGAACAATATGTTCTGAAGAGCAGTCTCTGTTTTTCAATGCAATGTCATATACTTCATGTATGATCAAGTTTGCTCTGATGTTTGTCTTTGCTGCTTGATTGCCTATATGATTGCATGATTATCTCACATCTGAATTCTCTCTCTGTTTTTAAACTCTTGAATTTTTTTTGTTGATGACAAAAGGGGGAGAAAGTTTACAAGTATTTCAGGCTCTGAGCCAGTCAGAATTAAGTTAATTTCATTTGATTAATTAACTTAAGAAAACATGTTCTGAACTCTTAGCCTCTGATTTAATTTCTGTGAGATAAATTACTCTTTGTTGAGTTAAAATGAATTTAAATAACTTGGATTAGACTCAGGGAGCTTACAAACCTCATCCTGTGGATTATCAGACTTAGGGGGAGCTTACAAACCTCAGACCCTGAAGTCAACTGGTTATTTATAATTCTGAGTGATAATTTCACCTTATAGTTTTAAGTTGAATTTATTTAACATGGATAAGAATCAAGGGGAGCTTGCAAACCTCACCTTGTGGATTATCAGACTCAGGGGGAGCTTGCAAACCTCATACCCTGAAGTCAACTTGTTAATTAAAGTTAACAACAATTCTGAAAATCTCACCTTTTTTTATCTAAACTGAATTTAATTAACCTGGATCAGACTCAGGGGGAGCTTGCAAACCTCATACCCTGAAGTCAACTTGTTAATTAAATTAACAACAATTTTCCTTTTAATACTTGTGTTTGTCATCATCAAAAAGGGGGAGATTGTTGGAACAAAATGTATGAACAACTCTCTTTTGGGTTTTGATGATAACAAAGTGTTAAAAAGAAAATTGGAATTGCTAATGCTTGATTTTAAGTGTGCAGAACCATGTACTTAAAATTTGGTATCTAACATTGGTTATGAAAGAACAAGTTAAGAGCAAGAAGGAAAGCATAGAAGCTTGTGTTGCAAGGCTAAAGAAAATTAGCATCTGAAGAAGAGCTTCAGAAGGGAGCGTCTGAAGGATGCGTCTGAAGACCAGCTTCTGAATGCACCGTCTGATGAACAGTGCGTCTGAAGACCAGCTTCTGAAGGGTACGTCTGATGAACAGTGCATCTGAAGGGTGCGTGTGATGAATAGTGCGTCTGAAGTCTGCTTCTGAATAAGTGCTTCTGATGAACAGTGTCTAATGCCAGCTTCTGAAGAACTATTTCTGAAGAGAAGCTTCTGAATTCTGAAACGTAGCAGTCAACAATTGCAACTATGATCAGTGAAGTACTGTACTGTCAGAACAGATCTATGCAACAGTTGTCTCCTTGGCCAAAACATTCTCCATGTTTTAAGGAAACAATTCAAATCTGCCATGCTCTGTTTTCTGTGCGCACACCAGAATAGAATGAATGCTGGCTGTAGCTTCATTACCAACGGCTCTTTTGATGACATGGCATCTTCTACAACAGCTCTTTAATTCTCTATAAAGGATTGAAAATTTGAAGAAGAAGACTAAGGCTCACAAGACTAAAAAACCAGAAACTATCATACTCTGTTTTTCACTAATAGTCATCAAATAACTTAGGAATTCTTACAAACTTGTTTATCTTAGAATTCCTTAAGTATAGAGTCTCACCTGTGTTGTATTTTGTGAACACCACTGATTGTATATCAAGTGTTCAACTCAAACCTATTTCTGTTGTAAATCTGTTTGAACCAAAGTCTCTAGCCTACGTGCTTGAGTAACCAGAAGTCTCATAACTTTGTGTATTGAGCATAGAAAGTCTTAGACTGTGTGTCTAAGCATGGAAGTCTCTTACTAAGTGTTTGAGCAACTAGATGTCTCTTGCTTGAGGGCTTGAGCATTAGAAGTCTCTTACTAAGTGTTTGAGCAAGGAAGTCTCATCCTTTGTGGTTGAGCAGGGAAGTCTCTTACTAGGTGTTTGAGCAACTGGAAGTCTCTATGCTTTGTGCTTGAGCAATTGTAATCGTTTGATTATAGTGAAAAATCTCTTGTTAGTAACAAGGGGACTGGACTACTTCCGGATTGTGGAAGGAACCAGGATAAACCACTGTGTCTCTCTTTCCCTCTCTCATTTACTTTATATCCGCTGCATAAAACACTCTGAAAATAGTTCAGATCTGATCAATATCAGAATCTGAACTAACATAAGTTTTTGATAAAGAAAAGAAATAGCCCACACAATTCAACCCCCCCTTCTTGTGTGTTTTTCTCACCTTCACATTATGGACTTAACCTCACCATGTTTTCTCCGTTTCTTTAGCATAATCATGCATACATGCATTCATTCATAAACATTTTTCCATCAAGTATCAAAGGACTTAGACAAGTTTTGTTGTAAACATCGTAGGAATGAACTTCACAAAGACGAACACTCAGAAGTATAACTTCAAAAGCCCGTATTTGACAAACTTAAGGAAGCTAGAATCTTTAGTGACTAGTCCAGAGGATTTTTCAAGTTCATTATGGGAGATCACTTGGCATCCTCAAGTTTGAGATATCGGGGTTTTTTTTCAAGATTTCTATTGATGAACTTTTGAACATATCCCTTGGCTTTGTTCCTAAAAAGGGGATTGTTTGTAATACTCTTATTTTTAAATGAAATGTTCAAACTATGATGTTTACAATTACTTCAACAAGTCCTTCGATAACAAAACTTTCTTTTTTGCATAAGCATAATCATGCATCATACTGCATTCATAGTTTCCAAACCGAGTCTTACATTTAAAAAAAAAAATCGGTCAATCTGCCTCAGTCAAAGGAAGTGGCCCGACGTCCTCATCCAAAACCGACTCGCACCTACAACACTTGTGCAAACAGAAGAGAGAAAATGGATGTGGTTGTGCAAACACAAGGAGGGATTTGCCGTAATTGGGGCGTTGTTGACATTCCCTCAGTTACTCATTAGTCCAAGTAATGTGTTTTTGTTGTCTTGTCTTTTCAAAAAAAAAAATCATTTCATTCCGCCCGAGACAACTTTTGTAGGGCTTTTTGCTTTATGTATTCCTATCATCAAATAAAAAAGTCATTTTGTCCCCGACTATGTCTTTTTATTCTTTGCTTTTTTCTGGAAAATGGTAACACAAAAAACCAAAAAAAATTATTTTTCTTTAATCAATTTCCAAATATCTGCATTTACTTGTTTACTAAAACTAATCATGAATCATATAAAAATTTTAAACACCAATAAACCCGTTGAACACTGTAACCCTATGCTCTCTCCCAACTTTGAGTTCCCTGTCTACGAAGCTGAAGAGGAAGAGGATAAAGGGATTCCCGAAAAGATCTATCGGATACTAGAGTATGAAATGAAGGTCATTCAGCATCATGAAGAAGCACTGGGAGTGATTAGCTTAGGTTCCGAGGAACTGTCGCTACAATATTCCTGATAAAATTCCAGATGAATGGTGTCAGCGAAGTAAAAAAAAAACAAACAAAAAAAAACAAACAAAACAGAAAAGAAAAAATACAACAAGAAGATAGTGCACGAGATAGTGCAGAAAATGGTGGTCACCTACAAGGACTGGCATGAGATGTTATTGTATGCTTTGCACGGGTATCGTACTTCAGTGCTCACATCAATAGGGGCAACCCCCTTTTCTTTGGTATATGGCATGGAAGCGGTGCTCCCTGTAGAGGTTGAGATCCCGTCAATGAGAGTTATGATGGAAGTTGAGTTATCTGCGGCTGAATGGTGTCGAAGCAGATATGATAAGTTGAATTTAATCGAAGAAAAACGCATGACTGCTGTCATACCCCATTTTTTGACTTATATTTTTTATGTGTTTTATTTGTTATTACTTCATTATTTATTTTTTACCTTTTATTATTTTATTATTGCTATAATATTTTATTTGCATTTTTATCATTTTTCATTTATTAAGCATTACTATTATCATCATCATTATCCTTAATATTATTAATATTGTCCTTTTATAATATCATTATTATTATCTTTACTACTATTAAGGTTTTTATTTTAATTAATATATTATTAAGTTATTATCATTTTTTTTATTATTATTATTATTATCTTTTATCATCATTTTCATTATTATTGTTATTTGCCATTTTATTTATTTTCATTATCATTTACATTTATGCACTTCCACTATTATCATTATATATTATTATTATTTCTCCATTTTTACCTTTATATTTTAAATACAAAAAACAAAAAAAGTGGAGTTCGCAGTGCGAAATCACCTTCGCATTGCGACCTCTGCGAAATTTTCTGCAGATTTTTATACATTGGCTTATCCTTTTTGCTTTCAACTACAATTGTTATTGGTAGCATTATTACTTTTATTCTTGCTATTTTGTGACTGATTTGGTGCAGCAAGGCAAGATTTAATGTGTGACATTAAAGGTAAAAGGAAAGAAGGATTTTCTTCCAACCTCTCATGTGATCAAACAAATTGGCTATCCTTGGTCAGCTTTTGTCCCTCCAAATTGACCCCTCACCCAACCTAAACTTGCCAGCCAGCTGCTTGATCCCTTTCCTTCCCTTTTTCCCTGCCAAAACCAGTTAATCACAAGTGGTTTTTGTTGCAAAAAAGCTGTTTGATGTGCCCTGTTTTGAGCTGGATTTCTCCTCCCACACATAAGCCCACATGCTAATTTTGATTCCCCCAATCTCCCTGTACATGGCAGTACCCGTTTTGATTGTTTGACCTTCCAAGATTGCAAGGATTGATCCCAAGAATCATCCCTTTTGCAGCTGCCCTGTTTTACAGTTTTTACCATCATTACCTTCTAGAATCAATGGCATTTGTGGCTGAGATCAGTCAAGACCTTGCCCCTTGGCACAAGGCAAAGCAAGTTCTATCCATTAGCATTAAATGCAAAGTGTTCTAGCCTGAATTTAGCCCAAATCAGCTAGTGTTTTAGGATTTTGTTCATCATTGTTCATCATTACAAAGATTTGCATTTATGCCTATAAAAGGAATGGCAAGGCATAAGGATCAGACACAATTGAAACCAGTTAAAAACAGACCAATTCAGAGAGCCAACACACACGAAATTCACACCAAAAAACCCTTGCATTGCAGCACAAAATCAGTCCATCACAAACACTTTGAACTTTGTTCATAACCTCTCACAAAGCAAGCAAGCCACTTCCAATCTTATTCAAGCATTGCTAGGAGTTCTGTAAGTCTCCTATAATCTTTCTTTTCTATTGTATTTGCTGTTTGCATATCTTGCTTTGTCCAATTTCACTTTGTGAACCAAAACCCCTTTTGAACCTCAAAAAGGACCTCAAAGGGGCCAAGCTTTAAAACTGTGATTTTCCACCCTTTTTTCTTCCTTTTTGTCAAGTTTTTTAACCTCCTTTAGGTTCTGAATCTTGCTTAGAAGCAGTTTCTGAACTTCTGTTCAGAAACAGCTTCTGAGTTGAAAAATTCGCATACTTCGCAGAGCAAAGTATTGCTCGCACTACGAACACACCAGAACCTGACTTCGCAGAGCCAAGTTCTGGTTGCTCTGCGAAGTATGTGAAACTCAGAACATGAATCAGGCATTCAAATGTCAAATTTTTGGGATTCTAGCCCTTGATTCAGAACCTAAAGAGGGTTAAAACCATTTTGGTCCAAACCCAATTCATAATCATGCACAACTTTGAAGATTTCACAAGTTCGTGCGACAAATTTTGAGTAACTTGTGAAACAAGTTATGTTCTTTAATATTTTCAAAACCAAGTTTGAGCAACAAGCTCAGTTCGTCTATTTCAAAACAAACTTGAATAACCATGTTGTTCATGATTTTCAATCCAAACGCGAACTTAAGCCAAGCTTGCTCACTCTTTTAAAACCAAGCTCGAATTGAGCCGAACTTGTGAGCTTTCCAATTTTTTGCATGTTTTATGGTTGTGTTTGCCATTCAAACTTGAACTAAACTCGTTCTTGAGTTTCAATAACTTAAGCAACAAGTAACGTTCATGATTTTTAATAAAATCGAACAACAAATATGTTCGTATTTTCTTTTCTTTTACAAGTTTCCTTTTAGAAGCTTTGGTTCCCTTTGAGGTTTCTCCGAGTGACAATACCAAACTTGAATGAAACGGGAATGGCTTGACGTATGTCTCCCCAAACCTCGATTGCACGAATGCGTGACGTATGTCTCATCGCTCGGGCAATCGTCATTCCACCTTGACGCGTCTAGCACGCTAAACCTTCCCTTGGCCCCCTTGCGGCCATTTTTACCCTTTTCTTGGCCCTCGTGGTCAATCCGAACCTCTCGTGCCTTGCGCGTTTATTTTTTAACCTTTTCACGCCTTGCGCGAATTTTTCGCCTCAGTGCGTTTGTCTTTTGTTTATTCCTTTTAAAACATTTACGCCTTGCGCGAGCTTATCGCCTAGCGTCCATCTTTCACCATTTTAAAAACTTTGTACGTCTTCGTACGTTTTTTAAAACCTTTGTTCAAGTTCGAGTGGAAAACTTTTTCATCAAATCATTTACTTTTATGCATTGTCGTCAGTGGCCAGCTCGGCAACAACCCGAGCAGCTGACTTTTACTTTCTTGTCGTCAATGGCCAGTTCGGCAGCAACCCGAACAGTTGACATTTACTTTCATTACACTTTTTTTTCTTTTTTTTCAAACTTTTTTCGCTCGGACGCGATCAAATCTTTTTTCAACTAAAACGAACCAACATACAAATGTTTTCTACCAAAGAACTACGTACGCTTTGAATTCTCCGACTACCGGGAGATACGTAGGAGCAAGATTGACATCTTGTCAAGCCCATTAATAAAAAACCTGTTTTTCCCTTTCGTTTGTTTTTATCTCTTTCTTCATCTCGCATTATGTTTTTTTATATTTCCTTTTATACATGTATAAACACGTAAGTAAAACATCGAAGCATTTTAAGCCTAAGCCGACTAAGAGGTTCCCGTTGGGTACAACGGATGTGAGGGGTGCTAATACCTTCCCCTCGCATAATCGACTTTCGAACCTAAAATCTTTTCTCAAGGTAATTTAGAACTTTTTTCCTTTTTCCCCGAAAAATTAAAAGTTCAGTCGTAATTTAGAATTAGTGATTCAAAGCTTCCCCAATAGCTTGACATCCGAAATTCGACGCGACAGAAATGGCGACTTCACTGGGGACGATGCATTAAACACTTTGTTTGTGCATAAACGAGTCAAGCCTATCTCAGTCGGCTTTTAGGCTAATTTGGTTCATTTTACTTACGTGTTTATTTTTTCTTGTCATTATTTGTCTTGTTTATTCTTTATGCTCTACATACATATATATATCATTTGTGCTTCATATTCATATATATCTGAATTGTGGGGGTTACTTGAGTGATGTTACTCCACATTGTTCGGGTTAATGCCGGACGTGTGAGGCTCTCTACCCGAGCTCGAGAGAAAACTAAGTTAGAAGGAGGTTGTGTGCGGAAGCCCGCGTTGACGTATGTCCGTGAGGTAGGATGCCCAACCCCGCTTAGACGAGATTTTCATATGGAATTAATTGAAGTCATGTCGACGTATGTCCATAGACAACCCTAATTCCATATGAGATTGATGACTCTAAGGACCTCTTCTTAGGAATCTTACCTATTAGAGCCTACATGTGAGGATGGGGGAAATTTTGAACCTACATATCACACCCATGCATATCATACATTTGCATTCATGGAAAATAATTTTCGCATATCACTTTGCTTTATAGGAATTTAAAAAAAAGAACAATCAAATATTAGCAAAGAGAAATATGGATTCCGGAAATAAAAGTACGCTCGCTTTCAAGGTTAAAGCTCCTAGGGTGGAAAGTTTGTTAGCCTTAAGCGAGAGGCTCTCCCCGGTCAACAAGAGTATTTTTGAAGCAAGCTATGGGTTGATACTTGATCTCTTACCCGTGAGGATAGATTCAACGGCATTGACTACTTTGGCACAATTCTTCGACCCACCACTCCGGTGCTTTACATTTCAAGATTTCCAACTAGCTCCAACATTGGAAGAATTCGAGAAGATCTTGGGTTGTAGCATGAAAGGTCGTGAATTATATTTAGGTCCCAGGAAGACCCCACATTGGAGGCCATTGCCGAATCCTTGTACCTTGATGCCCAAGAAGTAGCGTCTAATTTGGAAATTAGAGGAAATGCTAGGGGATTCACAAGAAAGTTTTTGGAAGCCAAAGCTCGGGATTTACTAGCCAACAAAGAGGTAATGGCCTTTAACGCCATCTTAGCCCTCTTAGTCTACGGGATTGTTTTATTCCCCAACATGGATGATTTCGTAGACTTTCCGGCTTTAGAGGTATTCATGATCAAAAATCCGGTTCCCACAATTTTGGCGGATTTTTATCACTCCCTCTACTCTAGGCATGAACAAGCAAGAGGACGCAAGATTTCTTGTTGCACTCCTTTAGTGCAAATTTGGATGATGTCCCACATGCCAAGAAACCGAGACTTTGTGGAAAACCGGGCCAAGCTCAAATGGTCACAACGGATGACGACCCTCGTCGCGAAGGACATCCATTGGTTTTCTCCAAATTTAGAGGACCCGGAAATTATCCTCAGTTGCGGGGACTTCCCTAATGTACCCCTCATTGGTACTAAGGGATGCATTAATTACAATCCAGTCCTCTCTCTCCGACAATTAGGTTTTTCAATGGAAAACAAACCTAATGACCTTTTGTTGGAAGCTTTCTTTTTGAGGGAAGGCGATCAAGACCCAGCATTGCTAGAAAGAATCCAAGGGGCGTGGAGCCAAGTGCACAAAGGAAGGGTCGGCAAGAGGAATTGTGTCGCCAAACCCCTTTATACGCAATGGGTGAAGGAGAGGGTTAAAACAATCAAATTACCCTTTGTGGTCATAAGCCCTCCAAAACCTCCTACACCTAAACCTATCACAATTATTCCCAACCAAGAAACGGAGGAACTCAAAGCTAAGATTCGAGAGCTCCAAAACAAAAACGGAGACTTAGAATTAAAGCACCTCCAAGCTTTGGGAGAGATCACTAGGACGAAGAGAGATCGCGATGAAGTAACAAACTCTCTTCTAGTGTGCCAAAAACGGCTAAAGATCTCCGAAGGGAAGAGAAATTGGATAGGAGGCGGCTTGGTTAGTGCGGATGCCAATCTTGTGGCCAAGGACGGAGAGTTGGAACGGATCTTGCATTCCAACCAAGAGCTCAAGAAGTTTGGCGAGCTAGCTATCGAAGCTCAACGGAAATGGAGGTTGAAGTTTCAAGAGAAAAATCAACAGCTCCAAGAAGTGGTCAAAGACTACAAAGAGCAGCTTCAAGCCGAACGCGTCCAACGGCAAAGACATGAGAGCCTTTCTCATCAAGGGAAGCTACATTGCAATCGCCTCGAGGCGGACATCAAGAAATTCGAAGAATACTTCGATAAGATTGCAAGAGAGCATGGGAATCACATTGCACGACTCCTCGATGAGATTGGGCATGCAAATATCCAACTAGCCCAACGCAAGGAAGTGATTGAGTTTGTATGGCAAGATGCCTCTCGACTAAGTGAAGACTTCACTAGATTAGTTGCATTCTCAAACTTAGTCATCGCCGAGCTTCCGAAGAAACTTGCAAAGGCCGAGATGGTCGTGCCGTACTTTGTCATCCCTACGGAAATCCAGGAATTTATGAAGTTCTGCAAGGACACGTTAGATTTCTATAGGGAGGAAATAGGCAAGGCCGAGAGGCGAGCGGCTATTTGATTTGTATTAGCATTAGTTACACTTTGTAATCTCAATGTTATTCAATCAAATATATATTTTGACAATGTTAATTTTCCGGTTTCTAATACTTTCAATTGCTAATATTAATTGTTCACTTTTAAAATTTCCTTATAAAGCAAAGCAAATTTTTTTCATGCATACATCATTCATTATCATGCATACGGTCATCCTCGAGTCCAAACTCATTTCCCTTTTCTTATCCTCAGGATTTCTTATAATCCAAATTGACTCTTCAGTGTTTGCATTCTCTCCGCAACACTACGCGTCTTCTCATAAGAAAAGTGGCTCATCATCCCGAGGCAACTCACTCCTACAATACCCGAGCGACCCTAAAGAGGAAAATGGAAAACCTCGAGCAAGAGAATCAAGATCTTCGTGAAGAAGTAACATCTATGAGAACGGAAATGGAAAAACTAACGGAGTTAGTGAAACTACTAGCAGCCGCACAAATCCCGGCACCTCCTCCTCCTTCTAGCTCACAAGCTCCAGCACTAGCTTCCACTTCAACACCAACCTTACATGATGGAACTCAGCGTTACACTAAACCCCCCGGTTGCACATGGGGTATGCCATTTGAGTTTGGCGAAGAGTCCGTCCCTATTCCAACTACCTTTCAAGAAACCCCGGTCATTCAACCCGAGGTTACCTTTACCCAGGCTGCTGCGGCCTTCACTACACCAATGGTTCACACCACTCAAGGGGACTACGGGCCTATCTTTCACGCCGAAAGTTTAGGTGCCCAGGATAGGATGGCGGATTTCCTTGAGAAATTCGATGAGATGCAAAAGGAGATTAAAGCCCTCCGAGGGAAAGATTTATTCGGGAAGGACGCCCATGATCTCTGCCTAGTACCCAATGTCAAGATCCCTCCTAAATTCAAGGTCCCGGATTTTGAGAAGTACAAAGGGAATACTTGCCCGCAAAGTCACTTGGTAATGTACGCAAGAAAGATGTCGACACAAACCGACAACCATCAGCTGCTCATTCATTATTTCCAAGATAGCTTAACCGGTGCCGCTTTAAAGTGGTACATGGGTTTGGATAGTACCAAAATCCAAACTTTTAATGACTTGGGAGAGGCGTTTGTCCGCCAGTACAAATATAATTTGGACATGGCCTCGGACCGGGACCAACTCCGGGCTATGGCCCAAAAGGACAAAGAGACCTTTAAGGAGTACGCACAAAGATGGAGAGAGATAGCGGCTCAGATCAGCCCGTCTCTAGAGGAAAAGGAAATGACCAAGATCTTTTTAAATACCCTTGGTTCCTTTTACTATGAACGAATGGTTGCCAGTGCGCCAAGTGACTTCACCGAGATGGTAAGCATGGGCGTGCGTTTGGAAGATGCGGTCCGAGAAGGACGCTTAATAAAGGAAAGTGCTCCGTCTAGTAGCACAAAGAGATTCGGGGGTAGCTATCCGAGGAAGAAAGAGCAAGATATCGGCATGATTGGTCACGGAGGACCTCATCAAGGGTACTCAGCATATCCGCATGTCTCTGCTATCTCACCTGCCATCTCTACACCTCCAAATTACCAAGTTCAAGTCCCGCAAAGATCTCTCCCTCAATATCAGCAATCCTATCAACAACAACATCCGCAAAATCCACAACAATCATACCAGCAGCCCCGCCCACAAGGTCAGCAGCAATTCCGACCTCAAGCACCTCAACAACCTTTCAACCATCAGAATCGCCCAAGAGCGGCATTCGATCCAATACCCATGAAGTACGCGGACCTGCTCCCGGCTTTACTTGCGAGAAATCTCGTACAAACGAGGGCACCACCTCCCGTACCAAGTGAATTACCTCCATGGTATCGACATGACCTTACATGCGCATACCATCAAGGGGCATCAGGCCATGATGTTGAACGTTGCCTTGCTTTAAAGAATGAGGTCCAGAAGCTAGTCCGTACCAAAGTGTTGACCTTCAAGGACTCAAACCCAAATGTCCAAACTAACCCGCTGCCGAATCATGGTTCCTCAATCAACATGGTTCAAGAACACCAAGGAACCAGTCCTATTTTGAAAGTCCAAAACATCAGGACTCCTTTGGTTCCATTACACATCGGAATGTGTAAAGCAGCTATGTTCGAGCACGATCATGCTAGGTGTGAAGAGTGTTCAGTAAGTCCTCAAGGATGTATGCAAATCCAAAATGACATACAAGAACTAATGGACAAGAAGGAGCTCGTTGTCACCAAAAAGGACGAAAGTGTATGTGTCATAACTCCGGAGTTTGATATCCCGGAACATTTGGAGGTAGCCTTCAGCAGCCAAAAGCCTGCCACTACTCCACTTGTAATATGTTTGCCAGGACCTGCCCCGTACACTTCCAACAAAGCGGTTCCTTATAAGTACCTTGCAACCATGATAAACAACGGCCAAGAGACGCCTATTCCTCCCTTAGCCCCTGTCGATAATATCACGGACAGCAGTAAAGTGCTAAGGAGCGGACGTGTTCTTCCCACAATAGTCCAAGAGAAGGTCAGCACCCCGGTATTTAAACCGAAACCAACCCAGGACCCCTGCACAAGCAAAGAAATAGGTCAATCCAGTGGGGTAAATGCCGATTCGGATCTTGATGAAGTATTGAAGCTAATCAAGAAGAGCGAATACAAGGTCGTGGATCAGTTGTTGCAAACGCCTTCCAAGATCTCTATGCTATCCTTATTGTTGAACTCCGACGCACATAGAGAATCATTGATGAGGGTCTTGGACCAAGCCTTTGTGGAGCACGACATAACCCTCGGTCAATTCGGAGGCATTGTCGGAAACATCACTGTTTGCAATAGCTTAAGCTTTAGTGATGAGGAACTCCCGGAGCAAGGAAGGCACCATAATTTGGCATTACATATATCGGTAAACTGCAAGTCGGATGCTTTATCAAATGTACTTGTAGACACCGGCTCTTCATTGAACGTAATGGCCAAAACGACCCTTGACCAGCTTTCTTACCAGGGGACCCCCATGAGGCAAAGTGGGGTAGTTGTTAAAGCCTTTGATGGCTCGAAGAAATCAGTGATCGGGGAGGTGGATTTACCTATTACCATCGGACCATCTGTCTTCCAAATAACCTTCCAAGTAATGGACATACAAGCAGCGTACAGTTGTTTGTTAGGTCGACCATGGATCCACGAGGCCGGAGCAGTGACATCCACACTGCATCAAAAACTGAAATTTGTGAAGAATGGAAAGCTAGTTACAGTGGGAGGAGAGGAAGCTCTGTTAATCAGCCATCTGTCGGCTTTCTCGTTCATCGGTGCTGATATCGTTGACGGGACATCATTCCAAGGTCTTGCCTTAGAAGATGAGAGTGCCACAAAGAAGGAAGCGTCCATGTCTTCTTTCAAGAGCGCACAAAGAGCAGTGCAAGATGACTTACTCCCGGATTGGGGAAAGACAATAAATCTGCCGGAGCGTAAGCATAGAGAAGGTTTAGGTTTCACTCCAACTACGAGAGTTGCCAAACCAAACACTAACATTGAGCCGCTCGAGAACATCTTTCGTAGCGCCAGCTTCATTCACCCCGCAAAGGAAACCAACGCCATCACTGAAGATGGGCCGGAAGAAACAGCACCTGTCCATGTAACGCCCGGAGGAGCTTGTCGCAATTGGGTTGCTATCGATGTTCCCTCTGTTATTCAGTCTTCCAAGTAATGTGTTTGTCTATTTTATCTTTTTCAAAAAACAAAAAAACCCTTTCACCTCGCCCGAAGCGAAAGGAGACTCATGTAGGGCTTGTTTAATATACTATCATCAATTAATAAAAATCGTTGTTTCTATTACAACTTCCACGTATTTATACGTTGTCTTTTTCTTTTTATCTTTCAATATCAAAACCCTAAAACATTTTCTTTTTAGTTTCAAAGAGTCTGCATTTTTCACCTTTTACTAAAATCAATCATCCATCACATGCAGACTAAGCACCCATAAACCTGTCGAACACCTTAGCCCTAGGCTCCCTCCAAACTTTGAATTCCCTGTTTACGAAGCGGAAGAGGACGAGGATGAAGAGATCCCGGATGAGATCAAGCGCCTACTAGAACAAGAGAGGAAGACCATTCAGCCTCACGAGGAAACGATAGAGGTCATCAACTTGGGTTCCGAAGAAGAAAAGAAAGAGGTTAAGATAGGAGCATTATTGGAGGCGCCCGTCAAAGAGAAAATAATCAAGCTTCTTGAAGAGTATGTGGATATCTTCGCATGGTCATATCAAGATATGCCAGGATTGGATCCTGAGATTGTGGAGCACCACTTACCTCTAAAACCGGAATGTTCGCCAGTCAAGCAGAAGTTGAGAAGAACTCGCCCCGACATGGCTCTTAAGATCAAAGAGGAAGTGCAAAAGCAAATTAATGCTGGATTTCTCGTTACCTCGGAATATCCTCAATGGTTGGCCAACATAGTGCCAGTTCCCAAGAAGGATGGTAAAGTCAGAATGTGTGTCGACTATCGAGATTTAAACAAGGCTAGTCCGAAGGACGACTTCCCGTTACCCCACATTGACATATTGGTCGACAACACCGCCAAATCCAAGGTTTTCTCCTTCATGGACGGTTTCTCAGGATATAATCAGATTAAAATGGCTGTTGAAGATAGAGAAAAAACGTCTTTCATTACACCTTGGGGCACCTTCTGCTATCAAGTGATGCCTTTTGGCCTAACAAATGCGGGTGCTACCTACCAAAGGGGCATGACTACTCTCTTCCACGACATGATACACAAAGAAAACGAAGTGTATGTCGACGACATGATTGTCAAATCAAGAACGGAAGAAGAGCATGTCGAGTATTTGTTAAAGATGTTTCAACGCCTGAGGAAGTATCGGCTTCGCTTGAACCCCAACAAATGTACGTTCGGCGTGAGATCAGGAAAACTCCTAGGTTTCATTGTCAGTCAAAAGGGTATCGAGGTAGATCCCGATAAGGTCAAAGCCATCAGAGAAATGCCTGCTCCTCAAACTGAGAAGCAAGTAAGGGGGTTTCTAGGACGCTTAAACTACATCTCTAGATTCATATCCCACATGACAGCCACTTGTGGACCCATCTTCAAACTGCTCCGCAAAAATCAAGAAGT
This sequence comes from Medicago ruthenica, assembly GCA_018208015.1. Taxonomy (NCBI): domain Eukaryota; kingdom Viridiplantae; phylum Streptophyta; class Magnoliopsida; order Fabales; family Fabaceae; genus Medicago; species Medicago ruthenica. The sequence goes on along the minus strand of CM031372.1, from coordinate 63,885,461 downwards.
GGTATGGACAGAAGATTGCCAAAAAGCTTTTGACAGCATCAAGGAGTACCTGCTAGAACCTCCAATACTTATTCCTCCAGTCGAAGGAAGACCATTGATCATGTACTTAACCGTATTGGAGGACTCCATGGGTTGTGTACTCGGACAACAAGATGAGATCGGTAGAAAAGAGCACGCCGTCTACTACCTAAGCAAGAAATTTACGGACTGTGAGTCCCGATACTCTCTACTTGAAAAGACTTGCTGCGCATTAGCCTGGGCTGCTAAGCGTCTTCGCCACTACATGCTTAATCATACTACTTGGTTGATATCCAAGATGGATCCAATCAAGTACATTTTTGAAAAACCCGCCTTAACCGGAAGGATCGCCCGTTGGCAGATGTTGTTGTCAGAATACGACATCGAGTACCACACTCAGAAAGCTATCAAAGCCAGCATTCTCGCTGACCATTTGGCTCATCAACCAATTGAGGATTATCAATCAATCAAGTTTGACTTCCCCGATGAAGAAATCATGTACCTAAAGATGAAGGATTATGACGAGCCACTATTCGGCGAAGGTCCAGATCCCGAATCTAAGTGGAAGTTAATCTTTGATGGAGCTGTCAATGTCTATGGCAACGGAATTGGAGCAGTCATCGTCACCCCTGAGGGCAAGCATCTCCCTTTTGCTGCAAGACTATCATTCGACTGTACAAACAATATGGCAGAATACGAAGCTTGTATCTTGGGAATTGAGGAAGCCATCGATCTAAGGATCAAGAACCTCGACATTTATGGAGACTCAGCTCTTGTGATTAATCAAATCAATGGAGATTGGGAAACTCGCCACACCGGCTTGATCCCTTACAAAGATTACGCAAGACGCTTGCTAACCTTTTTCAACAAAGTCAAGCTGCATCACATTCCTCGAGATGAGAATCAAATGGCGGATGTTCTAGCAACCTTGTCTTCTATGTATGAGGTCAGTCGCCGGAATGAAATCCCAACAATCAAGGTTCAACACCTAGAAAGGCCCGCACATGTATTTGCAGCCGAAGCAGTCGTAGATGACAAACCATGGTTCCATGACATCAAGTGTTTCCTCCAAAAGCAGGAGTACCCGCATGGGGCATCCAACAAGGATAAGAAAACTCTGCGAAGATTAGCCGGCAACTTCTTTTTAAACGGAGAAGTTTTATACAAGAGGAATTTTGATATGGTGTTGCTCAGATGTGTTGATGAGCAAGAAGCGGACCTCATAATGCATAAAAATACATGAAGGCTCCTTCGGAACCCATTCTAGTGGGCACACAATGGCTAGGAAAATCTTAAGAGTCGGGTATTACTGGATGACCTTGGAAAATGATTGCTACAAGCATGCCAAGAAATGCCACAAATGTCAAATCTATGCGGACAAGATCCACATGCCACCAACGGCTCTGAATGTCCTCTCATCAGCATGGCCTTTCTCCATGTGGGGCATTGACATGATTGGTAGGATCGAACCCAAAGCTTCTAATGGACATCGCTTCATCTTAGTAGCAATCGACTACTTTACCAAATGGGTTGAGGCTGCATCATATGCCAACGTCACCAAACAAGTGGTGGTCCGATTTATTAAGAATCATATCATATGTCGATATGGTATTCCCAGCAAGATCATCACGGACAATGGGACCAACTTAAATAACAAAATGATGAAGGAGCTATGCAAGGAGTTCAAGATCGAACATCATAACTCTTCTCCTTATAGACCTCAGATGAATGGTGTGGTTGAAGCTGCAAACAAAAACATCAAGAAAATAGTGCAAAAGATGGTAGTCTCATACAAGGATTGGCATGAGATGCTACCATACGCCCTGCACGGATACCGTACTTCAGTACGTACGTCGACAGGAGCAACTCCTTTCTCTTTAGTGTATGGCATGGAAGCAGTACTCCCCGTAGAAGTCGAAATCCCGTCATTAAGAATCTTGATGGAAGCTAAATTGTCAGAGGCTGAATGGTGTCAAAACAGATACGATCAGTTGAATTTAATTGAGGAGAAACGCATGACAGCCTTATGTCATGGACAACTGTACCAACAAAGGATGAAACAAGCTTTTGACAAGAAAGTCCGTCCTCGGGAAATCCAAGAAGGAGACCTCGTGCTCAAAAGGATCCTATCCTTTCAACCTGACTCTAGGGGCAAATGGACGCGTAACTATGAAGGCCCTTATGTCGTCAAGAGAGTATTCTCCGGAGGAGCCTTGATTCTCACGACAATGGACGGCGAGGATTTTCCGCGTCCCGTGAACTCCGATGTAGTCAAGAAATATTTTGTCTAAAAACAAAAGAATAGCTCGGTAAGTCGAAAACCTGAAAGGGCGGCTTAAGCAAAAAAGAGCGTCTCGGTGGACTGAAAACCTGAAAGGGCGGTCCAGGCAAAAGTTAGAGACATAAAACAGAAATAGCTATCCTGATAGGTCGAGCATCTGAAAGGATGACCTATGCAAAAATTAAGGATCAAAGGACGAGGTAACTACATCGGATTGGTCGTGATCTACTCGGGACACATCGATTGTCTGAACACTCCGAATTGGAAGCATCCAGACAGGGAATTCAAAGTTATTAGGGATACTAGTGGCCATCGCGTTCAATGTACCCTTTCCCTTTTATATTTACCCTTTCTTTTTAAACTTTGTAAGATTCGTGGAGCCATGCCTTTGGCAGGCTACCACCCCTTTAATAAATTTCATTTCCCAACATTCTTTACCTTTTATCAAAATTCCTTTCATTCATTTTTATTCTTGATGGTAGTACTTTTAAAAACAAAAAAAAATTTTCAAAATTTATTGCATGAGTCTTGCATTTTTATCCAATAACAAACACATTCCTTTTCGAACTTGCGAATATTCGGAGTGAACATCGATGTCTATCCTTAAAGCAGATAATGCTTCACAGGCCGAGCATGGTCAATCGCAAAAAGGAATTCCCCAACAGAATCCTTGGCGGATTAACCGGAATTTCCCCAGTGAGTTAAGAGTCCGAGAGGACAATTCAGGCAAAGACCAACCAAAGCGTAAGCATTCCTGACGGAATCATCAGTTCTTCTCTCCAGCGGGTTAGCACAGTCCCCAGTGGACTACCAAACTCCCCAGGAAGTCAATCTTTGTCCTGTTCTCACAAGCCCAATTACCATTGGCATCGAAGGCTGAATATCGATCATGCTTCCAAAATGATCCTTATATCCCCAGTGAATTCACAAACGAAGCCCAATCTTATTGGCATACCCCCAGTGGAGTCTTACATCATCCAAGCCCGACTTTGCTCGGCATTCAAATCGTAATCCCCCAGCGTCCCACGTGACGTCTGTCATCCCCCAGGTCAGCATAATTCATGCATCATATCATAGTCATTCATTAACATGCATCTCATATTCATATCATGCATTTCCCACAACAAACAGTCGAGTGTCATCCCCAGTCTGTCTGGTCTAGGGATGTCATCCTCATTTTCGCCAAGCGATAGTTCTTTAATGAATAGCTTGTGCAAGTTTTTCTTTGTATCCAGGGGTCATTCCTCAACAAACAAGTTGGATATCCCCAATACAAGTCCATCCCTCACATGACGTCCTCAGTGACAGTCATACATTCATGCATTCATACATATGCATACAGCATATCATACATGGTTGTTTTAACCATCATGAGTCTCACCAAACAATCGCGAGCAATTCGTGAATTCTTTTTTCCAAGTGTCATCCCCAGTCTGTCTGGTTCAGAGATGTCATCCTTTTCCGCCAAGTGGCAGTTCAAAACGAACAGCTTGCACGTCTTTTTGTCAAGTCTTTACGCCAAGTGGCAGTTCTTTAATGAACAGCTTGTGCGTACTCCCCAGTGTTGTGCCAAGCGGCAAGTTCTTCAATGAACAGCTTGTGCATTCTTTTTCCCTGATTGAAGGGGCATTTTTTTTGTAAGGAACGGCTCGTCAGCCGCATCCCCAGTATCGTCAGTGGCAAGTTTGGTAACCATCCGAACAGCTGACATCTTTCATTTTTATCTTTTGTCGTCAATGGCAAGTTCGGCAACATCCGAACAGTTGACATTTTATCTTCTGTCGTCAATGGCAAGTTCGGCAACATCCGTACAGTTGACATTTTATTTTCCTGTCGTCAATGGCAAGTTCGGCAACATCCGAACAGTTGACATTTTATCTTTTGTCGTCCATGGCAAGTTCGGCAACATCCGAACAGTTGACATTTTATTTTCCTGTCGTCAATGGCAAGTGCGGCAACATCCGAACAGTTGACATTTTATCTTCTGTCGTCAATGGCAAGTTCGGCAACATCCGAACAGTTGACATTTTATTTTCCTGTCGTCAATGGCAAGTTCGGCAACATCCGAACAGTTGACATTTTATTTTTCCTGTCGTCAATGGCAAGTTCGGCAACATCCGAACAGTTGACATTCTTTTCATTCTTTTGTCGCCAGTGGCCAGTTCGGCAACAACCCGAACAGCTGGCATTTACCTTTTCATTCTTTGTTGTCAGTGGCAGTTCGGCGACAACCCGAACAGCTGACACTTATCCCCGGTTTGGTCTTCTTTTTTATCATCGTCTTTGCATCCATGTTTACATTACAAGCATTCATAACATTTGCATACATGCATTTATAGCATTTGTAATTCATGAAAATATTTAGTCAAAAAAATGGCGTACTCTATATTTAAGTCTCTTCAACCCGTCCATTTCAAATCACATTTTCAATCTCCGGGACGAAGAAACTTAAATAGGGGCATCTGTCATACCCCATTTTTTGACTTATATTTTTTATGTGTTTTATTTGTTATTACTTCATTATTTATTTTTTACCTTTTATTATTTTATTATTGCTATAATATTTTATTTGCATTTTTATCATTTTTCATTTATTAAGCATTACTATTATCATCATCATTATCCTTAATATTATTAATATTGTCCTTTTATAATATCATTATTATTATCTTTACTACTATTAAGGTTTTTATTTTAATTAATATATTATTAAGTTATTATCATTTTTTTTATTATTATTATTATTATCTTTTATCATCATTTTCATTATTATTGTTATTTGCCATTTTATTTATTTTCATTATCATTTACATTTATGCACTTCCACTATTATCATTATATATTATTATTATTTCTCCATTTTTACCTTTATATTTTAAATACAAAAAACAAAAAAAGTGGAGTTCGCAGTGCGAAATCACCTTCGCACTGCGACCTCTGCGAAATTTTCTGCAGATTTTTATACATTGGTTTATCCTTTTTGCTTTCAACTACAATTGTTATTAGTAGCATTATTACTTTTATTCTTGCTATTTTGTGACTGATTTGGTGCAGCAAGGCAAGATTTAATGTGTGACATTAAAGGTAAAAGGAAAGAAGGATTTTCTTCCAACCTCTCATGTGATCAAACAAATTGGCTATCCTTGGTCAGCTTTTGTCCCTCCAAATTGACCCCTCACCCAACCTAAACTTGCCAGCCAGCTGCTTGATCCCTTTCCTTCCCTTTTTCCCTGCCAAAACCAGTCAATCACAAGTGGTTTTTGTTGCAAAAAAGCTGTTTGATGTGCCCTGTTTTGAGCTGGATTTCTCCTCCCACACATAAGCCCACATGCTAATTTTGATTCCCCCAATCTCCCTGTACATGGCAGTACACGTTTTGATTGTTTGACCTTCCAAGATTGCAAGGATTGATCCCAAGAATCATCCCTTTTGCAGCTGCCCTGTTTTACAGTTTTTACCATCATTACCTTCTAGAATCAATGGCATTTGTGGCTGAGATCAGTCAAGACCTTGCCCCTTGGCACAAGGCAAAGCAAGTTCTATCCATTAGCATTAAATGCAAAGTGTTCTAGCCTGAATTTAGCCCAAATCAGCTAGTGTTTTAGGATTTTGTTCATCATTGTTCATCATTACAAAGATTTGCATTTATGCCTATAAAAGGAATGGCAAGGCATAAGGATCAGACACAATTGAAACCAGTTAAAAACAGACCAATTCAGAGAGCCAACACACACGAAATTCACACCAAAAAACCCTTGCATTGCAGCACAAAATCAGTCCATCACAAACACTTTGAACTTGTTCATAACCTCTCACAAAGCAAGCAAGCCACTTCCAATCTTATTCAAGCATTGCTAGGAGTTATGTAAGTCTCCTATAATCTTTCTTTTCTATTGTATTTGCTGTTTGCATATCTTGCTTTGTCCAATTTCACTTTGTGAACCAAAACCCCTTTTGAACCTCAAAAAGGACCTCAAAGGGGCCAAGCTTTAAAACTGTGATTTTCCACCCTTTTTTCTTCCTTTTTGTCAAGTTTTTTAACCTCCTTTAGGTTCTGAATCTTGCTTAGAAGCAGTTTCTGAACTTCTATTCAGAAACAGCTTCTGAGTTGAAAAATTCGCATACTTCGCAGAGCAAAGTATTGCTCGCACTGCGAACACACCAGAACCTGACTTCGCAGAGCCAAGTTCTGGTTGCTCTGCGAAGTATGTGAAACTCAGAACATGAATCAGGCATTCAAATGTCAAATTTTTGGGATTCTAGCCCCTTGATTCAGAACCTAAAGAGGGTTAAAACCATTTTGGTCCAAACCCAATTCATAATCATGCACAACTTTGAAGATTTCACAAGTTCGTGCGACAAATTTTGAGTAACTTGTGAAATAAGTTATGTTCTTTAATATTTTCAAAACCAAGTTTGAGCAACAAGCTCAAATCGTCTATTTCAAAACAAACTTGAATAACCATGTTGTTCATGATTTTCAATCCAAACGCGAACTTAAGCCAAGCTTGCTCACTCTTTTAAAACCAAGCTCGAATTGAGCCGAACTTGTGAGCTTTCCAATTTTTTGCATGTTTTATGGTTGTGTTTGCCATTCAAACTTGAACTAAACTCGTTCTTGAGTTTCAATAACTTAAGCAACAAGTAACGTTCATGATTTTTAATAAAATTGAACAACAAATTTGTTCGTATTTTCTTTTCTTTTACAAGTTTCCTTTTAGAAGCTTTGGTTCCCTTTGAGGTTTCTCCGAGTGACAATACCAAACTTGAATGAAACGGGAATGGCTTGACGTATGTCTCCCCAAACCTCGATTGCACGAATGCGTGACGTATGTCTCGTCGCTCGGGCAATCGTCATTCCACCTTGACGCGTCTAGCACGCTAAACCTTCCCTTGGCCCCCTTGCAGCCATTTTTACCCTTTTCTTGGCCCTCGTGGTCAATCCGAACCTCTCGCGCCTTGCGCGTTTATTTTTTAACCTTTTCACGCCTTGCGCGAATTTTTCGCCTCAGTGCGTTTGTCTTTTGTTTATTCCTTTTAAAACATTTACGCCTTGCGCGAGCTTATCGCCTAGCGTCCATCTTTCACCATTTTAAAAACTTTGTACGTCTTCGTACGTTTTTTAAAAACCTTGTTCAAGTCCGAGTGGAAAACTTTTTCATCAAATCATTTACTTTTATGCATTGTCGTCAGTGGCCAGCTCGGCAACAACCCGAGCAGCTGACTTTTACTTTCTTGTCGTCAATGGCCAGTTCGGCAGCAACCCGAACAGTTGACATTTACTTTCATTACACTTTTTTTCTTTATTTTCGAACTTTTTTCGCTCGGACGCGGTCAAATCTTTTTTCAACTAAAACGAACCAACATACAAATGTTTT